>CM077503.1:41812915-42416281 GCA_039654745.1 Houttuynia cordata | reverse complement strand
AAATGGGGACATCTCAAGGACTTGCACACAGCAATAAAGTCAAGCTCTGGTACATTACTTACCGGGAACTTAACTGCAGTTTCCTTAGGTGTACAACAATTTATTCCTTATTAGTATAAATCATAAAATTCCATCCTACGCATGTCTAATAACTTTAGTCCTTTTTCTAATTTATATACCGTTATTATCATTACGTATGTCTGTTTTAGGCTTATGTTTATGAAGATGGTTCGGGAAATTGCGTTGCATTTCTCTCCAATAGTGACCTTAAAAGTCCTGCTACGGTGAACTTCCATTCAATGTCATATGAACTCCCCCGAAGGTCCATTAGTATCTTGCCAGATTGCAAGAATGTGACATTTAACACTGCAAAGGTAGTTTTATATGTTTTTTTTATTTTTTTCTACTAAGTAGAGTTATTATATGTATTGAGATTAAATTTTTCTCTGCAATAGGTAAATGCTGCTTTTAGTTTAAGATCCACAAGGCTAAGCCAGAAATTCGGTCCTGAGAGTTGGGAACAATTTAAAAAGGCCATTCCAAGCTTTGATGACGCTTTCTTTGAAGGCTCAAGCTTTACTAGATCAGATGAGTACGACCAAAAACTTTGGTATACAATTTTTATTTTTGGCAGCAATATTCTTGCACTATTGGTTATACTGGTTTTACTAACATATACGCTTCAAACTTCTCCTTCAAGTTAATCCAACTGCACATGTGATCCATGTTTTTGTTAATGGTACAGGATATGCGGATACGGTGGTGCTGTCAAACAATCTACAAAGATGAGCTACATGGAGGGCTTATTTTTTAGTTTTTTATAATGCTTTATGCAATGCGAATAATACTTATTTTAATGATGAAGAAAGCTGATGTTCTTGGTCAATTATTGTTATATTTTTTTGTTATACAAAATCTATACAATACAAAGGAAAACCATATACTGGCAGCATATTGCAATTTTTTTTTGCATTTCAAAATCCATTAACGACGGATTAAAATAGTTGCTATATGTCATTACCCAAAAAAATTCTTTGTGACGGCAATATACGTCGATAAAACGTTTATTTCAACGGAATTAATCCGTCGCTATATCTATATAGCGACAGAATTGATCCGTCGCAATAAGAGAAATAACGACGGAAAATGTACTTTCAGCGACGGATCTAGCCGTCGCTAAAGGCAATTTTTTGTTTTATTGAAATTCATTTGGCTATAAGATAAGCAACAAAGTTTAGTAATAAAAAGTAATTAACTCAAAGCAAGTCAAAAGAGAGCGAGCACAGATAAGAAGACACCAAAGGGAGAAGCTAACAAGTAATTTGAAATAAACATACGTTTAGGACTTTATTAAAGAATGCTTCCAACCCACAAAGCTAACATACTAAAGAATTGCATCCAAATATGAATTGTTTAGTGAGACCTCTCACAGATTCGGAGTTAGGGGCCCATCTTCTCAAGAGCCGAGGACCATATGGCTGGATCAAGGATGTCGTCAGTGTTATTGCGAATTAGAGTGTTATGCCAACGAATTGCTTAATTTTCTAAGAGAAAAGAAAGAAGAAATTCAGACAGTTGTTATGAAGACCAGAGAAAGGGGGATTGCAGATTGCGAACTCTTCCTTGGCCAAGGGAGGTGAAATTGGGAAGGTGAGAGAATCACCCTTCACCCTGCTCACCATTGTCTCCAATCAACGAAGATAGGCAGCCATGTCCACGTCTTATACATATCTGATATGGATACGCTAGCGACACGGTTACCTGCATGTCCGTGCCCTTTTTTTAAGAAAAAAACAAAAAAGGGATACGTGTCCAACACGGCGGGACATGCATCGAATACAAGATGCTTGTCCTCACTAGCCGGCCAGTAGTTCTGAAGTTGATCGGCCTCCCCTCCCTTTTTCATATGCTCTATTTTTATAGGGATTTCAAGTCAGTCCATTTCTTCTCCCAAATCAGAAATTTTCCAAATCAATCTCATGTGTAAAATAAAACTTCAACTGCTGTTTTCCCAATCAAGCTATTTGCAGCTCAATTTCCTTTTAATCTTGCCCAAATTTAAAGTAAAAATTCCGTTTTAAAACTATCCCAAAATAGAGCAAAACACCCAAAATTGAAACTTTTCCTTTCTAATAAGAAATCAGATGGCTTTGAAAGCTACAATTGAACCAAAAATTGACCGCTTACCATTTTAATCCACAACAGAAATGCATATTCCCGATTTAGCTCCCCAAATTAAACATTCTAAACTCAGAACTTCTTAAATCGAGCACCTTCCTCTTCCCGTTGCTCCTCTACTATTGTTGTTGATCACACCAACTTCTTCACAATCGAGCCCTTCCATTGACTGTGTTCTCGTCGTCTTCTGTCGACTCCACCATCAAACTCATTTTCTCCATTGTCGAACTGTCTGATCGTGAGCTGATAGTTTAAAATTAAACCCTTACAAGTGCACATGGAAATTGTGTACTACAACGAGTATTGAAGGGTTGTCGAACCTCAGGGACAGATGAATACTTTACCAAATTCAAGAGAAAGTTGCAGTTTTTATTTAATATAAGGAAAGCAGTGAACTTTAACTTAAACTAAGATGAGATTAAATCAATATATGGAAGATATCAAGGTTTCAAATCCACCACAATAAACTAGTGCATTCTCTCTCTCTCTCTCTCTTTGAAATAAATTCCTAATTGGCTAGCATATTTCTCTCAGACATACACTTGTCAATTCAAATTATAGTGCTTTCCTCTAAGACGTAACACATAAATCAATTAAGCACATGCAACTATGATCTATCTCTCTCGAGTATAAACCAATGAATCTTTATTAATATATGACACTTCATATTACTCACGTTCCTCTCAAAACCGCAAGTGTTCTTTCATATTGAAATCCAATTAATTCACTCTTGTCTCTCTCGAGTATAAAGAACAAACTTCAATGAATTTACTTTAATTACATAATAAGTAATCATACACCAACTAGATTAAAACATAAAATGAGAGAAAAAAGACTATACAACCAGTCTATTGGGCTTCATCTATGCCTTGAAAAGAAGTCTAGCCTTGCATTGGAAGAGAAACAAGCATCATGTTCTCTCCTTTGCTCTAACCTCCAAGATCTCCAAAGGAACTCAAAACTCTATTCTCAAATGCCCACAACATTTTGTTTAAGGCCTATTTATAAGGTTGGAAAGAAAATATAAAAGACCCCTTCTAATTCTAAGTCAAAATAGGTCAATTTCCGATTTTGCGTATATGGCGATCGATCTCTGGCCAATAGATCGCTTCGTTCCTTCATTATTTCCTTCGTCCGTCGATCAATCACTACCTTAGTTTCATGCATCTCAAATTTTTTGCAAATGCGATCGATTGTGTTGGCTTCTGATCAATCATTTCCATGATTTCGTGCTCTGTTCTGAGGCTTCTGGCGATTGATCGCCTGAGTGATGATCGATAGGTTTCTCGGTTTACTTTTGCAGCTCAATTTTCCAATGGTCGTAACTTTTCGCTCTGAACTTCGAATTGCACGCTGTCGGTGGAGTTGGAAAGTTGGCTTCTTAAAACATAAAGCTTGAATCAGTCCAATCAAATATATGCACACGAAGTTATGAAGATTCAACCATTGGAGTCACTTTTCATCTCATTTCTACATTTTACTCTTGTTTTCCTACAAAAATAAAAAACTACATTAAAGTATCACTAAATATAATTAAATACTAACATAAATATAATTTTAAAGCTTATGAAATGCATAATTCATGTATAGATCACAAGCCATCCTTCTTCTTCTCTGTCGCCATCACCAGCCTCGCCAACATCTCCGGACTGCTGTCACTGTCATCATTGTTCCTTCACCGCCGTGACCCATTGCCCATGGCCGCCATCCATTGTAGGCGCTCGAGCTTCTCTGCCTTCTAAAACAGATACCCAAGCTCAAGCTCGGGTCTTTGTATTTATTTATTTCTTTTCTTCAGACTGAACCGACAACTGAATTGGTTGGTTCAGTTCTGTTTCTCTTTTCTTTTTATTTCTTTCCATTGAGCCAAACCCATTGCAGCGACTTCATCCGTTGGATCTAATCTGATTGCCTTGTACTAAACTCAGTGCCCGTCTTCTTCCTTAGAAATAAATCAGCGGCTTAGATTTTTTCTGCACGTGATCTCAATATTTTAAATAAATTAGCTCTTCAAAACCTACCATCGTATCCTTAATCATCGAATCTTCAATCTCTTTTCACAAAAACCGTTTGACGTGCTTCACTTTTGGCGATCTACATCTGAAACTCTTAAAACCTACATAAATAAAATTAAATCTGCACAGGGTTTGTTTAATTGATTAATGAGTGAATCTTTGGTGGATAATCTGTGGATTATTATTTACTTATATTTTGTACAGGTGTATATATATCAAAAATATAGGGGAGACTGGCAAAATTTCAATAGAAATTATGACTCAAACTATTTTATAAATTTTAATAAAATAATTTTATTAGCCGTGTTGTATCCTACTTTTGGGGAAAATGGTATGCCTCCATGTCCGTATCATGTCGTCATTTTCGTATCCGTGCTTCTTAGATAGAGAAGCAAGAAAATTGAGCTTTTGTATATGACATTGTGTGACACCCCCTGCTTTAGCAAAAGAATCATCTAATTGAGCCATTTACTTCCCCCATAATCACATCTAATTGGAGCCCATTATTAGAATATGGATGTCTAAGTCTATAGTCACCTTCAATTTTTTTCTCCAACATGAATATAAGATTAAATTAGACTGCTTATCTTGATACATGTTGATTGTTTTCCGTGCTTCCTACATATAAGACTTATTTCCGTCGCCAAACTTTACATTTGGAAGTAGATGAGTACTTTCATGCAAGTCCTGTAGATATGGGCTTAGAGTCTCATAATTAACTAACTACACTTCACCGATCCAAAACAAATTAAAAACTTACTAACTACATTTTCACATGCCACATTGATATTTAGGACAATGAGTAGTTCACCACCCCAGAGTCTAGCCTGCCCAGCCCCCTGTACAGTGGATGTCCACCATCTGAAAATACATGGATGGTGGACATCCACCAACAGTGTAAAGGAGTGGGCTGGCTAAACCATAGGGTGGTGAACTACTCACCCTATTTATGAGTGTTTTTTTCAATAGCAGACAGACTTTATGTGGACGTAATATTTTTTTGGTTTATCGATGAATAAAAAAGCCTAGGTTGTAACTTATGTGAGTAGAAGAAGTAGAATCTAGGGTATTATACTTCTTAGATTTTGACTTTGAAGTTAAGTGTGTTTGGTTGGACATAAGGAAAAATTAGTTTTCTTATGAGCAGTCTGTTTGGCAACATATGCAAAAAATAGATTTTGGTCTGCTAAGTTATAAAACTACCCCTAATACTAATGATCTCAACCATCCATGTGATCGGACAACTGAGAATGATCCCCCTCTTAACCATTTGATACCCACCCCCAAACCATTGCCTTTGTGGTCGGCAACCCCTGTGATCGTTGTTGGGCATTGCATCTCTTCTCCTGGTGGTCGGCCGTCCCTGTGATTTATTGGACATGTGCTTTGTCAGGATTACGTGTATGCTAATAATTTAACCATGTATTGATATATACTCAAATTATGCATTTTATTAGCTCTCAAACTTATGTTTATGTTAGTATTTTGATTAGATTTAGTGATGCATTAATGTAGTTTTTGGCTTTTGTAGAAAAATACGTGTAAGCTGCAAAAATGTGATGAAGTCAGCTTTCCAACTCCACCGACCACATACAATTCGGAGTTCAGAGCGAAAAGTTATGACCATTGGAAGATTGTGATGCAGAACATGAATAGTAACTGATCGATTGGCAAAATAAGACGATCGATTGCCTGAGCAAAAAAATGAAATTTTTGCGATCGATTATCACTTTCGATCGATCATATCTACTAGATTTTATTGATGAACAGTAACCGATCGATCGATGAACAGTGCGATCAATCGCTGTATTCACAAAATTGAAAAAAAACCTATTTTGAGTTGGAATTGGAAAGGGGTTTTGTAGTTTCTCTTCACCCCTATATATATGCCTTAAGGGGGACGTTTTGAGCATTAGAGAATAGATCTTGGAGGCTAGAGAAGTGCAAGGAGTCTTTTGAAGTCAAAGAAGAAGAAGGATTCATGCTAATGGATCTACAAAATCAGGCTTTTCTTTTCTCTCAAAATCAGGCTTTTCTTTTCTCTCTTTTTATGTTTAGCTAAATTCTTTGTCAAGGCTAGATGAAGCCCTAGATGTGTATTGCTACTTTTGATAGTTTAATTTAATAAAGTTGATATGATTCATACTTAATGCTATTTCATTGATTTTCTTTTGAGTGCTTGGCCATAGGCTTAATTGATTATAAATGAGATTAGATCTTGTTAATCACTGTGTTTAATCAAGAACAGGTTTGTGATTGATTTTATACCTGACCAATGATAGAATTTATTACATGATAGTGGACGAACTTTCGTGTCCGACCAAGAACGTGAGTATACATGTAAATAATTAAATCAAGTGCATGAGGAATCTAAACCGTTGATCTACATAAAAGAAAATACGGGCATTGATTTTAAAGTTAAGAGCAATTTAGACGAGATCTAACGACTATATGCATTGAGATGGGTTTTATCTGAACTGAACTGCTTGGAAGAAAAGAAAAAAAAACCGAGCCGAAGCTCGGGTATTCTGTTCCAAACAAAGCGCTTGAGCTGTGTTCGAGCACCGGTGGAGACAACGGAGGCTCAAGCTCGACAAAGCTTGACAGCAGTGACGAGAGGTTGAGGTCGAGCACTGAGACGAGGCACGACGAGACGATGGAGAGGTTGATGGCGACTGGAAGGAGAATCCAATCGAGGAATGGACGGCGACAGCGCGACTTGGGCGAGAGGCATGCTCGATCTGGAGAGAGTCGTGCTCATGAAGGAGAATAGAAGTGTGGGAACAAAAACAAAACAAGTCGTGCGGGATATGGAAGGTTAGAATCATTTTCTATTTGGACTCATTTAATGGATTAGATGCGGATTTTGTCTGGGATTGGGAATGGAATTTATTGGCTCAAATTGGAGGCATAGGGTTTTGGGATTCTTTTTTAACTACCTATAAAAATAGGGGTTAGAGGAGAGGACTGGAGAAAAGAAAGTTGTTGTTTTCATTACTGCTACAATACTATTGCAGCGCTACAATACCGCGGCTCAACGAAGAAGATGATAAACAATGTTTCTTCTCGACCAATGCTCGGCTAAACCCCTGTCCAAGGCGTAGATGAAGCCCTTATTAGTCTAGTTTTATCTCTCTCTTTCTCTAATTTTATTTACTTGATGAATGAACTTTTATTTCGTGATTAATATTAATTTCATTAAAGTTTATTCTATGCGCTCGAGAGAGGCATATAAATGTGTGTATTTATGCATATATCAGTTAATATATTGCATTGATTAAAACACCAGTGTCAAAGTAAGTGATTATAGGAAACATATGTATTCAATATATTTTTGAATTATGATGCTTCCAAAAAAATAGTATGGATACATGATCGTTTATTATTTAAACCTTAGCAAGTGCACAAGACAATTGTACTACAATGAGTATTAAAGGGTTGTCGAACGTCAGGGACAGTTAAATACTTTACCAAACTCAAGAGAAAGTTATAATTTTTTTTTAATCTAAGAAAGGAATGAACTTTAAATATTTCTAACTGATTTGAATCACCACTAAACATTGAATTACTACTCTCAATTATTATTACACGCAAATTGACATGATATGGTAACTCGTGTTCTTAGTCAGACACACAAATCACCAATGATAATCCGAGGAATCTTTGCGTGTTTGAGAGGAACGTATGCAAACCAAGGTGGTTTTTGAATAAAGTTAATAATTTTATTGATTCTATGGTCGAGAGAGATAGTTTCTCAGTTCAATTGTTTTAATTGTCTTCAATACTTGTGTCTGAGAGGAGTTTGCACATTTATTTTGAATTGTTAGTATATGTTCGAGAGGAATATATTAATTAGCATATGTCCGAGAGAAATATGTTAATGGCATAAACTACGAATTTTACAAAAGAGAGATATGATAGAATTGGTTTAATTAGTGGTGGATTCGGTGCCTTGAAAGTTCTCTACATTAGTAAACTTGCTTTAGATAATTAGAATAATTGCTTGTTTTTCTTAGATTTGATTAAAAATAACTTTTTCACTTGAATTTGGAAGAATAACTCATCCATCCCTGAGGTACGACAACCCTTTATACTTGCCTATCCATATAGCCTTGTATACTTGCGAGGGTACTTGACTATCGTGCAATCGAATACACGATAGCTATTTTTTAAAAAAATTCACATTTGCATTTGTATTTAAAAAAAATTTCAATAACCACCCTGGACGACTATGCAGCAGCAGATCACCGATCTCACTGGTTCAGGAGATTCGCCAATCACAATAGGAGATTTGAGCATCACAGCAGGAGCTTATGGATTCTCAGCATGCTATTACAGAATGCCTAGACTCCATAGATGATTTTCTTCAAGCATGGCGATTTCCTCCAGGCGGTGGTGATGGCGATGATCGGGATTTCTAGTCCACTTCCTATGGTGTTTTCCTTCCTCTTTCTCCTTCACTTTTATAAGATCATTGTATTTTTATCTTTTGTTGTCCATTGAGGACAATGCTTATATTAGGTTTTGGGGGAGAGGATGTGCTTCATTATAAAATCAGAAAAGGAAAATTAAAAAAAATAATTTGTTTGAGTAGTTTTAAGTTATTTGATTAGTATTTTGTTAGGTTTTGATAGTTTATCCCATAATTATGCATGTTACAATTCTCAGGAGATTAATTTACATTGGAATTGTGAGTATACTTACACTTGATTATACAATAGTGGATGAACTTTCATGTCCAATCAAGAATGTTAGTGAATTTATTACTAATTCGTATGTTCGATCAAGAACACGAATGACCATATCATGTCAATGTACGCTTAATAATAATTGAGAGTAGTAATTGCATGTCTAGTGGTGGATTCATTGCCTTGATAATTCTCTGCATTGATTAAAGCTCAGCTTAGTAGTTAAAGTTCATAACTTTATTTAGATTAAACAAAAGCTGCAACTTTGTTTTCTTCAATTTGGTAAAAGATTAATCCGTCCCTGAGGTTTGACAACCCTTTAATACTCGCCGTAGTACAATTGCCTTATGCACTTGCAAGGGTTTTATATTTAAACGATCACTCACCCACTCATGGAGTTTTGCGATTTAGAAAGAAAGGGAAATTAAGTCCTCGGTTTGTAGGTCCTTTTGAAATCCTTGAACGGATTGGTAACTCAGCTTATCAACTTGCTTTACCTCCTAACTTGGACCAAGGCAATTGAATAGCAAGTGGGAAGCCAACAGGAGCAGGGGCGACTCCGACGACTCTCCAACGAGCTCGGCAACCTCCAGCGGACGGCGACTCGATGGCATGCAAGGTAGGATCCCATATCCTTTCAGCATGTTTGGTTTCTACTCATTTTTTAGTCAGTGGAGCGATGAGGACATCGGAGGAGGAGACGGCGCCGATGCTGTTCTGGTCGCACGGTGCCAGTCTAGAGTAGGATGTAGGTCATGGGGCTGCAAGGAGGTGGTGGGATGTCTCACCACCTGTGGACGACCGAGACGACAACGACAGCAACTGGAAGGTACCGCCTTTGCGGCCGCCTGAGTCGCAAAGGTGGAGAAAGAGATGGAGTTCAGCGGCGAGTGATCTACACATGAAATATGCATTTTATTATCTCCTAAACTTATATTTATGCTAGTGTTTGATTAAAATTATTGCTACTTTAATATAGTTTTTGGTTTTTGTAGGAAACAAAAGTAAGATGCAAAATTGTGGTGAAACATGACTCTAATGATTGAATATTAATTACTTTGATTGCATATCTATGATGTGATTAATTTAGCTTCATGTTAAAGTTCATGAAGTCAGCTTTCCAACGCCACTGACTGTTCGTAATTCGGAGTTTTGAATAAAAAGTTATGATCATTGGAAATATAGCATGCAAAAGAGACATGATTAAAGAGAAGAACCGTCAAGATAAGATTGGATGGATGAGATCGATACAACGGGTTTTTGTTTAATAAAAAAAGAAAATAAAAAGGTTTGGGTTCGGTTCAGCGGGTCAACTCATGAAATATGCATTTTACTATCTCCTAAACTTATGATCATGCTAGTGTTTGATTAGAATAACTACTACTTTAATATAGTTTTTGGTTTTTGTAGGAAACAAGAGTAATACACATAAATGAGGTGAAAAGTAATTCGAATAGTTAAATCATCATAACTTCGTGTACAAATGTCGGTTGGACTGATTCGAGCTTCATGAAGAAGTCAGCTTTCCAACGCCACCAACCACGTGCAATTCGGAGTTCGGGACAGAAAGTTATAGCCATTTTAAATTCATGAACAGTAACCACGATCGATCGGCTATCAATGCAATCGATCACCATAGCCGCAAAAGCAGTGTATTGAAGGAAACGATCGATCGGACCTCAAAATGATTGATCGTATCTACTGGAATTTTTCAATCGCGTAAGACAGTAACTACGATCGATCGGTATCATACGGCGTCGATCGGCAAAGCGAGCGATCGGAGGAAAATAATGAAAGAATTGCGATCGATCGGTAGGAGAACGATCGGCAATACGGAGCGATCGATCGCCGTGTGCGGAAAACCGAAATAAGACCTATTTCGACTCGGATTTGGAAAGGGACTTTGTGGTTTCTCTTCAAACTTATAAATAGGCCTTATGGGAGAACGTTTTGGGAATTCAACCCTTGGAGACTTTTGAGCTTTATTTGAGGCTAGAGCAAAGGAGAGAAAAAGATGAAGAACATGATGAACATGATGGTGATTTCTCTTCCGATGTGAGGCTAAACACTTTTCCAAGGTGTAGATGAAGCCCAATAATCTGGTTGTGTAGTTTCTTTTCTCTCATCTTATGTTTTTACTCTAGTTGGTGTATGAATTTTATTCTATAATCACCGTTAATTTAATAAAGATTTATTTTTTGTACTCGAAAGAGACAAGAGTGAATTCTTGTGAGTTTCAATCCGAAGAATACTTGCGTATCCGAGAGGAACGTGAGTAGACTGAGGTGTTATATATCAATAAAATTTTATTGGTTTATACTCGAGAGAGATAGATCACAATTCCATGCTTTAATTGTTTTATGTGTTACATCCGAGAGGAGAGCACTATATTTTGAGTTGACAAGTGTATGTCCGAGAGGAATATGCTAGCCAATTGGAAATCTTTATTCAAAAGAGAGAGAGAAACGATACACTAGTTATTGTGGTAGATTCGAAGCCACATTGATTAAAACTCAGCTTAGTAGTTAAAAGTTCATTGCTTTCTTTGTCTAGAATTAACATTGCTATTTTATCTTAAATTTGGTAAAAGATTAATCCGTCCATGAGGTTCGATAACCCTTATTAATACTCACTGTAGTACAATTGCCTTGTGCACTTGCAAGGGTTTAATTTTAAACGATCACAACGTTTCGGTTCAAGAAAAAAAGAAAAAGAAAAAAAACACAGAATGACCCTAGCCGAAGCTCGGGCCGTCCAGAAACAGAGCTCGAGCACTCTGTTCCTGCCGGCGTGGGGCAAGGCGGCGTGAGCTCCGACGGCGGGGCTGAGCTCCGTGGGGTGACGGTGGATATCATGGCGGCGATGGGTCTTGGTGGCGGGGCTGGATTCAGACGGTCGTGAGGCATGACGGCGACGACGAAAAAATTGGCGTGCTCAATTGGGAAACAAAAACAGAGGGAGTTGCGCCAGAATCAGAGGGCCGGAAGAGGCGTGGTCGAATAGGAAAATCGATCCAAAATGGAAAAGGATTCAAATTGGACTCTTGGCTTTCTCGAGATCTATAAAAGGAGAAAAGGAGGAACTGGAGAGACGATATTTCTGGCCAGGAAAAGCAGGAGCTTTGGAGGGTATTTCTCACCGGAAAGCAGAGGCTTTCCGGTGTGTTTTTGGCCGGAAAAGGAGGAGGAAGTAGAGAGGAGTCGGCCGGAGGGGAGAAATAGGAAGAAAGGCCGAATTTTTGGTCTGATTTGTGACTCCTACAGTAACCTTCGCCATTGCTATAGTGCATGGCTAAGTGGAGGGGATGATGAATAGTAACCTGTGAATAGTGTTTTCCGTGAATAGTATTTTCAGTGAACAGTGTTTTCTGGTGAATAGTGGAAAATGATGCCAACAAATCAGCAGCGTTCTTCTTGTCCGATGGCCAGCTAAATTCGCTTCTAATGCATAGATGAAATTCGAGTAAATTGGTTGTTTTGTTTTCTTTATCTCAATCTTACATTTTACCTTGATTGGTGTATGAATCATATTATAGAATCACTGTTAATTTATTGAGGTTTATTCTATGTGCTCGAGAGAGGCTAGAGTGAATTCTTGTGAGTTTCAATCCAAGGAATACTTTCGTGTCCGAGAGGAACGTAAGTAGAATAAGGTGTTATAAAGGAATAAGGTTTCATTGATTTATGCTCGAAAGAGATAGATCACAGTTCTATATTTTAATTGCTTATGTATTACGTCCGAGAGGAGAGCACTATATTTTGAATTGACAAGTATATGTCCGAGAGGAATATGCTAGCCAATTAGGAATTTATTCAAAAAAGAGATAGATGATAAGTTGGTTTATTGTGTGGTGGATTCGAAGCCTTGCACTTCTCCATATTAGTTAAATTCATTTTAAGTAGTTAAAATCTATTAGTTTCTTAGATTAAATCAAACTACAAACTTTTCTTTCTCTTGAATTTGGTAAAATATTAATCCGTCTGAGGTTCGACAACCCTTTTTATACTCACTGTAGTACAATTGCCTTGTGCACTTGCAAGGGTTTAATTTTAAATGATCAGCGAGCTGCAGCGGCAAGGGCCATCGTCGCTCAAGCCGCCAGACAGAGAAAAGGCAGCAGTTTTTTATTTCCAGATCGACCGGACTACAGGCGGACATTGAGATAGTGGAGAAGAGGAGGAGAAGGAGGAGGAGGGTGTGTCAGCTGGCCGGTGGCAGCACAACGGCGGCCGTCGTGGCAGCCACCACTCTCAGATGACCAAACTAGAGGAAGACGATTGGTTTGTCCAAAATCAAGCTGGAGCGGACCGGTCTATTATTAGACCAAACCGGTCCAGTAAATCGGCTAGTTCAGGCACAGACCGAACCCAGTTCAGTCCAGAGTTAGGCCAAACCCGGTTCACAAATCAGTTTATTTTTGAACTGTTGGTGGACATCCACCGACAGTTAAAACTGCCTACAACTGATGGTTGAACCTAACCGACTGTGTAATTCAATGCAGTATGGTAGATATAGAGCCAGTAAGGTACATAGGCCCATTTTATTAGATTTGGGATATTTGATAAATGATTTCAAGCGCTAATTGGCGTATTAGCTTTATGTGTTTGATGTTACTGTATTAAGGGCATTTGTCCCTCATTTTATGCTGACTGATAGCTAAGGACTTTAATGATAAGAAAAACCCGACTAATGAACCTAGTTGGTTTAGAGACTTAATCATTTTATGAAAGATAATAAAATGATGACTTGAGGGCTAAGCTTGAGGGTTGAGAAGAACCTAATCAAAATAAATACTAAAATGCCCTTGAGATTGGGAGTCAGTGTATGAGTGTGTGTGACTTCTGATCAAGCGTTCGAATGACTATTAAGTCAAAGGTCGGACTATTTGTTGAGCTATTGAGCCAGCAGTTATGAATTGTATGTTATATCTCTAAGAGGGGATTCATACTAGTAATACCGTGATATCTGTTAAGCATCGCATCTTTCGACTGGTGGAAGCTCTGTTGTCTGTATCTTCTCTATAGATTTTTAGAGAGCATTCACATCTTCCCATTGGTGAAAGCTTTGTGTCATGGTACCTGATGAGGACCAACTTCTATTGGCCAGGCTTAAGCTGTTGTATCTTTCTATGGATTTTAGAGAGAGCATTTAAATGTTATTTTGGCCCATGTTTGCATCTTTCTATGGATTTTAGAGAGAGCATTACATATTCTATTGGTCAGGCTTAGGCTGTTACCTCTTTTCTATGGATTTTAGAGACAGATTTTGCATCTTCCCTTGATGGAAGCTCTACACTCATCCTGAGCCGTGGTTGCCAGGTGGATTACTGTGCACATTGGAGGCGATCGCATCCTGGAAGGTTGCGTTCTCCCGACCCACATTGAACCCAGGAGCTGATGTGGAACCAGACCCTTCTGACGGTCATACCTTCTAAGGTAAGGAATGGGCGAGACAGTCACCTTCGGGGGATTCAGGGCTTGCCATGATTACCGGTATTAACCGAGTGATAGTCACAGTGTTTTTGTGATGTCTGTCATGTAGGTATGACATTCAGTGAGTCTGTCTATATGGGATAAAGACTTAATTATTAAACTTGAACTTGTGAAGCAATAAAAGACTTTGCTTGAAAGATTAATAAAAGATTCAAGTGGGATCCTGTAATAGGTTGCATAATATTTTAATGAAAATTCTGGTTTATTATATTGTTGATGACTGTGTTATGGTTTTCCACTGAGTATTTTTATACTCCGCACCCTTATATGATGTAGGTGCTACTGTAGAAGATTGACTTCGCACGACACTCGGGGATTTGGTGGCTTAGCAGTGAGGACATTCAGGAAACTGCATAGTACTTCTTCACTATCGGATTTGCTCTAGACCTTGTTGTAAGGCATGAGCGCCAACTATTTTCTAGTGTATTTTGAGATGAATGACAGACTTGCACTTAGAGGACTTGCGTTGGTTTAATCGACTTTGTATCTTGTAATACTATATGTATATATGGTTTTGTATCCATATTTGTGAACCCCAGTTATCACAACCTAGATGCTTAGTCAAAAATTTTGAACTAATGATTTATCGCATAGAGGAATAATCCTCTAATTTTTCGCTACTACTCTGATTTAAAAATGGTTTTAAAAATATGGATGGGCCGTGACAAGAGACCTGGCATTGCTCCGGCAATTGGTAAGTTGCACAGCGGAAGAACTCGACATCCAAAAAACAAACATTCAAGTTTTTTTTCCCAATTCAATTTTTTTTTAATTTTTTTTTATAAAAGACCGATATATCGGCGATATTTAGAAAATTTCGAAAATCCGATACTTAGTGGTATCGGTGTATCAGTTTGTGTCCGATACCGATATATCGACGATATATTGGCGAGCTGGCATTCCATGCTACCGCCCCCATCTCGCGCCGGTACATTTGCTGGCGCGAACCCTTTTACCTCTCCCCGTAGTCTCCAACAGCGTCCTTAATCGATCTTCCTCCTCTTTCGCATCTCCCGTGCCATAATCGATCCAGGTGTCCATTTTTCGGCGGATCTTCGAGTACGAGGAGAGGGTGCAGCGAGCATTGGGTAGCGGCAACAATCCCTGTTTCGATGGCCCTAATCCTCTGCCATGAACCTTGCTTATCTCAGTGGCCGTGGATGGGTTCTGCCATGAGAATGCTCTCTCTTTCTTTTATTGTATAACCAATCTTTATTTATGACGCAAGTTAGCTTTTTAGTTTTAAAAATGTTTCTTCTTTTGAACTTGTCGTTGTTTTGTTTTTCACCAGCGAAATGTTGGATGCTAAAGTGAGAAGCATCGATGAGATTGTTTCTTTTCCTTACACTATAGATGAGTTTGATGATTTTGAACTACCTCCTTGGGTTGATGATTCTTAGCTATACGATGGGGAGTAAGTTGAACTCTGCTCTTCAAGAAATGCAATTGGAGATGGAGTCTCATGAATAAAAATTTAAGACCAAGAAAAAAAGAGGAAGTGAGTGAATCAAGCAACATAGACTTCAGTGGGATTGCAAATTCCATGCAAGCTTTTCTATAAAAATTTTGTAATGTTAATTTAATAATTTTGGTCACATATTTGTTCTGTTTTCGTTTAGGTTCTTTATAGACCTATTTTGACATTCTGTAAAACAATTTGGATCTCCATGTGCGTTTGATTTTGAACCTATCGCTACATGCAAGCTTCAACCTTGCTCCTCAAACTCTATTGAAGTAAGTTTTGGTTTAAAAGACTTGGAAAATTGAGTTTCATTTGAAACTTGCGACATTCAGAATGATGTTAAAATTTCAGCTTTGGTAAATTTATAGAAGTGCTTGTTTTTATTTCATGTTTGCCTCACCAAGAAGGTACTAATCATTTCTCAGCTTTAAGAAGTTTCTTTTCACAATTTTATTAGTTTTGTAGTGTGCAAGGTATCACAGAGCTCAATTATATTACACAAAGAATGTAAGTTTATAATATGGATTCTACTGGAACATTTAACTTCACAATTTTACTGGAATATTTGGGCAACATGACTTTTTTTTATGCAAAAAAGAGTAATCCTTTTTCTAAAATAATTCCATTAATTTGACAAATCTACACTTAAAGTTCATTATCAATATCAAAGTTCATAATAAATTCATGGAAACAAGATTCCATCCTTTGATAGAGATTAGAAATTTCTGCATCTTTTGCTAGTCACAATAAAAACAGCAGTTACATTTAAATTTGGACGAACGTCAATCTTTCCTATGGGAAGCATTTCACTCTGCCTTCATGTTTGATATCTTCAAGATCAGCTAGCTCACTTTCATGTTGTTGAGAAGGAAAAATGGCAGCTAGCTCACTTTCACTCTGCTTTCATGTTTAGTATCTTCACTTTCAACCTACAGCTGAAATGTAGATTGATTATGCCGACATGAACAATCAACTAAAATGATCACAAATTTGTATACTTCAAGACAAGAAAAGTTGAAAAATAACAAACAGTAAAAATTTAATTTGTACTCACACAAACCTGAACATGATCAGCTGTACAAGGAATTTTCGATGGCAAATCAAGCAAGGCAGTTGCTGATCAACTTCTTGATGTGTAGAGGTCTCTAGCTCCAAGACGATTTGGAAAAAATGAGAATATGTGGGAACAGTAAAAGCAGTATTTTGCAAAAGCAAGAAAGATGAGCATTAAGTTTTGATATCAAAAGTTCAGTTTCCAAATTTCAGCCACTCTCTGTTATGGACTCAATTCTGTGCACGTAAAAACTAACATAAGAAATATTTTTTTATCAAAACAATTTGAATTGTTTCTAACCTCGTACAGGCAGTGGAACGAGAAGGAAGCTCCAACTGGAAAAAAATTTGCTGTCAGATTCTAATTTTCCGTCAAGGTGTTGGGGTGGACGAAGATCTTAGACAGGGCGGCTGGAGTTGAGGGAGTGGGGGATGATGCTACAGGCGACGGCAGAGGCGTAGGCAAGGATGGCGAAGACCACTTGCCCAGCCAAGGGTTCTGGTGTACCTAGAGATTGAGGAGGAGGAGGAGGAGGAGGAAAGAGGGACTGGATGAGAGCGAGGAGGGAAGGGAAGAGAGAGAGGAAGCGGGAGGGCGAAAATTTTGGGGCTGTTTGGCGGGCCATTTCCTACTTCATTTTTCATCATTTTTCACCATTTCCTATTAAAATGTGTTTGAGAGGCACATTTTATTTTCATTTACCTTGAGTAGGTGAGTGATCATAATGATCATTTTCATTCTTGATGTGAATTTATTAAATGGGTTTTTAAATAGGGAAGAGTTTACATGAGATCGTTCTCATATAAGGAGCATGAGGCCAATCTTTATCGCCATTAGATTCCGATCGGAGGATGGATATTGAATCAGTGGGTAAGTGAGTGTGTCACATCAGGGAGTGGGTGAGATCATTATGGCTATTTGTAGCCGTTAGATCAAAATCCAAGGGCTATAATTTAAAGTGGCCTCATATAAGCTATATGAGAGCGATCTCATTTAAACTTTTCCCTTTTAAATAGGAATCTTGTGACGAATGACCATATTTATCCTTCCATCATTCATTTTCTCTTTTAAATCCCTAAAACCCATACTTCAATCATCAAATAAAAAGAAATTTTTTTTTTCTTTTCCTATGATCATTGTATGGCCTCCCAAACAACCCTTTCATTCGCCCGCCAAATTTTTTCTCAAGGGGGTTGGGTTGGTGGGTAGGTAGGTGGGATCGGCTGCCATATAGGATGTGTAGGGAACTGCTGTACGAAAGTGCTGTAGTAATATCATTATCCTTTTGCTTTTAATCATGCCCCAAACGGCCATGCTCAAAACTGAAGAGGAGTTTGGAAATCCAATTCTTCCTTACGGGGAGGGATTAGTGGCATGCGATATTTGCACATATATTCTTCCAGTTCTAAATTCATGATACTTGAATGCCTCCAACTATTCAATTATTGACTTTCTGGAAATGGATATTCCAGTATGCAAATTTGGATGAATAAATAGTTATACTATCTACTAAAGTCAAATTACGAAAATTATTGTTCTATACTGAAGTCAATCAATTTGTCCCATTCTTTTATCTCCAATTTGGCTGAATCCTCAGGCCGAAAGTAGGTGGATAACAGGGCCAACGGTAGAAAAGAAATGTAGAAAGCTTTAAGTGTTATTTATGAAAAAGAACAACTAGAATTTTGAGAAGGACTTTGTTTATCTTTTTTGTCTTGGAGGGAAAGGACTGTCAAACACATACAAGGAGAAAACAAAGGACGTAATTCGGCTTTAAATCATGTGAGGTTGGATACATCGATAGGAGTCATCTGGTGGCAGTTGAAACTTGGTAATTCGGCTTTAACCCTTTTATATTTGCTCTAAACCACCCTTTCCTTATATGCTCTACACCTTTCTACAAGGAACAGGACCAACAGGTGATCAATAAAGATCATAGGTTCCAATTTCGTACACAGCTGATGTGTGAACTGATGTGACTTATTACACTGTCCATCTCAAAAAGAGACACAGGAATTAAAGGTGGCCATGCTCAACGTGTGGCGCCTTGGCAGGGCGTCGGACACCAAAAGTCAAGACGCCGTACCTTCCCGGGTGCACGCCAACGCGCATGACCCGAGGTCCGTACTAATGTGTCTCTGTTGTAAATTGGAACTAGACTTGAAACAATAGTAAATTTTAGCCAGGTGTCTGAAGCAACTCACCAACCTCTCATCAGCTTCACGCACCACAAGTCAAGTGGCATATGGTAAAATAGTGTGGTCACAACGTACTGAATCCTCTCATCACCTTCCCGGGTGCTTCAATTCCATTCCTGTGTGCTCTTTTCAAAGTCATAATCTCAATTTCCACGAAGATGCATACTCGAGCAGTTGATGTGGATAAGTATTTTTTGTTGTTAGTTGTTCTTTAGCTCCAGTTTGTATGACGCACGTATTACCCTATTTTGATTTAGTTTCTCGTTGTTTCCAATTCTTTGACTATTTTAAGCTTGATTAGCGTTGAGATAGTGTTTTTTAGTCCTTCGACCTGATCTATGAAAGCTGACTTGAGGTACACCGTTAAATTTAAGGATCTTCTGCTAAGATACTTTTTTCAAAAAAATTCGAGCATTGACAGGCCATTTTTTTAATGAAATATTTTAGTCTGACATGTATTGGTTGCTACTTGCCAGTTGCCACAATAAGAAATCATAGTTAGAATTGACTTTAATAGAGTATATGTTTTCGTATCTTCATACTCAACAGCAAGTGGTCATAAAACATCATATCATCAAACAAGGATGTGATTCGGCAATTACCTGGATTTTAAGCTATAGCAGCTGATAAGGGCATCAAACAGGTCCTTTACATTGGACACATACACAACAGTTATTTTGTGGATATTTTACATCATTTTGAAACTATAAACGGAGGGCTTACATCAGTCCAAGGTTCAAAAATATAATCTATCAGTTAAAATATTTGATTTTGACACAACTTCTTGATCCGTGGGAATCTAGCTGACGACGATAATTAAAAGTTCTATACTAATCAGCTTAAATAAAAGAAACATCAAATTCATCAGCTTAGATAGTCCATCAGTGTGTATGTCCGTGAAGAGCTTACACGTTTTTTTTTTTATAATTCCAAAAGGAAAAACTGGATCAATCAGACCAAGAGTACAAAGATTACATTAAAAGCACCCGGTCGAAAGTTACGATTACATGGTCCACCTCTGTGAGCACTGATTAAAAAGTTTCAATCGTTCCTCTTATGCCAACTTTGATAATCGATAGCATCTCATAGTGTAAAGAAATCCAGCAGTTTTTTAAACTGCACCACTTTTGGTATAAGCTTCTGCATGAAAAACTTAGTCAAATGATCAAAATTAACCACATATTCTCCACCGCGGAACTATGCTGCAGCTCCAAGATTGGGACGAGAAGGCATCAGCCGGCAGTCGTTATCTCATTAGAGAATGTTAATTTTTAGGACCAAAGCCACGAGACAGACTAAGCCACGACGGTCAAAAACCGAAGGCATGAACTCTGATGAGGAACCAACCCCGGATGTCATTTGCTGCTGAATGCGTAGTGCCCTACGGTCCCTACCCAATAAAAGAATAGTCCTTGTCTTATACGAGGGCTGTGGAAAAAAATTGATAACCACCGCAATAATGGCAATATCTGTCATTTGACTGTGTTATATGTGTCTTATCTTTATTCTCACTCATTTCCTGTGAATTTCCTTTGTCTAAAGCCCAACTCCTAACTTCCAATTTCTAGCTTGGCCTTCTCGTGTCCATCTTTCCATACATATATTTCTATCTTGCAGCCTACTTCTTCCCAATTTCAGCAAATGCTACGATAGCTTCTTCACGATGAGCTTCCTACACTTATCCACTCTTCTCTTCTCATCTCTTCTCATGCGTCTCACCCTCATCGGTGCCAAATGCCTTCCACACCAAACCTTAGCCCTCATGCAGTTCAAACTGCAGGCCTTAGCCGACCCTTCACACCTTGCCTCCTGGAATTCCACCGTCGACTGTTGCCAGTGGCCGGGGATAAGCTGCAACCTCGCCGGTACCCATGTCACCGCCCTCGAGCTCACCGGGTTATCCATCACTGCCGGTGCGCCTTCTCTCAGCCAGCTCGCAAAGTTGAAATCCTTGACCCTACACTCCAACCATTTCATCTCCTCCTCAACACTAACCAATCTACACCAGCTTCCAAGACTCACTCATCTCAACCTCTCCGGCTCCAGCTACTCCCACGAAGTTGCGCCGGCGATTTCCCGTATCCGGTCGTTGATCTCCCTCGATCTCTCATCGGAGCCATCCGCGACCAGGTCCTTGAATCTCAAAGCCCTTGTTTCCAACTTATCTAACTTGAAAGAACTCTATCTTGATGGAATAGATCTCTCTTCTCCAGGTAACGAATGGAGTGAGATTCTTGCTTCCTCACTTCCTAAACTTCGCTTGCTTAGTCTTGCCAACTGCTCCATCTCTGGCCGTTTGAGACCTTCCCTATTGAATCTCACCCATCTCACCTCTCTTAGCCTCCACTCAAACAATCTTGCTTCACCTCCAGCCTTTTTGTCCAACTTTTCTTCTCTACAAGTCCTTAACCTCAGAACATGCAATTTGGTTGGAGACTTCCCTCCAAGTGTTCTAAGAATCAGAAGTCTGAGGAGACTAGACATGAGCTCCAATCCAAGCTTAGCCGGTCAAGTCCCAGATCTTATTGGTAAGGCTAACTTGAAAATATTGCAATTAAGTAATTCTAATCTTCATGGAAGCTTGCCATTAAGTCTCTCAAACCTTACCAGTCTTGTATTCCTTGACCTCTCATCAAACAACTTCACTGGACAGGTTCCCCCATTGACTAACTTGGCCCAGCTTGTTTATCTTGACCTTTCCAACAATAGCTTCAGTGGTCCAATTCCTCACATTGGAGACAAACTTGTACGTTTAGCAACTCTCAACTTGCAAGATAATGTGTTTAATGAGTCCATCCCAGCCTCATTGTTTACTCTTCCATCTCTACGCACTCTGCAGCTCCAGCAAAACAAGCTTAATGGTGAAATAAATGATTTTAGCGGTAAGCCAAACTCTTCATCTCTTACAATTCTGGATTTGAGAAGTAATTATTTGCATGGGTCTGTTCCCAAGTTCTTATTTGAGTTGCCCAAGCTTATAATACTAGAGCTTTCTTCAAACAACTTCACTGGTGCAATTGAACTCTCCTGGTTGGAGAAGCTCAACGATCTCAACACATTAGGACTCTCAAATAATCGTCTCTCAGTCCAGATCTTGGTTAGCAACTTTCCCAGGCTTCGGACGTTGAAACTGAGTTCTTGTAACCTCACTCAAGTGCCTGAGTTCTTGAGGAATCAAACCATGTTGCTTGAGTTGGACCTCTCAAACAATTTCATCCATGGTGACATTCCCAAATGGATATGGGAGCTGCACTTGACTCATTTGAATCTTTCCAACAATCTTCTCACTGGCCTAGAACAACCACACAACAATATAACAATAAAAATGCTTGACCTCCACTCCAATTTCCTTCAAGGGCCCATCCCACTCCCTTCCAGCTCTCACTTTTCTGGTGCAATTCTAGACTACTCTAGCAACAAGTTTAATTCCATCATCCCTTCCGACATCGGCGCATACCTCTCAGTCACCATTTACTTTTCTCTTGCAAACAACTCCCTCCATGGAAAAATACCAGAATCTATCTGTGATGCATTGAACTTGAGAGCCCTCTATCTGTCCCACAACAGCTTAAGTGGGACCATCCCTAAATGCCTTGTTCAAATGAACCATCTTCTTGTACTCAACCTGGCAGAGAATTCACTTACAGGTGTCATACCGAATTCGTTTACCGCCGAATGCAAATTAAGAATGTTGGAGCTAAATGGGAATTATTTACAAGGAAAAGTTCCACTTTCGTTGCAAGAATGTGACAATCTTGAAGTTTTGAACATTGGGAGCAACAGGATCAATGATGAATTTCCAAATTGGTTACAAAAAACTCCGTATTTGCTAGTCCTGATCTTGGGTGCGAACCAATTCTATGGACCCATTGTGATCCCACCTAATGCATTGCAAGATATACAAATCATAGACTTGTCCAGGAACAATTTTTCTGGTAAGATTTTATCTGAATGTTTTCATGGCTGGATAGCAATGAAGACCGGCAACCACACTGAGAATCCGGCAAATAATGACAAAGAAGATTCCAATGTCCATGAATTTGGAATCAAGGTAAGCATATTTGGGTCACTAGACTACCAGGTCACTGTGACCATCACTAGCAAAGGGTTGGTACTCAAGTATCCAGTGACAACCATCCTGACATCCATAGATTTCTCTAGCAACAACTTGGACGGCGCCATTCCAGACAGCATTGGGAGCCTAGCACAGCTTTATTTGCTCAATTTGTCCCATAATGCGCTCACCGGAAGCATTCCTGGGTCATTTGGTAACCTACGCCAGCTTGAATCTCTTGATCTTTCTAACAACAATCTCACTGGTACTATCCCCAACGCTTTAGGGCAAATACATCGCCTGCCATTTCTAAATCTGTCTTTTAATCGTCTGGAAGGAAGGATACCACAAACTACTCAGTTTGGTTCTTTTCCGATTTCGTCGTTTGAAGGAAATGAAGGGCTCTGTGGGCTACCATTGAGTAAGGAATGTGAAGAACCAGGAATTACTAAGGAAGGAAGTTGGCCGGGAGATGATGATCATGATCACTGGAATTGGATAGCAGTTGAAGTAGGCTATGTAACCGGATTGGGTATAGTGGTTTTCCCCCTCATGTTGTGGAGGAGATGGAGGCGTTGGTATATGATGAGGGTGGAAATAATGCTATGGAGAATTTCATTGTTCCTTCACATGGAGAGATGGATATACAAAGATTTCTATAGTGGTGATGATGGTGAACTTGAATAAGGCTCCAACAATACAAGCTCTTGGTAATTAATTTGTGAAAGTGTTGTATTGTACAGCAAATAGTTCTCTTTTGTTTTCTGAGATGTAAAATAGTTCTTTTCAATACAATTCTTGACTTCAACTTCTTGAATTGCAGGCATGATATATAAGTTGAGTTCTTAACAAAGTGGAAATTACCATTCACTTAATCTACAACTCTTTGTAGGTTTCATAAAATAAACTCTTTTTAGTTTGTTCTGTGTCATTTGCTAATTAAACCGTTGCTTTTTTTACAATAAGATCATCACTGAGGTTAGCTACCATGTCAACATGAGTGGTGATAGCGTAGCCGTTTGAACAAAATTAGAATTAGTGGCTGATCAAGGCATGAAGCAGGGTAAGCTAGGGCTTTTGGGGGGGTGGGGTAATTGACCTGGGTCTTTTTTAAAGGGGTTTATGGAAAGAGGACATTCGAATGGGTCAAAATCAAATAAATTACTACAGTGGCGGTGACAGACCACCATCGGGCACTTGAGAAGAATCAGGCCCATTTCCACGGTATAATACTTAGGGGCCGTTTGGGGCGTAAAAAAACCAAAATATCTACAGTGGATTTTTCAAGTCCATAATGAAAAAAACTGGAAATGAATAGTGAAAGTGAAACATTCACTGCGGATGTTTTGCTTTTTTTCACGCCCCAAATAGCCCCTTAGCTAAGAATCCGGTCTGGGACAGACTATATTTTAGTAAAAAAACAAAAAGTGTGGGTTCGGGATCAGGTAGGTTTTCAATAATATTTAGGAATTAAATAGTAATTAATTCATAGATTTATATTTTATGATATCCCTATACTAATATATGGTAATGTAGAATCAATACATTGTGTCACCCAAATGCTAATTTTTTGTAGACTCTACCTTATTGTTACAATGTATACTAGATTTGTTCGTTTGATCACAAGAAAAAAACAAAGATACAAACAGAGATCTCCCCTTATTTCAATCTTTGAGCCTTATGTGTGACAGTAAGCTTTTTTTTTTTTATTCATTGCATGATGAAGTAAGATCAATACAAGTTCATACTACATTAAACACGATCGATCTACACTCCAAGCCAGTTTTGCAAACGACAAAACCCGTCCACTCCAAACCACCGGGCTGGGCAACTTTCGCGCATGTCTAGTTAGACAATGTACTAAAGAGTTGCCCCCCTACGAACATGAAGAAAATAAACTGATTCGAATTTGTCAAGAGACTGTAAAGCATTTTTTACCAAATTGCCAAGAACTGAATGCCCTTCTTCTCTGTTTCTGAGCTGATTAATAACTTCCAGACAATCACCTTCGAAAGTAACTTTGCCTGATTTATGTTGCGTTGCAAAAACAACAGCTCTAACTGCCGCTAACTGTTCAACCTCCTCAGCCTGAAATTGACCCTCTATATAACACTTACATTCTATGATCTCCCCCAGGGGATTTCTAATGCAAACACCAGCACCTGATTTACCTTCCTTGTCAAAAACAGATCCATCAAAATTCACTTTAAGTTCATCTTCATTGGGTGGACAACAAACAGTCCTAGTGCAAGCCAAATCATCTGGTATAGCAATTCTATAAGGTTTTGTGACCATTTCAAAATACTCAAAGGCCCAAGACCGAACCTTACCAGCAGATTTCCATTTGTCTCCCTCCCATCTTGCATTTCTATTGAACCATAAAGCCCATGATATCTCCCAAGTTGTTTCCAACTCCCTCCTTCCATACTCATTTTTTATGAAGTCTACTACATCCATTGAGTTGGAGATTGAAGAAAATCTATGGCTTTAAACCATTGCTCGTCCACCCAAGCATCCTTCACCCATGGGCAAGTCCAAAGAGCATGAATGACATTCTCCACAACAGTCCCACATTGTTCACATTTTGGTTTTTTCATAACAGTTATTTTAGTCAAATTTTCCTTAGTAGGCAAGATACCATTGCAAGCTCTCCATGCAAAATGTTTTATTTTTGTCGGAAGTTTCATCGTCCAATTCAAGTTCCAAAATTTATTCTTTGTATGCCCACTTAAGCAGCCGACATCTAGGCCATCTTGATGAAGCTTAAATGCAAGGAGATATGCACTCTTAACAGATAAATGACCATTTTTATTTGCCACCCACCCAACTTCATCTACCAACATAGTCTCACACAAAGGAATACTTAAAATTTCATCCGCCTCCATTGGAAAGAAAATATTTCTTACTACATCTTCACGCCAACCATAAGGGTCCTTTTCAAGAAGCTCCTTCACCCTCATATCTTCATGATGCATACCTCTACAAGTCCACAACTTGTGAGCACCATCGAAAGCGATCCACCTATCCTCCCACACCTGGATTGATGAGCCATCTCCAATTCTCCAACCAATACCTTGAGCCAACAAATCTCGGCCCAATAGAATACTACGCCAAACAAATGATGCATTTTACCTTTTAGGTGCTCTAAGAAAGTCTCCATTGGAAAAATATTTAGCCTTCAACAACTGCGAGCAAAGAGAAAGAGAGTTAGAAATAATACACATCCTTGTTTCGCAAGGAGGGCAATGTTGAAAGCCTTCAAATCCCGAAATCCAAGACCTCATTCTCCCTTGGGATTATAAAGCTTGTCCCAACTCAACCAATGAATCTTTTTGTCTTTCCATTTATTACCCCACCAAAATGAACTACTACCTCCTGATCTCATCACAGATAGTATCAGAGAGTCTAAAACAGCTCATCGCATAAGTGGGTACGGATTGAGCTACCGATTTAATAAGAACTTCCTTTCCGGCTTGAGAAAGCATTTTCTCCTTCCACCCTGCCACTTTTTTCCAAACTTTCTCTTTAAGCCCCTTGAAAGTACTTATATTTTCCTTCCAAATCTAAGATGGAAGGGCTAAATATTTGTCAAAACTCCTACCCTCCTCCACTCCAAGCAAGTTTATGATATCATCTTTAACTTCTCTTGAAGTGTTTCTGCTAAAATAAAGCTCCGTTTTTTTCCAAATTCACAAGCTGCCCCAATCGATGCCTTATTTTCAAATTTTTCGTTTTTTCACCTTGTTACATTCTTCAATCGATGCCTTACAAAATACAAGACTATCGGCCGCAAAAAACAAGTGGGAAATCTTGGGTCCACTTCTAGGCCGTAATGGCACCATCCATAACCGCCTTATTAAGGAGGCCAGTGAAACCTTCTCCACATAAAAGAAATAAATAGGGGGAGAGAGGATCACCTTGCCTCAAACCCTGATGTGGAGTGACATGAACAGTTGGCTGCCCATTGACCATAACATCGTAGTCCACAGAGGACACACAAGCCATCACTCTCCTGGTCCAATCATCGTGGAAATCCGACTTCCTCATAACTGCTTCCAAATAAAGCCATTCAACTATATCATAGGCCTTACTCATATCCAATTTTATTACAATTTTCCCCATCTTTCCTTTGGTTCTACTCCTCATAGAAGGAAGCATCTCATGGTTCTACTCCTCATAGAATGAAGCATCTCATAAGCAATTATCACATTATCTGTTATTTGCCTCCCAGGAACAAAAGCACTTTGAGTCTCTGAGATAATACTTGGAAGAATCCTCTTCAACCTGTTTGCCAACACCTTGGATGCTATCTTGTAAACCACTTGGCATAAGCTAATTGGTCTAAAGTGTGTGATCTTCTTAGCTTAACGCACTTTTGGAATAAGAACAATCCGGGTCTTTTGCATACTTAGAGTATAAGCTCCCGTTCTCAAACACTTAAGAATTGCATCACAAACATCAACTCTCACTATTTCCCAATCCCTCTGATAAAACAAAGTAGACATACCATCTTCCCCAGGAGCTTTACAAGGGTCTATTTGGCTAAGAGCCACCATAACCTCCTCTTCAGAGAAGTCAGCTAAAAACTCTCTATTCATGTTCTCATCCACCTTTCTTGGCACTGTATCCACAACTAGGCTCATATCTACCAAAGATGGATTAGAAGAAGAAAAAATATTATGAAAGTAGTTAGAAATAACTTCCACGACTTCTTTCCTTTCCTTCACCCACTCCTCATCAGGTCTCTCAAGGCCCTAAATCTGGTTGAAATGGCGCCTCTCATAGACTCTTGCATGGAAGAACCTAGTATTTCTGTCACCCTCCTTAAGCCATAAAGTTTTGGACCGTTGTTTCCATAAGATTTCCTCCCTTTCAAAAAGCTCATTGAGATACTGCCTTAATTCTCTGTATTTAAGGTTGTCATCCTCATTGTTACCTATATCCATAGCCTCCAACTCCCTTTTCACCTGCTTAATCAGTTGTGGAACACATCCAAACTTTTCCTTGTTCCATCTAGAAAGTTGTTGGCCACACTTTCTTAGGTTTTGACATAGCTCTTCAAGCTCACAACCATTATCATCCACCTTCCAAGAACCCTTCACCATCTCCAAACATCCTCTATCCTGCATCCACATAGCTTCAAACCGGAAAGGCTTCTTTACATGAGATTCCTTCTCCATCTGATTATCCATGGCTAGTAACAAAAAGTAGTGATCTGAGGTACTGACTATAAGATGATGAACCCTGTTGAACCTGAAAGCCATAATCCAATCCATATTTGCCACACATCTGTCTAACCCGAGCTCCACCAACACGACCATTGTTCCAAGTAAAGATAGGACCATTAAACCCCAAATCCATCAATCCACATCACTGCAACACCTCTCTAAAATCTTATATCTGTCTTTCAGGTTTCTGCAATCCCCCTTCCTTCTCATGAGTGTATGTAATCTCATTGAAATCACCACCACATCCAAAGAAGATCACATTGATTTTTCAGTTCTTTCATCCAAAGAAGATAGGAAGACCACCATGGGTTTCTCTCCTTGACCATGTCTAGGAGACATTGAACTGTCCAGGGATTCCTCAAGCCCTGGCAGTTCCAAAATAAACAATTCCTTTTCATGGTGGGGCTGAATAACAACCTCCACCGATCCAATAATAGTAACACCATTTCCAGCAATCGCATCATCCATCTTCGGGCTAGGTACCTACTGAGTAGCATGAAAGTTATCACCATTTTCACTACACTCACTCTTCCCTACTTTCCCCTTCATCTCCTCACAATGGGCCACACTCACCCTATTCATAGCCTTGACAACATTGTCACCAACAACTTCCCCCTTCACCAAAATTTCCTGGGCCCCACACAAAGCCCATTCCCGGCTCTTTGGCTCCTGCATGTTGAAATGCACCTCATTATTCTATGTCACCCTCTCCATTC
The DNA here is from genome assembly GCA_039654745.1 of Houttuynia cordata. Taxonomy (NCBI): domain Eukaryota; kingdom Viridiplantae; phylum Streptophyta; class Magnoliopsida; order Piperales; family Saururaceae; genus Houttuynia; species Houttuynia cordata. Next base: position 42,387,196 of record CM077503.1, on the reverse strand, counting down.
TTTGGCCCTCCAACTCTGACAGGTCAACTCCTCCCATAACACCCTCCCCCTCAACTAACTCTCCCCGCTTACTTTTTCCTTCATCTTCCTCCGCCTCTAAAACCGCACACGTACCCCCCCCACCTTCAAAGCCTTTTTCCCACGACTCCCCCCACCTGCACCCCCAAAATAGTTTCCTCTATCCAAATATGCAGCCCGTCTCTTAGACCCTGAATGTTCAAAAATCACTATTTGGTTCTTGCATGCAGCCCTGTAAAATGACCGACTGTGATTGCCCCGACCATCAACCTTGTGCTTTCTAGCGGCACCTTCATTTTTGGAGTGAAAGCTATGTTTTTGAGATCTTGACATTGACAAAGCCTGCTTAAAATTTCCCCTCTCGCCTCGTTCTTCCTAGCCAAATCCACCCGAAGCCTTCTTACTTTGAAAAACCACCAGAACATCCATGAGGAAGCCCCCATCCTTCTGGCTGTCGTTGCCCATGGCAAACATCCTCCCATTCACCTATAGTGGTTCACTGGGCTTTGTAGCAGCCTTCAACCTTTCTATCCAGCTCATGGTCTTGGTTGAGTTGATCAAGTCCTCTATTTTTTGTATGGGCTTCATTTTCTACATTAAGACTCTTGGACCCACTCAAACCGAAAGATGACTGACTCTTAGGCACATTCTGGGTCCCTTGTTCACTATTCATACTTACATAGCTATTTCCATCCCGGGCCTCCACGTAGTTCAAATTTAAATTTGAAACTCGTTTAGTAACTTCTAAATCATCATTTCTCCTTTGATTTTTCTCATTCAATGTCTTACCATTACCAATAGAGAAACTTGTCAAACTTGGAATGGATCCAGGATCCTCCGCGCCAAGAGTGGAAACATTGGCTACCTTCCTTATTACGGTGTCTTCTTCCTCAATGACAACGGAGTGATGGACCTCTCCGGCCAGCCTACTGCCGAACACATTTAATAAAGAACTAGGCGGGGAGAGGCGCTGATGTGAGCCCCTGCTCCTTGACTCCAAAAAAGAGCCTCTGCCCATACAAACCTCATATTCTAACCTCTTGCCACCATATTGATCAAAGTTGATAAAGTTGCGCCTCCCATTAGAAATGCCCCCTCTCATCCAATCTCCATATTCGAGAGGTTTCATGTTTCCATTCTTCGAATCTTGGATCTTCACTTTGAAAATCTTCCAGTCGTGACCAATCAAACTGTAGTAGTGAAAAAAAAATTGGTAGTTTCTCATACTTGTAAAAGCACCAGTCTCGTCGTTCGTCAGAGGTTCTATGAAAAATGCCTCTACACAAAGGAGTAGACAACGGTGCTTTAACTCGAACTCGGAGGAATCATTTTTGGTGTTGAAATTGAACTCGATTATCAAGTCCCAAGAATTTGTCAATACTATTCCCTACACTTCCTCCAGCTTCATTGTAATTCCTGTCCATTGGAATCTCCCAAACCTGAACCGAAAAAGGTGATGACGAGAATTCAATAGTCTTCGCCGTCATGCCAATTTCCCATTGCTCTTTTTGCTTAGAATTTGAAACGGAAAACATTGACACTGATGTCATCAATTCGCAATCCTCCATTCATCTTCCATAGAAAACGAATAGCATACTTTGTAGCCCTCCGGTTGAAGAACTTGTCCGTGATGAACTTCCCGGTAAGGCTGTTGGCACATTCCTCCAACACCTTGGCCCTCCTATCATCAGGAATCTCAATTTCATCCCACTTTGCCTCGGTCAAAGAGAACCTTTGCATGTTGCCCAGCACATCATGAGGAAAATCTACCATGAGAACCTTCGCTCCTGCCACAGACACCCTTCAAATCGCAAAAAACTCCCACACTTGGGGAGATGGAAACTCTTACCTTTGAGGAGAAAAATAGCAGACAGCAGTATCACTTCAGTATCAAAACCAAAAGTGAAGTTTTGTAACACCTGGCCATTTAGACCAGCCAGGTGTATGGGCGGGTGAATCTCATCACACCAGGTGGGCTGCTTAGCAGACGGGATTGTCTTCATCCTTAACCTGGCTAAGGAGCTGCAGGATTGGTACCTGCTCTTCTTGTGCTGGCAAGGTGGTGAGCAGCACCATCGATCAGTTGGATGGCAGCCTCCTCGTCTATGACCAGCTAGAGAAGGGGTGGGTGCTCACCTGTGTCCCCTACCCGCAGTCGGACGCTGTGACTGTGACCCACAAGGAGCCAGGAGCTCAGGAGATCCTCAGCAGCATTCGTCTACCTTCGGCAACCTTGACGGCCTCCAGCGAGCGGCGGATCATCATCGACGGCGCACGAGGTAGGATCCCATACCTCTCTCATCAAGGTTCAATTTTTCATTTGGTTTCTTCATCAATGGAGACGATGGAGATGACGGAGGAGGAAGCGGCCGGTGCCGCCTAAGTCGAGGGGTCGTGGCGGGTCACCGGAGGTTGATTCGACCTCCACCCGGTTGTTGGCCTCGGCGAAGGAAGAAAAGGCAGCAGCTTTTTGCTGCTGCCAGTTCCTATCTCCTCCCCCAAATCTGCCCAGACCATGGGTAGACCGTTAGTGGAGGAGAGGATGAGAAGGAGGGCGGCGCTGGCCGGGCATTGGCGGCACGACGACGACTGTCATGGTGGCCGCCACCCATGGGCAAACAGAGGCTGACCATCTGGTCGTCTTCCTGGACTGGACCGGTTCGGTCCCAGATCTGGCTGGACCAGACCGGCAGATCGAACCAGTCCAAGTAATAAGATGGTTCAAGCATAGTTAGACCGAACCCGGTCCACCCTCAGACCAAACCCGGTCCAGAGTCAGGCCAAACTCGGTTCATTTATAAACCGAACCCGGTTCACTAAATAGACCCGGTTCACAAATCAATTTAGTTTTGAACTGTCGATGGACATCAACCGACAGTTAAAATTACCCTCAACTGACGGTCGAACTCGACTGTCTGTGTATTTCTGTGTAGTGTGGAACATACAAAGCCAGTTTGGTACATAGGCTCCTGTTATTGATTTTGGGCTATTTAATAAATAATTTCAAGCCCTAACTGGTGTGTTATTGGTATGTATTTGTGTTTTTATATCTAAGGGCATTTGTCCCTGATGTTATGCTGACTAATAGCAAAAGTCTTAAATGATAAGAAAAGCCCGACTAATAAACCTAGTTGGTTTAGAGACTTAATCATTTTATAAAAGATAATAAAATAATGACTTGAGGGTTAAGCTTGAGGGTTGGGAAGAACCTAATCAAGATAAAGACTAAAATGCCCTTGGGATTGGGAATCAGTGTGTGAGTGTGAGTGATTTCCGATCAAGCAACCAAATGACTATTAAGTCAAAGGTCAGGCTATCTGTTGAGCTATTGAGCCAACAGTTGTGAATGGTATGTTATAACTCTAAAAAGGGTTCATAGTAGTAATACCGTGATACCTGTTAAGGATCACAAGGTATAGATTGGGGTGGTGTTGCATCTTTCGACTGGTGGAAGCTCTGCCGTCTGTATCTCTCTACGGATTTTAGAGAGCATTCACATCTTCCGACTGGTGGAAGCTCTGTGTCATGGTACCTAATAAGGACCAACTTCTATTGGCCAGGTTTAAGCTGTTATATCTTTCTATGGATTTCAGAGAGAGCATTTACATGTTATTTTGGCCCATGTTTGCATCTTTCTATGGATTTTAGAGAGAGCATTACATATTCTATTGGTCAGGCTTAAGCTGTTACCTCTTCTCTATGGATTTTAGAGAGAGCTTTTGCATCTTCCGACCGGTGGAAGCTCTGCACACATCCTGAGCCTTGGTTGCCAGGTGGTTTACTATGCACATTGGAGACATTAGCATCCTAGAAGGCTGTGTTTCCCGATCGATATCGAGTCTAGGAGCTGATGTGGAGCCAGACCCTTCCGACGGTCATACCTTTTAAGGTAAGGAATGGGCGAGGCAGTCACCCTTGAGGGTTTCAGAGCTTGCCGTGATTATCGGTATTAATTGGAGTGATAGTCACGATGTTTTCGTGCTGTCTGTCATGTAGGTATGACATTCAATGAGTCTGTCTATATGGGACAAAGACTTAATTATTGAATTTGAATTTGGGAAGCAATAAAAGACTTGCTTAAAAGATTAATAAAAGATTCAAGTGGAATCCTGTAATAGGTTGCATAATATGTTAATGCAAATCCTGGTTTATTGTAATGTTGATGATTGTGTTATGATATCCCACTGAGTATTTTTATACTCAACATCCTTATGTGATGTAGGTGCTGCTGTGGAGGTTTGACTTCACGTGCACTTGGGATCTAGGTGGTGAGGACGTTCAGATTGCTGAGCATATCTTCTGCTTCGGGTTTGTTTTAGACTTTGTATTAAGGCATGAGCGCCAACTATTTCTAGTTTATTTTGAGATGGATGACAAACTTGCACTTAGAGAACTAGCGTTGGTTTAATCGACTTTGCATCTTGTAATACTATATGTATATATGGTTTTATATCTATATTTGTGAACCCCAGTTATCACGGCCTAGATGCTTAGTCGAAAATTTTTCAACTCATGATTTATCGCATAGAGGAACAATCCTCGAGTTTTCCACTACAACCCTGATTTAAAAATGGTTTTAAAAAACCCGGGCCGTGACAGGTTCATACCATTTGCATTAGGAACGACGAGAGCCTTCTCAAACCAGAAGATTATTTTTAAACTCTTAGCCATAAGTTACTTCCTCTGTCCATATTAATTGCCTGGATTAGAAATAAAAAATGAACTAAGTTCAGTTCGTTCTTGATCTCCAATGTAAAGAAAATTAATGTGGGACAGATGTAGTATTTTACTTTTTTGCTATATGATGTAGTATTTTGCTAGCTATCCTCGAGTATGATTAAGAATGAACGAGGCCACGAGAAGTGCGTTATAAGACTCCCTCCATCTAATAAATATAGGTTCAGTGTGCAGAATTCTATTTTTTAAAGCCACGATAAACCCCCCAAGTGGCAAAAGTCCTATGTGAGAATAAGCCCAACTGTACATACTAACCAAAATTAAATATTAGCATTTAGAACGTAAAGATGTGCATATGAACTCATAATATCTACTTTATTGGCAAAATATCGGTTGACAAAGAGACGAAATATCGAAGATATTGTGTAAAAAAATATCAGTATATATCGGTCTGTAGTATGTAAGCCCAGTAAGCAATGTTTATATCGGTTTGTAGTATGTAGACTGCAGTGCCTCACAGCAATTTGCAAACCCTAGCCTCTGCTTGACTGCCTGAGGTCTCCTCGCGAGATGCGGCCTCTCAGCTTCTCCACTCTCCACTCTCCAGGTCTCGTGTCTCCTCAGTCCTCAGTTCTCTCGGCTTCTCCACTCTCTAGGTCTCCTGATCAGTTCTCAATTCGCTCAGCTTTACCACCTCCGGGCTTAAAGATTTCGGCTCAAAGGAATTAGCTTTATCACCTCCAGGGAGTACTACTATCAAATAGGTAAAGATGCATCTGCTCGAGAATTTTAATTCAAACCCCTCCAAAAATTGGCCCAGATGCTCCCTATAATTTTGGTATCATTGGTATAATGAAAGTTACAATAGAAGGTCCTGTGGAGAAAGTTTCTAAAGAGGAATCAGATAAATATTTTCATAGTCGCCCCCGAGGAAGTCAAATTGGGGCGATAGTAATCAGGTTTGGCTCTGTCTTCCTGTTTGCATAAAGAGAAGATGGGTTAAATGACTTTTTATGGCGAAAGACTGATGAATGTTCTTGGTTGTTTCCTAGAGCACCATCTTATCCAGGAGGGATGTAATTCACCAAGAATACAAAGAGTTGGAAGCTAAATTTTCGGATGCGTTAGTGCAAAAAGTTTCAATTATGGCCGCATGTAGAATTTGTTTTGAGTATTGGAGGTGCTTTCTATACAACATTCCATTGTTGTATAGTTTCTCTGGAATTTGTTTACAAGCATTTTTTTTCCTTTTTGTGGAATTCGAATGAATATGCTTATATTACATTTTTTTTGTGTATTTCATTGACTTATTTCCAAAACTTTTGGTATTTACTTGTCCTCCTTGTATCTTTGCTTTGTATGTATGATTGTATGTATGATTGTTTGTGTGTTTCGGGGCTGCCCCGCCTAGAACCAAAGCCAGTTTTTACACAATATCTCCGATATTTTGTCTCTTTGGTCGACCGATATCCGATATGGCATTCTTTGGTGGAAAAGAATTGATAACCACAGCAATATCTGGCATTTGACTGTGTTATATGTGTCTGATCTTTATTCTCACTCATTTCCTGTGAATTTCCTTTGTCTAAATCCCAACTCCTAACTTCCAATTTCTGTTGAAAATTGACTTGAAATTAAACAAATAAGTTAAAAAATGCAGCGATCGATCGGCAAAATAACGCGATCGATCGTGTAACGATCGACCGTGATAAACCGATCGTTCGTAGTTACTGTAATTTTGTGAAATTTGGTTTTCGTATTGGCCCGATCGATCAGTATAAAAACGATCGATCGTAGTTACTGGAATTTTAGGATTTGTGCACCGCAATAAAACGATCGATTGTAATTTTAGGCTAAATAAGGCGATCGATCACAAAGCGATCGATCGGCTTATAAAACGATCGATCGGCTAAGCGGTTACAGTGAGTAAATGGCCGTTTCTCTGCGAAAAAGTGCGTCTCTTCTTCCTAAAAAGGCTAAACAGCGTTCTTCTATATATAGAGAACGATTTTCCACAGAAAAGGGTTACAGACAACAAAGAAAAACTTGTACATCTCCTTTTTTAATTCATCATCCATCATTGAGCAATATAGTCTCCTCTGATCGAGATCCAGTCAGCTTGATTTGAAGTGCAACTTTAAACTGACGGTGTGGTTCGTTGTATCTCGGGAACGGAACGCGGTTATTCGCCTGTGCACGGAGGGCGTCGTATCTGTTTCAAGGACAACGCATAGCGTGCCTCGAACCTAGTTCTAATTCTTATACTCATTCTAGTATTTCATGTGTATATTTGTCAATATATGTGCATAATTTGGTAGTATTTTAGCCCTCTTTTATGTGACAATCCCAACAATCTTGAAACAGATACTATTTGTTCTTGTTGATTGAATACTACTGCAATTATGGGTGTTGACAAATCATTGAAGCCTGAGAAATTTGATGGCAAGAATTTCATGCGATGGCAAACAAAAATGAAATTTTGGTTGACTCAATTGAACATATTCTATGTTATTTCTGATGTTCATGTGGAAAAAACTGTATCTTCTGAATCTGACAAGACTGCTAGTTCGTCTGAAGTTGGAACTACTAAGCCTGTTGATATTGATAAATTCAAACAAGATGATGAACTATGCCATGGACAAATTTTGAATGTCTTGAGCAATGAATTATATGATTTGCATGTGAATACTAAATCTGCTAAAGAACTATGGGATACCCTTGATAAGAAATTTGGAAAGGAGCATGAAGGGGAAGAAAAATATGTTGTAGGCGAGTATTGTGACTACAAGATGGTCGATAACAAATCTGTTAGGGACCAGGTTGTTGAGATACAGAATTTGGTAGCAAAGATCATTGGGAAAGGCATTCCCGTTGACGAGAGACTTCAAGTTCCGGCGCTTATAGACAAGCTACCACCCTCATGGCAGGATTTCCAAGTTAACTTGAAGCACAAAAGGGACGTAATGTCCGTTGATGATCTTATAGTGGCCATACAAATTGAAGAAAAGCATAGGGGTAAGATGAAAATCTTACAAGGCTCATCTTCTGGTGTCAAAGATAGTGTTCAAGCCAATGTTGTAGAAGGGAAACCGAAGTTTCATGGCAATAAGAAGAATAACAAGAAGTTTAAGAATCGGTCTTTCAAACCTGGTTCAATTATCCATAAGGACAAGAAGTCGAAGGTTTGCTGGGTCTGTGGGAAACCGGGACATTTTGCAAACAAGTGCAAAGAGAAGAAAGGACAGGACCATAGTCATGGTGGGGCTGCATCTTCTGCTCATGTTAACATGGTTACTTCAGATGACAGGTTAGTATTAACTAATTCTGAAATTAATTTGGCATGTGAATCTACCGATTGGTGGGTTGATACAGGGGTAACTGTTCACATCGGTGTTGATGTTTCTTCTTTTTCTTTCTATCAGGAAGTAAAGGATAGGACTGTGACGATGGGGAACTCCTCTGAGGCTAGAGTTTATGGAGTTAGAAATGTGGACATCCGGTTTACATCGGGAAACACGTTAACTCTTCGTAATGTGTTGCATGTGCCTAGTGTGAGGAAGAACCTAGTTAGTGGAGTACTTCTTAGTAGAGAAGGATATAAATTAGTGTTTGAGTCAAATAAAGTTGTAATAACTAGACATGGTAGTTTTATTGGCAAAGGCTATGTGTGTGATGGCCTCTTTAAATTAAATTTGGATTCTTGTAATAACTCTTTATTTCAAGTAGATGACTATTTGATTTATCATGTTGATTCTTTTGATGTGTGGCATATGAGACTTGGACATGTGAATTCAAATACTATTAAAAGAATGATGAATCTTGATTTGGTTCCAAAATTGCATGATGTAACTAGTGATAAATGTGAAATATATGTTCAAGCAAAATAACCTAGGAAACCTTATAGGTCTATTGATAGGTCTACATGTTTGCTTGAATTAGTTCATTCGGATATATGTGAACTGAATGGATTAATTACTAGGGGTGGTATGAGATATTTTATTACATTTATTGATGATTACTCTAAATATTGTCATGTTTATTTACTAAAGTCTAAAGATGAGGCTTTTGAGAAGTTTAAGGTCTATAAGATGGAGGTTGAGAATCAAACTGAGAGGCGGATTAAAAGACTAAGGTCTGATCGTGGTGGGGAGTATTGTTCCCTTGAATTTTACAAGTTTTGTGAAGATCAAAGAATAATACATGAGACCACAGCGCCTTACTCTCCTCAATCTAATGGAGTGGCAGAAAGAAAGAATAGAACTTTCATTGACATGATTAATTCTATGCTTTCGTCTTCGGGTCTACCGAAGAATTTATGGGGAGAAGCAATTCTTTCTGCTTGTATGATCTTAAACCATGTGCCTCATAAAGGACAAAATACAACCCCATATGAGTTAATGAAAGGAAGAAAACCGAGCTTGAAATTCATTAAGGTTTGGGGATGTCTTGCCAAAGTAAAAATCTCAAACGTGAAAATGGATAAGCTAGGTTCAAAAACATATGATGCGGTGTTCATTGGTTATGCACAAAATAGTAGAGCATATCGATTTTTAGTAATTGGGTCTGATTGGCAGGATTATGCACCTAATACTATTAAGGAGTCCGATGATGCAACATTCTTTGAGAATGTATTTCCTATGAAGGAAAAGAGTAAAGCTGTAGTGCATAAAGAAGATGGCTCATCATCTTCTATTCCAAGAATTGAAGATTTGGATACCAATGTAGAGGTTAGGAGATCTAAAAGAACCAGAATAGAGAAGAATTATAGAGATGACTTTTATACTTACATGGTGGAGAATGAGGATCCTTTGACTTTTAGTGAGGCTATGCCATCTAGTGAATCTCCTTTATGGAAGGAAGCAGTACAGAGTGAGATGGATTCAATTCTTGCACATGGGACGTGGGTTCTAACGAATCTACCTCCAGGGTTTAAACCCATTGTGTGCAAATGGATCTTTAAAAGAAAATATTATCCTAATGGATCCATTGAAAAGTACAAAGCTAGATTAGTGGCTAAAGGGTATAGTCAAAAGGAAGGTCAAGATTTCTTTGACACGTATTCTCCTGTGACCATGATAACTACAATTAGAGTGCTTATTGCATTAGCAGCTCATTATAACCTCGAGATCCATCAAATGGATGTCAAAACAGCATTTTTAAATGGTGAATTGGAGGAGGAAATCTATATGGAGCAGCCTGAAGGTTTTGTAGTTCCTGGTCAAGAAAGAAAAGTATGTAAGTTAGTTAAATCTCTCTATGGGTTAAAACAGGCTCCTAAACAATGGCATCAAAAGTTTGATAATGTTCTTCTTTCTAATAATTTTGTTGTATGTACATCGGATAAATGTTTATATTGGAAGTCTTTTAACGATAGTTTTGTGATATTATGTTTGTATGTTGATGACATTTTATTGTTTGGTGATAATGTGGATCATATCAATAAGGTTAAGGGTTTCCTTAATGAGAATTTTGATATGAAAGACTTGGGTCTTGCCAAAGTCATATTGGGCTTAAAGATTGATAAGACTTCTAATGGAATAGTTGTGAGTCAATCACACTATGTGGAGAAGATTCTAAAGAAGTATGGTTACTTCGATAGAGAACCTGTCAGTACGCCGTATGATTCAAGTGTAAGACTAAAGAAAAATCTTGGGGAAAGTGTGTCACAACTTAGATATTCACAGCTGATAGGAAGTTTGAGTTATCTGGCAAACTGCAGTAGACCGGATATATCTTATGCTGTGGGAAGACTAAGTAGATACACTAATAGCCCTAATGAGTCTCATTGGATTGCCATTGAGAGGGTATTCAGATATCTGAAAGGAAGTGTAAATTTCAGTTTACATTATTCTGGGTTCCCTGCTGTATTAGAAGGATACAGTGATGCTAATTGGGTATCAGATTCTGATGAAACAAAGGCCACGAGTGGTTATGTGTTTACACTTGGTGGTGGGGCAGTTGCATGGAAGTCTTCCAAGCAAACTGTGATAACAAGATCTACTATGGATGCTGAGTTAGTAGCTCTTGATAAAACTGGAGGAATGGCGGAATAGCTTAGGGATCTATTAATAGATATACCCTAGTTGAATAAGCCAATTCCTAGAATTTTGATTCACTGTGATAGCCAATCAGCTCTTGATAAGGTTAAGAGTAAGAATCATAATAAGAGGTCCTCTAGGCATATTGAACTAAGGTATAAAATCTTGCGCTAGTTGACTACATCGGGAGTCATTACCTTAAGTTTCATACGATCAGCGGATAACTTGGCTGATTCGTTTACTAAAGGGTTGTCAGCAGGACAAGTCTTTAACTCATCTAGGGGAATGGGGCTTAAAGCCTATGATTTAAGTCATCGTTAGTAGCAACCCAATCTCTCTGAGTGGAGATCCCACGACGAAGATTCAATGGGTAATAACAAGCTAATGCGTGACTTGGAGAGCACTAATATAATAAATTGTATGCTCGTTCCCGTGTGATGATGAGAGTGCTCTACTGCATATGAAACAGGATGACGAAAGTCTTAATGAGGTCAAGGCTTAAAAAGCAGGGTATTGTTATGCAGATTACCCTTGGAGACTGTCACCTATATGAGTGCCACTGAGGTCGCAGTTAAGGAGAACGAGGGCTTGTTCTCTAATGTGCAATTCATGAAAAGATACAAGGCACATGGCCATAAAGCGCTACCCCGAATGATCTCGAAAAGGGAGTTACTCTAACTGTTAGGTTTGTCAAAGCTCTTGCTCTAAGGTTCAAGTTCAAGACTTAGTTCACTTCGAACTTGTGAGAGTGCCAGCCTACCAAACTAGGTGTAGGTTCAAACCCGCAAGGTACCTATCGCCGAAAACTTAGAGTACTATTGCTCAATGTCTCATTCATGTGTCATATGCATTTTAGTGTGTAGACTGGTTTAATATCAAGTCATGGTGGGGATTGTTGAAAATTGACTTGAAATTAAACAAATAAGTTAAAAAATGCAGCGATCGATCGGCAAAATAACGCGATCGATCGTGTAATGATCGACCGTGATAAACTGATCGTTCGTAGTTACTGTAATGTTGTGAAATTTGGTTTTCGTATTGGCCCGATCGATCAGTATAAAAATGATCGATCGTAGTTACTGGAATTTTAGGATTTGTGCACCACAATAAAACGATCGATCGTAATTTTAGGCTAAATAAGGCGATCGATCGCAAAGCGATCGATCGGCTTATAAAACGATCGATCGGCTAAGCGGTTACAGCGAGTAAATGGCCGTTTCTCTGCGAAAAAGTGCGTCTCTTCTTCCTAAAAAGGCTAAACAGCATTCTTCTATATATAGAGAACGATTTTCCCCAGAAAAGGGTTACAAACAACAAAGAAAAACTTGTTCATCTCCTTCTTTAATTCATCATCCATCATTGAGCAATAGAGTCTCCTCTGATCGAGATCCAGTCAGTTTGATTTGAAGTGTAACTTTAAACTGACGGTGTGGTTCGTTGTATCTCTGGAACGGAACGTGGTTATTCGCCTGTGCATGGAAGGCGGCGTATCTGTTTCAAGGACAACACATAGCGTGCCTCGAACCTGGTTCTAATTCTTATACTCATTCTAGTATTTCATGTGTATATTTGTCAATATATGTGCATAATTTGGTAGTATTTTAGCCCTCTTTTATGTGACAATCCCAACAATTTCTATCTTGGCCTTCTTGTGTCCATCTTTCCATACATATATTTCCATCTTGCGGCCTACTTGTTCCCAATTTCAGCAAATGCTACGACAGCTTCTTCACGATGAGCTTCCTACACTTATCCACTCTTCTCTTCTCATCTCTTCTCATGCATCTCACCCTCATCCGTGCCCAATGCCTTCCACACCAAACCTTAGCCCTCATGCAGTTCAAACTGCAGGCCTTAGCCGACCCTTCACACCTTGCCTCCTGGAATTCCTCCGTCGACTGTTGCCAGTGGCCGGGGATAAGCTGCAACCTTGCCGGTACCCATGTCACCGCCCTTGAGCTCACTGGGTTATCCATCACTGCAGGTGCGCCTTCTCTCAGCCAGCTCGCAAAGTTGAAGTCCTTGATCCTACACTCCAACCATTTCATCTCCTCCTCAACACTTACCAATCTACACCAGCTTCCAGGACTCACTCATCTCAACCTCTCCGGCTCCACCTACTCCCACGAAGTTGCGCCGGCGATTTCCCGTATCCGGTCGTTGATCACCCTCGATCTCTCATCAGAGCCATCCGCAAGCAGGTCCGGAAGGATACCACAAACTACTCAGTTTGGTACTTTTTCGAATTCGTCGTTTGAAGGAAATGAAGGGCTCTGTGGGCAACCGTTGAGTAAGGAATGTGAAGAACCAGGAAATAGTAAGGAAGGAAGTTGGCTGGGAGATGATGATGATCATCACTGGATTTGGATAGCAGTTGAAGTAGGCTATGTAACCGGATTGGGTATCGTGGTTTTCCCCCTCATGTTTTGGAGGAAATGGAGGCGTTGGTATATGATGAGGGTGGAAATAATGCTGTGGAGAATTTCATTGTTCCTTCACATGGAGAGATGGATATACAAAGATTTCTATAGTGGTGATGATGGTGAACTTGAATAAGATTCCAACAATACAAGCTCTTGGTAATTAATTTGTAAAAGTGTTGTATTGTACAGCAAAATAGTTCTCTTTTGTTTTCTGAGATGTAAAATAGTTCTTTTCAATACAATTCTTGACTTCAACTTCTTGAATTGCAGGCATGATATATAAGTTGAGTTCTTAACAAGGTGGTAATTACCATTCACTTAATCTACAACTCTTTGTAGGTTTCATAAAAAAACTCTTTGTTGTTTGTTCTGTGTCATTTGCTAATTAAACCGTTGCCTTTGTTACAATAGATCATCAGTGAGGTTAGCTACCATGTCAACATGAGTGGTGATAGCGTAGGCGGTTGAACAAAATTAAAATTAGTGGCTGATCAAGGCATGAAGCAGGGTGATCTGGGGCTTTTTTGGGGGGGATAATTGACTGGGGCTTTTATAAAGGGGTTTTGAAAGAGGACATTTGAATGGGGCAAAATCAAATAAATTGCTACACGTAGTGGCGTTGACATACCACCATCGGGCACTTGAGAAGAATCAGGCCCATTTCCATGGTATAAAACTTAGCTAAGAATCCTTGGGCCTGGGACAGACTATCTTTTAGCAAAAAACAAAAAGTGTGGATTCGGGATCAGGTAGGTTTCAGAAATATTTAGGAAATAAATAGTAATTAATTCATAAATTTGTATTTTATGATATCTCTATACTAGTATATGGTAATGTAGAATCAATACAGTGTGTCGCCCAAATGCTAATTTTTGTAGACTCTACCTTATTGTTACAATGTATACTAGATTTGTTCGTTTGATCACAAGAAAAAAACAAAGATAGAAACAGAGATCTTCCCTTATTTCAATCTTTGAGCCTTATGTGTGACAGTAAGATTATTTTTAAACTCTTAGCCATGCTAGTTAATTCCTCTGCCCATATTAATTGCCTGGATTGGAAATCAGAAATGAACTAAGTTCAGTTCGTTCTGGATCTCCAATGTAAACAAAATTAATGTGGGACAGATGTAGTATTTTACTTTTTTGCTATATGATGTAGTATTTTGCTAGCTATCCTCGAGTATGATTAACAATGAACGAGGCCACGATATGTGAGTTATAAGACTCCCTCCATCCTATAAATATAGGTTCAGTGTGCAGAATTGAATTTTTTAAAACCACGATAAACCCCCAAAGTGGCAAAAGTCCTCTGTGAGAATAAGCCCAACTGTACATACTAACCAAAATTAACTATTAGCATCTAGAACTTTAGGATGTGCATATGAACTCATAATACCTACTTTAATGTAACTCACAATTGTTACATCCCTTTTGAATGTCATCCAATCAGATAGTCTTTCTAATCCGACACTCCAAAATCACCCACTACCAACAAGCATAAAAACAAACGAGCCCTTCTTTACACACTCTTTTTTCCTCCACCAAACATAGCTCAGTGCAAGGCTCACATGGACCACAAACCATCCACGTCCCCTTTGTCTCATATATCTCTCCTACTTTGTCTCAGCCTCCTTCCCCGCCATTAGCTTCCACCCCACCAAAACTCCCTCAGCTGCCATGCCAAGCTGCACCACCATCGACTCCGGTGAGGGATCGACGTGTCGAGATGGACAAGCCGCCACTCACCTTAAGCTCATAGCCATATTAGTCATCTTCCTTACTAGTGTGGCTGGGATATCCTTGCCAGTGGCATTAGCCCAGTTTTTCCATGGGAGGCCAACCTATACTAACACAGTAGTCCTCATCAAATGCTTTGCTGCTGGTGTCATTCTGGCCACATCACTAGTCCATGTCCTTCCTGATGCATTTCAGGCTCTTGCAGACTGCCAAGTAGGGTCCCACCACCCATGGAAGGATTTCCCGTTCTCTGGCTTCATCACTCTGATTGGAGCTCTCTTGGCCTTGCTCGTCGACATCGTCGCAAGCTCGCACGCCGAGCATTCACCATACACGCCGATTGGGTCCGACGATAATTCAGCAGTTGTGAAGAATTCCAAGGTGGCTGAATTTGGATCAGAAGTTGTGATCCAGTGCCATAGCATTAAGGCGGATGAATTAGCTAGAATGAAACAGAGGTTGGTCTCCCAAGTTTTGGAGATTGGGATTATCTTCCACTCAGTAATAATTGGGGTCACAATGGGCATGTCCCAAAACTGGTGCACCATTAGGCCTCTAATTGCTGCACTAGCCTTCCACCAAATTTTTGAAGGAATGGGACTTGGTGGGTGCATAGCTCAGGTAGAACTCATAACCTACTCACTTTGGAACTTAGTTAGTATATGTTAGATGTTTCCCTAGCTTAAGCTGTTTACTGCATATTGCAAGAGGCTGTTTGAATACAACATCTATGGCTGGATTTTGGAAGAGTTTAAATAGATTCCAGCAAATTTTTGTTTGGTAACCAAATTCTGTGCGATACTAAAATTAGGCTCGAATCAGGATCTCGCCAAATATTGTCAAGAGCAGGTTTTGGGACTACCTATTTTTAAATAGGTTGCCAGAATTAAAATTGCTTAAAAATCTTTGTTTCCTATTATTTAAGATTTAAGAAGAAATGATTTGCTAAAATTTACATTCTTAATGAGATTTTGTATCAAACAGCCCCTTGATATGTAAAATTTACATCGTATACGGAGAATCAAGCAACTTGTCTGACAATTGGTTGTTTGCATTAAAGGCTGGATTCAATGTGGGAACCACGGCGTACATGTGCATGATGTTTGCAGTGACTACACCACTGGGGATAGTGCTGGGAATATTCATCTTCTATGCAACCGGCTATGATGATAGTAGCGCAAATGCACTCATCCTTGAGGGGGTTCTGGGTTCTCTGTCTGCTGGCATTCTGATATATATGGCTCTGGTTGATCTAATAGCTGCTGATTTCTTTCACAACAAGCTGATGGGCTCAAATCCATGGCTGAAGAAAGCCTCGTACGTAGTCTTGGTGCTTGGTTCGGCTTCAATGTCAGTGCTTGCCCTCTGGGCTTGAACTTAGCTCACAATGAAACTAGCCTGAAAAATTTTCTTATAGAAAGATGATGCGGTTGTGTGAATCAGTAGATGGTCATCTGTAACATTGTCTTGATTTTTCTGAGATGGGTTTACCTAACAGGTGTGGGAATATTATAAAAAAAAAAAAAAACAGGTGTGGGAGCATTAACTCAGTTGCTTTCTCTCCTTGTTTTTCTAATCTCCCTTTCAATTTTTTTTTTCGATTACACATTTCCCTTTTAATTTTTAAATACTACATGGCAGCACAAAAATAAAGCATTCCACTAGTGACCCATAAAGCGTTTACTCCACCTTTAGGCTTTTGGGTGGGTCGCAAATAATTCTCCCACCGTGCAAAAAAGCCTGGCTGCATTTAAAAAATTACTAATTCACAATTAAATGAGAAGGATTTGCCCTACAGGCCAATAGATCCTCATGAACGAGCATGTGCAACGGTAATTAGAGGCTTGAAATATTATGGGCCCTACAGGCTAAAAAAAATTAACTAATTTCAAATGATGCCAGGTTTTTTAAACAGAGGGAGTATATAGAAGTATCTATTGTTTTTTTAACAAATCACTGAATAGTGAGTCATACATATATTATTTACTGAATATACTAATGCATACTTACAAATTCAGTTTGATAATATAGACCAGTAGGTTGGCAACATCAAAATACTGTATTAAAACCGCTAACCTTGAAAAGAAGGAAACAATCTTCTTTTGTAGGTCTTGAAGTAATTGACCATCCAATCAGAAAGAAAAAACTAAATGACCACATCATAAGTTATTTTTCAAGTTTTTATTTACTACGAGTGTTGCCCATGCAAAAATCAGGGCAAGTTATTTCATGGAAAAAAGGATTTCTGGTACGTGTAATTTGACTGACATGTTGCTAACATAATACATGAATCCTAAAGTTCATTTATAGCCTAATAAATACTTTTATTATGGATGATGGGTGAAATAATGCCATTAATAATTTCTAATAAATGTTATATTTACTTTTTTGCTGAATTACACCCCTAAACCGATCTTTATTACATTTGCTTCGCACATTGGAAGTAATAAAGGCATAATTGGCAAAGAGGTGGCAAAGTCACGTCCTTAATGAAATACCATATTTGTCCCCATACAAGTTAATTAAATCAATTATAGTTAAAATTTATTTATATTTTTAAACAAATTTAGAGGGTAAATAGTTCAAAATTATGCATTGATTATATTGGTTATTATTATTTAGCCACTCTATGTACACTGCATATTTCTTGTCCTCGTTGTCACATGTACTCTGGAGTCTGGACAAAGGTTGGGTACTAACATTCTTAATACGACGACTCATTCTCTTTTTAACAGCACTCTTAGCACACTTATTTACAACAAGGTTCCTAAATTTAAAAACATGCTTAAAACAACATTAAACTTACATTCATCTTTAATACACTTTGCTACTATTTTAATTTCTTACACAATATCATTAATTATCAATAGACAAGTAAAATTCTCCCTTCTTTAATTTATAGCATAAATAATTATATTGTCACCGTCCTCAATAATTATATATACAATATTTTTTTCATAAAATTCTTTCATAGCCTTGACGGCCATCAAGCATGCCACTGCCTTATATTTCAAGCTTATATAATTAATTATATTTAAATTTTCCTCAAAATATTTAAATTCCGTAAATACATACCTATGTATAGAAACGACAATGATTAAACGTCCACACAATGATCCATCTTAAATTTAGGGTGAAACAATCCGCTAAAGTTGATTTTAATATTATCTCCTATTAGTGATAAGGGGTTTATATATCTCGTGGTGAATCAATACTTCTTTATTAACCAATCCTTCCTTGTGAACCATTGCGTTGATGATAACTTACTGATTTTAATATCTCATTGTGAAAATTTTTGTTAATACTTGACAAAAAGAGCTAAATAGTGTGAATATATATTATAAAAATCATGAGTTATTATATGAATGCATCTTAAAAGGTTGGTAGATAAACTTTATCAGACTCCATTATCAAAATTGATAAGGCAATCAATTATATATTTAGCCTTCTTTATCCATACATGATGCCTATGGTCAATAGATATTTTTTAATATAAATAATATATTGTGACATAGATGGAAATATAGGGTAATAATTTAGATTGGATTATTATATTAATTATACTTAATTTCTTATTATACTTGATTTGAATGGTAAATTGAGTTTAACTAGTTCTGGAAAAACTACAACTTGATAGTTACATAATTATTAGTATTCTTCAACCAAATGACCGCTTAGTCTCTCTAGATCTTCTAATTTAATTTACGAACGAAATTATAAAGAAAATTTAGCAATTACATAATGTTGAGAAAAATAATTTTCAAACCTTATAACTTTTCATCTATAAGTTAAAGAAAGTAAAAATAAGTCATGAGCGCTACAAGTGCAAATACATCTCCTACAAAGTTACAAAGAAAAATCTTGCATAATTAATTCAAAATTAATTTTACTTAGTATTCCGCATAATTATGTGCAATAGCATCTTACGATTGGACTAGCTGTTTCCGAACCATGTATCATGTATTTAAATTTTATAACTAACACACAAGTAATTTGAAGAGGGCATTAATATAAATAAGGACTTAGAATGAAAGGTCATGACAATGTATAAGGTAAATCAAGAGTGAAGGTCATGGCCTTTGTTTAAATACTCATTTGTCCTATATTAATTGACCTATTTGTTTTATTAAATGAAAAAAACAAATTGTTTTAAAGGTGTACATAGGAAATAGTGTTGACTGTTAAGGCTAGTGGTGGTCACTTATTTTGTAAATAATGAACAAACATTGATAATGGAAGCAAATTTGGGTATTATGATATTGGATGGACGCCTATATGATATCATAATATGGAAAAAAAAGTTGGCTGTCGTGGTGCCCTTACTAACTTCTCTTAACTGTTGGGTATTATCATATTACGATATTGTGATAGCAGCATGTAGAAAGAAATTGATATCTTACTATAAACTCCTTACCTAGTACATCTACTACAACAATTACTTCTTTACATAGCAGCTCCAGGTCAATTTCCTCCTCGTGTCACCCTGAGTTCCTCCATTTTACTGGCCACTACATAGCCCTAAAGAAAGATTTAAACACCACAGTTGTACAAGGGATCCAGCTTCAAAGAGATTGAAGTCAAGATACATTCCTTGGCCCGTAATTTAATCCACGATTACTTTGAGAAAAATATTTTTTAATTTTTTTATAAAAACATGCGTATAAAATAATCGAAGTTTGGCCTACAAGATGATCGCATATGTTTTGAACTGAAATCACTGCATAATGTTTACCACCAAAAAGGAAAATGAACACACCCAAATGACCAAATAATTATAATTTATTACGCAAAGCATGCCTAGAAAAAATAATCTTATGAAGTAAGAAGATAATTATGCACAATTGACTTGCCTGCTTTGGTTATTAACCGGTCCTACCAAGGGTAGTAAAGAATAGCAGAAGCTGCTTATATAGTGTGTTGAATGTTTCACACTAATCAAATCAATGTAAATAATCTCCTTCGTTTCTCTAAAAATCGTAGAAATTTAATAACAGTATTGAGTTGCATAGTCGGCCCTATATTTCCAAATTCCAATCGAACAACATGTTTCTTGCTTGTGTGTTCACATCACAGCACTTAAGCGCAATTAATTGATTCAATTGAGCTTCCTCTTGTTTATTTATGAAAGACTCTTATCAACTCACAAATATTTTCCAACTTGGCCAATTATATTTCACTCCACTATCACAGATTCATAATTCAAAAGCATATGGCAAGCTGTCTTTCTAAGGCAACCAACAGTAATATAACCATTGAGCTTTTTCCAACCAAAAAAAAAATAGTTGTGAAGAAAGATCTCTGTTGGCTAGGCCACATATAAAAAAAGACTACATGAACAAAGATTAAACAAAATGCTTGAAATTTTGACAGTAAGAGAGTGTAAAGTCCTATAATTTCTACTCGCTGGGAGATCAACAATATTCGTGATGAGGAAGGCGCTCTTGCCATAAGTTGAGGGTAAAGTGTCCACTGTGCAACACATGCACCTAAGCTAGGTATAATTCCTTTTGGCCTATGCCCGATTGAAAAAAGCAAGGCAAGAACACAAGCTCCATTAAAGCCTAATTGCACCAAATAAAAGTACTCACCCATCTCTATGAAAACATAAATTAACTCAAAGAAAGATGTACTGAAGCCATCCAATTGTTGTCACAGAAATGAAGCTTTGACTGAACCATAACGTAACCCATTTCGATTTTCCACTACCATTAGAGAAGGCCTCTTACAGACCTAATACAAATCTCTAATGCCTGTTTTTATGAGAAGATCAGATCCGTAAAGATGGTACTTGAGCGAACCGTTTTCCATGTATTTATACATGGAATGTAACTCACCTTTGGTGAGCACCTGCATGGTCCTGTGGAAGGACTTGGGACTTCTTCATCAGCTTCCCGTCCTAGACTTTAATATGCCTAGCTATTCAAGACCCCTCGCATCCTTGGACGGAATTTCCGAACATGACCATGGGGCTGTTTGGATACGGAATGCAACGGAATCGAAATTAAATTCCAGCTGAATAAATTCCGGTGGAATCACCACAAACATGCCTTTATTTTTGGTTAGTAATTTTTGCATATCGAAATTTGTGTGAGCAAGCCGAATCTCCTCATGAGGAGATTCAATGATTAAGGAGGAACTGGGCATGAATCCTCCTTCTGCCGGAATTTTTTATTCCATTGAATCCTAGAATCCAAACACAAAAACAGTCGGAATAGGTAGATTCGCATTGAATCGGGCCAGAATCTTCCAAAGATTTCATTTCCAAACAGCCCCCATGTCTTCCATCTAAAGATGCACCTATTCATTCATACTTCAAATGCCAAGGATCGTCTGCCTCCCAAAAACCCCATTGGCTGAGAGCAAGCATCAGCCAAGAAGACTGATTGAGTGTCATCAAGGGGGAGGCAGAGGCCCAGATGGAGCAAGTTACATGCAAGGAGAACTCACCCTATTTGCATTGAAAAGTCAAACGTAGCTTCATGTTTTTTATAGTGGTTAGGATTTTTTGCTAAAAATTAATGTTGTTTTGGTTCTTTCAAAAATTTCACTGTAACTTGTTTCTCTATTATTATCACATGACATCATCTAGACATGGATCCAATCCTCTATACATTTTCCTCACCTTCCTTGGTCCAATACTCTAATCGTTTGAAACAGATAAACGTTCCTCAAATCCCCAATCAACATCAAAATTATTATGCTGAACTACTAAGCAGCGGGAGTGAATGTTCAAAACAGACAACCATTAACGAATTTTAGTACCTAATTACACTCTGCCATAAAACTGAAAAGGTACTCATGCAGTGGAAAGCTGATTTGCATCCTCACCTAAATTAGGCCATAAGGCTCAAATCGTCAAGGTAGAAAAACAAGAGTGAGGAGTCAGAAATGCATTCAGTCTTTTTTCAAAGCGTTAAATCCATTCAAAGTTTCAGCACCGAGAAAAAGCAATCACAGGTACAATAAGTTTTGATTTCATAAAGTACACTATGAGCCAGAGGCTCCCAATGAGTTTGAAAAGGGATTTTTTTTCTGGAAAACGATATTTGTGCATCAGATTTCCTACACATTTCCATACACAGCTGATGTATATGGCCAATACATCAGCTGTGTATTTCTGACTAGGATTGGAGCATGTGCAAGAAACACGTGACATATCATTTGCATAGTTTGAACTTTGACTTAAACATATCACATTATATAAAGAAAATGACTATTTTCCTTTGAAAATACCCAAAACACAATGCAACATCAGTTTTGCTTTGACAATATTAAAAAATATCAACTGCTCTTTCCAAACTTGAGCTCACTGTTTAATTTAAAAACTGTGACTGCATGTGTCAAGCCAGTACCTCTCAGTCGCACAACCCATCCAACTTCTAGCGTGTAATTTTGGATTGATCACTTGTTCTTGCAAAATGTAAAATGGCAGCTTTGGATTGCTCGTCTTTGCAGGCGCTGATGTGAAGCTGTGTAATAAATGTGGAGAGACTGCAATTGGATTGGCGACATTAAGCAGAAAGAGGGACCAGTTCGAGAAGATGATGCTCGAGTTTGAGCTGGAGAAGGGCAACCATGGACCCGGCAGATTCTATCCCCTGCACTGTGCTGCTCGTCGTGGTGACTTGGACGGATTGAGACTCTTAACCAGCAGCCAACAGGGGCTGCGACGTGAATGTGATTGATGAGGACGGGTACGTACACTCCCCTCATGCTGGCAGCGAGGGAAAGCCATGCAAGCCTCTGTCAGTTTTTAATATCCGAGGGCGAGACGGCACTGCTGTTTGGCTAGGAAGAAGGGAAAAGGCAGATTCCTACACATTTTCCATACACGGCTGATGTGTAGGGAAATGAGTGAGTGAACTGAAACAAGGGTGAACTGATTTGACCCCACATCAGTTCACCCACTCATTTCATCAGTTTATCCACTCATTTACATACACACCAGCTGGAATCTGCTATAGGGTTATAGGAAGAATGGCAATGGGCAGCAGAAGGTGTGATTTTGGACCAGCTCGCGAGGGTGCTGGTTCTTGGAGTTATTGTCTACTGATGATCATCGAGACCATTTTTATAAGTGCGCCTCAATGTATCGCAGGAAAAATGTGATCCTTGTAAGTAATTCTCTATCATTATCTTTGAGTGGTTCTACGTGATAATTAATGAAATTACAATACTAGTTATCGTAATTTTAATTAGTTAAGAGTATGAAATTTATAACTGTTTGATGGACGTGGTTACTTAAGTATAAATAGAGAAGTCGGTCCTCTCTTCGCCCATCGATTAATCAGGCGATAAAAATTTCATATAAAGAAGGAGATCGTCAGAAAGATTAGGACATGGGAGATAAACCTCTCCTCATCGATTTGCTATGGATTCAGGTACGTACGTTCCTATTTCATTATGATGATGTTATACAAATTAATGCTTATATGATGGGCATACACACCTGTTCAAAACCGGTGATGGTATAGATTAAACTTCTAACTGTCGTCTCTTTTTGCACTTCAATCATTAGCAATAAACACAAATAGTAGAGTGATTAGATTTCAGTGTATACAACGTGAAGAAGGCTACAACACTCGACAACAGTTAAAAGTTTGAAGCAGAAGCTTGTCGAATAATTAGTTTGTTTAATTGTTGATGTTTTGTTCCAATACGCTAACTGACCATCTGTTTTGTTTTCCTTTTAACGGTGACTTCTGTTTAGACTTTACCATTCGATAACAATGATCATCAATCAGCCGGGTTATCAACTATCATTCTTATGCATATTTGCATACCAATTGTATATAATGTGCTCAGACACTCGTAGAATTGTCTTCTCATGAATCACTCTCTATCTTCCACATCAAGAACACGCGCCTTATCTCTACTCATCCATATCCCACATCAAACTCACTCCTGCACAAGGAATTCCGTATCGGATATCAATATCGTATCGGTCGGCTTAAGAGACAAAATATCAGAGATATATCGGAGATATTTGTAAAAAAACTATCGGTGGTCAAAAACTAGTTTTTATCGTATATTTTCATAATCTAGCTTCTAAAATGAGTTATACTAATTTAAACAAAGCATAGAATTTAAAATATGCATATTAGGATGGGAAACAAGTGGGAAAGTTACTTTTTTTCCCTTTTTTTTTAAAAAAAAATTTTTTCTGAATTTTTTTTTCAAAAATATTTTTTTATTATAAAATAGTGATATATCGCCGATATTTGAAAAAAAATTAAAATTCTGATATTTATTCGTCTCGTTTTATCGGGTGGGGCCCGATATCGATATATCGGCGATATGGAATTCCATGCTCCTGCATATAATAAACCTATTTAGCCTTTCCCATGCAAAGATCAGAATAGCAACATTGTAACGCCCAAAAGACAAAGCAGAGCTAGAAAAGAGAGCTTCAACAATGGCGGATGACTCATTCAGGCTGGTGTCCTCCTCCCTAGACAATGAGGGGAGGCTTCCCAGGAAGCACACTGATGAGGGGCAGGGTTGGTGCGAAGAAGAATATATTGTTGGGATTGTCACATAAAAGAGGGCTAGAATACTACCAATTAATTGATAAATATCTCTATGAAAAATACTAGAGAATAGAAAAGAAACACCCGATTCGAGGCATGCTATGTGCTATCCTTGAAACAGATACGCCGCCCTCTATGCACAGGCAATCAAAGGCGTTCCGTTCCCAAGATACAACGAACCACACCGTCAGTTTAAAGATGCACTTCAAATAAAACTAACTGGATATCGATCAAAGGAGATTCCATTGCTCAATAATGAACCAAGAATTAAGAGAGAAGAAGAAAGAGTTTGTATCAACTTTTGTGTCCTTTCTCTGTGATTTTTCGTTCTCAATATATAGAAGGACTCTGTTGGGATGTTTATGGAAGAAAATACACAACTTTTAGAAGCCAAAACGGCCCCGTTCCGGACTGTAACCGCATTGGCGATCAATCGATTACAATTTGCCTAATCGATCGCCGCACTCAAATATGTTAATTCAAGTCAAAATTTCAACAATCCCCACCTGATCTACATATGAAATATGTATTTTATTATCTCCTAAACTTATGATTATGCTAGTGTTTGATTAGAATTACTACTACTTTAATATAGTTTTTCATTTTTGTAGGAAACAAGAGTATTACACAGAAATGAGGTAAAAATAGACTTCAATGATTAAATTATCATAACTTTGTGTACAAATCTCGGATTGGACTGATTCAAGCTTCATGTTAAAGTTCAAGAAGTTAGCTTTCCAACACCACCAACTACGACAATTCGGAGTTTGAAGCAGAAAGTTATACCTATTTGAAGTTCATGAATAGTAACTATGATCGATCGGCACCAAAACGATCGATCGTATCTACTGGAATTTTTGATCCGCGCAAGACAATAACTACGATCGATCGGTATCATACGGCATCGATCGTCAAAGCGATCTATTGGAGGAAAATAACGAAGGAATTGTGATCGATCGGGAAGCGATCGATTGGGAAGACGGAGCGATCGATTGCTATGTGCGAAAAACCGAAATAAGACCTATTTTGACTCGGATTTGGAAGAGAACTTCAGGGTTTTCCTTCACTCTTATAAATAGGCCTTATGGGAGAACGTTTTGAGGACCAGAGAATAGATTTTTGAGCTTTATTAGAGGCTAGAGAGGAGGAAGAAGAATGAGTCTTTTGGAGCAAAGAAGAAGAAGGATTCATGACGTTGGATCTACATAAATAGGTTTCTCTTTTCTTTCTTTATATGTGTAATTAAACTTTTATTCAAGACTAGATGAAGCCCTAGATGTGTATTGCTATTCTTGATAGTTTAATTTTATATAGTTGATTATGATTTATGGTTAATGCGATTTCATGAGTATTCTTTTAAGTGCTTGATCATAGACTTGATTGATTATGAATCGAATTAGATATTGTGATTGATTTTATGCCCGATCAAGGATAAGATTAATTGCATTATAATAGAGTTGTGATTGATTCTATGCCTGATCAAATATATGATTGATTATACAATAGTGGATGAACTTTCGTGTCTGATCAAGAACGTTAGTGAATTCATTAGTAATTCGTATGTCCGATCAAGAATACGAATTACCATTTCATGTCAATGTATACTTAATAATAATTGTGAGTAGTAATTCAAGTCAAAATTTCAACAATCCCCACCGTGACTTGATATTAAAGTAGTCTACACACAAGAATGCATATGACACATGAATTAGACATTGAGCAATAGCACTCTAAGTTTTCGGCGATAGGTACCTTGCGGGTTTGAACCTACACCTAATTTGGTAAGCCGCCACTCTCATGAGTTCGAAGTGAACAAAATCTTGAACTTGAACTTTAGAGCAAGAGCTTTGACAAACCTAACAATAAGAGTAACTCCATTTTTGAGATCATTCGGAGTAGCGCTTTACGGTCATGCACCTTGTATCTTTTCATGAGTTGCACATTATAGAACAAGCCCACGTTCTCCTTAATTGTGACCTCATTGACACTCATATAGGTGACAGTCTCTAAAGGTAATTTGCATAACAATACCCTGCCTTTTAGGCCTTGATCTCATTAAGACTTTCGTCAACCTATTTCATATGCAGTAGAGCACTTTCATCATAACACGGGAATGAGCATACAATATATTGAAATAGTGCTCTCCAAGTCACGCATTAGCTTGTTTTTACCCATTGAATCTTCGTTGTGGGATCTCCACTCAGAGAGATTGGGTTTCTAATAACGATGACTTAATCATAGGCTTTCAGCCTCATTCCCCTAGATGACTTAAGGACTTGCCCTGCCGACAATCCTTTCGTAAATGAATTAGCCAAATTATCCGTTGATCGTATGAAACTTAAGGTAATGACTTCAGAAGTAGTCAACTTGCGCAAGATTCTATACTTTAGTTCAATATGTCTAGAGGACCTCTTATTATGATTATTACTCTTAACCTTATCAAGAGCTGATTGGCTATCATAGTGAATCAATATTCTCGGAATTGGCTTATTCAACCAAGGTATATCTATTTATAGATCCCTAATCCATTCTGTCATTCCTCCAGTTTTATCAAGTGCTACTATCTCAGCATCCATAGTAGACCTTGTTATTACAGTTTGCTTCAAAGATTTCCATGCAACTGCCCTACCACCAAGTGTAAACACATAACCAGTCATGACCTTTGTTTCATTAGAAGCTGATACCCAATTTGCATCACTATATCCTTCTAATACAGTAGGGAACCCAGAATAATGTAAACTGTAATTTACACTTCCCTTCAGATATCTAATCACTCTCTCAATGGCAGTTCAATTAGACTCATTTGAGCTCTTAGTGTATCTACTTAGTCTTCCCACAGCATAGGATATATCCAGTCTGCTGCAGTTAGCCAGATAACTCAAACTTCTTATCAGTTGTGAATATCTAAGTTGTGACACACTCTTTCCACAATTTTTCTTTAGTCTTACACTTGAATCATACGGCGTACTAACAGGTTTTTCTTTAGTCTTGCACTCGACTCTATCGAAGTAACCATACTTCTTTAGAATCTTCTCCATATAGTGTGATTGACTCACAACTATCCCTTTAGAAGTCCTATCAATCTGCAAGTCCAGTATAATCTTTGGTAAGACTCAAGTCTTTCATATCAAAATTCTCGTTAAGAAAACCCTTAACCTTATTGATATGATTCACATTATCACCAAATATTAAAATGTCATCAACATACAAACACAACATGACATATGAATCACCAAAAGACTTCCAATATAGACATTTATCAGAAGTACACATTACAAAGTTATTAGAATGAAGAGCATTATCAAACTTTTGATGTCATTATTTAGGAGCCTGTTTAACTCATAGAGAGATCTTACTAACTTACATACTTTTCTTTCTTGACCAGGAACTATAAAACCTTCAAGCTGCTTCATATATATATTTCCTCCTCTAATTCACCATTTAAAAATGTTGTCTTTACATCCATTTGATGGATCTCGAGGTTATAATGAACTGTCAATGCAATAAGCACTCGAATTGTAGTTATCATGGTCACAGGAGAATACGTGTCAAAGAAATCTTGACCTTCTTTGTTACTATAACCTTTAGCCACTACTATAGCTTTGTACTTTTCAATTGATCCATCAGGATAATATTTTATTTAAATATCCACTTGCACCCAATTGGTTTAAACCCTAGAGGTAAATTCATAAGAACCCACGTCCCATGCGCAAGTATATAATCCATCTCACTCTGTACCGCCTCCTTCCATAAAGGAGCTTCGCTAGATGACATAGCCTCACTAAAAGTCAAAGGATCCTCATTCTCCACCATGAAAGTATAAAAGTTATCTCCATAGTTTTTCTCTATTCTAGTTTTCTTAGATCTCTTATCTTCCACATTGGTATCTGAATCTTCAATTCTGGGAATTGAAGACCTTGAGCCATCTTCGTTATGCACTACAGCCTTAACATTTTCCTTCATAAGAAACATTCTCAAAGAATGTTGCATCATCGGACTCCTTAATAGTATTAGGTGCATAATTATGCCGATCATACCCAATTACTAAAAACCGATATGCTCTATTGTTTTGTGCATAACCAATGAATACTGCATCATAAGTTTTTGAACCTAGCTTATCCATCTTCACGTTTGGGATTTTTACTTTCGCAAAACCTCTCAAACCTTAATGAATTTTAAGCTTGATTTTCCTCCTTTCATTAATTCATAAGGGGTTATATTTTGTCATTTATGAGGCACACGGTTTAAGATTACACGCGCAGAAAGAATTGTTTCTCCCCATAAATTCTTCGATAAACCCGAAGAGGAAAGCATATAATTTATCATGTCTATGAAAGTTCTATTCTTTTTTTCTGCCACACCATCAGATTGAGGAGAGTAAGGCGCCATGGTTTCATATATTATTCCTTGTTCTTCACAAAATTTGCAAAATTCAAGGGAACAATATTTCCCACCATGATAAGACCTAAGTCTTTTGATCTACCTCTCAGTTTTATTCTCAACCTCTATCTTATAAACCTTAAACTTCTCAAATGCCTCAAATTTGGACTTTAATAAATACACATGATAATATTTCGAGTAATCATCAATAAACATGATGAAATATTGCATACCACCCCTGGTTATTAATCCATTCAATTCATAAATATCAGAATGAATTAAATCAAGCAAACACGTAGACCTATCAACAAACCTATAAGGTTTCCTATATTGTTTCGCTTGAATACATATTTCACATTAAGAGATTCATCATGGAATTTTGGAATCAATTCAAGGTTCATCATTCTCTTCATGGTTTGTGAATTCATATGTCCTAGCCTCATATGCCACACATCAAAAGAATCAACATGACAAAGCATAGAGTCATCAACTTGAAATAAAGAGTTATTACATGATACTAAATTCAATTTGAATAGACCATCACACACATAGCATTTTCCAATAAAAGTATCATGTTTAGTTATTACAACTTTATTTGACTCAAACACTAATTTATATCCTTCATGACTAAGAAGTACTCCGCTAACAAGGTTCTTCCTCACACTAGGCATGTGCAACACATTATGGAGACTCAACGTGTTCCCTAACGTAAACCGGATGTCCTTAGCCTCAGAGGAGTTCCCCATCGACACCGTTCTATCATTTACTTCTTGATAGAAAGAAAAAGAAAAAACATCAATACCGATGTGTACAGTTGCCCCTGTATCAACCCACCAATCAGTAGGTTCACATGCCAAGTTTATTTCATATTTAGTTAATACTAACCTGTCATCTGAAATAACCATGTTAGCCTAAGTATAAGATGCAGCCCCACCATAACTATGGTCCTGGCCTTTCTTCTCTTTACACCTGTTTGCAAAATGTCCATGCTTCTCACAGACCCAGCAAACCTTCGACTTCTTGTCCTTTTAGATATTTGAACCATGTTTGAAAGAAACGATTCTTATACTTCTTGTTGTTCTTCTTATTGTCATGAGCCTTGGGTTTCCCTTCCACAACATTAGCTTGAGCACTATCATTGACCCCAAAAGAAGAACCTTATAAAATTTTCATTTTGCCCCTGTGCTTCTCTTCAATTTTGATAGCCACTATAAAGTCATCAACGGACATTGCGTCCCTCTTGTGCTTCAAGTTAATTTGAAAATCCTGTCATGATGGTGGTAGTTTATCGATAAGCGCAGGAACTTGGAGGCTCTCGTCAATGGGAATATATTTTCCAATGATCTTAGCCACCAAATTCTGTATTTCGACTACTTGGTCTCTAACAGATTTGTTATCAACCATCTTAAGTACTCGCCCACAACATACTTCTCTTCCCCTTCATGCTCCTTTCCAAATTTTCTATCAAGAGTATCTCACAATTCTTTGGCAGATTTAGGGGCCGTTTGGGGCGTGATTATTGCAAAACATCCAGACTGGATTCTGGATATCTACTGTAGCATCCAGGTGGATTTTTACATCCAGCTGAAACACATCCTGAGGTGTTTCAGCTGGATATATAAAATATCCAGATGCTACAGTGTAGCAAAACATCCCATCTGGATATTTTGCTTTTAATCACGCCCCAAACGGCCCCTTAGTGTTTACATGCAAATCATACAACTCATTGCTCAAAACACTAAGTATTTGTCCATGGCACAATTCATCATCTTGTTTGAATTAATCACTATCATGAGATTTAACAATTCCAACATTAGAAGAACTAACAGTCTTATCAGATTCTGAAGACACAGGTTTATCCGCTACAACATCAAAAATCACATAGAATATATTTAATTGAGTCAGCCAGAATTTCATCATGGTCTGCCATCTCATGAAATTCTTTCCATCAAACTTCTCAGGTTTCATTGATTTGTCAACACCCATAATTGCAATAGTATTCAATCAACAAAATCAATAATATATATTTCAAGATTGTTGGGATTGTCACATAAAAGAGGGCTACAATACTACCAATTAATTGACAAATAGCTCTATGAAAAATACTAGAGAGTAGAAGAGAAAAACCCGGTTCGAGGCACGCTATGCGCTAACCTTGAAACAGATATGCCGCCCTCCATGCACAGGTAATCAAAGGCGTTCCGTTCCTGAGATACAACAAACCACGCCGTCAGTTTAAAGGTGCACTTCAAATCAAACTGACTAGATCTCGATCAGAGGAGATGCTATTGCTCAATGATGAACCAAGAATTAAGAGAGAAGAAGAAAGAGTTTGTATCAACTTCTGTGTCCTTTCTCTGTGATTTTTCGTTCTCAATATATAGAAGGACTTTGTTGGGGTGTTTATGGAAGAAAAGACACAATTTTTAGAAGCCAAAACAGTCACGTTCCCAACTGTAACCGCATTGGCAATTGATCGCTTCAACATGCAATCAATCGGGACTCAGCCCAACACAATTCTGAAAAGTCCAGTAGATACGATCGATCTCAATTTGCCCGATCGATCGCTGCACTCAAATACGTTAATTCAGGTCAAAATTTCAACACATATCTCCTCCCCTGGAATGATACAGTGTACTGGGTGGGACCAAGAGCATGGCACTGGTTGTGGAGGACATAGTCCCTAGACCCCAGTGGGCCCATTGTCCCCTGGACCCTCTGGGTGGTGGCCAACATCCCACCGTCACTAAAAGGCCTCCCTGAGGGCTTCTCCGGCAAGGAGGAGGAGGCCGTTGGGGATTACGCCAGGATCAAGGAGGGGAACAATGACTTGAAGGTGCCTGGATGGCACGGACCCAAGCTGCCCTCTCATGGCCACCGTATCCGGTTCGGCTCTTCGCTCTTGATGAAGAGCTGCATCTTGGAAATAAGGTCAGTTTTCTCTTCTTTTTTTTAAAAAAAAAAATCTAAATCAGTGCTGCCTACAAAGGTTAAATGTGGCGTTTGGTTAAGTCCGATTTGTGGATATGGGCTTGTTTGGTTTTTTTAGGTGACCAAGAAGCTGCTGGAAGCTGTTGAAGTGCATGTGCTTGGAGAGGCAGTGCTAGTGGCTTTCTTTTGATGTTTTATCAATGTGAACTTCTATGTTGGTAGACATGTTTTTTTGTTTAGAACTTGGGCAAAGTTGTATTGTTCTGACTTGGATTCCATTAGCTGCAACTGAACTTTGTGTTGTTAATGTAGTTGATCCTTGTATGGATGCATGTAGCACCTGGAAAATCCTCCAACTGAACTCAACTCATTATTACATCGTCAACAGACTCAATACTGTTTAAAAATTGGGGAGGGTGCTGAATAGTAGATGCAAAAAAATGGAGCGTAGTAGCTCATATGTCACATTGAAAATAAAATATATGTCGACATGCAGCTAGTGGTTATGAAAAAATTAAGCTTATACATATATATATATATATATATAGGAAAAGTTTAAATTAGATCGCTCTCATATTGCTAATATGAGGCCACTTTGAATCGTAACCGTTGGATCTTGATCTGACGGCTACAAATATCTATAATGATCTCACCTACCCACTGATTTGATATCCACCATCCGATCGGAATCTAACGGCAATAAAGATTGGCCTCATGCTCCTTATATGAGAACGATCTCATGTAAACTCATCTATTGGGGAAAGTTTAAATGAGATCGCTCTCATCTAACTTATATGAGGCTACTTTAAATCGTAGCCGTTGGATCTTGATCTGACGGCTACAAATAGCTATAATGATTTCACCTAACCTTTGATGTGACACACTCACCTACCCATTGATTTGATATTCATCCTCCGATCGGAATCCAACGGCTATAAAGATTGGCCTCATAAACCTTTCTCTCTCTCTCTCTCTATATATATATATATATGATGCTTGGCAACGACTCATGAAGCATTTTTTTGATGTGTAAATTGAATTACCATTCATTGTTGCTCATCTTTTGTTTTATCAAAATATCTGAAAACAGTTATATATCTTGTAAGATAGAAATGGAAACAGCTGAAGGCTTGTGTGGATAGAAATTTTTCCATTTGAAAATCCGCCAATGGAAAAACATTATGGACTTCCAGAGGCTTCAATAGAGTGGCATACGCCTATTTTAGTATTTTTGGAGGGTTTCTTCCGGGATCGAAACACCTACCAATTCAATGTTTCAAAGTTTTCATAATATTTTTTCAAAGGCAGGTAGGTTCTTCATGGTTATTATCACGAATATATGTTAGACTGTTGATCTGGCCTTGCTGTCATTTCAGTTATAACTTCACTTGGGAAATGGGACCAAAATTGGATTATGAACACATATTTTGTTCTGCGATGATACCTATAATTGATTAATTTAAGAAATTGAGACCTATACTTATGCTAATTGATTGGCCCGCTTAAAATTTGCTTAGTTGGCATTAATTAATTTGCTTAATTGGCGTTAATGGTGTGGCTCTTGGCTAGCACACCTCCTAAATTTAGATTTTGTGCCTCAAGTTCACAAGTATTAGTCTTGCCGTATGGATCAGTTACTGCATATTTCTACCTAAAAAACTCCATATTTCTCATTTTGAGGCATTAAAACAATGCCCGTGACAAAATTCTTCCACATGGGTTGAATGCAAGACGATCAAATTCATGCCCTTTGGAATTGGAGAATCAGTTACATAGGTGATGGGAACTAAGATTAAATTAACTTTTGATTTGGAAAAAAATCTTTCTGGATACTTCTTGGATAGAGCTTTTGTTGTGGACATTACTGGGGACGTTAATTTAAACTTTCAAGGAAAATTAAGGCTTGTCAATTCTTACCATGCACATATCAGCATACCTAATTTAAACTTACCATTCTATATATATACATGTACCGGTCCTCATTTCCTTTTTACGAAAAATAAAGATTTTCACGATTTTCACCCTCTTTCTTTCTCTTGCTTAATGCATGACTGGACGGCAAGCTATTATGGAAGGTATCTTACCTCCTATAGAGAGAAGGCATACCATAATGGAAAGTAATTAAAGCGCTAAAAAATACAATATTTGCTGTTATGGAACATCTCTTCCCTTTTGATAAACCTTGTGACCATCGAGATGCCACAAATCAAAGATTTAACTCATTAATATTTAACTATTACTTGCATCAAGTATGATTGGATGGAGGCTGACACAGGATTGCCCAAGAATGAATATGTACAAAACTTTGGTGTGTGCCAATTACGTCGTAACCTAAAATGACAACTTGCATACATTTTTCAAAACTGTATATTTGTTCCTGCTGCCTTGATCCGCTTCCCTGATAAAACTTCACCCAAGCTCTCTGACTGAAAAGAAAACACTAGATCAAAATTTTGACTTACATGGAACATGGTAGACTCAAACCGGCCAATTCTGTTGTAATGGAAATGCCACACGCAACAAACATTACAAAGTCAGTACCAAAAACCAACCCACGGCCATGGCCACATTTATTGAAATAATTGGCACTTTACAAACATTGGTTAAACTATCAGTTGTCTTTGTCCTTCGAGAAGCCTCTTGGAATCCTCCTTAGAACATTTTCATCCACTACACTATAATGCTTCGAAATTTTTGTATGTACCAGGCCAGCATATCTATCAACACGCTCTCGGTATTTATTGTACAATGCAGGCATTGTAATTGACACAATGGTACCTAACATCCATAAAAATAACAAGTTAATAAGAGTTCGGCAACAAGGATGTAAAATAGCTAGGTAGTATTTGCCATGCCACCTATTAAAACAGTTTGCACCACAAAGTCACACATGATCCTACAAATAGCCAACTCTAGCTCAAGAGATAACTAATGCACACTTAAAATTTATCATGATCCAGCCTAACATACTTCCATATAGAAAAATGCATTGCCTAGCCAGACAGCAGTTAATATCTAAAATCAAAAGTGTACTTAAATGTTTAACGGATTAAAATTTCATACTGTATGCATTCTAATAGTCTCGAGTATCCATAATCTTCCTTTTTTTTGCCGTAATACAGGTCAACTGTAGTGCACGCCATAATGGTCACATCAAATTGTCTGCAGATTAATTAAAATTTTTAAGTCACAATTTTGGTTGTTTTTCAAAGACTACTGCAAAATTAGGTTGGAAAATGATCAATTTTTATTTTTCTTCTGGAGCACTAAAGCTGTCATTTAAAATACGAACATAAATTCCATAAAATGTGAATAGCAATAACAAGAACTGTTCGGCATGACTACAATTGGAAAAATCATGTTTACGTTTTTTTTTTGTTTTTTTACTACATGAAAAAAAAGCAGAACGAGAGTGTCCAAAACAATGGAACAAAGTCAAGTGGTAGTTGGCTCCAGAATTATCTTTCTACATACCAGCAACTGATTAACAATTTCTTTTTAGGGTGGAAAACCAATAAAATAACTGGATTAAGTGTACTTATCAATATGCATAGTCTGTTGAAAAAATCATCTCACAAAAAAACAACCTCCACAATACTGATTATAGTATTATAGTATCACTTGGACGAAATTGTAGTAACAACTATTGCCTAAAAGACTGTCAAAAAGGAATAACACTATTAACTACAAGGAAAATTTGAAGTTATTTTTACCTACCAATATATACAAGAGTGAAGAAGGAACAAAAGCTACCAACCACTGACAAAATCCATAAGAAGATGACAACCTATCACATATACAAAAAATAAGGTTATTAGTTCACTTTGATGCATTTAACAGCTAATTACAATCGTAAGCAGAAGGTATACATTGTTATCCAACCTTAAAGAAAAGCCTAAAGTCCTTCCCAACAGTGATGTCATGAGCCATGAGCAACATGTAGTTAGCTTTAACACGGAAAGAAGCGGCTGCACTATTTACCATCTCTTCTGACAAGACTAGTTCTGGCAATGGTTGAAGCTGCCTGTCCAAAGTTGACCGAAGAAGAACCAAAATACAATAAAATCATGCAGTGAACCATACATGACAAAAACTTCTGCTTTCAGCAGTTCAAGGTCCACAGCCTTCAATCACTAAAGAATGGCATTATACTTCACGCAAGGACGATCATCTGCAACCTTTCGTAAAACATTACATATCCATGTACACGCAACAATTGGATGGTTTTCCCGTAAAAAGAAAGTAACTCCATCCATATTAATTGTCTCACTCCCTCGTTACTTTCATTGCTGTTCCATCTAAAAAGGAACATACATTCAGTAACGAGGGAGGAGAGCTACAGACAACTAATTTCGTTTCTTCATTGTTTGTAAGGTGAAGGTTCATATAGAAAGTATAAAGGAGAAGTAAACATCGTCCCAGGTAAAAGATATCCCAATGTGGAAAGAACGAACTGGATTGCTTGTCCACCCACTGTACAGTACGCAACATAATACTCAACGATTTCAAGAAATAAAGAGGCATGGATTCACTATTACATATAAGGAATCAACTCTGCCCCAGGTATAAGCACATCAGTCTTTCCAAACATAAAAAAATCTCTACAATTAAGTGGCTCATAAGTTTCTGATTAACTCCTCTCTATGTTTACTTGTGGGCCTGTCTGAATGTTGTAGTACAGGCCAACGTCCCGGCCCCATTGCATCTGAAGCACTTAACTCTCTTTTTTACTGTTTCAAAGCCCCGGCTACTGTGCAGGTATTATAATTTTTTTGGAAAAAGGTAACAAAAGGGCAAGTGATTGGCTTTCTATATTGTTAAATATACACCGCAACCAGGAGCCATGACTAAAAGAAATTCTTACTTGTTTAGGAGGACAGCAATGTTGGCTCGAGCAAACTGGATGACAACTAAAATAAGTAGAACATCTGAAGAGAGTGATAAGAATGACAGTCCCGACCTCTCAAAGACGAGCCAACCCACAGTAGCAACTATGATAACTCCAAATGAAACGTGTTGGTGTTTCCACAAGATGACATCAGCCGCTGTAAAGGTAAATACAGATCAATTGAGTAAAAAGTGATAGCACTAGTTCTTGCCTACCTCTTTCTCAAAGAGACATAATTTGACTAGTTTAAACTTTTAGTAAGTACACAAGAAGTAAGAAAAGATAGACCTTTCACAGGATTCAGTATATATGAGTATTCACTGAAGGCATATAATTCCAGTAGAATACAAGAAGTAGTATCCAGAAAACACAATTTAAATCTACCAACATTTCTGTTACTATAATGTTTGGAGGAACATTTCGGAAAAAAGAATCTACCAACATTTCCACCAACATTTCTGCTACTAAACAGCTCTAACCACCACACAGCAAGAAGAAGGTGCCAAGGAAGCTTTCTTGTCCAGCATTTCCTTGTCAAACTTATTCTCAGAAATTGGTGAGCTAAGGCATACAGAAAGGATAACGTGAAAAAAGTATGGTTATTATCTTTGCGGCATGGGTACAACCACTTAAATTTCCACTGAAAGCCACTATTTTATATCAATCTAGAAAAATGTATATTGCTTTATTTATGTTTTCATTTCTTCCAATAATCATACGTTGCTAAATTCTTTATCGTGTAAATGATTTCATCTTCCTGTAAGTCTCAATTTTTGTGTTAAGCATACATCTATACACGGTATAAAAATGTTTCTAAAATGAAAATAGGCATCATAACCTACTTAAAACAAAAATAAACTTGTAACGTATGATGAATCCTACAAGAGGGATGTTGCATAGGAACAACATATAAGATCTATCCTCATTTTTGTGTGCAAGAGTAATAAACATCCTTTTCTCAATTGAGATGGGTATCACGGAACCCTTTCTAAGACATGCTTGAGATTAATAGTGCGGTGGATATAAATGTACGGATAAAACCCCTGTATCCTCTTAAATTTCATATATCACAGAGTGGTAGATTTCTTTTTATGAGGAGTCAGAAAAAACATGTGGAGATATTAACAATTCTTCTACAATGAGTCAAAAGACAAACTATTATACCAAGAAATATTCCTTAAGACAAGGGACAACTTGAATAAAAAGAAAACAGTAATTTGAATACAAATTTAACTTTCCTTCCTACAAGGAACCTACTTTCAGATCTCTTGTATTGCTGCAAGAGAAAAGGCAATCGAGTACAGAAGCCTAGGCTCTAGCAACTTATGACGTTTAGAATCAGGTCATGAGCTTTTAAAAACCCTAGAAACCAGCACAAGATGAACGTTTCAAAGAATTTTTTTTTATATTACAGTTTCAACAAATTCTTGAAACTAAAGAATCAGCTGAAGTTCTTAAAACTAAACAAACAGCTACAGTTACCAATGGGGAAAAAAAAGAAGAAGAAAAAATCAGCTACAGTTACAACCCCTCATCTATCAAAAATAACAATCAACATAATACTAGTATGACACCATACTTGACTAAGCTTACCTCTCCCACCACCCATAATCTGGTGAACAGACTTCTGTCTGTTGAGCAGACGACTATCTGTGCCAACGGAAGCCGAAGAACTGGTAATTTCCTGTGTCCTTTCCCTTCTAATTTCCCCATTACTCTCAACTCTAGCCAAATCTTCTGAATTACCCATCAAAATGTCCCTAAAAAATCATTCCAAATCACAATCAACACAACTTCAGAAATTGCAATCATAAAAGCCAAATTTCTCAAATCCAACCTTCAAACAAGGTTCTCAAAACGCATGATCCTAGCAGAAGCTAGTCTTTAATGTGCATTTCAGAGAAGGGTCGAATCAGGACCATAGTAAGCAAAACCAGGGTCAATCAACACCATTTTCTGAGGAGTTTCTCGGTGGGGGGTTTACCTGTTGGAGCTGATGGAGACGATCTACGGTCTGATTTCCACCATTTCAGCGATCAGGCTGGAGAGGAAGACCAAATGGGAGGATTCTCTGGCAGCGACCGGCGAGCGCCAGGACGAGAAACACGAGGCCGGCCATTCCTTCACAAGTCCCCACGGTCTATGATATTTTTACGATATTGCCATCTATGGGTTGGGCCATAGCCCAGATATGTCTTGGAGTCACGGCCCAGTTGGCTGGCTGAGCCCAGCCCAACTGCTGGTGAATTAGATGCGTCCTCGTCCTGCCTGGCCTAGGAGAAAGGCAGTGGTAGCTCCATGGACAAGAGGTTGAAGGTCGGAGATTCAATTTTAGCAGACCAGAGTGCAAGATGACTTCAGGTATTGTATACAACACTTGTGGATCCTCTTGGTTGGGTAGGTTTGGAAAATTGCATGCTTTGCTAGATACCTGTTTGTAGAAATGTCTCAGAGAACAGTTGCTCATGAAAATGAACAAGAAAGGCTGTGTTTGATGTGAAGTTGAAGTTAAGATGAGTGTGTGAGTTTATAGTTGTTGACATGACTGATGACCCAAATGTGTTAGGACATCTTATATTTGGATAGTTGGAAAGATTAGAAATAAGAGAATATGTCTTTGATTAGTTTGGTCCCCTGAGTGATTAGGTGTACAGGTTGATGCTATTGTTGTAACTGCCTTTGTGTGAATATTTCTGCTTGTGTGGCTCCTTGTTTTCGTTGTTCGGGATATTTAAGTTTGTGGTGTTGTCTAATGGATTAGTTTGCCTGGTGGTTGCATGATGTTCATGCAAAGTCTCTCAGTCTGACAGTGAAAATGTCTATGAAAGCTTCTTAAATGAAAGCACTGTCATTGTTGGTCTATGGATAGTCCTGCTCTCCAGTTGCTTAGTGCAAAATGGCCTTCTTCGATCAAAAAGTATGCAGTATCCCTTCTTCAAGTAATTTCAAATATGAAAGAATTACAACAAGTTCATGCTGTTTTTGATAAACTAGGCCTTATCAAATGTCCTCATGTAATGTGCAAATTGGTTCATTTCACGGCATTGTCTCCTTGTGGCAGTCTTGAATATGCACGTCTGCTTTTTGATAGAAATGACACCAACAACTACTTTGTTTACAATACTATGATCAGATCTTACACTCAAAATGATATTCCTGAAGAAGCTGTCCGCATGTACAACCTTATGCAGCATAAAAGTGTCAAGCCTGATCACTTCACGTACACATTTGTTCTCAAGTCTTGTGCCAAGGTTTGTGCTGCAGAAGACAAACATAAGGATATCTTTGTGAAAAAAGGCAGTGAACTCCATTGTAGGATTATTCAATTAGGGCTTAATTCAGATAATTATGTCCAGAATTCATTGATGAATATGTACTCCCAATGTGGAAGAGTTCATCTCGCTCGTCTAGTGTTTGATAACATGACAGAAAGAGACACCATTTCATGGAATACTATGATCCTGGCATATGAGAGATGCAATGACAGGATATCAGCAGACTCACTTCTTGAAAAGATCCCGGTAAAAAACGTTGTTTTTTATAATAACATGATTACTCAGCATGTTAAATTGGGAAATATAGATGCTGCATGGAGGACTTTTATGGACATGCCTGAACGGGACTCAGTTTCTTGGAATTCTGTAATTTCTGGTTTCATTCAAATTAGAGATTATAGAACAGCACTCAGCCTATTTCATCAAATGCAAATTAAAAGTATAAACCCTACTGAGATAACAATGATATTGGTTTTGGGTGCTTGTGCAGAAACTGGAGAACTAGAAATTGGAAAACAGATCCATAATTTCTTACAACAGAACAATTATAAAGTCGAAGGTATTATGGGAAGTGCTCTTGTGGATATGTATGCGAAATGTGGAAACTTGATACTTGCTCGTGAAATATTTTATGGTATGAGTTTGAAACATGTTATCTGTTGGAATTCAATGATTGTGGCTTTGGCCGTTCATGGATATTGT
This sequence comes from Houttuynia cordata, assembly GCA_039654745.1. Lineage (NCBI taxonomy): Eukaryota > Viridiplantae > Streptophyta > Magnoliopsida > Piperales > Saururaceae > Houttuynia > Houttuynia cordata. The sequence continues at coordinate 42,346,595 of CM077503.1, read as the reverse complement.
GAGGAAGCTCTTGAACTTTTTGAGTCCATGCAGAAAAAAAATAGTGGAGCACTTCCAAATAGAATCACCTTTATTGGTGTTCTGATTGCATGCAGCCATAAGGGCCTTATCAAAGAGGGTCTCCATTATTTCAGTCAAATGGTTAACAAATACGACATACGGCCTGATATTAAGCATTATGGTTGCATGGTTGATTTGTTAAGTAGATGGGGTTTGTTGAATGAGGCATACCAAATGATCAAGTCAATGCCATTCCAGGCGAATAGTGTACTGTGGAGGACTATGTTGGGAGCTTGTAGACTCCATAAAAATGTGGAATTGGCAGAAGAAGCAATGAAGAAACTTGGTGAACTGGAACCTTTCAGTGATGGGGATTATGTTCTACTGTCTCATATGTATGCCGAAGCAGGAAGGTGGGAAGCTGCGGAAGAAGTGAGAAACAAAATGAGACAAGCAGGGGTGATGAAGAAATCTGGTTGTAGCCAGGTTGGCACGAAGTAGGATAATTTATTTGAATTGGCACATACGTAATTCCTACTCCTTGATCAAGTTGTTGTGCAGACAAGCATTTCAAGCAAATTTTTAACCTTTTTTCTGCATGGTTCGTAATTTTTTTTTACTGTTACATGTCTTTTCTCAATCACAATATGTTCTTTATTATTATTATACTTGGAATTGTATTTTCCTTCATATTACACAGGCTGACCTTTTTAAAATGGTTATACTAAATGTTCTTCAACTTTGTCATGGTTCACATCTGTAAGCACAGTGAAAGTAAATGATCATCTTGATGGCTTTTCAAATATTTTGTTATCTTCGGTTCTTTAAGTTCAAGGAAAAAACTGCTTACTTGGTGACTTCATATGCATTTAAAGCTTATGCACGGATAGTAAACATTTTTTTATATTACTAATGGTAAACATGTTCTGCAGCATATCAGTGATTTATGTTCTATGTCTGCCAGGTATTGAGCATGGGTCACATACATCTTTTGAAGTTGTTAACGTCAGGAGTTGGCTCCTCACTACTTTGTCTAGATGATGCATACAATTAAGGGCCTGGTTATGGTTGTGTCTATTATCAAGTTTGGCCATGTGCAAAAAGCTTTGTTGTACAAAAGTGGGTTATGAACTTGAACCGCTCAGTACATTCATATATCCGGCAGCCATTTGAAAGGCACCTGCTCTCTTTGTTACAGAAGCACCAAGGCCTGGACCAATTAAGTCAAGTCCACTGCCAATTCATAACAAGTGGTTCCTATTGTAACCATAGCACAGAAAGTACAGCGCCAATTTGGAGTAAATTAATGAGAGAATACTCTCAGGGAAGTTTTCCTGAGCAAACATTCAAACTTTTCAAAGAAATGCAAGAGGCTTACAGTTCAGTTGTGCTCGCAGATAGCTTCGCTATTGCTTTCCTTCTCAAGGCCTGTGCAAATCTGATGGATCCAATGAGGGGAATTCAAATCCATGGTCAGATCATTAAGGTAGGCCTCGAATATCATATTTATGTAGGAACTGCTCTCCTTAACATGTACCTAATGTGTGGGTTAGTCTCTAATGCTGGAAAAATATTTGATAACATGTATCAGAAAAATCAAGTAACATGGAATGTGATGGTCACTGGTTTAACAAAATATGGTGAACTTGATCTAGCCGTTTCCATTTTCAAGAAAATGCCTCGCCAGAATATTGTGTCTTGGACTGGAATCATCAATGGGCTCACTCGTGCCAATAGACCGAATGAAGCTTTAATTCTCTTTAATCAAATGATGGGGCATTCTATTAAACCAACAGCTATAACTATTCTAACCATCATCCCTGCTGTATTTAACTTAGGCAACCTCAATATTGGGCAGTCAATCCATGCTTACACTGAGAAAGCTTCCTTTCATATGTCGGATATTCGTGTCAGCAATGCGTTGATGGACATGTATGGAAAATGTGGATCAATAGAAAATGTTCTTAGAATATTTGAGACTTCTGTGGAGAAAAATATGGTGTCGTGGACCACTATGATATCGGCATTGGCTGCTCATGGGATGGCAAGAGAAGCAGTGTCACAGTTCAAGGAGATGAGGAAAGTCAAATTAAAGCCAAATCGGGTGACATTTCTTTGTGTCATGAGTGCTTGTAACAATGGTGGGTTAGTTGAAGAAGGCTTGGAGCTTTTCCAAGATATGGTCCAGGAATATAGAGTTGTGCCTGAAGTCATGCACCATGGTTGCGTGGTGGATATGTTGGGGAGGTGTGGGAGGCTTGAGGAAGCAGAACTGCTGGTAATGGAAATGCCCATAAAGGACAATGTGATTTTGTGGAGAACCCTTTTTGGCGCTTGTAGCTTTTATGGGAATTCAGTGATCGGAGAGAGGGTAATGAAGAGGATATTGGAGATGGAGAAGAGATATGGTGGAGATTATGTGCTTTTGTCCAATATGTTTATAGGGTCTGGGAGGTTTGATGCTGCTGAAAGGGTGAGAACATGCATGGATGAGGAAAAGGCGGTCAAAGTTCCCGGGCTTAGTCTTATTGATAGTATGTATTCCTGGTCATCTCAGTGATAATAATTCCTTGTGACTGGCAACCATGATATTAATGTTAATTGAGGGAGAAATTGTGTCACAGATAGGACCGCAGTACATGAAGATCAATTTGATCTGTTTTTCATCACTTGTTTAAAAATTACCAGAATTGTTTGTCCTGAAACTCAAGTTGCTTTAGCTTTTTAACACAAAATTTTGAAGCCAATTTATAGTAGCTCAAGCTATAAGGGAAAAAAACCTCTATGTCCAGGTCAACTTGAACTCGATAAGATTTTGAGCAACCTGGATCAGATTTTCTTTTTATCATTTCTCCTCAAACATATAATTTAGTTCTACTTAATAAAGTTCTATTTTTAAGTTTGCCATGAAAAAATATCTTAAGAAAGGAACATGAAATGTAATACCCGAAATCAGTTCAGAGGTCGAGCTGAGACTCTCAAAGTTGGGAGTTTGAGGCAAATCGAGTCAAGGCGAACTTGAGACTCAGGTAATTATCACCTCTGACAGATTGCTGAAGCAAGGCTAATGAATTGCAAGATTGCCATGGGCGGCACCAGAAATTCTGATCAGAAGATCAAGCTTAAACTTTTCTTATCAATTACCAGAGTTATTATGAAAGCATTTAACATCATTAATGTGACAGAGTAATTTTTAAATAAATGGTAAGAAATAGCAAGAGTTTTGAAAGGATTTTTTGAAGATGGACTATTAAAATTTGACTTGCAAGGGGAAGATATACTTAAAAGGGAAAATTAGACGTCAAAGCAAGAAATTGAAGAAAGAATTTAGATAGGCCGCCCTCGCCTCTATGTGGCTCTGCCCCTGAACTCATTTCTAAATGAGATGAACAACAAATAATTTTGGTGAACAATAGGGCTGCACCAAAAAACTGAACCGACCGAACCCAGATGGAACTGACCCGACATTGATCACCCGACCCGGCTCGGATCAATGTCGGGTCAGTTCCATCTGGGTTGGGTCGGTTCAGTTTTTTGGTGCAGCCCTATTGTTCACCAAAATTATTTGTTCCAAGATCTGGGTTGGCTCGGTCGGTTCCAAGATTTAAAAACTCGGGTTCTATCTCGGGTCGGGTCGGGTTTGGCTTTAAAATACCCAAGAACCAACTCTACCTGAGATATACCATTTAAATCCGTTATTTTTTAATATATATATATATATATATTATTATTATTATTTAACTTAAGCCGTTCGGAAAATATGAGAGCAGGATAAGCCACCTTCTTTCAAATGCGTAAGTGCCTCACCCACAAGTAGTGGTCTCTGAGATCTAGACTTCATGGTCCGTGAATATAAATTTTACAGAGCAACAAGCTGAGAAGACGAACAATTGTTGCCGGTAAAAAGCACATTAAATTGGAGCTCAGCATCGGCACCATTCACTATTTCAAGACCATTTCTTTTAGCAAGGAACTGCCCGGTTGCTTCAATTGTCTGCATCCAATATATGCCTATATTTCATGCTGCAGTAATTACTGCATTTCTATTGTAGGCTATTTAATTACTGCATTTGCATGTTAGCATAGACACAGCAGCTAGGGGCCGTTTGGATCGTGAAAAATCCTAAAAATCCACCTAATGTTTTTTATTTGTTACGCCCCAAACGGCCCCTAAGAGAGGATTAGCTTAGAATCTGTCTTCAAGGTCATGAAAAAATTATTCACGTCGTATAGAAGGCATACAAGCCTTATCCACGGTGGTCAAAGAAAATTAACTTTGAGTTATTCAGATATAACGCTACTCTTACAAGTCCATCTGAAATAGGGTTGTTTACGCAGCCAGGAATTGCCAAAAATGGAATCTTAGCTCCCCCATACGCACATGTTGTAAGCCACAAGATTTTTGGGTGGATTTGCTATAATTTTGCAGCAAATATTTGCTCGTAATAAACCATCTTTTAAGCTATGACTGCACTAAACGGTCTTTTAAGCTACGTTCAAGGTGGAGATAATTGATCATAAGACTAAATGGATGATCTACGTATGATAGATTATAAAGAGAAGGAAAAGCAGGTGAAAAAAAGATGACATTTTATTTCTATACCAACTATGATGTGTTTTTTCCAGTCTTCTTGAGAGGAAAAATCTGCCGAAAGAAAGAAAACTTCCTTCTCGCACGAGCAGATGACTCGGTCGAAATGGCATTGCTTGACAAAGATGGAAGGGCCTCTGGATCCGGCTCTGGGGCTGGAAGTGTGAACAGAACCTCATTCAGCATGCGTATGATCTGACTGAAGGTGGGCCGCATATTTGGATCTTCAACCCAACACGAACGTATGGTGTACACTAATTCTTTGGGTAGATCATCAGGGAGAGTAGGTCTCATTTGCTTTTGTGAAGAATAAACATTGCACAAGTTAGTACATATATAACTAGAAAAACAGTTTCACATATCAAACTGTAAACCCAAATTAATACAGGTAGCACTCCACATTTTAGTCATCTCTACCACCAAACACTGAGGCCGAGAAGACTCAAATTAGATAAACTTTTATTTTAATTGAAAAAAAAAGCTTCCAAGTGTTACTCTATAAAGGGATGCAGTGGTCATTTAACATGAGGAACACCAAATCTAGGACATAGTAAAATCAAGGAAAATGAAAAAACAGGACCACTTTGGAAAAGTGACTGTCGCTATAACCCAAGTCAACAGACATAAGATCACTACACATCTTTATTTACTTCATAGATTACCAAAATTGAATAACAAAAGGTTTCTTTCTAAAGAATGAAAATACAAACAATGCAAAGAGAAGTATTGAACAGAGACACATCCAATGACTTCTATAAGGTCCCTCAAGGAAATGACTTTTCACAAAGTCAGTAAAAAAAGGATTAACACTGTACATGAAGAAGAAATGGCTCAACAAACCAAATGGTGGTCCTAAATGGCTAACACCGAACTGTTTGAATAAGGTGAATGATTTTATTACAAAATATAAGATAATCATAATCCCAGACAACTGCAAAGTTCAAAAACTTTGCCATAAAAAGATCAACAAAATCTAAAAAAAAACAAACACAAGCATATTGATAGTTTTTTAATTAACCACAACTACAATATTAGTCATAAAAACCTCGATAAGTAGTACCCACCTTAAAGGCAGCAGCATATGCAGCCTGCAAATTGGACATACCCTCAAAGGGCATTCGGTTAGTCAAAAGCTCCCACAAGACAATGCCAAAACTGTAGACGTCAACCTTGTTGTTATAATGTTTCTTCTCTCCATGACGGAGGGTGACAGTGCTGTATAACTGCAAGATTACATTTTATATTTTTAGTTAAAAAAAATAGCAACAATATTTCTTTTTTTCATTACTTTCCTTCACTCTAGACCAAGATCATTCCACTCATTGCAACATTGTTTTGGCTATGTTATGTTTAACAGTACTTTGTTGCATTTTAAGTAGAACTATATTTCATTCAAGTAACAGAAGTGCCAAAATTTCATCTCTCATAACAACCATTGCCATGTGCTCGGGGCAATGTCACTCACAAAAAAACAACCTCCACAATACTGAATATAGCACACAAATGGATACTAATCTTCGCCTGTATGTAGTCTGTAACCGTGCACACAGGAACAGTCAAATGAAACATTCAACCATAAACTACATGTATAACCGACAGAAACTGATGAGAGAGAGAGAGACAGAGAACTTAACAGACAAGAAAGACATAAGATGATGCATACCTCAGGAGCCATCCAACGATAAGTTCCTGTTTCTGCAGTCATCATCTCAGTGACAGACTCTTCTCTTGCAAGTCCAAAATCCGCAAGTTTTACAGATTTATGATTTTCCGTGAGAAGCAGATTATCTAAGTTCATTGAATAAAATGCAACATTTAGTAGTCAATACAGGCAACATAAAATTTAGAAGAAAAAAAAAGACAAGTGCTATACACATAGCTTCACAAGGTCCAGATCTCACCAACATACAACTAATTACGTGTCCAATAAAGCCTTCAACATTCAGTACAACAGGTCTCGTCAATATCAGGGTGCCATTCTTTTGTTTTTTTTTGTTAATTTTCTTGTTGAGTTTAATATTAACACAAACTTTTGAATTTTAATTTCCCTCATTCCAACTGTTGCAAAACTATAAGAGTATTTGTGAATGTAGAAAATCAACGCACATTTACAAATAGCACACAAACCCTGCAAAAACACTTGGAAAAAATGATAAATAGAATATTCAACTAGAAAACCAGTTCCGAATACCTAAAATAAGTTTTTCATTGTAAAAAATATTCTGCAATCATCTGGTTGTTAACAGCTTGCCAACAATTCTATATTGAGGCAGAATGAGTCGTTGATACATTCAAAACCAGGGTTTAAAATCAAAACTAGATCATAAGATACTGACCAGCTATACCACAGTGATAATAGTCATAACAGAAAAAATGTTATTACTCCAACAACAACTACAACAATAGTGACATATAATCCAATTCTCACATAAAACCAAAATAGCCTTCTGGCTAATTTGCACAATTGATGTCAGAGCCAGCAAATCAAAGTGGTTTCTAGTACCTGGCTTTAGATCTCTGTGTATAATCCCATTGGCATGTAGACAGTCCATAGCCCTAGCAATATCAAGGGCAAAACTTATAGCCACGTGAAGATCTAAAACCTGGGGACGAATGCTATTCAGATACTTTCGAAGTGACATCCCTGGCAGTAATTCTGTCGCTATAACCATCAGAGGATCCTTGCAAGCTCCAATGAACTGCACATGAGAAGATACCACTTTTAAGGTTTGTAGGTGAAATTATATAGGAAAAAATGAATTTTGTTGTAGTAATTTCCCTATTGGACATATAGATGGCATAAATGCAATGTGAGTATTCCACATGCTTGCCCTTGTTAATGGCACTTGCCGGGCCCCACATGGGTCCCATGCAGAGCCATTACAGCAGCATTGCTAGGGACGTACATAGCATTTCTGGGATGCAATATTGAACTGTCAATGAGGAGAGAGCACTGTCAACTTGTAACAAACTCATTGATGACTCTGTATAAATTATGACGAAGACAATCAAAGGGTCATCCAACCGCCTTGAGTAATATTCATCTGATTTCTAGTGTAAAAGGAACTACCAATGGAGACTTCCATCGATGTGGATACATAATATTTGATATCTTTACCTAACTAAAGCTAAAAACACCATTGACAGAACATACCTTCACAAGGTTATCATGTTTTACTCTTGCCATCATATTAACTTCTCTGACAAAGCGACCTTCAAGTGCCGCCTTTTCTTCTGGTGTTTTGCCACATTGGAGTACTTTGATTGCCACAAGTTGGTCTCTGTACCTATAAGAAGGAAAGAGACTGATCTCACTGTTGTGATAACATGTTCAGAAAGGAAAATCAAATGAATCATATTTACAAATCTTTATGAATGCTGATCAAGCCAATTTTCTGTAGCTTGGTATCAGGCTGATAAAGCGGAAATTGTTCAAAAGAATTTTATTACATAAAGCACAAAACAGATGTCTCTTATTATCAAACAACATGACAGTTTTGCTATTGTTTTAAAAGCCAGAACACCACGGACACAATCGACATTCAGCGATCATCCCCTATGTATAGAGTTACAGGCACATCAAATATAATATTTGCTAAAAGAAATGAAAGGAAATACATCTTGCAGACCTTTAAAAATACTCATGAATGTTGAATATTAGCTTCTGGGGATAAATTTCATGAAACAGTTTGTATTAATTCACTTTAAATCTACATAATATAACTCACTAGCCAATGAAGAAAACTTAATAAATAACCCAAACCCAGGTTCTGGAAATTGGATATAAGAAAGTCACACAATCTGCCTGAAAGCAACCGGATGTGCAGCAATCGCGTTATTTAAATAAGGGCATTTATATAACAGGAAATTTTCTTTAAAAAAAAAAAAGGAAAAGTAGTAATTCTAACTTCCTCAGAATGAGAAACAAAAGCAAATTTTCTAACTAAAAAGTAATGTGGGACTATAAGAAAGTGATAGGATGGAATTAATAAAACAGGATATGGCTTTGCTATCTCTTACAAAAGAGTTGGCACAAAACAGGCTAAAATGGAGGCATAAGATCCATGATACCGACCTCAAATGGTTGGGAAAAGGTGTTATTTGTAACTTGATTAATAGATATAAGAGATTGACAGAAAAGATGTAGCTGGATATTAATAAAACAATCCAGAAAGATCAGTTTTTTTGCACTCCAAACAAGAAAGTGAATAACACCTGAAACTTAGCAAAATCATGCACAAGGAGAAGTTCGATTAATAGAAACTAACAAACTTACTTTCCCTCGTAAACTTTTCCATGAGCTCCTTCTCCGATTTTCGACCCGACGAACAACAGCTTCGGGTCGATCAACAGTTTCTCATCGATATTATCATTATTATTAAATCGATCATCTGTAACCAACCCATTCTTTTCAGCAGGACGCACTCCACCTGGAATCTTGGGTGGTTTCTCAGATGATCTGATTCGTCGCAACTCCACTCTCTCTCCGCCTTCCCGATATTCCTCTTCGCAAATCATTTCCTCTACTCTCCCTAAAACCACAAGCAGCTAAGTCCCCAGTAATTACCAGTTCTTCACAGTCAAAAAGCCATCTTTTCTCAAAATTACAGCTACCCTTTATCTATAAGCTTCTTCAACTCCACATATAACTTGAACTCCTCCAAGTCAACTGATAGCTCTTCAATCTTATTAATACCATTTACAGAATCAATACAGACATAAGCAGTTTACACAAGATTAGACCATCAGGCCTCAACAATCCACTGATTCATTCGGCTAATCGTTGGGTTCAATCGAATCAAGACTTCCGAATCTCCAAACCAAATCACTGGATGATGAAACAGCCAAAAACCCACCATCACCACTCCAACAGCCAACTCAAAGCATCTAACGAGCCTCTCACAGATAAAGAATCCAATTTTCACCCATAATTCTTCCCCGGAATCATCAACCCACCACCCCCCAAGCGATAACTCAGTAGTAGCACCCCCAGCTCATCCATTCACGCTCAAAGACACCACCTTTGGGCCCTGCAGAGCAAGCAGACAAGCAGGGAGACCAAGAATTGGTCGTAAATGGCGGATTTAATAAAAAAAACCAACGAAGAAATCAACTGCAGGCCAAGACCATAACTTTCTCTTGTTTCACACACTCCCCAGTAATACAATACAGCTTGAGCAGGAAACAACCACCCTAGAAATGGCTCTTTTTCTTGGATGCCAAAGGCTGAGCAGAGAGGGGAGAAAAGGTGGGATGGAAGGAGGCTTGCTGTTGAAGATATTCTCTGAGATAAAGGCTGCTGAGGACTAGTTGAGTTGAGACTGGGGGACTTGGGACTTGGGAGGAAGGAAACAGGCGGGCGGTTTGGGGAGGGGGTTTTGGCAAATGGGGACTCGAAACGTGTCCTCTGGTAGATTTTTTGTTTTTTTGAAACCTGGTCCTTGTAGTATTGAAAAACCAATTCTGTACCTAAAATTATACACTTTGTTTTGGCAGGAGATATATACACTATATTGGTATTTTAAAGGGCCGTTTGGGGCGTGATTATTGCAAAAATATTCAGACTGGATTTTGAATTTTTACTGTAACATCCATGTGAATTTTTACATCCAGCTGAGACACATCCTGAGGTGTTTCAGCTGGATATATAAAATATCCAGATGCTACAGTGTAGCAAAACATCCCATCTGGATGTTTTGTTTTTAATCACGCCCCAAACGGTCCCTAAGTCAAAAATACTTAAATGTACAGTTGGTACTAGCTCATGCGTGCTTCGCATGCATCAGAGCATCACAGAACGTTCGATTTTGATTTGCCCTGTCGGATCTCGGTCCCGTGGCTCGTGGTGGTGTGGCTCATATGGCCCCGCCTGAGCCAAGGTGCATATAAACTTATCCTACCTAAACATCTAGGGGTTAGTCAATTGTGCTGCTGCAATGTATTCCATGTAATTAACCGCACATTTGCAGTGTTCGGATCAACATCTAATGGCCTGTGTCATGATTCCGTGGTTCTAGAGGCTGCCACACAATTAGAGGTGTGCATGTTAAAGGGGTCTAATATGAAAGTTAACGGGATCTTATAAACTTATCCTACCTAAATATCTAGGGGTAAATGTTAACGGGATCTAATATGAAAATCATTGCGTAGCTTATTGGCATTGCTAAGGAAGCCATTACCTTGTTTCAATGCTGATAAATCAGGGTTTAAACTAACACGAGTGTTGGTAGGATGGCCATTATCCAGATTCCCCAAGTGCATGTAATGCCTAAGCGTTATACATGTTTGAGGGCTTGACAGCTGGATATTGTGCCTTAGGAAGGCTTGAAAGTTGAAACCCTTCACCTTTTCTATTCGGGCCCTATGGATTTTTCTTTTTTCCCCTTGTTAACCAAAGAAACAGACAGTTCCAAGGGATGCTTCCTTGCAGTAAAACTTTTTTAGGTTAAAGCCGTTTGCATGTCTCGGGTAAAATAATCACCTTAGCTACAATGAATACATAATACTAAGCAGGGCTACAAACTATGGGAAGCAAGCCATACGAAGTTGAGTTTGTCTCTTTACAGAATTTAAAGTCAAGATCTTGCATTTGTTTTTAGTTATGAGCATGATTTGGTTTGAGATTAGCATATAAATGACATGCTACAAGTGGACTTTAGCTTCTCTAAGTATATTAGTGATGCCCACACTCTCTTTAGGCATATTCTTTTCCACGTGTAATTGTAAACTATAGGTAGTTACGTCCTATCAATAGACTATATAATACATTACTATAACATTATGAATCAGTGATGGGATCCATATCCTGCAGTCTTGAGGGATGATTCTCTTCCATTATTTTTGAATCTGACTCCTACCAGCAAAACCACATAGCATTTTAAATACAGAAAGTCTCTTTTTTTTTCCTTGTTTAAATTATCAGCTTTCAAAGAGGCGGTGGGAACAGTAGCAATTTTCAAAAGTCCTCACTAGATAGCAAGAGCTCATTGGCCAGAAACTTTGGACAGTACCTGACCTTAGCACGAGCTCCTTCATTGCCAAAAAGTCACTTCTTCTCTTCATGGTCCTCTGGCCGCCTCTACTCTTTTTTGTTCCATCTGGCCGCCTCTACTCGCTTTGCTTCCAATTCTGTACAATGTAGATAATGCACGCTTAAAAAATAAAACTGATTCCCAACAAACAAACAAATAATATTCAGGTTAATATGACTCTTAAATAAATTAATTTTCGTGTTCTTTTTTTATAAAAAAAACTGTTCCATCATATTATCATCGACGTTATCTCTATTTCTATCATATTTAGCCTCAAGTATGCACAAATTGCAGTAACATAATTAATAATTTTCTTTACCATAATACTACAAAGACAAGTTCACTCACAAAGAACACTCGCTGCATATATGAACCTCATGTATAAACCTCATGCGCAACTCATTGTGGCATGCCTTGACAGTGCAAGTGGTCGTAAAATTTTCACTTTCTTTACCCATGTAATGTAAGGTTTATACTCTTACGAGCCCCGATAGCATGGGCCTACACCATTTTGCCCCCGGCCCCTACAAGCTACGGTCTCGATGGTCCTCAATGCGCCTTGGCACATATGCGGAATATGCGCTTATACTTTTTCCCCTTAGTTTTGTCATCATGTATGAAAACTAGAGTATAAGAGATTGACAATTTTGGGCCAACCACCTCTAGTTGAGGTAGTTTATTCTCTCCTGATGTGGAGACCAAATAGGGTGCAAACAACAAGAGACACATCCATGGCATGGTATGTAAGGAAGGACCCACCTAGCTATAAGATGATTGATTCATTTTCAGACGTGTTCACATGTATTTAAGCACGTGAATTAAGGATGTAAGCAAACGAACAAACAACATCGTCCAACTGAACAACGTTCATGGGGTCCATAAGGAAGGGGCATAATCGTCATTTTGAAGAATCCTTTGAAATGTTCCTAATCCGGACGGTGTGTGGAGGCAGATGAGTGATGAGCGTAGTTTGAGATGTCCAACCGGACCGATCAGCCGGTCACATCGAGCATCGGACAGCGACGGTCACTCGCGTCTTTTTGTCTGACACGTGTTAAATCAGCGACTCGCAGCAGGCCCACTCAAAGGATCTGAGTGAGGGTTTCTAGAAGAATTAGATACATATTTTGGTCCATAAAATTAGTTAAAGGATTTTTAATAAAATTTACTCATTTTTTTATAAATTGAAGAGAGGGTCCTTATGTGAGATTATATAATTAATATATCTAGAAAATCTACCACCTAAAATACTCATGCAGAGGGGTTAATTTTTTCTAATACTCTCTTTGTCCAAAAAATGGTAGGTATAGCGTGGAAATGACAAATTTTTTAAGCCCCAATAAATTCCCAAGTGAGAAAAAGGGCTCTGATAAAAAAAGAAAGAAAAAAAATGAGCCTAATCGTATCTAGCTTTTTCGAACCCCAAAAAAAAATAGAAATGTATCTACCTTCTTCAGATGGAGGGAGTATATGATCTTCTCATCACTACATTGTTTATCTCTTAATTCGTATTTTTTTTTGCTACATATATTGCTTACTTATGTTCTTTTTTTTTATGAACTTACTTATGTTCTTTGAAACAGTATATGTTAACAAACTCAATCACATGCACGGTTTTTTGTATTGTTTCTTTCAACTTGCGGGTAAAAAGTTCAAGAAAAAGCTATTGAGGGTAAAGTTTGATTAACTCAGTAACACTTAATAAATTTTTTATTAGGATAAGTTCATCAGTGTTTCAACTTATAAAGGTACTGCTTGTAGCTAGCCAATTTATAAGGGACCGCTGGCAACTATGGCCTAGGATATCTTACTGTCTGAGGTTGTCTTGTGTTACTTTTGAGAAATAATTTCTTCTTTTTCTTAGTGACTCGAGGTTGTCACAAGTCCTTGGGGCCGACTAGAAGGGGCAGTGCAACCAGCCTCTTATCCATGACACATCATACTTATCCGGTAAATAGGTAAATCAGGATATAATCTGTGTAGGTTGCTAATGAAATGAGTGTTCGAACTGATGACCTACATAGTATAGTCTTATAATAATACATATAAAAATACGAATTTCTCTCTTGAGCTATTTTGAATTAGGGACATGTTTGGCTGTCTTTAGGGATGTCTAAGCCATGAAGTCTATACTTGTTTAAGTACTGATCACTTGTGATTTGGTCACATCCACATCAGATTGGGACTTCCCTCAATGATCACCAGCGTCAAAGATGGTGGGTCCGCCGGTCATTTGGAATTGTTTGACATAAACATGAACTTGTGTGCAAACATGTCCATCAGACCGGTCACTACCATGGACACCTTTTTCTTCCTTTCTAGAGTTCTACTGTTCCCGGTAAGACAGACTTAAAATGATGAAATAGGTGATTCAAGCATGGTTTGAAGAAAGTGAGCTGCATTAGGAGAAGACGACCAGATGCTTCCCTTGGTAAAAGTCATCATGTCTATTCAAGTGGAGCCCTTCTCTTTTCAAAGGTTTTCCTCTTTGTTTTCCCTTTCTTTACACCAATGGCTATCAGTTTGGTGGGAGATCCCTATCAGCAGTGGAAATTATTTTTCCATCTGGGTGGCTTCTTAGGAGGTGACATTGAGTGCTGTAGCTCTGTGGTCACTAGAGAGCCACATAGGTATATGATAAGATAAAGTGATCGTATTGCAATCTCCACCATGGTTTTAGGTGGTTGTATCAGCAGAAATATCCATGATTCTTGATATGGACACGTCTGTTTATTGCCGATACTTTAGAAATATCATTCATGTTTTGTAACGAAAGTATTTTCCTGCTTGGTCGAAGATAGAAGTATCAATTATCAGGCACCCCCTCATTCATTTTCTTTTGTATCCATCCGAGCAATTAGCCATGGAATGGACGTGTCTCGGTTCCGTACTGTATAGACATTGAAAACACATTTTTTGCAATAGCAATTGGGAACCATTTTTGTTTCGTAGTCAATAATTCATACCAACTACCAAGGGAGATATAAACAATCGACCGCTCTTGCATCTTGATACCAATTTTGTATCTATGTCGAAGTGTTGTTTTAAGTTTTTGGAGTTTTACCTTTTCTTGTGCTAATTCTATTCGGAGTTTCCGGGTCGCATCTATACATGCACTGATTAACTATGTGTCAAATATATATTTTTATTCAATCTGATTGCAGACTAAAATTAGTTTGGGTTAATTGCACATTGCCTCTGTGAATTATAAAAAAAACATTTAACCCCCATTTATTATTAAAATCCCCACATAGCCCGCATGCTCTAACGGTGGAATTTCACGGTGTTAAGCTAAAATTTTGAATTATGGGATTACCCCTGTCACTCATAACTCATTTCCAACTAAAATAAAACATTTCATTTCTTACCCCTCCTACTCTAAAAAGTATCAACAATTTCCATCTCGCTCCTTGGTGCCTGGTTCTCCTACAGCCTTGATAAATTTAATTCATATATGCTTGTCTTTTGATTTGTTAAATAGGGGTTAAGTGAAATATATAAATACTACATAGGGGTTAACTGTCGTTTATAAATAATTCATAGAGGCTATGTCTTTGAATGATATAAGGGTACAATTGTGGGTAAAGTTGTCAAAAAAAGTTTTAAATTTGATGGCATCATCAATTTCGGTTAGAAAAGATTAGGGTATAGGTTACGTGGGAGTTTTGATAATACATGGGAATTAAGTACTTTTTTATTATAATTCATGGGGACTATGTGTAATTTACCCAATTAATTTTTATTATTGTCAAACGCAAACTGTAACACCCAAAAAATCGATATGTTTACTAAAACTGCTATTGTCACGCCCCAAATTTCCAATACTCAATTTACGCGGAAGCGTCAATCCAATGACGGTTATAGGGTAGGAAACCTGGGACGGACCGAATACTCGAGTCTACGCTTATCCCATTTAAATATTATGGGACTTGCAGGATCGTTATGACTTAAATAACATTTACTTACAAAAAGTAGAATAACAGAAAGGAAATCTAAATATCTATTACAATATCTGAAAATGTTTTAACAACCACAAACAGAGTTTAACATAAAGCAAATGGCACGCAGGCCGCAAGTTCAAATGTCAAAATATAGCAAAACATAAGAGATGAGTCTTCTAAGCTCCAACATCAAACCATGCCGCTGGAAAACATCACTTCTGCTCCACCTTAAATCCTGCATCAGAGGATGCGTGAGTATTCCATAGGAAATACCCAGTAGGATACAGAAAACCCATACCGGAAAAATAAGAGAAGACTCCAAAGATGAATGGTTTAACAGACTCAGGTTCAACAAGGACTAAGATCACTTACCTGGAACCAACTGCCATTCAAGACGCATTAAGGTCAAAGATACTTCAAAGACTTTCATAAAGTAGTGAAGGTAAGATAATAAGCATTGGACAACCAAAGTGTCAAAGTACAATTTCTGCTCTCAAATCTTCATCAATACCAGAACATCCTAGAGGTTCTTCAGAGGAACCTTGCCATGCGTCTAGGGATGCTGGCCCCATCGGTGCTTACGGGCACAATGGGCGGAGATTGCAGACCTTCCGTAATGTCATACAATCTAAGCGCACGCGGTTGCCGTCATCGGCTGAACTACAGAGGTTCAATAAATCGGAGATCTCGCAAGATCTAGCAATGGCTTGTGAGCATACTATGATTCCGACTAAGAGCTTTAAATGCTACTTAGCGGAGAAACAATTCAACTAGCCCTATTGTCAAAAGGCTTAGAACAAGACTTTCTAAAGTTCCGACTCTTCATAGGAGTGAAAAGCATAATCCAAATCAAATTATGAATTAGTCTGGAAACTCAAGTGAGACCCGACTAAAAAGAGACACACCACATGATTTTCCAAAAGTTCAAGTTCGCTATCAACAAAGTTGTACCTAGCCCTAGAATTGATAATTCCCGACTTAGAATGACGCGTTTCAGGTAGACCACGTCAGAGACTTAGAATTCAAGCTTCGATTACTCTTGAGTCATAAATGGACCAAGAGAAGAACAAAAGGGACTATTATTATAAGACACCTATTTGGCTCTAAGACCTTAAGGTTACTGTTCTTAGAGTCTTATAAAATCATATTAGACTTGATTAGATTCTTAATTATCAATTATTCTCAAGCTTCTTAGGTTTATTATGATTTTAAGTCATTTAAAGTCAGAAACTGTGTTCTGTCCAAAACAGAACAGCTCTCTTTATCAGGTCACTACGTTCTGAACAATTTGATTTAATCTATGAAATTTTTATCTTAGATAGCCTCTGATGTCTAGTTTTCAGATTGATAAAGAACTTAATTTTCTGATTACTGTATAATTAGTTATCATTTTTCTACTGAAGTCTGCCTGCGCAGGATTGCTCCTGGCCGAGACCAAGTTTCTATGTCATACATAATTTACTAATGTATAAAGTGTAGTAACTCCTTATTAGTCTTTTTTATACATTAATCTAGTCTTTCTTAAGATTTTTACAGTGCCTTTATAGTTCCAAAATCTCAGTTTATGATTCCACTTTTCGTAATCTTTACTACCCGATTACTACAACACTTTCTTATCTCATTATTTAAGTGATACTATCATATAATCCCGGACAACATTAGATCTCAAAACACGCTGACAATAAAACGAACTGATATCTCAGAGACAAGATCTTACAAGGAATAATCTTATAGTTATCATTCATTATACCATTACCCATTTAGTTGATATTATACAAGTAGTAATAGCTATGATAATACATATAGAACACGAAATACGAAAATACACCAAAGTGCCTAAAGATTAAATCTTTACTCAAGAGAGTGAGCATGGATATACAAATAGCATTATCACATGCGATCATGATTTAACATAGAAATCCAAATCCAATTTTCATTGGTCAACATACGTAGAAATGATTGAGTTCAAATACAATAGAGTTATGAATCAAGAGGGAATATCAATCTAGGATCGGCAATACAAATTCCAGAAATTAGTACTCAACATCAAAGCATCAACATTCAACAAATCATTTTATCAAAAAGAAGTGTAATGGGAAAAAGGCATCCTACTTGGTTGAAAATACCGAGACTTCCCGAGCACTCTTGAATTCGACAATGCCGCACCAACACCACGCCGGTCGACCTTGCTTGGACCACCACGAACCACCACGGACCACCGCCGGAGTAAGGTTGCCGCCGGCCGGATAATGAGAGAGAGAGAGAGAGAGAAATGCTCAAGGCTTTGAGCACTAAGCAAAACCACCCCCCTACTAGCCTATTTATAGACTTTTTGAACCATTCTCCACCATTGATCACTCCTTAATCCAATGGCTTAGATTTAGTAGAAAATTCCAGATTTTACCACTTTCAAGATGACTCTTGGGTTTACAAGGAATGAGTTAATGGGGGTCAATTAATGTTATCCATCAACCACTTCCATTAACCCATCTCTCAACCACCTCCACTAAGGCTAACCCGACCCAAGCACAAATGGGTTTGGGTTTGGGTTTGGGTTTCTCTTTTAGAATTTCCATTAATCACTACTAACCCACTTAAGAAATATCTAATTCATAATTTTTGCTTAATCTCAAATTAATTCTATTCCCAAAAATAACACAAACTTCATACAAATACCTATCCAATATTCTTAGGTCAAATGAAGCCAAACCAACAAGTCACGCCAACCATGAATCATATAATCCAATAAAATCTCCGATTAAGATCAATTCAAAAAAATCACAAATTTTACGGTGTTCGATCGATTCCGGCGGGAATTGAATTTTCAAAAGATTTTTGAAAATTTAAATAAATGCATACCGTTGAGCCAAGAAAATACTATAAAATTTACGGTCGTCACAGCTATTTTAGGAAATTGGTCTAAAATAGGAAAGTTTTGCTGCCTGTTTTGATTTTTGATGAGATCTTATAATCTGGTGTAGTGTTGAATTATTATTTTGATGATTATGAATGTGTGGAATTGATAAACCATATTAGGCAGTATACCAGGGTGTGAGGATTAGCCTTGGCATTGGGTTCAATCTGGCGCTGAGGCTGGCCTGGCGCAAGGGGTTGAGTGCACCTAAAACCAGGAGTGGGGGCCAGGCGCCAAGGTGCGAGCACTAAGTGTTGTGACTCATTTGAATTATTTCGATTTATTAAGTTGGACATTCATAGTGGGAATTTATTTTTGGTAAGTATTTACGTGTGTATCAGAAGCTGGTGAAGCATTGGTCGCCAGATGTGTTGGGCGCTAGGGTCACCTGGGCGCCAAAGTAGAGCAGCGTCCTTGAGACACGTGGGCACATGCCTAGGGGCATGTGCACATGAGTGATTTAATGTGATTTGATTAGTTTTGGAAAGGAGAGCAAATTGTGGAGCAATAGCAATAAAGATCCCTAATTCAAACCGATTTCGAATTGATTTGAATTAGATGGTGGCAATAATGAAAATTTGAGAAATTAAAGAGATTGCTTTTAGATGTGATTGGTAAGAGAATCATGGCACTTTCTATGTATAAAGGGGACTCCATGTGTCAAAGGAGGAGATTGCACAATTTGAATTCAATTAGGGTGGTTGCCTAATCGGTTTTGGTAAGGAATCTAATTAGTTTAAATCCCTACCATTAAGGAATTATAACGGAAATTGGTAGGAAGGTTTTGGACGTCAATTAGGGATTGGGTTGGCATAATTTAATCCTAATTAGTGGCGCTCATGTGGTAAGATTAAAGATCATGTTAATCGCTTTTAAATTAGGAAGTTACAAACCTTATTTTGGGAAACCAATTGATTTGGCCAAGATCCCTACCTTTTTGGGAGTGTAACTGATTTGGCTAATGGATTGACCACGTCCATAATTGAAGATCTTTCCTTTTTAAAGTCAAGTCGTGGCCCTTGGATTGAAGGGTGATCTACGGTGGAGATTTAACCTATGTAATTGGGTTTTTACTATTTAAACACCACAAAGAAAGAGACGGCATTCTTTTGGAGCGTCGGGAGTTGTGCCAAGTGAAGTGCCCTCGTCTCATTTCAGCCAAGCAGTAGCCGTCCTTCTCCTTTGAGTGGTTGTGGTGGTGGTGAATCGACGAAGCCAAGGAGTGGTGCGATTGGTGGTCAAAACTCGCGTAAAGGTTTCGGTTTGTCAAACAAGTAGGATGCTCTTTTTCCCACAAAACTTCATAGTTGATATGTCTTGTGAATGATTATGCATCATGAATGAATTATGAATCCTTCAAGAGTATGTGGAAGCTATGTGTATGAATTTTTATTCCATATTCCATGATTCTATTGTTACATGTTTGAGATGTTACATATGATCAAGTGTTTACTTCAACCCATCATCCGATCTAGCACTTAGATGACATCCCCGACTTGTTTAGTGTATACAATTATGATCTTTTTCACTTCTGAATGCCTTGTACGATCTGTCCAATTCATTGATTATGTCTCTTGTTCATTATATTACGATATTGGGACACACCTTCATTAAGTTTCACTTCATCAACCCTAATTGTTGATTATCTTTTGAAATTGCTATTGAATTGTTGGCGATCTTCCCTGATTACAACCTTGATGTTGTAAGTCAGAATTGTGCAGTCATGTCTCTGTCTAACAGAGTGGTTTCGTGTCTGATATTAGTTGTCCATTTCAATTTGTGAGCCATTTGTAGCCCTCGGGACATTAATACATTGAGTATTGTAAAACTCATTATATAATGAAGTAATCTGAGAATTCCAGAGCCTTTTAGGTTCTGTAAATAACTTGAGGAATGTGTAATCAGTGCTAGTAAGTGTAATTGATTGGCTAATTAGGTTTGTTTTAGCAACTATTCAAGATATATGTTGATAATTGCTCTCGGCCAGGACTATTCCTGCACCGATGAGTAGTGATTAGAAAATCATAAGGAATTGTACACAATTCAAAAAATATGATATTAGTTGGGTTAAAAACTAGACACTTAGATCTGTCTGGGATAAAAATTTCAGAAAATAATTCGTGCTATGTAGACGGTGGCAGTAGATGGAAATTGGTTGTTATACATGGGGTAGTATACTGTATTATGTATTAAAACCCTAATTCTGGTTACTACTATATAGTATAAGTATATATGGTATTAATGATCTAATTCTATAATAAAAGACGTTGATGGTACAGGGTACAGTAATATTACAATATGAGTATGAGTAGTGAGTTAAGGGTTTCTGTCCGAAATTAATTGTCCCAAGTGTCCAAGTTTTTGAAGACTTCTCATCCAAGGAACTCTCTGCTAAAAATTCAACACCTTGTACACCATGGTTGATCTATTTCTGATAATGAAAATCTTGTATCCTTATTCTCGGGGGATTGTCATATCTAGGGCTAGGTACGATGATGCGGTTTAGTGTTCCGATTCTTGATGAGTCATAATTTGAGTTCTCCAATGTTGATCACTCTAAGTTATTGAGTACTCCTATGTGAGTCAATTCAGATTGTATTTCTTGAGTACTCCTATGTGAGCCAATTCAAATTGTATCAATGAGATTGTTACTTTACTCCTCTGTGAGTCAGATTTTGGAAGATTGATGTTTGATTCTCTAGATGATAGTGCTCTTGATATTTTTCTAGATTAATTCAGTTCAACGTAAACTATTTCTCCACAAAGAGTCATTGATGAACGCTCTTAGAATGGAATCATAGTATACTCACAAGCCATTGCTAGATCCTCTGTGATCTCAGATTATTGAATGAACCTCTGTAATTCAGCCAATATTACGGAAGGTCTGCAGTCTCAGCCCATTGTGCCTGTAAGCATCGATAGGACCAGCATCCCTAGACGCATGGCCGGGTTCGTCTGTAGAACCTCTAGGATATTCCAGTATTGATGTCTATAGGGGAAGTGGACTGAACAGAGAGCAGAAATTGTTATCTCCGACACTCTGGATGTTTAGAGTCAGTATTCATTTCTATTTTCCTCCTGACGCACTGTACGTTTGGAGTTTCGAGTTTAATGCTTATCTATTTTCTTGACCGTTGATGGTCCTTGATGATGATTACTATCCAGGTAAGTAAACTCTGTATTTGCTCATCTTGACATTGTTAAATGTGTCTTCACTTCTTTATACCATATTGTCAGTATTTCTGCTATATTTGTTTGTGGGTTTTTCTTGCTCTTACTGGGTATTTCGTTCAAAATACTCATGTATCCGTTGATGCAGGAATAAAAAAGGAAAAGAACTATCAAGGTACGTTCGATGGAGCTTGAGGGAAAATTGCTGATTAAAGTGGATTTAATCTTTATTATGATTTAATATCGTGTTCGTGGAAAACTTATCAACCTGTGTGTTGAATTATGTTTTATTTTCGTGTTCTGTTGAGACTTGATGATTATTGTAATAATTTGGTTAAAACTTGAGATTTTATTATTTAAGATTCATGTTAGCGGATGTTGTTAATCATTATGGATCCTGCGTTTATCCCATATTATGTCAAATGGGAATGATAAAGATCGAGTAGTCAGTTGCTTCCCGGGTTTCAACCTCACTACTTTATTGTGTTGGTGCTTCCGCGCTATAATAGGGGTTTTGAAATTCGAGGTGTGACACAAACTATTCCCTACCCCTCACTTTAATAATTAGATTTGCTTTTCCAAAACGAACTAATGGAGTTTTCAAAAAAAAAATAGACAAGTCAAGTTGATTAAAATATGTTCCATTGAGTAGGATTAAAGCCAAAATAGAGTTGATTGTAGGATAAGTCAAAGGGAAAAGTTTAAATGAGATCGCTCTCATATAGCTTATATGAGGCCACTTTAAATCATAGCCCGTGGATCTTGATCTAACTGCAACAAATAGTCATAATGATCTCACCCACTCCCTGATGTGACACACTCACCTACCCACTGATTTAATATCCATCCTCCGATCGGAATCAAATGGTTATAAAGATTGGCCTCATGCTCCTTATATGAGAACGATCTCATGTAAACCCTTCCCTAAGTCAAAACAGCCATCGGACCATGTAATATCTGCGAGGAAGATGTGCACAAAAATCTTACTCAAAGACGTCAGTGATGTCAAAATGTGAGTTGAATATGCTATAAATGTGGTTGTCAATCCATTGGCGCGGATCTATCATATCGTAGTTTGTCAGGCATAATTTACTTCAACCATCATTAAATTGCCTGAGACATAGAAGGCCAGTGATGGGAAGAGGATGACCATAATGGGTTAAATGTTTACATTATATATAACAAAATTGGGAAATAATTAACATGTATCTCGTCGTACATTCAAAATTAGACGCAATCCAACGGTCCACGTGTAGGGGCAGCTAAACGTTCCTGCCCCCGCTGTGCGTAGTAGATATTTTGCCTCTCTGTGCTGGCTCATATAGACAGCACTCGTTCAAATATTAGTTTGCGCCATGCATAAGTCTAGGTGCGCTACATGTTCGGAAATCTGGGAGAAAGCATTATTACCTTTGCCATATGTTGTGACACTCGACTGGCTACTACGTCCTATACTCCTATGCCATATCATGTTGTATGCAATGGATTGGATGAGTGAAGATCGAGGTAAGCCAAGCTCTCCAAACAAGCCCCATCCATCCTGCATGTCAGACTGATAAAGCTTGTCTATACCTGCTTTCTTGTCTTGAACTCCAAACTCTAGCTCCAGGAAGGCAGGACCTAGTTGGCCCACCACAAAAGTTGACGTATGGACTATGGGGTCTACAGTATGCAGTAGGGAAAGCTCCAAAGCCAAACCAGAGGAGATGCTGCAACCTTGAAGGAAGATATATGGATTTGTGGTGTTGGTTAGAAAAAACATGAGAGAAAACGAAATCGAAGGGGGCAAATAGTAACTTCCACTGTTTTGTATCAGTGCGTCTTGTTCCAGTTTACATGGGACCAACTTAATAAGCCGTTCAGCCTTCTTGTGAGTGTTCTCATTTTTGTTATGAACTTACGTTTTCCTAATGAGATTTTGGATTTGGCTATCTTATTAAATTTAAGGCTAGTATATGACATTATGTCCTTCAGATAGATATGTCAGCCCTCCCATTGACGCTTGGGATTTGCTAGGCGTCTACCTCCTAGGATATATCTAACATACACAGAAGAAGTACTATCATATGTGCCCCCGACGAATTAAAACTATGTTCTTATTCTCTCTAATTGACAGACACACCTTCAAAAAATATGAACTCAATATTTCCAAATCCATATGCATGATGATGGGTTAAGGTTTTATAGACAGAAAGCTTTGTATTTGGCTTCTTACATGTAAAACACGCACTGATTCTCACATGGAGACGATGAGATAATCTTTTGTTCACATCAAGCTGGCTAATGCAACTTTTCTAACAGTTTTGCTAGGCTTGACAATAGCAAGTTGATCAAGTGATTGAACGATCATGATAAACAACACCTTTGTTAGCAAGTAAAGAAATGGAGTTTTTTCCATATTACCTGGCGCAAAATCTCATATTCCCATATTACCAGGTTTTTCCCGTGAAATCTCATATGACCCGGAATCTGGACTTGATGTACCCAAAATGCCCTTTCTTCTATTTTTTCGTGTTAACACTGTGCGAAGAGGCGTGTTGTGTACAACACGCCTCGAGTGTGAAGTTCTCCGGCGATTCCCATCGGCGACGGCACCGGCGACCGGCGAGTTGGAGCGGCGATTCAACCGGCGGAATACACGGACGAGTTCGAGCCTATTCGCGTCCCCCATCTCGATATCGAGCTGCCCCCCTGCTGGATTTCGACGACACGACTGAGGGAGAGTGGACAAAGGCGGCGATTTGAAGCGCATCCGTCGGGATTTCTGATCTTCAACCTTGAGAAGACCCCCGCGGCTCCCTCCGCCTGCATGCAACAGGCGGATTGACCGGATTGAGCTTCGGTGCACGGCGAGGAAGACTGTGAAGGCACCTGCGAGGAAATACAGACATACAGACGACTAAACTACGGTAAGTTACAACTATCCTACCTGATTTTAGTTTCATAAGGTCGGACATTTGAATTTTTAATTTTTACTATGAACTATAAAGTCGTGTCTAGAGTAGACACGACTGTGTATTTAGTCGTGTCCGCGACGACACGACTTTTATATTTTCGTGTTGCACCGAGGACACTTTTGTACTGACCACTATACCTCACTCCTTGCAGATGGATAAAAAAAGAGATGAGTCTATGGAGGAAATACCACCGGAAGAGGAGGAGGATCATGATTTTGTCTTCGCACCTCGGCAGCGAAATCAGAGGGGCAGGAAAAGGAAGGCTCCGATGGACCGACCAGTGAAGAGAACATATAATGCGCGACCGGCGCTGAAGACGTGTTGTCAACCGGGGGCGATGAAAAAGTGTGCGGCCCTCCTACAGCGTCACCAAAGATGTGCCCAGCTGATGAACGAGGCTGGTTTCGCTGTCATTTTTGAAGGTGAGGACGTTGTTGTATCTCGGAACCTCCTCGACCATTTGGTCAGGTACTGGGATGAGTCGGCGAAGGTCTTCAATATCAAGGGTAGGACGCTACATTTCACAGAGGAAGATGTTGCCCTTATCACCGGATTGCCCGCAAAGGGCGACAGAGTTGAGGTCCTCCCCTCTTTGACACGCCGACCGGAAGGTCAATTCTTCAGAAAGTACTTCGCCGCGAGGAGAGCAGACATTCCACACATTGAGGAAATGATAGACAAGCTTAGCGCGGGCAAACTGAAGATGGAAGAGGAGGACATTGCGAGGATGATCATCTGCCTCCTCTTCTCCACGGTGTTGTTTCCACACAGCACTAGAGCGGTTCATCCCTCTTTGTACCGTTACATTGACGACCTCCCAAGATTGAGGTCATACAATTGAGCTGGGGCTATACATAAGATGTTGGTTTCTGGTATAACCCATACCAGCCGCCTAGTGGGAGCGAGATCGCAAGGAGAGTGCCTGGGCGGTGGATGCCTAAATGGCGCCGCATATGTCCTTCAGGTATGTAGCATTCATAGTCTTCGATCGGGAAAAAGTCTTATACAATACCACTATATATATAGTCATGTATCATAGAACACGACTATATTTATAGTCGTGTATAATGAAACACGACTAGGTATATAGTCGTGTTTTTTAAGACACGACCATAGTTCAATTCGTGTTGAACTTATAGTCGACTAAGGCAACCGCGCATTGTTATAATGTTTTCAACTGTTTAATTTGCAGATTTGGTTTTTTGAGCACACGACAATCTTCCATCCTGTCATGGGCCCTACCAGCCCACGGGCGAAAAGATGGCCAGGAAGTGGGGCCCTCATTACAGAGGTGAAGAAAGGTGCACAGAAGAAGCACCGCATGGCCGACTATTGGACGGGAGTGTTCCACAATCTTCAAATAGGGGAGGAACTCGTCGACGTAATCAGCCCCATGGCCGGAGAGGCATATCTCCTTGCTTCGTCAACCTCAGGGGCCCATCCTCTACGACGGCAGAGGCCGCAGAGGCCGGAAATGAAGACGACTCCCAACCAACCTGCCTCCACTTCCTCGAGAAAGGCTGCCCAGTCGACTGCAACTGCAATGGGCCGATTGGAGGGTGCCCTTCAGGGCATACAGTCACTAATAGAGATAGCTCTGTCTTCCTATGAGGAGATGGGAAGGAGAGTGGGACCTCTGCGAGAGATTCTCCACTCTATGAAGTCCTCTGCCGCCTCAGCGTCAATGCTGTTAGAAGGTCAGATCTTCGAGCATCCGAAGGAGGAGATGACTGACGAGCCGACGAATGAGCCGAAGAAGCGCCCCGAAATGGAGAGAAAGAAGTCATCGGTGCATCAGATGGAGCCGAAGAAGCGGCCCCAAATGGGGCCACAATCGTCATCAGTGCATCAGATGGACCCAAAGAAGCGGCCACTTCAAAAGGAGCATAATAAGAACACTCCTATCGGTATGCGGACGAAGGAGCTGGCAAGGAAGTCACATCTGGATTCGACGAAATGGGGTAAAGGTAAGTTGTAGACGATGATTTATTTTTTCGTGCCCCATCATACACGACTACTATATTTGTCGTGTTTCATTGTACACGACTATGTGGTTTATCGTGTTCTATATAACACGACTATGTTTTTTATCGTGCTGCTACTACTGACATGAAGAAGTAAAATGTCATTTCAGCTCCCATCAAACGCGCGGTTGAGGAAGACAAGATGGAACGGGCTGCGAAGAGATCCTCTGCCAAGATGTTTTTGAAGAAGCTCCAACCAGAATTCAAGGAAGATATGGAGCGTGCAGAAGTCGAGTCCCGTCCGACGTACGGCCGGGACATATTCCCCCCTGGTGTAGTGATAAGGAAGCGCTTCAGGACTGTCGGCTCAAAGGAGGAGCAGAGGATTAGAGAAGAGGACCATATACGGAGAATGGCGGAGGAGCAGAAAAGAAGAAATAGGTCCCCTCAGCCGAAAGCCGACTCCGAACAAACCATATCCGATAGAGAGGCGACCTCTATCATCGATGAGGTCATCTCTTCCATACGGCAGTCGGATATCGAAACCGTGAAGGAGGAGGTGAAGGGCGGGGACGTCGAAGAGGAGGAGGTGAAGGCGGATGTTCTGGACAAAGAGACGAAGGAGGGGGAGGGGAAGGAGGAGGAGGCGAAGGAGGAGGAGGAGGGGAAGGAGGAGGAGGTGCAAGCAGACGAAGAGGCGATGGACGAGGAGAAGACGGAGGAGTTGAAGGAAGAGGAGGCTGAGGAGGAGAAGGCGAGGGAGGAGGAGGAGGTCGCCGAGGGCACTGGCTTAACCGCATCACAGCCGGTTGACGTCGATGTCCTCCTAACCCCTCAGAAGTCTAAGTCTGTAATTGCTCTCCCCGACCACTATGCCGATTCGGAGTTATGCTTCGACATGGGGGTACTGTTAGAGCGGGATAGAGTGGCAATAGATGGATGGATGGCCAATCCGAGGAAGGCTTATCCAATCCCAACGCTATGTGATGACGACTATTTATCCCTCCTACAAACAACAGAAATAAACACCAATGTAAGTAAACCCATGCTCTTCATATATAGGGTTGTAGACATAAAGTCGGTATTGGAAGACACGACTTTGCACGTAGTCGTGTCTATGGAATACACGACTATACGCATAGTCGTGTCTATCGAGGACACGACTACTATGCAGATCGTATATATAGAATAATCGACTTTTAATTGGAAGTTGCATGTTGCCTTACCGAAGTGTAATGACTCCTCAATATGTTTTCTGTAGGTTATAGATGCTTTTTTAAGTCTTTTGAGCCAGCGCAACGAGAGAAACCCGATGAAATATCCGTGGGCATTTTTTGGTTGCCACGCATTCAAAGAGATATTCGACAACGTAAGTGTTCCCTGCAGAAGGAGTGATAAGTAAATAATTATGATATTATTAGATCGTTGTCTAAATCTCTTTCGCTTTCGCAGGAGCACCAGGAAGGGGGAAATAATGCTAAATTGGTTAAAAAGCTCGGGAGGATGCTGGACGGCTTGAATAGGAACATGTTCTACGCATTTTTCCCAATCCGCACCGGCTCCCACTTCTGCCTCGTGTATGTCCATTTCCCGCACTGTGTATGGCGCTTCTACAACCCACTGTCTGGCAGAGCCCAATTATATCCGCATCACAGAAAAGCTGCTGACAAATTCACGCAGTTCATGAACGTCGTTATGGCAGGCAAGCTGGGGTGGTTTGGTTTGCTAGACTGGAAGATGACTCAGATAACCAAAGCGCCGTGGCAACAAAATTCGAAAGACTGTGGCATCTTCATCATGATGTACGTCGCGCATTTGGCATCCAATGTGAACCCCCCGGAGTTTGACCAGTCCACAATCACACGACTGTGGCGACCAGTCATCGCTTCAACCTTGATTCGGGGGCTTATTAACAGCGAGTTTGATGACGATTCCGGACAAGGCACAAAAGATGCTGTCACAGTTGCGGGTTTTTTGCGGCTTCCGGATAAAGAATAACTTCAAATTCATTTTATTCACATTCTTTTAATGTACAAAGTTCATTTCCTGTAAATACCAGATGTCACTGTACAAAGTTCATTTTATTCACATTCTTTCACTGTACAAACTTCATTTTTAATGTACAAAGTTCACATATTTGACTCATACCAGATGTAGACAAAATATCGCTATCATGAATGTGAATACGGCCTTGATACAACAGGTTAGTTTCATATAATCGTCTCTGATGGAAAACGACTACGCATATAATCGTCTCTGGAACAACACGACTACGTATATAATCGTCTCTGATTCAACACGACGTTATATGTAGTCGTGTTTCACAATACACGACAGTAGAGATGTTAATTTTGGTAGGCCTTCTGCGCTATACAAGACTTTGACTACATCCTAAGTGAAGAATGGTGGGGGCTGAGGTAAGCCGGAGCGGCGTACATCCGCTGTCTCGTTCGTAGACAGTTTGCCTTGTTGCGGAAGTTTTCGTTTCCTGCGCGTCCGATGTTCTTTCGGAACGGGGCTTTTTGTGCACTTTGTACGGTTGTGACCAACTTCACGACAATTCCCACATTTCGCACGTGGCCTTGCAGGTGGATCGGGCTGTGACTCAATTCTTTTTGTCTTTCTCCTGCCCTTCTTTGGAGCTTCAAGCCTTGGCGGTTCGCATTTAAATAATACGCCGTAATTTCCCCACTGACTTCTGTCTAAAGTAGGGAACACTACTTCTTCGTACGTGGTGCGGTACGTACTTGCGCAGTACCACTTCTCACAATATTCTACCGCTTCCAGACTCCTCTCATCAATACATGCCATGGCGTGCTTGCACGGAAGTCCCATGCTCTGGAAGAAGCCGCATGTGCATGTTCTATTCGTAAGGTCCACAACATCCTGATGCGAAAACATGAATTAATTAGTGTATTCGACAATACAGTCGTGTCGTCGAAGACACGACTGTATGGGTAGTCGTGTCTTCGACGACACGACTTTGTTATAGGCGTCTCTTACAGAAAACAAATTTATGCTTACCACATGGTATAAAGATGTCACTTCAAACTGCCGTAATGATAGCGGTTGAACTCGAACTGTTCCAGCACTCTGATTCCTCATCTGATTGATATGATTCTGTGCATATTTTGTTAACGGAGTCGGTAGGCCGTCTGCCTCTATTCGGCGTCTCTGAAAATGGACGCTTGTGGTCGCCCGCGTTTGCTCGATCAACCGAGTTATTGGCCAAAACCTTGCCTTTAGAAGCATATTATTTACACTTTCTGACGCGTTCGACGTGAGAGTGCCGTACCTTTTACCCGGATATTCGACGTTCGCCCAATGTGTTTTCGGAATATTGTCAACATATTTCCAGGCCGCCTCATTGTGTTCCTTCATCTTCTCCATCGTAGCGTCGAATTCTGGTCTCCTGAAGCATTTTGCAGCTCGGAATAGGAGTTCCTTCAGGTACTTATCCTTCCAAGTATTAAGCATATTTGCGGCCATATGCCGGAGGCAAAACCCATGGTGAGCCTCGGGAAAGACATCGGCGACCGCTCTCAGAAGTCCCTTCTGTCTATCAGAGACAATAGTGTCCAGGGATGCCGGGGGGTCCGTAAAGAGAAAACATTTAAGTAAGGTGAGGAACCACGTCCTGTACAAGTGAGAGACAAACATATTAAACATAGAATGCTTCAGGTTGTTACAAGGTCGTCTATAAGCAAAGGACGACTAGATGAGTAGTCGTGTTGTCGATTACACGACTGTGTGCCCAGTCGTGTCGTGCCTAACACGACTACTCATACAGTCGTCTTTCCTGGTTCTAAACTTACCACGTTTTGATATTCTCTTTATCCACAATTGCATATGCAAGACACATTAATTGTTGATTGCCGTCGATTGCTGTAGCAACCAATAATACTCCAGGGTACTTTCCTTTTAGGAATGTTCCATCAAGCGTGAGCAACGGTCTCAGTGTTCTTCGGAATGCTCTTGCAACCGGGCCGAACATCCAAAACACACGTCTGAAGTCGTAGCCGGATAACTCAATTGGGATATCAGGTATATCAGCTGATCTTTCGATGACCACATGTGTACCTGCGTTAGACCGCTCTAATTCCCTTCCGTATTGTGGCAAAATACGATAAGCGTCTTCAGGGTTGCCATCGATCAATCGGATCAATTCCTCTTTCGCCCTCCATGCCCTTTTATAGTTGACGGTGACGCCCCAATGCTTCTCAATGTATTGTTGGATATTTGAGATTTTTATGGAGTTTGAATCCTTATGGAGGCCATGACACTTCCTCGCGATCCAGAGGTGAGAAGCCAATGGATGATCTTTCGAACTTAGAGAAGTGTCACATGTATGCCGTTCTTCCCTCCTTGTTACGCTGACTCCATCAAGTCTATTCGACGCTCGTATGTACCACTTGCACCCCGAAACCTTGCAACTTGCAGCGAATGTGTCCTTGCTCTCATCCGCTACTTTGAACATGAATTTCCTCTTGATTGCCAGATCAGTTAGAACCATCTTGAACTGCTTGACGCTTTCGAATCTAGCCCCTAACGTAAGTTGTGCCTCGTAGTCTTCTGCTTGCAAACTTCCGGTCAACATCGTCTCCTCTTCACAATGTTTTGAAGGACCGGCCTCTGCAGAATAGGTACCCCAATCCCAACCACCATCACCCTCAATATTGAGATAGTCATCGTCCTCCGACGCGACAGATTTCCCTTTAGATGTGTCTCTTGCCGTTGGACCTCTAGAGGTTGATGTTCGCGTGTGATATGGCTGGCTGAAATGTGGTACTGTAAGAGGCTCATCCCACTCATCTGCAGACCACGGTAATTCATCTTCATCCAACAATTCTTCTTCATCTGGACTGGAATCTTCATCGTCATCTTCTTCATCTTCACCTTCTCCATCTCCGAAACTGCGGGCAAAAACATGTATGAATGGACTTGACAAAACGATTGCACGTACTATGAGGTATTCTTTTATGCAACACAAATTGACTTATAGTCGTCTACGATTCAACACGACTAGGTATATAGTCGTGTTCAATACGGCACGATAACCCTTTTAGTCGTGTACTATGAGGTATTGTTTTATGCAACACGAATTGATTTATAGTCGTCTACGATTCAACACGACGAGTATATAGTCGTGTTCAATACGGCACGATAACCCTTTTAGTCGTGTACTATTATAGTCGACTATAATAGCACACGTGTTGCTTGTATCCGCGCCTTAGAAGTCTCACCTCGCATAGTCCCCATCTCTTCCTCCTTCGACTGCTGATGCGGGTGTCTTATTGCCCGGGCTGGACGGCCTCTCCGGCGGTGTGTTACTGCCCGGCATCACTTGTGCCTCTGGTAGCCTCTCCGGCGGTGTGTTACTGCCCGGCATTACTTGTGCCTCTGGTAGCCTCTCCGGCGGTGTGTTACTGCCCGGCATCACTTCTGCCTCTGGTAGCCTCTCGGCCGGGCTGTTATTCGCATTGACATTTATTTCCTTATTGAGAGTCGATGTCTCGGTGTTATTGCCCGTAGAAGTCCACTCCACGTACAGGCGGACTAGTCCATTTGTGCCTTGCTTGCTCTTGTGAAGTATAAATATTGACTCTACGTCTTTATCGTCTTCAAGGAGAAATGTGTATTCTTCAGATTCAACATGATATGACAAAGTTAATGTACCAGGTGTAGACTTAAGCGGTAATCTTTCTTCGACTAGCTGCAACAGTTCTAGGTACTTTATTCGTGTATCTATAGGCAGGAGCTTCCGTATCCCGCCCACGTACTTACCAGAATCCGTCAAAACTCCATCGTAGTGTAAACAAAGAACTATCTTCTCCATCCGTACCTGCCATTAAAAACCCGTCATAAGTTACAAATCCGTGAGACACGATATATTGAAAACCGTATATGAGTGCATCGTATATGAGTCGTGTTTCATCAAACACGACTATGGTAACAGTCGTGTTGTCGACGACACGACTGTAACAACAGTTGAAAACTTGCTACGTTTTCAACTTTCTTCTCTGGAACCAACTTTCAACATATAAATCGTCGTATTTTAACTTCACCTACCAGTTTTTCGATGTGCCTTGCCTCCGTTGAAGTTGTTTTCCAATACCCGATCTTTCCCGCTCCTTTTCCCGCTTGTTGCCGCGAAGATGACCTTTTCGGACTTCGACGACGCCGGCGCCGGCGATGATATGGGCGGAGCGGCCGGACGGAACGCCTTCTTCTCCGACTAGCGGCAGCTTCTCCGGGTACTCGCTCCCTTTCCGGGTAGTCGCTCCCTTTCCGGGTAATATGGAAAACCAAAGTGTGGGTGCCTTATACCTAAACCTAAGGGCATTTTGGGTACTTTCCGGGTCATATGGAAGGAAGAAAAGGATTCCGGGTAATATGACAAACCGGTGTTTGGCGCCAGGTCATATGTAAAAAGCTCAAAGAAATGTGATGTATGAAAATGAGCAAGTAAAGAAATGTGATGTATGAAAATGCTACGACCAATCACCCTGTATCGATTTGCCTGAGGCATGCACGATGAAGGTATAAAACCTGTCTTTGTGGCTTGTGGTTCCATAGATCGACAAAGTCCTTGAACAATTTTTTGCAAAAGGATCTTAAGCTATTATGTCGAAATTATGAGGCTAATGAGCAATGCCAAACAAAACCTAAGTACTTCTCAAATAAAGACTAAAGGTGAGCTGTGATTAAGCTATCATATACATAATTGTGTCATACTTCACATAATGTGTTCGGTTTCATGTACCAGAGTTTAGTGTAATATTTTGTTAAAAGATGAAACTGGAAGAGTTTCCTATACATCTACAATGTAAAGTTTATCATGTTACCTATATGAGACTCTTTCCCAGCTTTATTTTTTTGTGAATGGATAATACCTTTGTCTATCTTTTTCATTTCACCATTCTCCTTTTTTGCATGCCTTGATGTGTGGGTCTATAGTATTCTCAAATATCTTTTTAATTTTCTGAACACAAAACAATGAATTCAATTCTTAATATTGCCTTCTCAATTCTTTGATAATCCCATCAACTTCAGATAATAACTATCCTATTTAGTTTTTCAAAATAAACCAAGTTTTTCAGGTGAACTAAAATTCTCCCCAACGACCCTATCCAATGTTCTTAAAAAGATTTAATTGCAAAAAAGAAAAAAATGATTTTCAGGCATTCTATCCTATGGGCCTTTACATTAATTTTAACTTCAGAAGTGGGCCTAAAGAAACAAATTTTAGACTTCAATTACATTCTGTAGTGTTCAGAAATCCCCAATGAAGGAACTTTTTACATATTACCTGGCGCCAAGTATGGTTTTATCATATTACCTGGTTTTTCTCGTGACTTCTCATATGACCTAGAATCGGCACCTAGAGTACCGAAAATGCCCTTCTTTTACGTTTTTTTTGCATTTTGTATCTGAAATGCTTCATTCTTCCCAAAATTAGCGATTTATAGGATCATCAAGTTGGGGAAGAAGAAATTCCGGAAAAGATCCATCCATAATCGCAGTTCAAACCATCGCCGGTGCCGTCCAACACGAAAAAAAAATTTCATGCCAAAAAACTGTAAAAATAGCGGGAAAGACGAAAAAAAATCTATGATGAATGGATTTTGATGTAAGAGCAGTGGGAAAGCCCTCCCAACTACAAAAATTAAGATCTACATGTAAAGAAACACATATAAAGATCACCCATTGGTGTTCGACTGCTCCTGGACATGAAATAAAAGGATAAAAATGGGCAAAAACGTAAAATACTCGTCGGCGAGCGACAAGTTCCATTTATATATCTTTCTGTGATACTAATGAGGTGGAAGAGGAGGAAAAATAAGGAAGAATGAAAAAAAAATGGGCAAAAATGGATAAAAAATGAGCAAGCTATGACATTTTGAAGATTGTCATTTATCGTATTTTTTTAAAAGGGTGTTAGGGGCCGTTTGGGGCGTGATTATAAGTAAATATCCACGGTGGATTTTCAAGATCCACTGTACCATCCATATTTTTTTCCCCATCCAGCTGAAACACGACGTGGATAGAAAAAAAATATGGATGCTACAGTGTAGCAAACGCCCCAAACGGCCCCTTACTGAGATAAAACAGGGGTGGCAACTGGCAATATCCGTATTCTTCTATATACAGATCTTTTATTAAATTCAACAGGTCATCTTCATGTAAAATTGGAGTACTATAGCTCAAGCTACAGCAAAACTAAGTTGTTCCTAGGCTATAAAATATCCAGTTAACCCTGCAACATTATGTTAGTATAACTTCCCTTTATAAATTGAATTGGAGTGAAAGAATTTTGTTATGTTATGCATCGTATATCTCTGAAAGACGAATCCAGTTCACCAACTAATGGTACAGATTTTATACCTGTAGACATTGCAAACCCCAATTGCAAGGAATATATATGAAATATCTATTTTGAAACTCAAGATTTTTTTATGATAGAATTCCTTTTAACAATTGAATTGAAAAAGAAATTTACACATATTGTTCATATGGTAAAGATAAATCCATTGCACTAAGGAACACCTAAATGGACTTGTATAACTCAAGTTCTTTTTTTCTTTAACAATTATATAACTCAGGCTACACAATGCAAATCAGCGGCATCATTCAGTATCAATTAATCAGTGAATTATATAGCAAATTTTGCCAAATTCAGCAAACTGTTCAAAGAATTTTACCAAATTTAACAAACTATTCGGTGATTTCTCAGAATTCAACAAAGTATTAACCAATTTTACCAAATCTCACGAAGTTTTGCCAAATTCTTAGGTATGACAAAGTACATTTTAATCAACATATTTCTTACTCCATTTGTAGAAACTACATTACAAGTTATAACCAGCATTCTGTATGAATATTCCATTAACTCCTTGTCATTAAGAACTTCTATTACAATTCCTCTCCTGTGTAGTTAATAATGTCTTAACGCCTCCATTGCAATTGCAAAAGTCAAAGGAACGTTAGTACACCATCAAAAGATGTGACGACCTCTAATTTTG
Organism: Houttuynia cordata; assembly: GCA_039654745.1. Taxonomy (NCBI): domain Eukaryota; kingdom Viridiplantae; phylum Streptophyta; class Magnoliopsida; order Piperales; family Saururaceae; genus Houttuynia; species Houttuynia cordata. Next base: position 42,311,003 of record CM077503.1, on the reverse strand, counting down.
CACAATAAAATTTTATTTAGTAACCTCCTCGACTTTGACTCTAGGAGACCTAATCAGATTTTAAATTGGGAAACTTGGCGTTGGACAAAATTGTGGTGACCTAAACTAGGAAATTGGGAGTGATTTGGAATCTTTTATGTGATGGATGGATGATTTTATTGAGAGCTATCATGATTTCCTAATTGAAGTAAGTTTAGTAGGAATATAACCTAATAGGGCAACTTAAACTTTCTTTTTTTAACTAGGACTTTGGACGACTAGCCTAGAGCTGGAGTTGTGCCTGGCGCCAGGGTTAGGTGCAGAGATAAGTCTAGTGGCTCCATGGATAGGTTGTAGAGTTGAGTATGGCGCTAGGATTAGGTAAGCAGATGAGTGGATTTATACAAATTTTTTGGAGATACACTTCTAGTTGAAGTAGGATTAATGGGCTAAGTGTAGCACGGTGGGCTAACCTAGACCAGTTCCCATCAGAAGTAGGGTGTATGAGTCCTAGCGCCAGTGATAAGAGTTCCTGACACCAGAGATATGTTGCATAGGAGAGGATCGACTTAGCCTGAATATACTTCTAGTTGGAGTAGGAATAGAGAGGATTAGATGGACAATGAAGATGATGTATTGCAAGCTAGGACTCATAACACACGACAGGAAATTATTTGGAAGGAGCTTTTTACTTACCAACTTAACGATTGAGGATAAACTCAAAGTGGAAAGAAGGATTAGGTTTCCAATTAGAGGATGCCAAGGATTTTTTATTGGAGAAGTAGGTTGCTTTAGATAGACTTGACTTAATTTGAGATCGACTCAAATAGGGAAGGTTTGTTATACTCTTACAAGAAGTAGGAAAACCCTAGGGCACCATCTATTTAAGAGGAACAGGTCGACCCTATCGTGTGGAAGGACCATATCTCTCTCTCTTATTCTCTCATATATCTCGATCTCTCTCTTGACCTCACACTACCAGCCGACTAGAGATATACGACGAGGAGACTTGGGACGCTGAAACTGAGGAGACGCGATGAGAAAATTTGTCATCGGTTGAGGTAGGATGATTTTACGTAGTATCTTCTAGGATCTTGTTTCTTTTTCAATAACTAGATTCCTTCATGTTTGGAGTTAGATATAATCATATTACTTGCTAACATTGTCCTTGAATGTGCTCTTTAAAGTGTTGAAGTTATATGCTATGTTGTCATGAATGTGGAGAATCGACTGATCTTGTTCATCTGAATCTTGTTGTCATTACTCATATTGAATTGATGAGAACCCTGATTCTGTTGCTTTCTTGTTACTACTATCCTCATACATTCGACCTTGTTGTCCAATCATAGTAAATTTTATCTCATAAAGTTTATGATACATATATGAGAGTAAGCAATATGGTCCATGTCTAAAATCGACTGAACATGTCAATTTAAAGAATTGTCGAACATAACCCTTCATGCTTAAGTCACGTACCTTCCTGGTCAACCTTATATATATATATATATATAAACATGTTAATTAATAGTTGTCTAAGTTGGAACACTAATTAAGTATTGTATAAACCCTAATTAAACCAAATAGTTGACCTCATGCAAAATTAATGCTCTGGACCAAAATTGTTTCCTGCATTGACAACCAGTACCAAATAAATCATAACTAATTCTAAAAAAATCATAAAAATATGTTGTCTATTATGTTAAACTCTAGATACACAGGAGTATCATCTATAAATTTCTCTAGTTTATATGAGAAGGTGATGGACATATATGAGTTTGTGTTGTCTATTGTGTTAGACTCTAGATATGTTGTCTATTGAGTTGGACATTATGAGTTCCTGGTGATGCTGTTTGGATTAACAAATGCACCAGCAACATTCATGGACATGATGAACAGAATTTTTGTGAATCTGTTGGATCGGTTTGTGATCGTGTTTGTAGATGATATTTTGGTGTATTCAGCAAGTTGGGAAGATCACATAAAACACTTGGGTCAAGTGTTACAGATTTTAAAGGACAATCAGCTATATTCAAAGTTTAATAAGTGTGAATTTTGGTTGGATAGAGTGAATTTCCTTGGACATGTCATTTCTAAAGATGGAGTATAGGTGGATCCAACGAAGGTAGAAGCAGTTTTGAATTGAAAACAGGCGAAGAATGTGACAGAAATTCAGAATTTCTTGGGATTAGCATGATACTACCGAAGATTTATAGAAGGATTTTCTAGCTTGGCATTGCCTATGACTAAACTGACACGGAAGGGAGCAATGTTTATTTGGGATGATGAATGTGACATAAGTTTCAAGGAATTGAAGAGAAGATTGACGTCAGCACTGATTCTAACCTTGCCGTTAGGATCAAGAGGGTTTGTCATCTACAATGATGCCTCGAAGAGTGGATTAGGATACGTGCTGATGCAACATGGGCACGTAGTAGCGTACGCGTCGAGACAGCTGAAGATTCATGAGCATAATTACCCTACACATGATTTGGAATTAGCAATGGTGGTTTTTGCATTGAAAATATGGAGACATTATTTATATGGAGAGACATTTGAAGTGTATACCGACCACAAAAGTTTGAAGTACATCTTTTCTCAAACGGATTTGAACATGAGACAGAGAAGATGGTTGGAATACCTGAAGGATTATGTTTTTACAATCCACTATCACCCAGGAAAGGCAAATGTAGTAGCAGATGCACTGAGCAGAAAGACAGAGATGGTTGCGCATATGATGGTGCAAAATGGAAGTTAATACAAAAAGTGGGTGAGTGTCGTATGGAATGACTGACACCACAATGGACATCATTTCTCGGGAATATCTCGATACGATCAACTATGTATGAGAAGGTGTTGGAAGTGCAAAAGGTAAATCCTTAGTTACAGAAATTGTTAGATAAGTCAGATTTTGATAAAGGTACGGATGGAAATATTCGTTTCAGAAGAAGGTTAGTAGTGCCTAAAGATGCTGAATTGAGACAAGAGATTCATCAGGAGGCACACCACTATTCATCTTGGAGGTACGAAGTTGTATTAGGATATCAAGAGAAATTTCTAGTGGAATAGAATGAAAAGGGAATCAGTAAGTTTGTGTCGAAATGTTTGACTTGCCAGCAAGTGAAGGCAGAACATCAGAGACCAGCTGGGTTGTTGTAACCGTTAGAGATTCCATAGTAGAAATGAGAACACATCACGATGGATTTTGTGGTAGCATTACCAAAGACCCAGAAACAAAAGGATGCTATATGGGTTATCTTGGATTGACTCACTAAAGCAGCACATTTTCTTCCAATTCAATGGAAGCAGGATCCTAAAATCTTAGCACAGTTGTACATCAGGGAGATTGTAAGACTTCACGGTATGCCGTTGTCCATTGTATTGTATCTGACAGAGATACTCGGTTCACTTCTCGAACATGGAAGAATAACAGGATGCATTGGGAACTAAGCTTAACTTTAGCACAACTTTTGATCCATAGAATGATGGACATTCAAAACGGACTATTCAGACATTGGACGACATGCTTAGAGCATGCGTGATTGACTGGAAAGGTAATTGGGACGATCATTTACCATTGATTGAGTTTGCCTATAACAACAGTTATCACTCAAGCATAGGCATGGCACCATTTGAAGCATCGTATGGAAGACCGTGTAAATCACCTATATGTTGGACAGATGTCGAAGAGAATCAAGTAATAAGATCGGAATTGGTATAGTACTGTGCGGAATAATTGAAACAGATCAAACATAGATTGCAGACCGCTCAGAGCAGACAAGAGTTATGCAAACTACCGAGGAGAGAGCTGGACTTCCTGGAAGGAGATCACGTATTCCTGAAAGTATCACCTTCTAAGGGAATTATGAGATTCAGTAAGAAAGGAAAGTTAAGTCCGAGATTTGTTGGGCCATTTGAGATTTTGGAACGGGTTGGAGGGGTTGTGTATCGGTTAGCTTTACCCCCTCAGCTTGTAGAAGTACATAACACATTTCATGTTTCAATGTTAAGAAAGTACTTGCTAGATCCATCTCATGTTTTGGACTACACAACAATGAAGTTGGAAGCAGACTTAACATTTCCGATGAAGCCTACCAAGATTTTAGACAAGAAAGATCGGGTGCTATAGCGGAAGGCTATTCCTTTAGTGAAGATATTGTGGCAAAATCAGCTCTCTAAGGAAATGACTTGAGAAACAGAAAGTGATATGAGGAAATCTTACCCTGAACTGTTTACAGATTAAGAAGTTATATTTCGAGGACGAAATGTCCTTTTTAGGAGGGGAGGATGTAACACCCAAAAAAATCGATAATTTTACTAAACTGCTACTTTAGGAAACTGGCTTAAAATAGGAAAGTTTAGTTGATTCGCGTATTTTGATATGAACTGCTTGTTGAATGATTGATGTGATGCATGAGGAATTGTTTAATCAATAGACCAACTAGGCAGGTTACTGATATCTACAAAATATACACATTTTTATATGCCTTTCTACCTATCTGTTAGTCGTAATTTTAGTTGAAATAAGGATAATTAACGGTTAATCATGATTAGGTGAGTAATTAGGAGTTTAATGAATAAATGTGCTTATATTTAATTATGCATCTAAGTTATAGTTAATTTTATTTATGCAAGTTTTCGGAGTCCAATTGCAGATCGCCAAAAGTGGAGCATGTCAAATGGGTTTTGAAGATCCGGCAACTGAGATTATGACAACGGGCTTTAGTCAATGAAAAGATAAAAAAAAGGGAATAAAAACTGAACCGGTTCAGGGTCGGTGCGGTTTGGCAAGAGAAGAAAACAAAATGAAAATGAGAACAACCCAAGCTCGATGGCTCGGGCGTCTGTTGCAAAAACAAGGCTCTCGAGTCTCTGCATGAGGGCCGGCGAAGAAATGATGGCGGCCCGGTGGAGGGGACGACGGCGGTTTTGACCACGGCGATGATCGGTGATGGTTTTGACCATGGCGGTGCTCGACGGTGATCGATGGAGCCCGGCAAGGATGACGATGGCGGGCTGAGCCATGGGCGAGCAGAGCCGACAGAGCGGTGGTTCCGGCATTTCGACTACGACAGCAGAGGTCGACGACAGCGATGGCGAAGGTTCCGGTGAGGGCATTTCAGACGGAGGAATCAAGCAATCAGAAAGAAAAAAAGATCTAAATTTGGAAAGACGTATGTGACAAGGCCGAATCAGGAAGCTTCAATTGCAGCTTTGGATCAAAATAGTAAGAGCCTAATTTTAATTCGATCGAAGCTTTTAGAAATGGGCAGATTTGGCTTGATTTGGAAGTTTTCTCAATTTTGGGTATTTTGCTCTATTTCGAGAGTGTAAAAAAAATGGGATTTTTACCTTGACTTTGGGTAGATCAGAATGAAATCACGTTGCAAATCGCTCGATTGGGAAGGCAGCGGATTGGAGGAATTTCTACACGAGAACCAATTGGGAAAAATTGCTATTTTTTCATGTGAACTGTGGCTGTCTGTATAAAAGCAGGGCAGTCTGTTAGAGAAGAGGACAGAACGGCAGTGAGGAGTTAGAGAAGGGCTGATTCTAGAACAGACCCCTTTGCTAGAGAGAGGAAGACGGATTGTTCTGAGGTTTGTGTGACTTGCTCTAGAGAGAAGGAGCCAACTATCTACAGAGAGGAAAACAGAGCTTTTATAGAAAACTTCCAGCCGGAAAAGCCAGGCGCTTTGGGCATGGTTTTGGCCGGAAGAAGAGAAGAGAGAAGAAGGTGTTGGCTAGAAGGGAAAAGGGGGAGAAAAGCTGCGGATTTTGGATGAATTCGAATAGCTACAGTAACCGCAAGCCCATCGGAGAAGATGATGAATAGTGCTGGTGCTACAATGCTACAGTGCGCGTGAACAGTATTCCTGCAAATGACTTCTCTAACGAACCAGGCTTTTTCTTCCTTTCTTTTCATGTCTAGCTAAATTTTATTGTACTAAGACTAGATGAAGCCCTACCGAATTGTTTGACTCTCAATATTTATTTGGAATTCTAAAGTAGTGATTTTTATTCCATGTGCTTAATATTTTGTTATGATTATTTTGTTGCTCGAGAGAGGGTAGAGTAATTGTTAGTGAAATTAAACTAAGGGTTTGTTAATGTTCGAGAGGTCTTAGCGAATTCCGAGGTACTATTTGAATAAAGATTGCATTTTTATATTTGATCTTTGCTCGAGAGAGAGAGATTAAATTAAATTATATTTATTTGTTTAGTTGCATGTTCGAGAGGGCTGCACATATTACGATTATTCGTGACTTCGAGAGGGGCACAGATAATTGATCACTTGGAATTGTACGGATTAACGGAGAGGAAAGCTATTTAGTTTGGGTGGATTCGAAGTCTTAGTATATTTCTCATTAGATTATTTTCACATAAATTTCTCTTGCTTTGTTAAAAATTAGAACTTTTTATCCTGTTAGAAATTGTTACGCAAAATCTTAGAATTAAGTTGAATCAGTCCAAGTCCTTTGGGTTCGACCTCGTTACCACTAGTCTATACATAGTCTCGTGTGATTGCGAGTAAAATAGTTAAAAATTCAATCAATCAGTTACCTACAGGGCATGAGGATTAGCCCTGACGTTGGGCTCAATCTAGTGTTGAGGCTGGTCTGGCACCAAGGTCTGAGGACACCTGACGCTAGGGTACGAGTACAACATGTCTAGACTCTTATGAGCGATGTGATTTATTAAGATAAAATATAGTAACGTGTGAAGTTACGCTATGTAACCTAATTACATGTTGATCAGAAGTCGGAGAAGCACTGGGTACTAGACGCACTAGGCGCTAGACACACCTGGAAGTAAGGTGCACATGGGCGTCAGAATGGAGACATGACAAATGGGAGGACATATGTGGTGGTTAAGACGCGCGGTACATGGTCTACGCGAGATGGAGTAGCGTATCTGATCGTTTAAAATTAAACCCTTGCAAGTGCACAAGGCAATTGTACAAGGGTTGTCGAACCTCAGGGATGAATGAATAATTTTACCAAACTCAAGAGAAGAAAAAGATGTAGTTTAATTAATTCTAAAGAAAGCAATGAACTTTATCTAATCTAACTGAGATTTAATCAATATGGAGAAATATCAAGGCAGAGAATCCACCACTGACATGCAATTACTACTCACAATTATTATTACGCTCAAATTGACATGATATGGTAATTTGTGTTCATGGTCAGACACACAAATCACAATGAATTCACTCACGTTCTTGGTCGGACATGAGAGTTCATCCACTAAAAATTAATGTAGATAATTCTATCCTTGGTCGGGCATAGAATTATCATTTGAGCTAATGATCCTATCCTTGGTCGGGCATAGAATTAACACCAGCCTACTTTTAGCTAAGCGCAGGAATTGAAAAGATATAATTTCATGCATATCAATCAAGTCTATGGTCAAGCACTCAAAAGAAACTCATGAAATCGCATTAAGCATAAATCATAATCAACTTTATAGAATTAAACTATCAAGAGTAGCAATATACATCCAGGGCTTCATCAAGCCTTGAATAAAAGTTTAGTTACACATAGAAAGAGAGAAAAGAAAAGCCTGTTTAAGTAGATCCATCGTCATGAATCCTTCTTCTTCTTCTTTGCTCCAAAAGACTCCTCTTCCTCCTCTCTAGCCTCCAATAAAGCTCTGGTTCTCCAAGGTTGAATGCCCAATACGTTCTCCCATAAGGCCTATTTATAATAGTGAAGAGAAACCACGAAATTCCCTTCCAAATCCAAGTCAAAATAGGTCTTATTTCCGGTTTGCCGCATACGGCGATCGATCGCTCGGTATTGATGATCGTTCGCGGGCCGATCGATCGCAATTCCTTCGTTATTTTCCTCCGATCGATCGCTTTGCCTTCGTTATTTTCCTCCGATCGATCGCTTTGCCGATCGACGCCGTATGATACCGATCGATCGTAGTTACTGTCTTCGGCAATTGAAAAATTCCAGTAGATACGATCGATCATTTTTATGGCGATCGATCGTTTCCTTCAATACAGTGCTTTTGCGGCTCTGGCGATCGATCGCAGTGATTTCCGATCGATCGTAGTTACTGTTCATAAACTTCAAATGGCTATAACTTTGTGTCCCGAACTCCGAATTGCGCGTGGTTGGTGGCGTTGGAAAGCTGACTTCTTCACTCTAACATAAAGCTTGAATCAGTCCAGTCCGATATTTGTAGACGAAGTTATGATAATTTAACCATTCGAGTTACTTTTCTCCTTATTTCTGTGTATTACTCTTGTTTCCTACAAAAACCAAAAACTATATTAAAGTAGCAGTTATTCTAATCAAACACTAGCATAATTATAAGCTTAAGAGATAATAAAATGCATATTTCATGTATAGATCACACCCCCAAACCTAGATTTTGCTAGTCCCTAGCAAAACAAAAACAAAACAAAAATCAAACAATCAAACTAAAGGAACTAATGCAAAAAAAATAAACACTACTTTCGTAGGGAACACGATTGCATTGAGCATATGCAACAAGCCATTAAACCTCTAGGTGGCCTTAGTAGGACGAGTGTTGTCTCGTGAGGGTTTGCAGCCATACTACCCACAAACATGTATTTATTAATCTAATTAACCTAAGTGGAGAAACAAAGCAAAAATTAAAAACAGTGCAAAACAAACAACCTATTATCCCGACAAATACATATTACAATGCTTAAGAAAATCAACCACATGTACTTGGTTCATAATCAACAGGAATATAGAAGCCCTCAAGTAAGTGGTTTTATTCCACACTTTTATCTTGGAAATTTCTGCTCAATATAATATAGCATGATAACATAAATAATAGAAAGTGTAGAACATTGTAGCAATACATTCTAAATTTCTGTTTTATACAGATCCAGTGTTACCCATTAACCAAAGAACATCAGAATCTACATAGTCATCGTAATCTTTAGGTTCATGATAGCACAGATCTGCGCGCCTCCTTCGGGTCCAACATTCTAGATTTGAGAGGATAATACACCACAGACTTCTTTTTTTTTCGCTAGGACTGTGTAAGTCCTGACTTCAAGATGCTTAGGTTTAGCAATGACTCAGGCCAATGACTCCCAACCAAATTGACTTAGGGCATTAGGTTTTAAGAGACCGCTTCGGGCCCGAGCATCAGCCTAAGTTAATCCTATAAAGTCAAGCAGCCCCTTTTCTTTCATTTTGTTTTCATTTTTTTGCATTTTCATTTTCATCATTCATATTTTCAGCACATCTTTATTTTGTCCAGGCTGTATTATACTCAACCTATTTCCGGTTCCAATCCCTTGCCATAGCCAAGTAAATGGTCTATCATGATCTTTTAAGCTCAACAGATAACTACACATCATCCAATGACTATGACTAAAGACATCCCACTGTAAATTAGCATTCAACAAATTTCTAGATGGTATTACTTTATGTACTAGTGTGTGTAAGTGAATTTTCTTAGTTCAAGCACTTTGTTCTAAGAGGACTGTAACAGAAAGATATGCTCAATTAAGTGTATCTATCCTCCAGTATACTTACTCACACTTCCAATGCAAATTAATCTCCTAAGAATTGTAACATGCATTATTACAGGATAAACTATCAAAACCTATGAAAAACTACTAACAAACAACTTAAAACTACTCAAACAAATTTTAACAATTTTTTTTTTATTTTCCTTTTCTGATTTTACAATGAAGCACATCCTCTCCCCCAAACCTAATATAAGCATTGACCTCAATGTACAATGAAAGACAAAATACAATGATCATAAAAAGGGAAAAGAGAGAAAGAGGAAGGAAAACACCAGGAGGAAGTGGACTAAAAATCCCGATCATCGCCATCACCATCGCCTGGAGGAAAACGCCATGCATGAAGAAAATCGACTATAGAGTCGAGACGTTCCGTAATAGCATGCTGGGAGGCCATAAGCACCTGCTGGGACTAGCGAATCTCCTGCTGTGACTGACGAATCTCCTGCTGTGACTGAAGAATCTCCTGCACGTGGCCAGTGAGATCGCTGATCTGCTGCTGCATCGTCGCCCATGGGGGTTGAGCAGGCTCACCCTCAGGTATCTCAGCGTGGTCCTCAAGACGGGGAGCTCGTGGCCACCCGCGTCGTGTATGGCCCATCATACGGTTATACGCATCCACTCCAATGGGCCCCAATCCATGAGATACTCGAGAATGCTCAGGAAAATGCACCCCATGAGTCAGAAATACCCGCTCTAAAATGTATGGATAGGGTAACCTCTCATCTTTTTGGCCCACCATCATTTGCTTCATCCGGCCAAAGACGAATGAAGGCAGGTCAAGATCACGGCACCGAGTATCGTCGCTGAATACATAGAGTAAATCAGTCAGAGTTCGGTCGACTTTCTCCTTCCTGGCCGACCATACATCATGCTGTAGAATTAAAAAGGCAAAGCGAAACTCCGATCGCATGCTAATGGCGGCCAGCCAGGTAGAGGTCCCTGGTCCTACTGCAGACCCCATCAATCGCCCTGTGATATTCCGGTACGGAGGAAACTGATATTCATTAAAATCAGGGTGATGAATCGTACCTCGGTCACAACCCATAGCACTAGCAATATCGGCAACTCGGACTCGGATAGGAACACCACATACTATGCTCTGAATGGTCACCTGTTCGGGATTATTGTTGTCTTCAATGGTGCCATTTGCGTAGAATTCCCGAACCGGGTCCTCGTGGACCTGCGCAAATGCATTCTGTCTTTTGGCAGCGATATGGGTGAAATAGTTCACCCAATCCGGCCGGTCCTCAATCCATCGCTGAATTGGAAGATCGGGAATAACCGGGTTGAGGACCACCTGCCTCTCATATTGGATGGGCCGTGGCGGTGCAGCAGGTTCAGGTGGAGGGGTGGAAGAAACAGGACGTGATGAAGAAGCTTCACCTCGTGAACGTTTGTGCGCGACGGATTTCTGAGGCATGGTACCTGAAAACCAAAGATAATAGTGAAAATCCAATCAAGGTACAAGAATATGCAGCATGTAATTGTAAACATAAATATCACAGCAAGCATATAATAGTAGATCCACTTCACAATTTCGGGTTTTTTTGTTAATCATAATAAATTTCCTAATAATAATAAAAATAAATAAAAATTTTATGAAAACTTAGGAAATCGAAAGGAATCATCAAGCATAACAAAATCTCAATCATCAATATAGAAGTATGCATGAAAGGGAGTCAAAAATCAGATTTCGAAATTTTTTTTTTTAAATAGAAAACATTGTTCACCGCAAGAACACAAATCCTAAAAATTAAATTAAACACCTAAAATCGAAGAATCAGAGGCTGAAAATCATGCATAAGCATCGCAATAGTCATTATAAGGTAATGCATGAGAGTAATCGCAAGAATATCTACCGGAAACTAAGAAAAATCGAGTTTTTAAGTTTCGGCTTACCGGAAGAAAAAGGAGTGATTGCGATGAAAGGAGTGAGAAATCACGAAAACAGACACCGGATCTGGATTCTACGTGCAAAAATCCTTCGGGGGCCGGAGTTTCAGCTCAAACACAGGTCGGAAACGGCGGCGGCGAGCGGAAATAAATTTCTCTCGCCACGGCCGTTCGGGATTTATGCGCGAGGAAGACGACCCGCTATCGATCGCGTTTTTATCCGATCGATCGTAATGTAAATCGAGAACAGCGCCCGTTAGATTGAAGATAAACGGTGTTGATGTACCGTATCGCGATCGATCGCAAATATAAGGCGTCGATCGGATACCGATTGATCGTAAATATCCGATCGATCGTATCTACTGTTCTTCGATTTTTTATTTATTTATTTTAAGCATATCCTCTCCCCCAAACCCAGTATGAACATTGTCCTAACTATTAACAAACTATAGCATGACAATGAGCATATAACAAAGAAAATTAGAGAAAGGAGAGAATACACCTGAATACGTGGGTTGCCTCCCACCAAGCGCTAAGTTTAACGTCTTCGGCCAGACGTAGCCACAATCAATCTGCAATTGCCGGATCATCCAAGTAGACAATCATCACATCAATATCTGTCACGGCCTCGAGATATGGTTTCAATCGGTGACCATTGACTTTGAATGTAGTCCCATCCTTTGGATTATAAATCTCAACCGGTCCATGAGAGTAGACTTGTTTCACAATGTAAGGGCTATACCACCGAGAACGAAGTTTCCAAGGGAATAAGTGTAGCCGCGAATTATAGAGTAACACCTTCTGATCAGGATGAAAAGATTTCCTCGAAATCATCTTGTCATGTACAGCCTTGGTCCTCATCTTGTAGAGTTTGGCATTCTCATATACATCAAAACGCATCTCCTCTAACTCACTCAGTTGGAGTTTTTGCTGCTCACCGGCTTTATCCATATCAAAGTTGTACGCCTTAATAGCCCAATACGCTTGATGTTCCAATTCAACAGGTAAATGACAAGCTTTTCCATATACCAATCGGTAGGGAGACATACCAATCGGGGTTTTGAAAGCTGTCCGGTAGGCCCATAATGCATCATTCAGTCGCAAGGACCAATCCTTTCTATCGGGGCGAACCGTCTTTTCAAGAATATGCTTAATTTGGCGATTTGAAACTTCCACTTGGCCACTCGTCTGAGGATGATATGGTGTGGCAACCTTGTGGGTGACAGAATATTTCTTGAGAAGAGCTTCAAAAGACCTGTTACAAAAATGAGAACCACCGTCACTAATAATAGCGCGAGAAGTTCCAAACCTGCTAAAAATGTTAGATTTCAGAAAGTCCAGCACAACTTTTTGGTCATTGGTCCCAGTGGCAATAGCTTCAATCCACTTAGACACATAATCAACAGCAACAAGAATATATGTATGACCAAAAGATGGTGGAAAAGGTCCCATAAAATCAATACCCTAAACATCAAATAAATCAACAATCAAAATTGGTTGTAGGGGCATCATATTCCTTTTAGACAAAGCTCCTAGTTTTTGACACCTATCGCAAGATTGACAATAAGCATGGGCGTCTTTAAATAGAGTTGGCCAATAAAAATCGCTTTGAAGTACTTTGGCCGCAGTTTTCTTACCACCGAAATGTCCACCACAGGCCTGAGAGTGACAAAAAGATAAGATGCTATGAAACTCACTCTCGGGGACACATCGTCTTATGACTTGGTCAGCACATATCTTAAACAGGTCAGGGTCATCCCAATAGTAATGTTTGACTCGAGAGAAAAATAAGTCTTTGTCATGTTTAGACCAAAAGGTTGGAATTTGACCCACAGCAAGATAATTCACAATATGTGCAAACCAAGGTGGAGATGTAGTGGAGACAGCAAAGAGCTGTTCATCAGGGAATGTATCTCTTAGAGGGTCATGGCTATGCAGATCAGGAATAGGAATTCTGGATAGATGATTAGCCACGACATTCTCAAAACCCTTTTTATCTTTAATTTCAAAGTCAAATTCCTTGAGAAGTAAAATCCAACGGATCAGTCTTGGCTTGGCATCCTTCTTGGAAAGAAGGTACCTCAAGGATGCATGATCAGAGAAGATGATGATCTTACTCCCCAGGAGATATGACCTGAATTTATCTAATGCAAACACAACAGCAAGCAACTCTTTTTCAGTGGTGGTATAATTCAATTGAGCATCAGTGAGTGTCTTGCTAGCATAGTATATAACATGAGGAATTTTGTTGATGCGTTGGCCTAACACTGCCCCTACAGCAAAATTCGATGCGTCACACATTATCTCGAAGGGCAGTGTATAGTCAGGGGGCTTAATGATGGGGGAGCTAGAGAGGAGGGTTTTGAGCTTTGTAAAAGCATCTTTGCACGAATCATCAAAGTCAAATGGCACGTCTTGACCGAGAAGGTGGCATAATGGACGTGATATCTTGCTAAAATCTTTGATAAATCGGCGATAAAACCCTGCATGGCCAAGGAAAGACCGTATTTGCTTAACTGATGTAGGCGGTGGTAAATTAGCAATCAGGTCAACCTTGGCCTTGTCAACCTCTATACCCCTTTTTGATATAACATGTCCAAGCACAATCCCTTGTTGAACCATGAAGTGGCTCTTTTCCCAACTTAACACTAAATTTGTTTCCTCACAGCGTTTTAATACCAAAGTAAGGTTGTGCAAGCATTCATCAAAACAAGCGCCGAACACCGAAAAATCGTCCACAAAAACTTCCAAAAATTTATCAATCATGTCGGAAAAAATGGACATCATGCATCGCTGAAATGTAGCAAGGGCATTACAGAGACCAAAAGGCATTCTTCGATACGCAAATGTACCGAAGGGGCATGTAAAAGTCATCTTTTCCTGATCCCCTGGAAAAACTGGCACTTGATTATATTCTGAGTACCCATCTAAAAGCAATAAAACTCTTGGCCCGCTAGTTTCTCTAGGATTTGGTCAATGAATGGGAGAGGGAAATGGTCCTTACGGGTATTGGAGTTCAGCTTCCTATAATCAATGCATACCAGCCAGCCCGTGGTCTCTCTTATTGGCACAAGTTCACCCTCTGAGTTTGGTTTCACCGTGATGCCCGATTTCTTAGGGACGACCTGGATGGGGCTCACCCACTCGCTGTCAGAGATATGGTATATGATACCTGCGTCTAACAATTTCACTACCTCTTTCATCACCACTTCTCTCATGTGTGGGTTCAATCGTCTCTGCCCCTCCCTAGAAGGTTTAGCCTGGTCCTCCAGGTTTATGCGATGCATGCACACAGAGGGGTCTATACCCCGGAGGTCGGCTACTGTCCATCCTATAGCTCGCCGGTGTGTGGTAAGGATCTCCAACAACTGGGCTTCCTGATCAATAGATAGGCTAGATGAGATAATTACAGGAAGGGTGTTGTTGGGTCCTTGGAAGACATATTTGAGGGAGCTAGGAAGGGTTTTGAGTTCAAGGTTGGGTGGGGCTTCGATGGAAGGTTTTAGTGGTGGGGCGGTAGACAAAGGGAGAGGGTCAGGATGGGGTCGCCATGGGATATGTCCAGGGTATAGGGCAGCCACTAAATGGTGATGGACCTCCTCAAGGTCAGGTATGCCCTCATATTGATCGATCCAGTCATAGAAAAGGGTGTGCTCGAGGGCATCCTCAAGCACAGCAAAGGGAAGGTATTCTTGGACGAGGTCATCTAAGTCGTCAACCACCAGGCACTCAGCTTCACTGGAGGGTTGTTGGGAAGCACTAAAGATGTTTAATTTAACTTTCATGTTCCCAAAGGAGACGTTCATAAGCCCTGACCTACAGTTAATGGTGGCATCGACTGTGGCTAGGAAAGGGCGGCCAAGGATAACAGGAATTTGGGATTTGGAGTTGGCAATTGGTTCCATGTCTAAGACGACAAAATCAACAGGAAAATAGAACCGGTCAACTCCAACGAGGACGTCTTCTATAACACCTCTAGGTGTGCGAATGGATCGGTCTGCTAACTGAAGGGTGACTGTGGTGGGCTACAACTCTCCTAGGCCAAGTTGTTTATACACTGAGTAAGGGAGGAGGTTGACACTGGCCCCTAAGTCCAAGAGAGCTCGGCTAATGGTATGGTCACCTATGACAATGGATATAACAGGGACACCTGGGTCCTTAAATTTAGGTGGCATATCACTGGTCAGTAAAGAGCTTACTTGGTTGGTCAAAAAGACCTTTTGGGTGACATGGGATTTGGTTTTCCTTTTTTGGGTACACAGGTCTTTCAGGAACTTGGCATAGGCAGGTACTTGTTTGATGGCATCTAAGAGGGGAAGGTTGATCTTAACCTGCTTGAACACCTCCAACATTTCCTTCATTCGTTGGTGGGACTTACTGAATGGGGAGGGTTGGTTGAGGCATTGAGGGAAAGAAGCCCTAGGGATATAGGATTTTTCATTGGTGAGTTCAGCTGGGACATCCTTCTGTGGTGAGAGACTAACAGGATCAGGCATGGTAGGATCAGGCATAGAGGATGGGTTCTGTTTCTCAAGGGGAATGTCCTCACTCGCAATGGTTGGGTCTCTAACCTGATTGTCAACTTGTTTTCCATTTCTTAGGGTAGTAACGGCTTGCACCTGCTCATTTGGATAATGGGAACCTTCAACGGCGAACTGGCCTCTAGGGTTCTGCTGTGGTTGGCTGGGCAAGGTTCCTACTTCCCGACGGTTCATAGATTGGGCCAGCTGTCCTAATTGAGTTTCTATTTTGGCAATGGATTGTGTATGGGAATGGACAAGCTGGGCCTGGGTTCTTATCTCACCTGTCAGCTCTCTGTGTTTAGTTTCTATCTTGGCGTCTACCTTGGCTTCCATCGCATTAAAAGCTGAGAGGAGGGTAGATTGGGTGACTAGCATTTGACTCATCTGATCTTCGAAGGATGGTTTCTTATTGGTTTGGCCAAATGAGGGATTTGTGGCTGGTTGGTAAGACTGAGTTGGGTTTGAGAATTCTTGTCTTGGGGCCTGATTGAAAGAGGGCCCCTGGTTGGGTTGTTTCCAGGCGAAATTGGGATGATTTCGCCACCCCGGGTTATAGGTATTTGAGTAGGGGTTATTGGCTCTAGGGTAGGTTTGTGCAAGGTTGATGTGCGCCTGGACAAGATCAGGATACTGAGAGGATGAGGGGCAGTCAACAATAGTGTGCATAGGGCTGGCACAGGCATCTTGAGAGGTTGGGGTATAAGGTGGAGTCTGTGAGAAAAACCGGTCAAACCTCTCAGTAAGGGATGCCACTTGGTGTTCTAGGTTCGTGGTAGCTTTAACATCATACATGCCTCCCCTTGAGGCACTCCAGCCAGGCATATGGCCTTCCGATCTATAGAGGGTGGCACTGTGTAGAGATTTTTCGCTCAGGTCCTCTAGTAGATCCCATGCATCATCCGGGGTTTTCTTCATGAATGTGCCTCCACATGAGGCGTCAATTAGGGTCTTATGCTGATTGCACACACCCTCATGAAATCTCTGTACTAATTGCCACTTGGGCACATCATGGTGGGGACAGGACCGGAGTAAGGATTTCATCCTCTCCCAGCTTTCATGGAATTGTTCGTTTGGTATCTGGGTAAAGGTGATGATTTCATGGCGGATCATATTGGTCCGCCCCACAGGAAAGTATTTCTTGAGGAATTCAGCTTGAAGTTCCTCCCAAGTGGAAATAGAGTTATGCTCAAGGGAGTATAGCCATTCCTTGGCCCTATCTTTTAAGGTGAAGGGGAACAACCTAAGGCGCACCTGGTCATCAGATAGTGTAAGTTTAAAGGTTGTGTGGCCATGGTATGTGGGCAGCATCTGGATGATGTTTGGCTTAATTTCAAAATTAGCCACGGTTGCAGGAAGTAGGATACAAGAAGGGGAGGTGTAGGCAGTGGGACGGTAGTAGTCTTGCAGGGTACGGGCATGGGGCATTAGTGGATTCTGGTTTAGGCCATTCCCACCCCCAAGGTTCATGTTGTCCGCCATTGGATGAATTTCAGGGATTGGTTTGCTAGGAGTTCTACAGATTCTATATAGGCGCTCAGGATCAGGATCAAAGGCAAGGTCGGGGTTCAGGGAGCGACGACCATGCATGCACAATAAAAATCAAACAAAACTTGTGCAATCCTAATAGCGACAACTAGCAAACATCAGTCCTAGATAGCGACAACTAGCAACCTAATAGCGACAACTAGCACGTCATGCAATCCCACAAAGAAAAGAAAAACACCAAGCACCCAAATTTACTCTAAAAGAAGGTTAAGAGAGTGCAAACAGTGGGAAGGGATGGCCCTTCCAACGATGACGAAAATCAGCGTCCTCTCTTAATCCTGCAAAAGAAGAAAAATTAAATTCAGCTACTGAAAGAAAATCTAAATTAGACTAAACTACTCTAAAACTAATTATGCTAAGAATTTAGTAAACTATTGAGCCGTCCCCGGCAACGGCGCCAAAAACTTGATCGTTTAAAATTAAACCCTTGCAAGTGCACAAGGCAATTGTACTACGGCGAGTATTAAAGGGTTATCGAACCTCAGGGACGGATGAATAATTTTACCAAACTCAAGAGAAGAAAAAGATGTAGTTTAATTAATTCTAAAGAAAGCAATGAACTTTATCTAATCTAACTGAGATTTAATCAATATGGAGAAATATCAAGGCAGAGAATCCACCACTAGACATGCAATTACTACTCACAATTATTATTACGCTCAAATTGACATGATATGGTAATTTGTGTTCATGGTCAGACACACAAATCACAATGAATTCACTCACGTTCTTGGTCGGACACGAGAGTTCATCCACTAAAAATTAATGTAGATAATTCTATCCTTGGTCGGGCATAGAATTATCATTTGGGCTAATGATCCTATCCTTGGTCGGGCATAGAATTAACACCAGCCTACTTTTAGCTAAGCGCAGGAATTGAAAAGATATAATTTCATGCATATCAATCAAGTCTATGGTCAAGCACTCAAAAGAAACTCATGAAATCGCATTAAGCATAAATCATAATCAACTTTATAGAATTAAACTATCAAGAGTAGCAATATACATCTAGGGCTTCATCAAGCCTTGAATAAAAGTTTAGTTACACATAGAAAGAGATAAAAGAAAAGCCTGTTTAAGTAGATCCATCGTCATGAATCCTTCTTCTTCTTCTTTGCTCCAAAAGACTCCTTCTCTTCCTCCTCTCTAGCCTCCAATAAAGCTCTGGTTCTCCAAGGTTGAATGCCCAATACGTTCTCCCATAAGGCCTATTTATAATAGTGAAGAGAAACCACGAAATTCCCTTCCAAATCCAAGTCAAAATAGGTCTTATTTCCGGTTTGCCGCATACGGCGATCGATCGCTCCGTATTGATGATCGTTCGCGGGCCGATCGATCGCAATTCCTTCGTTATTTTCCTCCGATCGATCGCTTTGCCTTCGTTATTTTCCTCCGATCGATTGCTTTGCCGATCGACGCCGTATGATACCGATCGATCGTAGTTACTGTCTTCGGCGATTGAAAAATTCCAGTAGATACGATCGATCATTTTTATGCCGATCGATCGTTTCCTTCAATACAATGCTTTTGCGGCTCTGGCGATCGATCGCAGTGATTTCCGATCGATCGTAGTTACTGTTCATAAACGTCAAATGGCTATAACTTTGTGTCTCGAACTCCGAATTGCGCGTGGTTGGTGGCGTTGGAAAGATGACTTCTTCAAATTTAACATAAAGCTTGAATCAGTCCAATCTGACATTTGTAGACGAAGTTATGATAATTTAACCATTCGAGTTACTTTTCTCCTTATTTCTGTGTATTACTCTTGTTTCCTACAAAAACCAAAAACTTTATTAAAGTAGCAGTTATTCTAATCAAACACTAGCATAATCATAAGCTTAAGAGATAATAAAATGCATATTTCATGTATAGATCAGTATCACATACGAAGGACATTGGAGGCATCTAACGCGAGACAAGTGCCCAATGCCATGCGCACCTGGGAGCTAGGACCACGTGGATGCCAGGGCTAGGGACGTCTAGGCACGAGGAGGACGTGGCACGTGGTGGCTTATCTTGGTGGTTATAGAGAATCTTGGTGAAAGGGTAAGATTTGATTTCCTAGTTGTAAGTAAGGAAAAACTTGTGGTAAATCGGGAAACTACCTAAATTGGTTGTGGTTATTTAAGAGAACCAATCAGTGATTAAGGGAAAGTATTTCCTCAAATCTTCATCAGCCAATCAGAGAGGGACACTCAATTATGAGGGACGTCCAAGAGAAGTAGGAGAGGATTTGGCAATTTCTAGATTTGGTTTTTGAGATCAATTTGAATAAATATTTGATTCTAAAGAAGATCTATAATTCCGACCAAATTGGAAAATAATAGAGGAGGGCATCCATGCCAAATTGGAATAGGGTTGAGATTTGATGGGTGGGATTATATGAGGTAAGAAATTTAGGGGGGAGAGATTGAACCTAGTTGGAATAGGAAACTAGGTACAAAAGCATCAAACCTTTCTACTTGGCCGACCACCCCTTGTGCACTTGTTCTCTTATTTTCTTTCTTCTTCTCCTCTTCCTACATCCAAACCAGCACCTCTTCACCCTTTCCCTTTGACTAAAAACTCATCCAATCTGAAGGATGAGGGCGGCGTTGCGTAGAGGAAGCAACGATCGACGTAAGGAGATGAGGAAGTGCTACGATCAACCAAGTAGGATGATTTTTCCCTCTTTTTTTTTTCTAAGATTTCTCTTTGATTATGAAGAACATCTTTGTGTTATCTTATGACTTATATCTTGTCTTCATATTGGTATTGGTATTGATTCAAGTTCATTGCATGAAGGAATGTTCATGTTGATATGTTATATGTTGTGTTATATTGACAATGATGTTCGAAATTCCTTCTAAGTACACACGCTAGCACCTAGATGGAACCCCTAATTATTTTGGGACATCTCTTGATCTTATTCTTGGCCGTATGGGCTCTGTGATGTTCTGTCCATTTCATATTGTCATGATGTTTGGTTGAGTTACGTCAATCTGAATGACGTGATGTTGATTACATATCCTTTCGAGATAGTGTAATTGACGGGTTGATTGAGTATTTGGTTGCGTCCCGGGTTTATGGTTTCAAGAACATTAGTATAATTGTTGACTTCCGCACTCTGATCGAGGCCTAAAATTTTGGGGCATGACACACTGTTATCGTGTCTTCACTTCTTATTGTTTGATTTACGATAAATAGCATGTGGTATCTCAACATACTTAGCTTATCATCATGAGAAGAGAGAGGAGGAAAAATAAAGAAGAAAGCAAAAATAATGGACAAAATTGATTAAAAAAAAAGGGAGATATTATCATAACATCTTTAGGATATCATCATTATAATAAAAATGAGTAAAAATAAAGTAGAACGCAAAAAAATGGGGGAAAACAGGTCAAATTTGAAGAAGATATGATTCTTTGAAGTATGTCATGCTAGGACACAATAGACATTGCTATCATGTGTCTTTGAGCACACGATAACATTGCTATCGTGTTTTCCTATTTTTTGTTAGATAAAATTCAACGAGTCATATCTCCCTCATTTTTAATCCATTTTTCAGATTCGTTTTTAGTTCTTTATTTTTCCTCCCCTCTCTTCTCATGATAATAGCCTAAGTATGTTGAAACACAACATGTTATTTATTATGAATTTTCCATATTTTTTTAGATATTATCTGAAGATCCTTGGGATATCACCATTAGAAGAAAGATGAATAAAAATAAAGAAGAACGTAAAAAGAATCGAAAAAAATGGATCAGATTTGAAGGAGATATGATTATTCGAAGTATGTGCCATGCTATCACGATAGACACTGCTATCGTGTCTTCGAGGACACGATAACACTGCTATTGTGTCTTCCTATTTTTTTGTGGGACAAAATTCAACGAATCATAGCTCCCTCTTTTCTTATCCATTTTTTCACATTTTTTTTTGCGTTCTTCTTTATTTTTCCTCTTCTTTCTTCTCATGATGATGGCCTAGATAAGTTGAGACACCACATACTATTTATCATGAATTTTTCCATTGAGACACCACATGCTATTTATCGTGAATTTTTTAATTTTTTTATATATTGCCTGAAGATATTTAGGTTATCATCATGAGAAGAAAAGTAAGGAAAAATAAAGAAGAATGTAAAAAGAATAAGCGAAAACATATCAAAAAATAATGAGATATGATTTTTTTCAATATAAAAAATGAATGAGACATTGCTATTGTGTAAACGAATACGGGATAGCATTGCTATCGTGCATACGAAGACACGATACTGCTATCGTGTAAACGATTACACGATACCACTACTATCATGTATTTGTTTACACAGTAGCCCTCTTCCTATTTTTTGTGGGACAAACAAGTCATATCTCTCTCATTTCTAATTTATTTTCCCATTCTTTTTGCATTTTTCTTTATTTTTCATTATATTTCTTCTCATGATGATGGCTTAAGGATCTTGAGATATCACTAGTATAAATGAATAATTTTTAAAGAAGAAAGAATAAGAAATGAAGAGGAATAATAGCGGCTTCACCACATGCTCCATTTTTTGCAACTTCATCATCCCTACTAGAAGTTGTATAATAATATTTTGGGATATCTGCTTCTGAAATGAAACTTCCTCATCATATAATCATTGCAGAAGAAGTTTGCGTGAAATGGGCGCGGGGCAGGCAAAAAATGAAGTATTATGGTTTAGGGTTTCAAGAGGACAAAATGGGAAGACCAATTTCCGAAACCAGGTTATATGGCATGAGCTCGGAAAAATCAGGTAATATGGCATTCCAGGCTCATTGGCTAAGTAATATGAAAAATCTCCAATGCACATGAACACCATATTGTGTTAGCAAAAAGAGAAAGCAAACAAACTAACAGGGTGTTGGTGGGATGGCCATTGACCAACATGCTGCCTTGAAACGGAGGTCTTTGAACCCCTACTCTGTTGGCCACCTCAGGGATTATATCTCATTTAATTAACAAGAGCATGTGTTGTGTGGGGGCATATAGGTGTCTTAAGGGATTGGTGACAAGATATGGTACTCGCGAAGGCAGGTTGCCCTATCCCTTTTAATCGGTCCTAAGCAAGGAATTTCGTATCGGATATCGGTATTGTATCGATCGGCTTAGGAGACAAAATATCGAAGATATTTGTAATATCGGTGGTCAAAAACTAGTTTTTACCATATATTTTCACAATCTAACTTCTAAAATGATTTATGCTAATTTAGACAAAGCATAGATTTTAAAATATGCATATTAGGATGGGAAACAAATGAGAAAGTTAGTATTTTTCCCTTTTTTTTAAAAAAAAATTCGATTTTTTTTAAAATAGCGATATATCGGCGATATTTGAAAAAAAAATGAAAAAACCGATATTTGGCCGTCTCGTTTTATCGCATGGGACCATATATCAATATATCGGCGATATATCGCCGATATGAAATTCCATGGTCCTAAGCACTCCCTTTTTATTGAAAAAAAAACACCATAGGGTCAATTACTTAACATCTTTGTTGTTCATAGGCCTGCCCAAAGATTCCAGTTTAATTCACAAAACAAAACCAAAACTATTTTCCTTTTCCTTTTCCCTACTCCATATATCTCACTTCCCCACCCCTCTACATTATGACTTTCACCTACTCCTCCTCTACCGCCACCTTTATATCCAATGTATGCCCACGATGTTGTTGTTGTAGTCGTTGTTATTTCCTTTTCATTCCCATTCCTCTTCTCCTTCCCTTCGACCTGGCAAAGGAGAAGGATGACAACTTGACAATGAGATGGAGAGGTCAGCATGCATATTTTCATTTTAAAGGATCAAAGAACAGTGTAAGCTAAAAAAGAAGGTGCTAAACAAGTAACAACAAAGGGCAATGAAAAAGATGAGTCTTTCTTATAGAAAAAAGATTTGAGGTTTCAAAGGAAAATATGCACCCCGGTTCATCTTGAAGTGCGTCGAGGCGCCGCGAGCTGTGAGATTAAGCTCCGATGGAGTACATTTACACAAGGTCATATGGTAACTGGCAATATCCGCATTCTTCTACATACAGATCTTTTATTCAAATCCAACAGGTCATCTTGGCGTAAAATTGGAGTACTATAGCTCAAGCTACAGCAAAACTAAGTTGTTCCTAGGCAATAAAATATCCAGTTAACCCTGCGACATTATGTTATGCATATGCATCGTATATCTCTGAAATTGAATTGGAGTGAAAGAATTTTGTTATGTTATGCATCGTATATCTCTGAAAGACGAATCCAGTTCACCAACTAATGGTACAGATTTTATACCTGTAGACATTGCAAACCCCAATTGCAAGGAATATATATGAGATATCTATTTTGCAAGAAGATTTTTTTATGATAGAATTCCTCTTAACAATTGAATTGAAAAAGAAATTTACACATATTGTACATATGGTAAAGATAAATCCATTGCACTAAGGAACACCGAAATGGACTTGTATAACTCAAGTTCTTTTTTTCTTTAACAATTATATAACTCAGGTTACATCAATGCAAATCAGCATCATCATTCAGTATCAATTAATCAGTGAATTATATAGCAAATTTTGCCAAATTCAGCAAACTGTTCAAAGAATTTTACCAAATTTAACAAACTATTCGGTGATTTCTCAGAATTCAACAAAGTATTAACCAATTTTACCAAATCTCACGAAGTTTTGCCAAATTCTTAGGTATGACAAAGTACATTTTAATCAACATATTTCTTACTCCTTTTGTAGAAACTACATTACAAGTTATAACCAACGTTCTGTATGAATATTCCATTAACTCCTTGTCATTAAGAACTTCTATTACAATTCCTCTCCTGTGTAGTTAATAATGTCTTAACACTTCCATTGCAATTGCAAAAGTCAAAGGAAAGATAGTACACCATCAAAAGATGTGACGACCTCTAATTTTGCAACAATAAAATTTTATTTAGTAACCTCCTCGACTTTGACTCTAGGAGACCTAATCAGATTTTAAATTGGGAAATTTGGCGTTGGACAAAATCGTGATGACCTAAACTAAGAAATTGGGAGTGATTTGGAATCTTTTATGTGATGGATGGATGATTTTATTGAGAGCTATCATGATTTCCTAATTGAAGTAAGTTTAGTAGGAATATAACCTAATAGGGCAACTTAAACTTTCTTTTTTTAACTAGGACTCTGGGCGACCAGCCTAGCATTGGAGTCATGCCTGGCGCCAGGGTTAGGTGCAAAGATAAGTCTGGTGGCACCATGGATAGGTTGCAGAGTTGAGTATGGCGCTAGGATTAGGTAAGCAGATGAGTGGATTTATACAAATTTTTTGGAGATACACTTCTAGTTGAAGTAGGATTAATGGGCTAAGTGTAACACGATGGGCTAACCTAGACCAGTTCTCATCAGAAGTAGCTAGGTGTATGAGTCATAGTGCTAGTGATAAGAGTGTCTGACACCAGAGATATGTTGCATAAAAGAGGATCGACTCAGCCTGAATATACTTCTAGTTGGAGTAGGAATAGAGAGGATTCGATGGACAATGAAGATGATGTCTTGCAAGCTAGGACTCATGATTGATTGATTTTTTCTA
This sequence comes from Houttuynia cordata, assembly GCA_039654745.1. Taxonomy (NCBI): domain Eukaryota; kingdom Viridiplantae; phylum Streptophyta; class Magnoliopsida; order Piperales; family Saururaceae; genus Houttuynia; species Houttuynia cordata. The sequence goes on along the minus strand of CM077503.1, from coordinate 42,285,971 downwards.
CTATTTACTCGCAATCGCACGAGACTACGTATAGACTAGTGGAAACGAGGTCGAACCCAAAAGACTTGGACTGATTCAACTTAATTCTAATGAAAGATTTGATTTTTTTTATGAAACTAGTTATAACAGAATAAAAAGTTCTAATTTAATAAAGCAATGAAATTTATGCCAAAATAATATGATGAGAAATATACTAAGACTTCGAATCCACCCAAACTAAATAGCTTTCCTCTCCGTTACCCCGTACAATTCCAAGTGATCAATTATCCGTGCCCCTCTCGAAGTCACGAATAATCGTAATGTGTGCAGCCCTCTCGAACATGCAACTAAACAATTAAATCTAACTTAATTAATCTCCCTCTCTCGAGCAAAGATCAATCATAAAAATGCAATCTTTATTCAAATAATACCTTGGAATTCGCTAAGACCTCTCGAACATTAACGATTCCTTGGTTTAATTTCACTAACAATTACTCTACCCTCTCAAGAGCAACAGAATAATCGTAACAAAATATTAAGCATATGGAATAAAAATCACAACTTTAGAATTGCAAATAAATATTGAGAGTCAACCAATTCAGCAGAGCTTCATCTAATCTTAGTACAATGAATTTTAGCTAGACATGGATGAAAAGGAAGAAAAAACCTGATTCGTCGGAGAAATCATTTGCAGGAATACTGTTCACACGCACTGTAGCAAAATCACTATTCACCCGGCACTGTTCACTGTCTTCCCCGTTGAGACGCGCACTGTAGCAAATTGCGGAGTTACTGTAGCATTCCAAAATCGATCCTTTTCCGGCCAAAGTTGCACCCTTTCTTCCTCTCCTCCGGCGGCTCCTTCTCTCTCTCTCTTTCGGCCGAAACCCCACCAGATTCCGGCGCAAATAGTACCCAAAATCCCCTGTTTTTCCGGCCGGTTGTCCACGCACAAAAACTCTATTTTTTTTCTGTTAAAGCTCTCTCCTCCTGTTCTCGTCAAGCTCTCTGTTTTATATTCAATTCTAGCTTCCAGAGTCCACTAAATGCAGATGTCTTCCTTCCTAGTCGAGCACGGCTCTCCTCACGGTAACTTTCCACATCCAAGATGCCTCTGTTTTCCCGATTGAGCCCAAATCGAACTTTCCGAATCAATGGTTTCCAAATCGCACACGATCCTTCGTGAGATGCTCTTCCCGATCGCCTCGCCGTGATCCTCTGCCATTCCGCCGTCAATCGGGTTCTCCTCCATCGCCGGTTGTGATCACAGTTCGCCATCCCTCGACACCGCCGTCTGTTCGAACAGAGCTCCTCACAGTCGAGCAATCCGCCGCCGGCTTGCCGTCACAGTCTTGTCCTAGCCGCCACCATCGTCGCCGTCGAGCCTTCAGGTGACCGCCGTCGAAACCCATCGCCGATATCGACCTCACCTGAACCCAGCTCGCCCTTCCTTGAATCATGGCCGGCGTCGCTCTCTCTGTCGATCGCTTCTTCCGTCGCCGTTTTGCTCGCCCTTCATCTTCCCCGTCGCCGGCATCACCATGACCGATCACCGCCGTTCCTGCCCATTGCTCCGCCATGATCATTGTCGCTATCCCTGCCGGCGCCGGACCATTGCTCGATCAAAACATAGCATCCCTCTGTTTGGAACGAAAGGCCCGAGCTTTGGCTCGGGCCGGTTCACTTCTTTTTATTTTTTTATTTAAACCCGAACCAGACCAGCCATGAACCGGTTCATTTTCCTTCTTTCTCATTAAACTAAAAACCCGTTGCAGTGATCTCCACCATCGGATCTAATCTCTTCACAAAACTGCTTGATGTGCGTTCTTTTGACGATCTGCATTTGGAACTTTTAAAACCTACATAAATAAAATTAAATATTAAGTTAGACGCATAATAAAATATAAAGCATTAAATCCAATTAACGCATCTAAATTAATCAATTAAGCGCATTTATTTATTTAACTCTTAATTACCCACCTAACATGAATAACCATTAATAATCATTACTTTCAACTAAAATTACGACTAACATATAGGCAAAAAGGCATATAAAAATGTGTATATTTATAGATATCAAATACCCCCAAACTTACATTTTGCTAGTCCTCGAGCAAAACAAAATCAAGCAAAGAAAACAAAAACAACTAAAGTAAACTAAACTAGAAAAATAAATGCCACTTTCGTAGGGAACACGATTGCATTGAGCATATGCAACAAGCCGTTAAACCTCTAGGTGTCCCTAGTAGGACGAGTGTTGTCTCGTGAGGGTTTGCAGCCATGCTACCCACAAACATGTACTTATGGAATTAACCTAATTAACCTAAATGTAAAAACAAATCAAAACACTGCAAAACAAACAAACGTATTATCCCTTCAAATGTAGACTACAATGCTTAAGAGAATTAACCACACGTACTTGGTTCATAATCAACAGGAATATAGAAGCCCTCAAATAAGTGGTTTTATTCCACACTTTCATCTTGGAAATTTCTGCTCAATATGATATAGCATGATAATATAGATAGTAAAAGTGTAGAACATTGTAGCAATACATTCTAAATTTCTGCTCAATATGATATAGCATGATAATATAGATAGTAAAAGTGTAGAACATTGTAGCAATACATTCTAAATTTCTGTTTATACAGATCCAGTGTTACCCATTAACCAAAGAACATCAGAATCTACATAGTCATCCCAATCTTTAGGTTCATGATAGCACAAATGCCTGCGTGCCTCCTTCGGGTCCAACATTCTAGATTTGAGAGGATAATACACCACAGACTTTTTTTTCTCGCTAGGACTGTATAAGGCCTGACTTCAAGATGCTTAGGTTTAGCAATGACTCAGGCCAATGACTCCCAGCCAGTTGGCTTAGGGCATTAGGTTTTAAGAGATCGCTTCGGGCCCGAGAATGAGCCTAAGTTAATCCTATAAAGTCAAGCAGCCCCTTTGTTTCATTTTGTTTTCATTTTTTTTTTGCATTTTTATTTTCATTTTCATATTTTTTGCATATCTTTATTCCGTCCAGGTTGTATTATACTCTCAACCTATTTCCGGTTCCAGCCCTTGCCATAGCCGAGTAAATGGTCTATCATGATTTTTTAAGCTCAAAGGACAACCACATATCACCCAATGACTCTGACTAAAGACATCCCACTGAAGATTAGTATTCAACAAATCTCTAGAGGGTATTACTTTATGTACTAGTGTGTGTGAGTGAGTTTTCTTAGCTCAAGCACTTGATCCAAGAGGACTGTAACAGAAAGATACTGCTCAGTTAAGTTCTCTATCCTCCAGTATACTTACTCACACTTCCAATGTAAATTAATCTCTTAAGAATTGTAAAATGCATCATCGCGGGATAAACTATCAAACCTAAGAAAAATACTAATAAACAACCTAAAAATATTTTTTTTTCATTTTTTTTATATTTTTTTTAAGCATGAACGAAAACATATGATAAACACTTCTTTTCTACTTTAAGCATGAACGAAAACATATGTTAAACACTTCTTTTCTACACCCCCAAACCTAAACTAAACATTGCCCTCAATGTTTACCAAAATAATACTACAATGAATAGTAAAAGAAAAGAAGTGAGGAAAGAAGTCACCTGAATGGAGAGCCTCATGGTAGATGTAAAGCATGAAACACATAAGCGAAGAATGAGGAGATAATATAAACATGGAAAAATTAAATACACCCCCAAACCTCGACTGTAGCATCCCCACATAGGTAAGAAATAACCTACAAGAAAAATAAAAACAAAATAGAAAACAAATAAGAAAATAAAATTTGGGTTGCCTCCCAAGAGCGCTAAGTTTTACGTCTTCAGCCAGACCACGACCTTCAATTCACTCAGGGATCTTTGGGTCGTCCAAGGGATAGATGATCTCCTGGTCAAAATTGTCTTCTAAGTACGGTTTTAATCGTTGACCATTAACTTTGAAGATACTGCCATCCTTCGGGTTTTGAATTTCTACTGTGCCATAGGGGAATACTTGTTTCACAATGAATGGTCCAAACCATCGAGAACGGAGTTTCCCAGGAAATAGATGCAATCGTGTATTATAGAGCAAAACTTTCTGATCAGGCTGAAAAGACTTTCTTAAAATAGATTTGTCATGAAAAAGCTTAGTCTGTTCTTTATAAAGTTTTGCACTCTCATAAGCATCGAGACGCATCTCCTCCAATTCATTAAGTTGCAATTTACGTTCTGATCCTGCTTTATGCATATCAAAATTCAAAGCCTTTATTGCCCAATAGGCACGGTGCTCTAACTCCACTGGTAAGTGACAAGCTTTCCCAAAAATGAGTCGATAAGGCGACATACCAATGGGAGTCTTGTATGCAGTCCTATAAGCCCACAAAGCATCATTTAAGCGCAAGGACCAATCTTTCCTATCGGGTCTAACAGTTTTTTCAAGAATTTTTTTAATCTCCCGATTAGACAATTCCACCTGACCACTTGTTTGGGGATGATATGGAGTGGCAACCTTATGGATAACAGAGTACTTTTTCAGCAAAGCTTCAAAAGATCTATTATAAAAGTTAGTGCCTCCTTCACTAATAATAGCTCGTGGAGTCCCAAAGCGACAAAATATGTTATCTTTCAGAAATTTTACCACAACCTTATGATCATTTGTCTTAGTTGCAATTGCTTCGATCCATTTAGGAACATAATCTACAGCAACCAAAATGTAAATGTGCCCATAGGATTGTGGAAAGGGTCCCATGAAATCAATTCCCCACACATCAAACAATTCTACGACCAGAATGGGTTGGAGAGGCATCATATCTCATCGAGAGATAGATCCTAACCGTTGACATCTATCACAAGATTTGTAGAACTCATGAGCATCCTTAAATAAGGTTGGCCAATAAAATCCACTCTGCAAAATCTTGGCAGCAGTTTTCTTTCCCCCAAAATGTCCCCCGCATGCTTGAGAATGACAGGAATGTAAAATGCTATGAATCTCATTCTCAGGCACACACCGTCTAATCACCTGGTCCGAACATATTTTAAATAGATACGGATCATCCCAAAAGTAAGATTTAACCTTAGAAAAGAATAAATCTTTATCATGTTTGGTCCAATGGGATGGAATCTGACCTATGGCAAGGTAGTTCACAATGTTGGCAAACCAAGGTGTTTTAATTTGGGAAATGGAAAACAATTGTTCATCAGGAAAAGAATCATGTAGTGGCTCTTCATCTTTAGATGTTTCAACAAGGATTCTAGAGAGATGATCGGCTACTACATTCTCAACACCTTTCTTATATCGGATTTCATAATTAAATTCTTGTAAAAGTAAAATCCATCTTATCAATCGAGGCTTGGTGTCTTTCTTGGATAAGAGATGTTTTAACGTAGCATGGTCAGAGAAAATAATGATCTTAGAACCTAAAAGGTAGGATCTAAATTTATCCAAGGCATAAACTACCGCTAGAAGTTCCTTCTCCGTAGTGGTGTAATTCAATTGAGCATCAGAAAGGGTCTTACTAGCATAATATATGACATGGGGAACCTTATTCACTCTCTGACCTAGGACAGCACCAATGGCATAATCTGAAGCATCACACATGATTTCAAAGGGAAGAGAGTAGTCAGGGGGCTAAATGATAGGTGCAGTAGACAATAAAGTACGAAGAGTGTCAAAAGCTTGCCTACATGCATCATCAAACACAAAAGGCATATTTTGGGCTAGTAGATTGCTCAAGGGGCGAGCAATCTTACTAAAGTCTTTAATGAACCGCCTATAAAAGCCTGCGTGACCAAGGAACGATCTAACATGCTTCACCGAAGATGGTGGTGGTAGATGAGTGATGAGATCGACCTTGGCTTTGTCGACTTCAATTCCCCTTTTTGAGACTACATGTCCCAAAACAATTCCCTCTTGCACCATGAAATGGCTTTTTTCCCAGCTCAAGACAAGATTTTTCTCTTCACAACGCTTGAGCACTAATGACAGATTATGGAGACATTCATCAAATGATGGACCAAATATAGAGAAATCATCCATGAACACTTCTAAAAATTCATCTACCATATCAGAGAAGATGGCTAGCATGCACCGTTGAAAGGTGGCAGGTGCATTACATAGCCCAAAAGGCATTCTTCGGTAAGCAAAAGTACCAAAGGGACAAGTAAAAGTAGTCTTCTCTTGATCTGTCGGAAACACTGGGACTTGGTTATATCCAGAGTAACCATCAAGTAAACAATAAAATTGTTGACCTGCTAATTTCTCTAAGATTTCTTGAATGAGGGGTAATGGAAAGTGGTCTTTTCTGGTTTTTGTGTTCAATTTTCTATAATCAATACACACTCTCCACCCAGTGGTTTCACGGGTTGGGACTAACTCTCCATCAGAATTCTGCTTCACTGTGATGCCAAACTTTTTAGGCACAACTTGTACAGGGCTGACCCACTCACTATCAGAAATGGGGTAGATGATACCCGCATCTAGCAGTTTTACAATCTCTTTCTTGACTACATCCCTCATGATGGGATTCAATCTCCGCTGATTCTCTCTTGAAGGTTTAGCATTATCCTCTAAATGAATTCGATGCATACAGATCGAAGGATCAATGCCTCTTAAATCAGCAACAGTCCACCCTATGGCTCTCCTATGCTCAACTAGAATCCTAAGCAGTTGACTCTCTTGACCGCTAGACAAGCTAGATGAAATGATGATGGGGAGAGTATCATTAGGACCTAAAAAAGCGTACTTGAGGGTACTTGGAAGTGGCTTCAACTCAAGTTGAGGAGGAGACTCAATGGAAGGTTGGAGTGATGGACTGGAAGATATTGGTAAAGGCTCTACTCTATTTCTATAAGGAAAAGAGTCATGATAGGGAGGTGAGGCTGACATAGCATGGGTTTCTTCAATGTGTGGCTCTAAGTCAGAATCATCTATCCCTAAAGAGAGTAGAGTAGGATCTTGAGCATCAGGCATTAGCTCATTCAAAAGTGTCTCTTCCATAAGATCATCAATTTCATCAATGAGAGAACACTCTTGCTCACTTTCAGTGGCTCCTTGGTTTGAAGCTTGGAACACATTAAGTATGATCTTCATATTTCCAAAAGACATCTCCATCATTCCAGATCGACATTGAATACATGCATTGGCCGTCGCTAAGAAAGGGCGGCCTAAAATAACTGGAATGGTGTGAGAAGTATTAGACACATGTTCCATGTCCAAGACCAAGAAGTCAACTGGAAAGAAAAATTTCTCTACCCCAACTAAAACATCTTCAAGAAGGCCACGGGGTTTTCTAACGGATCTATCGGCTAACTGCAGAGTAGCCGATGTTGGTTGCAAGTTCCCTAAACCTAATTTCTCATATACTGAGTAGGGTAATAAGTTGACACTAGCACCCAAATCTAAAATAGCCCTGTGAATGATATGGTCACCAATGACACATGAAATGGTAGGTGTGCCAGGGTCTTTAAATTTCGGTGGTGTGTCGTGTTTCAGAATAGAACTAACCTGCTCAGTAAGAAAGACCTTTTTAGAAATGTGAGTCCTAGACTTCCGCTTTTGTGTGCACAAGTCTTTGAGAAATTTGGCATAGGCGGGCACTTGTTGAATGGCTTCTAGGAGTGGAAGATTAATTTTAACTTGTTTGAAGGTTTCTAGCACTTCATCCATCCTAGCTTTGTTTTTATTGAAAGGGGAAGGCATGTCTAAGCATTGAGGAAATGGAGCACAGGGTACATAAGGTACCTCATGATTGGCCTTAGACTTGGTTCCTGAAGAAGACTCAGAAGGAGAAACAGTATCCTTCTATTTTGACTGATTCAAATTAGGTGGCGTCTCTAAGGTTTCATCATTCTCTGGATTGCTTGTTTTTCCCTGATCCTTATCTTCTCTCACCTCAACACCAACCGGGTTTTCAATTTGTTTCCCACTCCGCAGGGATGTTATAGCTTGAACATGATCATTGGAAGTAGTTTGTTGTTCAACCATAAACTGACCCTTCGGATTATTCATTGGTTGACTAGGCAATCGACCCTCTTCTCTCTTACTCATCGAATTAGCTAATTGGCCTATTTGAGATTCTAGTTTGGCTATGGATTGAGTATGAGAATGCACAAGTTGAGCTTGTGATTGTGCCTGGGCTTGAATACTCTGTAGAGCAGACAAGACTTTATCCTTAAATTCTGAATTTCTAGAGGGTTGTGAAAATTGGGAAGGCATAATAGCTTGTGGAAAACCTGGTGGGTTATTTTGAAAGTTGGCTCTTTGGGGTGGATTAAAAGGAACACCCTAGTTCTGTGGGCGCCAGGAAAAATTTGGGTGATTCCTCCACCCCGGGTTATATGTGTTGGAGAACGGATCATTGCCTGTTCGAGCATAAATTTGGGCAGCATTGACATGCTCCTGAACAAGCTCTGGGAATTGTGTGGCTGATGGGCACTCTAGGATAGAATGCATGGGACTTAAGCATAGAACGCATGCTTCTTGAGTGTGTGCAGGGGTTTGAGACTTCAGGCTCAAGATTTGATCTATCTTCCTAGATAATGTAGCAACTTGGTTAGAAAGATCATCTGTTTGTTTCACTTCATACATACCACCTTTAGAGAGGGTAGAAGAAGAAGAATCATTTAAATTCCTATTAGCCATCGTATGTTGCAACGAATTTTCACTCAAGTTTTCAAAAAGTTTCCACGCTTCATTTTCATTTTTTTAATAGAAAAGTGCCTCCACATGAAGCATCTACAAGATGACGATTCTGCTCAGTCAAACCTCTATAAAATCTTTGCACTAACTGCCATCTAGGTACGGCATGATGAGGACACTTCCTAAGGAGGTCCTTGAGTCTATCCCAGCTCTCATGAAATTGCTCAGTCGGCTGTTGGGTAAAGGTAGTAATGGCATCTCTCATTTGGTTTGTTTTACCTATGGAAAAGTATTTCTTAAGAAAATATTGTTGCATTTTTGCCCATGAAGTAATCGATTCGGGTTCAAGAGAGTAGAGCCATTCTTCGCGTGAATAGTATTCCTGCAAATGATTTCTCCGACGAATCAGGTTTTTTCTTCCTTTTTATCCATGTCTAGCTAAAATTCATTGTACTAAGATTAGATGAAGCTCTGCTGAATTGGTTGACTCTCAATATTTATTTGCAATTCTAAAGTTGTGATTTTTATTCCATATGCTTAATATTTTGTTACGATTATTCTGTTACTCGAGAGAGGGTAGAGTAATTGTTAGTGAAATTAAACCAAAGAATTGTTAATGTTCGAGAGGTCTTAGCGAATTCCAAGGTATTATTTGAATAAAGATTGCATTTTTATGATTGATCTTTGCTCGAGAGAGGGAGATTAATTAAGTTAGATTTAATTATTTAGTTGCATGTTCGAGAGGGCTGCACACATTACGATTATTCGTGACTTCGAGAGGGGCACGGATAATTGATCACTTGGAATTGTACGGGTTAACGGAGAGGAAAGCTATTTAGTTTGGGTGGATTCAAAGTCTTAGTATATTTCTCATCATATTATTTTCACATAAATTTCATTGCTTTGTTAAATTAGAACTTTTTATTCTGTTATAACTAGTTTCATAAAAAAATCAAATCTTTCATTAGAATTAAGTTGAATCAGTCCAAGTCCTTTGGGTTCGACCTCGTTTCTACTAGTCTATACATAGTCTCGTGCGATTGAGAGTAAATAGTAGAAAAAATCAATCAATCAATTTCCCACTGTTTGTCATCTATTACCTCTCTCTTTTTAGTTTAATTTGGGTGTTGCGTGATTTTTGTTATTTTTATTGCGTGATTAGTTTATGCAAGGGCGTAGGTCATTGGGTGAAGACTTAGAGGCCTTTGACGGTGAAATTGAGAGAACCTTCAGACAAAACCAAAGAGGCCAATTAAGTATAACCAACCCCTTGTTTGAAATGGCCGATGAAAATCTGAAAACCCTGAAAGAATACTACACTCCAAATGGCTATATATCTCCGTCCTGCATTCGAGTGCCGGCTGCAACAGCCGGTAACTTTGAGATTAAGCCCAACACAATACAGATGTTACCATCATTTTATGGGCGAAATCACGAAGATCCATATAGGCATGTGGATGAATTCCTAGAAATCTGCACAACTTTTAAACTGAATAATCTTACAGATGATGTGGTAAGACTGAGACTATTCCCATTTTCCCTTAAGGATACTGTAGCAAAATCACTATTCACCCAGCACTGTTCACTGTCTTCCCCGTTGAGACGCGCACTGTAGCAAATTGCGGAGTTACTGTAGCATTCCAAAATTTGTGGAATATTCTGATCTTGTTCATCTAAATCTTGTTGTCATTACTCATATTGAATTGATGAGAACCCTGATTCTGTTGCTTTCTTGTTACTACTATCCTCATACATTTGACCTTGTTGTCCAGTCATAGTAAATCTTATTTCATAAAGTTTATTATACATATATAAGAGTAAGCAATATATTCCATGTCTAAAATCAATTGAGCATGTCAATTTAAAGAATTGTCGAACAAAACCCTTCATGCTTAAGTCACGTACCTTCCTAGTCAATCTAATATATATATATATATATATATATATATATATATATATATATATATAACATGTTAATTAATAGTGGTCTAAGTTGGAACCCTAATTAAGTATTGTATAAATACTAATTAAACCAAACAGTTGACCTATGCCAAATTAAAGCTCTCGACCAAAACTGTTTCCTGCATTGACAACCCATACGAAATAAATCATAACTAATTCTAAAAAAATCATAAAAATATGTTGTCTATTGTGTTAAACTCTAGATACACAGGGGTATCATCTATAAATTTCTCTAGTTTATATGAGAAGGTGATGGACATATACGAGTTTGTGTTGTCTATTGTGTTAGACTCTAGATATGTTGTCTATTGTGTTGGACATAATAAGTTCTTGGTGATGCCATTTGGATTAACAAATGCATCAGCAGCATCCATGGACAAGATGAACAGAATTTTCGTGTATCTGTTGGATCGGTTTGTGATCTTGTTTGTTGATGATATTTTGGTGTATTCAGCAAGTTGGGAAGATCACATAAAACACTTGGGTCAAGTGTTATAGATTTTAAAATACAATGATTACCTATATACAAAGTTTAATAAGTGTGAATTTTGGTTGGATAGAGTGAATTTCCTTGGACATGTCATTTCTAAAGATGGAGTATCTGTGGATCCAAAGAAGGTAGAAGCATTTTTGAACTGGAAACAACTGAAGAATATGACAGAAATTCAGAATTTCTTGGGATTAGCATGATAATACCGAAGATTTATAGAAGGATTTTCTAGCTTGGCATTGCCAATGACTAAACTGACACGAAAGGGAGCAAAGTTTATTTGGGATGATGAATGTGACATAAGTTTCTAGGAATTGAAGAGAAGATTGACGTCAGCACCAATTCTGACCTTTCCGTTAGGATCAAGAGGTTTGTCATCTACATCGATGCCTCGAAGAGTGGATTAGGATACGTGCTGATGCAACATGGGCACGTAGTAGCGTACGCAATTCTGTACCAATTCTGACCTTTCCGTTAGGATCAAGAGTTTGAAGTACATCTTTTCTCAAAAGGATTTGAACATGAGGCAGAGAAGATGGTTGGAATACCTGAAGGATTATATTTTTACAATCCACTATCACCCAGGAAAAGCAAATGCAGTAGCAGATGCATTGAGCAGAAAGACAGAGATGTTGCACATATGATGGTGCAAAAATGGAAGTTAATGAAAAAAATGGGTGAGTGTCATATGGAATGACCGACACCACAATGGACATCATTTCTCGGGAATATCTCGATACGATCAACTATGTATGAGAAGGTGCTGCAAGTGCAAAAGGTAAATCCTTAGTTACAGAAATTGTTAGATAAGTCAGATTTTGATAAATGTATGGATGGAAGTATTCATTTCAGATGAAGGTTAGTCGTGCCTAAAGATGCTGAATTGAGACAAGAGATTCTTTGGGAGGCACACCACTATTCATCATGGAGGTACGAAGTTGTATCAAGATCTCTTGAGAAATTTCTGGAGAAATAGAATGAAAAGGGAATCGGTTAGTTTGTGTCAAAATGTTTGACTTGTCAGCCAGTGAAGGCAGAACATCAGAGGCCAGCCGGGTTGTTGCAACCGTTAGAGATTCCACAGTAGAAATGGGAATACATCACAATGGATTTTGTGGTAGCATTACTAAAGACCCAGAAACAAAAGGATGTTATACTATCATGGATTGACTCACTAAAACAACACATTTTCTTCCAATTAGATGGAAGTAGAATCGTAAAATCTTAGCACAGTTGTACATCAGGGAGATTGTAAGACTTCACGGTATGCCGTTGTCCATTGTATCTAACAGAGATACTCGGTTCACTTTTCGAACATGGAAGAGTAACAGGATGCATTGGGAACTAAGCTTAACTTTAGCACAGCTTTTGATCCATAGAGTGATGGACATTCAGAACTGACTATTCAGACATTAGACGACATGCTTAGAGCATGCGTGATCAACTGGAAAGGTAATTGGGACGATTATTTACCATTGATTGAGTTTGCCTATAACAACATTTATCACTCAAGCATAGGCATGGCACCGTTTGAAGCGTTGTATAGAAGACCATGCAAATCACCTACATGTTGGATAGATGTCAGAGAGAATCAAGTAATAAGATCGGAATTGGTATAGTACTGTGCGGAATAATTGAAACAGATCAAACATAGATTGCAGACCGCTCAAAGCAGACAAGAGTTATGCAAACTACCGAGGAGAGAACTGGAGTTCCAGGAAGGAGATCACGTATTCCTGAAAGTATCACCTTCTAAGGGAATTATGAGATTCAGTAAGAAAGGAAAGCTGAGTCCGAGATTTGTTGGACCATTTGAGATTTTGGAACGGGTTGGAGGGGTTGTGTATCGGTTAGCTTTACCCTCTCAGCTTGCAGAAGTGCATAACACATTTCATGTTTCAATGTTAAGAAAGTACTTGCCAGATCCATCTCATGTTTTGGACTACACAACAATGAAGTTGGAAGCAGACTTAACATTTCCGATGAAGCCTACCAAGATTTTAGACAAGAAAGATCAGGTGCTACAGCGGAAGACTATTCCTTTAGTGAAGATATTATGGCAAAATCACCTCTCTAAGGAAATGACTTGAGAAACAGAAAGTGATATGAGGAAATCTTACCCTGAACTGTTTACAGATTAAGAAGCTACATTTCAAGGACGAAATGTCCTTTTTAGGAGGGGAAGATATAACACCCAAAAAAATCGGTATGTTTACTAAACTGCTACTTTAGGAAACTAGCTTAAAATAGGAAAGTTTAGTTGACTCGCGTATTTTGATATGAAGTGCTCGTTGAATGATTGATGTGATGCATGACGAATTGTTTAATCAATAGACCAACTAGGCAGGTTACCTGCAGGGCGTGAGGACTAGCCCTGACGTTGGGCTCAACCATCCGTTGAGGCTGGTCTGGCACCAGGGTCTGAGGACACCTGACACCAGGGTACAAGTACAGCATGTCTAGACTCTTATGAGCAATGCGATTTATTAAGATAAAATATGGTAACGTGGGAAGTTATGCGATGTAACCTAATTACATGTTGATCAGAAGTCAGAGGGGCACTGGGTACTATACGCACTAGGCGACATACACACCTGGATGTAAGGTGCACATGGGCATCAGAATGGAGACGTGACACATGGGAGGACATATGTGTGTGAGACGAGGTGGTTAAGATGCACGGCACATGGTCTACGTGAGATGGAGTAGCGTATCACATACGCAGGACATTGGAGGCATCTAACGTGAGACAAGTGCCCAACGCCATGCACACTTGGGAGCCAGGACTGCTATCGTATCTTCCTATTTTTTGTTAGACAAAATTCAATGAGTCATATCTCCCTCATTTCTAATCCATTTTTCACATTCTTTTTTAATTCTTCTTTATTTTTCCTCCCCTCTCTTCTTATGATAATAACCTAAGTTTGTTGAAACACAACATGTTATTTGTTGTGAATTTTCCATATTTTTCTAGATATTGTCTGAAGATCCTTAGGATATCTCTATTAGAAGAAAGATGAGTAAAAATAAAGAAGAATGTAAAAGAATCGAGAAAAACAGATCATATTTGAAGGAGATATGATTATTCGAAGTATGTGCCATGCTATCACGATAGACACTGCTATCGTGTCTTCGAGGACATGATAACACTGCTATTGTGTCTTCCTATTTTTTTTGTGGAACAAAATTCAACGAATCATAGCTCCCTCTTTTTTTATCCATTTTTTCACATTTTTTTGCGTTATTCTTTATTTTTCCTCTTCTTTCTTCTCATGATGATAGACTAGATAAGTTGAGGCACCACATGCTATTTATCATGAATTTTTCTGTAGAGACACCACATGCTATTTATCGTGAATTTTTTAATTTTTTTATATATTGCCTGAAGATATTTAGGTTATCATCATGAGAAGAAAAGTAAGAAAAAATAAAAAAGAATGCAAAAAGAATCAGCGAAAACATATCAGAAATTGATAAGATATGATTTTTTTCAATATCATAAATGAATGAGACACTGCTATTGTGTAAACGAAGACACGATAGCATTGCTATCGTGCATACAAAGACTCGATATTGCTATCGTGCATACAATTACACGATACCACTATTATCATGTATTCGTTTACATAATAGCCCTCTTCCTATTTTTTGTGGGACAAACAAGTCATATCTCTCTCATTTCTGATTCATTTTCCCATTCTTTTTGCGTTATTCTTTATTTTTCATCATATTTCTTCTCATGATGATAGCTTAAGGATCTTGACATATCACTAGTATGAATGAATAATTTTTAAAGAAGAAATGTAGAGGAATAATAGCGGCTTCACCACATGCTCCATTTTTTGCAAATTCATCATCCCTGCTAGAAGTTGTGTAATAATATTTTGGGATATGTGCTTATGAAATGAAACTTCCTCATCATATAATCACTGCGGAAGAAGCTTGTGTGAAATGCGAAATGGGCGCGGGGCAGGCAAAAAATGAAGTATTAGGGTTTAGGGTTTCAAGAGGACAAAATGGGAAGACCAATTTCCGAAACCAGGTTATATGGCATGAGTCCAGAAAAATCAGGTAATATGGCATTCCAGGCTCATTGGCTAAGTAATATGAAAAATCTTCAATGCACATGAACACCGTATTGTGTTAGCAAAAATAGAAAGCACACAAACTAACAGGGTGTTGGTGGGATGGCCATTGGCCAACATGTTGCCTTGAAACGGAGGTCTTTGAACCCCTACTATGTTGACCACCTCAGGGATTATATCTCATTTAATTAACAATAGCATATAGGTGTCTTAGGGGATTGGTAGCAGGATATGGTACTCGTGAAGGCAGGTTGCCCTGTCCCTTTTAATCGGTCCTAAGCACTCCCTTTTTATTGAAAAAAAATACCATAGGGTCAATTACTTAACATCTTTGTTGTTCATGGGCCCGCCCAAAGATTCCAGTTTAATTCACAAAACAAAACCAAAACTATTTTCCTTTTCCTTTTCCATTTCCCTACTCCATATATCTCACTTCCCCACCCCTCTACACTCTCACTTTCACCTACTCCTCCTCTGCCGCCACCGCCACCTTTTTATCCAATGTATGCCCACGACGTTGTTGTGGTTGTTGTTATTTCTTTTTCATTCCCATTCCTCTTCTCCTTCCCTTCGACCTGGCAGAGGAGAAGGATGACAACTTGACAATGAGACGGAGAGGTCAGCATGCATATTCTCATTTTAAAGGATCAAAGAACAGGGTCAGCTAAAAAAGAAGGTGCTAACAAGTAACAACAATGGGCAATGAAAAAGAAGAATCTTTCTTATAGAAAAAAGATTGAGGTTTCAAAGGAAAATATGCACCCCGGCTCATCTTGAAGTGCGTCGAGGTGCCGCGTGATCGTTTAAATATAAATCCTTGCAAGTGCAAGAGGCAATTGTACTATGGCGAGTATTAAAGGGCTGTCGAACCTCAGGGACGGTGAATACTTTACCAAATTCAAGAGAAGAAAAAGATGTAGTTTAATTAATTCTAAAGAAAGCAATGGACTTTATCTAATCTAACTGAGATTTAATCAATATGGAGAAATATCAAGGCAGAGAATCCACCACTAGACATGCAATTACTACTCTCAATTATTATTAAGCATAAGTTAACATGATATGGTAATTCATGTTCTTGATCGGACACACAAATTACTAATGAATTCACTAACGTTCTTGATCGGACACAAAAGTTCATCGACTATTGTGTAATCAATCCTATCCTTGATCGGGCATAGAATCAATCACAATATCTAATTTTATTCATAATCAATCAAGTCTATGATCAAGCACTCAAAAGACTACTCATGAAATCGCATTAAGCATGAATCATAATCAACTTTATAAAATTAAACTATCAAGAGTAGCAATACACATCTAGGGCTTCATCTAGCCTTGAATGAAAGTTTAGTTACACATAGAAAGAGAGAAAAGAAAAGCCTGTTTATGTAGATCCATCGTCATGAATCCTTCTTCTTCTTTGCTCCAAAAGACCTCTTCTTTTCCTCCTCTCTAGCCTTCAATAAAGCTCTGGTTCTCCAAGGTTGAATGCCCAAAACGTTCTCCCATGAGGCCTATTTATAAGAGTGAAGAGAAACTACGAAGTCCCCTTCCAAATCCAAGTCGAAATAGGTCTTATTTCAGTTTTCCGCAGACGGCGATCGATCGCTCCGTATTGACGATCATTCGCTTATCAATCGATCGCAATTCCTTCGTTATTTTCCTCCGATTGATCGCTTTGCCGATCGATGCCGTATGATACCGATCGATCGTAGTTACTGTCTTCGGCGATTGAAAAATTCCAGTAGATACGATCGATCGTTTTGAGTCTGATCGATCGTTTCCTTTAATACACTGCTTTTACGGGTCTTGCGATCGATCGCATTGATAGCCGATCGATCGTTGTTACTGTTCATGAAATTCAAATGGCTATAACGTTTTGCTCCGAACTCCGAATTGCGCGTGGTTGGTGGCGTTGGAAAGCTGACTTCTTGAACTTTAACATGAGACTTGAATCAGTCCAATCCGACATTTTTACACGAAGTTATGATAATTTAAATATTCGAGTTATTTTTCTCCTCATTTCTGTGTATTACTCTTGTTTCCTACAAAAACCAAAAACTATATTAAAGTAATAGTTATTCTAATCAAACACTAGCATAAACATAAGTTTAGGAGATAATAAAATGCATATTTAATGTGTAGATCACACCCCCAAACCTAGATTTTGCTAGTCCCTAGCAAAGCAAAATAAAATAAAATCAAACAAACTAAAGAAACTAATGCATAAAAGTAAACACCACTTTCGTAGGGAACACGATTGCATTGAGCATATGCAACAAGCCTTTAAACCTCTAGGTGTCCCTAGTAGGACGAGTTTTGTCTCGTGAGGGTTTGCAGCCATGCTACCCACAAACATGTATTTATTAATCTAATTAACCTAAGTGCAAAAATAAAGCAAAAATTAAAACATTGCAAAACAAAGAACATATTATCCCGACAAATGCAAAATACAATGCTTAAGAGAATTAACCACATGTGCTTGGTTCATAATCAACAGGAATATAGAAGCCCTCAAGTAAGTGGTTTTATTCCACACTTTTATCTTGGAAATTTCTACTCAATATAATATAGCAAGATAACATAAATAATAGAAAGTGTAGAACATTGTAGCAATACATTCTAAATTTCTGTTTATACAGATCCAGTGTTACCCATTAACCAAAGAACATCAGAAGCTACATAGTCATCGTAATCTTTAGGTTCATGATAGCACAGATCTGCGCGCCTCCTTCGGGTCGAACATTCTAGATTTGAGAGGATAATACACCATAGACTTTTTTTTCGCTAGGACTGTGTAAGGCCTGACTTCAAGATGCTTAGGTTTAGCAATGACTCAGGCCAATGACTCCCAGCCAGTTTGGCTTAGGGCATTAGGTTTTAAAAGACCGCATCGGGCCCGAGCATCAGCCTAAGTTAATCCTATAAAGTCAAGCAACCCCTTTCTTTCATTTTGTTTTTATTTTTTCACATTTTCATTTTCAGCACATATATTTTCAAGCACATCTTTATTTTGTCCAGGCCGTATTATACTCTCAACCTATTTCCGGTTCCAATCCCTTGCCATAGCCAAGTAAATGGTCTATCATGATCTTTTAAGCTCAATAGACAACTATATATCATCCAATGACTATGTGATCTATACATGAAATATATATTTTATTATCTCCTAAACTTATGTTTATGCTGGTGTTTGATTAGAATAACTACTACTTTAATATAGTTTTTGGTTTTTGTAGGAAACAAGAGTAATACACAGAAATGAGGAGAAAAGTAACTCGAATGGTTAAATCATCATAACTTCGTGTACAAATGTCGAATTAGACTGATTCAAGTCTCATGTTAAATTTCAAGAAGTCAACTTTCCAACGCCACCAACCACGTGCAATTCGGAGTTCGGAGCAAAAAGTTATAGCCATTTGAATTTTATGAACAGTAACAACGATCGATCGGCTATCAATGCGATCGATCGCGAGACCCATAAAAGCAGTGTATTAAAGGAAACGATCGATTGGACTCAAAACGATCGATCGTATCTACTGGAATTTTTCAATCGCCGAAGACAGTAACTACGATCGATCGGTATCATACGGCGTCGATCGGCAAAGTGATCGATCGGAGGAAAATAACGAAGGAATTGCGATCGATCGATAAGCGAATGATCGTCATACGGAGCGATCGATCGCCGTCTGCGGAAAACCGAAATAAGACCTATTTCGACTTGGATTTGGAAGGGGACTTCGTGGTTTCTCTTCACTCTTATAAATAGGCCTTATGGGAGAACGTTTTGGGCATTCAACCTTGGAGAACCAGAGCTTTATTGAAGGCTAGAGATGAGGAAAAGAAGAGGTCTTTTGGAGCAAAGAAGAAGAAGGATTCATGACGATGGATCTAAATAAACAGGCTTTTCTTTTCTCTCTTTCTATGTGTAACTAAACTTTCATTCAAGGCTAGATGAAGCCCTAGATGTGTATTGCTATTCTTGATAGTTTAATTTTATAAAGTTGATTATGATTTATGCTTAATGCGATTTCATGAGTTTCTTTTGAGTGCTTGATCATAGACTTGATTGATTATGAATGAAATTAGTTTAACGTCTTCAGCTAGACTGGGCCAGGATCATTCGGTTTGGTCCGAATCATCCATGTAGACAGCCACTGCATCCATGTCGGCAACAGTCTCCAGATAAGGTTTCAATCGGTGGCCATTTACTTTGAATGTACTCCCATTTTTTGGATTGTGAATCTCCACAGCGCCATGAGGGTAGACATTTTTCACAATAAAAGGTCCATACCACCGAGATCGAAGTTTCCCAGGAAATAGATGTAGCCGAGAATGGTAAAGTAACACTTTCTGCTCAGGCTGAAAAGATTTCCTGGAAATCATCTTGTCATGTACAGCCTTGGTCCTCATTTTGTAGAGTTTCGCATTCTCATATGCCTCAAAGCGCATCTCCTCTAACTCACTCAATTGGAGTCTTCGCTGCTCACCGGCTTTATCTATATCAAAGTTGTACGCCTTAATAGCCCAATAAGCCCGGTGTTCCAACTCAACAGGTAAATGGCAAGCTTTGCCATATACCAATCTATAAGGAGACATGCCAATAGGGGTCTTGAAAGCTGTCCGGTAGGCCCATAATGCATCATTCAGTCTCAAGGACCAATCCTTCCTATCGGGGCGAACCGTCTTCTCCAGAATCTGCTTGATTTGGCGATTGGAGACCTCCACTTGGCCACTCGTATGAGGATGATATGGTGTTGCAACCTTGTGGGTGACAGAGTATTTCTTGAGAAGAGCCTCAAAAGACCTGTTACAAAAATGAGAACCTCCGTCACTAATGATAGCTCGAGGAGTTCCAAACCTGCAGAAAATGTTAGCTTTCAGAAATTCCAGCACAACTTTATGATCATTGGTCCTAGTGGCAACAACTTCAATCCACTTAGACACATAATCCACAGCAACAAGAATATAAGTATGACCAAAAGATGGTGGAAAAGGTCCCATGAAATCGATACCCCATACATCAAATATTTCAACAATCAATATGGGTTGTAGGGGCATCATATTCCTTTTAGACAAGGCTCCTAATTTTTGACACCTATCGCAAGATTGACAATAAGCATGAGCGTCTTTAAATAGAGTTGGCCAATAAAAACCGCTTTGAAGTACTTTGGCCGCAGTTTTCTTACTACCGAAATGCCCACCACAGGACTGAGAGTGACAAAAAGATAAGATGCTATGAAACTCACTCTCGGGGACACATCGTCTTATGACTTGATCAGCACATATCTTAAACAGGTCAGGGTCATCCCAATAGTAATGTTTGAAGCGAGAGAAAAATAAATCTTTATCATGTTTAGACCAAAAGGTTAGGATTTGACCCACAACAAGATAATTCACAATATGTGCAAACCAAGGTGGAGATGTAGTAGAGACAGCAAAGAGCTGCTCATCAAGGAATGCATCTCTTAGAGGGTCATGGCCATGCAAATCAGGAATAGGAATTCTGGATAGATGATCAGCCACGACATTCTCAGAACCCTTTTTATCTTTAATTTTAAAGTCAAATTCCTGGAGGAGTAAAATCCAACGGATCAGCCTTGGTTTGGCATCCTTCTTGGAAAGAAGGTACCTCAAGGCTGCATATCAGAGAAGATGATGATCTTACTACCCAGGAGATAGGACCTCAACTTATCTAATGCAAGCACAACAGCAAGCAACTCTTTTTCGATGGTAGTGTAATTCAATTGGGCACCAGTGAGTGTCTTGCTAGCATAGTATATAGCATGAGGAATTTTGTTGATGCGTTGGCCTAATACTGCCCCTACAGCAAAATTCGATGCATCACACATTATCTCGAAGGGCAGTGTATAGTAGGGGGCTTAATGATGGGGGAGCTAGAGAGGAGGGTTTTTAATGTGGTAAAAGCTTCTTTGCACGACTCATCAAATTCAAATTGCACATCTTGACCTAGAAGGTGACATAATGGACGTGATATCTTGCTAAAATCTTTGATAAATCGGCGATAAAACCCTGCATGGCCAAGGAAAGACCGTATTTGCTTAACTGATGTAGGTGGTGGCAAATTAGCAATCAGGTCGACCTTGGCCTTGTCAACCTCTATACCCCTTTTTAATATAACATGTCCAAGCACAATCCCCTGTTGCACTATGAAATGGCTCTTTTCCCAACTTAACACTAAATTTGTTTCCTCACAGCGTTTTAAAACTAAAGCAAGGTTGTGCAAGCATTCATCAAAACAAGTGCCAAACACCGAAAAATCGTCCATGAAAACTTCCAAAAATTTATCAATCATGTCGGAAAAGATGGACATCATGCATCGCTGAAATGTAGCAGGGGCATTGCAAAGACCAAAAGACATTCTTCGATATGCAAATGTACTGAAGGGGCATGTAAAAGTCATCTTTTCCTGATCCACTAGAAAAACTGGCACTTGATTATATCCTGAGTACCCATCAAAAAAGCAATAAAACTCTTGGCCCGCTAATTTCTCTAGGATTTGGTCAATGAATGCGAGAGGGAAATGGTCTTTACGGGTGTTAGAGTTCAGCTTCCTATAGTCAATGCACACCCGCCAGCCCGTGGTCTCTCTTATTGGCACAAGTTCACCCTCTGAGTTTGGTTTCACAGTGATGCCCGATTTTTTAGGTACAACTTGGATAGGACTCACCCATTCGCTGTCAGAGATAGGGTATATAATTCCAGCATCTAACAATTTCACTACCTCTTTCATCACCACTTCTCTCATGTGTGGGTTCAACCGTCGCTGCCCCTCCCTAGAAGGTTTAGCCTGGTCCTTCAGGTTTATGCGATGCATGCACACAGAGGGGTCTATACCCCGGAGGTCAGCTACTGTCCATCCTATAGCTCACCGGTATGTGGTAAGGATCTCAAACAACTGGGCTTCCTGGTCAATAGATAGGCTAGATGAGATAATTACAGGAAGGGTGTTGTTGGGTCCTAGGAAGACGTATTTGAGGGAGCTAGGAAGGGTTTTGAGTTCAAGTGTGGGTGGAGATTCTATGGAAGGTTTAAGTGGTGGGGCGGTAGACACAGGGAGAGGGTCGGGGTGGGGTCTCCATGGGATATATCCAGGGTATAGGGCAGCTACTAAATGGTGATGGACCTCCTCAAGGTCAGGTGTGCCCTCATATTGATCGATTCAGTCATAGAAAAGGGTGTGCTCAAGGGCATCCTTAAGCACAGCAAAGGGAAGGTACTCCTGGACTAGATCATCTAGGTCGTCAACCATAAGGCACTCATCACTAAAAATGTTTAATTTAACTTTCATGTTCCCAAATGAGACATTCATGAGCCCTGACCTACAGTTAATGGTGGCATCGGCTGTGGCTAGGAAAGGGCGGCCAAGGATAACAGGGATATGAGATTTGGAGTTGGCAACTGGTTCCATGTCTAAGACGACAAAATCAATAGGAAAGTAGAACCGGTCAACTCCAACAAGAACGTCTTCTGTAACACTCTAGGTCTGCGAATGGATCGGTCTGCTAATTGAAGAGTGACTGAGGTGGGCTGCAACTCTCCTAAGCCAAGTTGTTCATACACTGAATAAGGGAGGAGGTTGACACTGGCCCCTAAGTCCAAGAGAGCTCGGCTAATGGTATGGTCACCTATGACAATGGATATAACAGGGACACCTGGGTCCTTAAATTTAGGTGGCATATCACTGGTCAGTAAAGAGCTTACTTGGTTGGTCAAAAAGACCTTTTGGGTGACATGGGATTTGGTTTTCCTCTTTTGGGTACACAGGTCTTTCAGAAACTTGGCATAGGTAGGTACTTGTTTGATGGCATCTAAGAGGGGAAGGTTGATCTTAACCTGCTTGAACACCTCTAACTTTCCTCCATTCGTTGGTGGGACTTACTAAACGGGGAGGGTTTTTTCATTGGTGGGCTTAGTTGGGACATCCTTCTGTGGTGGGAGACTAACAGGATCAGGCATGGTAGGAGGGAATTGGTTCTGTTTTTCAATGGGAGTGTCCTCACTTGCAATGGTTGGGTTCCTAACCTGATTGTCAACTTGTTTTCCATTTCTTAGGGTAGTAACGGCTTGCACCTGCTCAGTTGGATAATAGGAACCTTCAACGGCGAACTGGCCTCTAGGGTTCTGTTGTGGTTGGCTGGGCAAGGTTCCTACTTCTCTACGGTTCATAGATTGGGCCAACTGTCCTAATTGGGTTTCTATTTTGGCAATGGATTGTGTATGAGAATGAACAAGCTAGGCTTGGGTTCTTAGCTCACCTTTCAGCTCCTTGTGTTTGGATTCTATCTCAGTTTTTATATCAGCTTTTATTTCAGTTTTCATCTCAGTTAAGGCAGCTAGCATTTGGCTCATTTGGTCTTCTAGGGATAGTTTCCTGTTGGCTTGGCCAATTGGGGGAATTGTGGCTGGCTGGTAAGGCTGAGCATGATTTTGGAATTCCTGTCTTGGGGCCTGGTTAAATGCGGGCCCCTGGTTAGGTTGTTTCCAGGTGAAATTTGGATGATTTTGCCACCCCGGATTATAGGTATTTGAGTAGGGGTTATTGGCTCGAGGATATCCTTGTGCAAAGTTAGCATGCTCCTGTACAAGATCTGGATATTGGGAGGTAGAGGGGCAGTCAACTATAGTGTGCATAGGGCTGGCACAGATGGCACTGGCATCTTGAGAGGTTGGGGTATAAGGTGGAGTCTGTGAGAAAAACCTGTCAAACCTCTCAGTAAGGGATGCCACTTGGTGTTCTAGGTTTGTGGTAGCTTTAACATCATACATGCCTCCCCTTGAGGCACTCCTGCCAGATATATGGCCTTCAGATCTATAGAGGGTGGCACTGTGTAAAGAGTTTTCGCTCAGGTCCTCTAATAGATCTCAAGCATCATCCGGTGTCTTTTTCATGAATGTGCCTCCACTGGAGGCGTCTATTAAGGTCTTATGCTGATCGCACACACCCTCATGAAATCTCTGCACTAATTGCCACTTGGGCACATCATGGTGGGGACAGGACCGGAGTAAGGATTTCATTCTCTCCCAGCTTTCATGGAATTGTTCATTAGGTGTCTGGGTAAAGGTGATGATTTCATGGCGGATCTTATTGGTCCGCCCCACAGGAAAGTATTTCTTGAGGAATTCGGCTTGAAGTTCCTCCCAAGTGGAAATAGAGTTATGCTCAAGGGAGTACAGCCATTCCTTGGCCCTATCTTTTAAGGTGAAGGGGAACAACCTAAGGCGCACCTGGTCATCAGATAGTGTAAGTTTAAAGGTTGTGTTAACCTCTAGGAAATTTTGTAGGTGCCTATAGGGGTTCACATTTAATTGGCCATGGTATGTGGGCAGCATCTGGATGATGTTTGGCTTAATTTCAAAATTAGCCACGGTTGCAGGAAGTAGGATACAGGAAGGGGAGGTGTAGGCAGTGGGACAGTAGTAGTCTTGCAGGGTACGGGCATGGGGCATTAGTGGATTCTGGTTTAGGCCATTCCCACCCCCAAAGTTCATGTTGTTCGCCATTGGATGAATTTCAGGGATTGGTTTGCTAGGAGTTCTACAGATTCTATATAGGCGCTCAGGATCAGGATCAAAGGCAAGGTCGGGGTTCAGGGATCGACGACCATGCATGCACAATAAAAATCAAACAAAACCTGTGCAATCCTAATAGCGGCAACTAGCAAGCAGTAGTCCTAGATAGCGACAAGTAGCAACCTAATAGCGACAACTAGCACGTCATGCAATCCCACAAAGAAAAGAAAAACACCAAGCACCCAAAGTTACTCTAAAAGAAGGTTAAGAGAGTGCAAACAGTGGGAAGGGATGGCCCTTCCAACGATGACAAAAATCAGCGTCCTCTCTTAATCCTGCAAAAGAAGAAGAATGAAATTAAGCGACTGAAAATAAATCTAAATTAAACTAAACTACTCTAACACTAACTATGCTAAGAATTTAGTAAACTATTGAGCCGTCCCTAGCAGCGGTGCCAAAAACATGATCGTTTAAATATAAACCCTTGCAAGTGCACAAGGCAATTGTACTACGGCGAGTATTAAAGGATTGTCGAACCTCAGGAACGGTGAATACTTTACCAAATTCAAGAGAAGAAAAAGATGTAGTTTAATTAATTCTAAAGAAAGCAATGGACTTTATCTAATCTAAC
This sequence comes from Houttuynia cordata, assembly GCA_039654745.1. Classification (NCBI taxonomy): domain Eukaryota; kingdom Viridiplantae; phylum Streptophyta; class Magnoliopsida; order Piperales; family Saururaceae; genus Houttuynia; species Houttuynia cordata. The sequence goes on along the minus strand of CM077503.1, from coordinate 42,260,657 downwards.
TGAGATTTAATCAATATGGAGAAATATCAAGGCAGAGAATCCACCACTAGACATGCAATTACTACTCTCAATTATTATTAAGCATAAGTTAACATGATATGGTAATTCATGTTCTTGATCGGACACACGAATTACTAATGAATTCACTAACATTCTTGATCGGACACGAAAGTTCATCCACTATTGTGTAATCAATCCTATCCTTAATCGGGCATAGAATCAATCACAATATCTAATTTCATTCATAATCAATCAAGTTTATGATTAAGCACTTAAAAGACTACTCATAAAATCGCATTAAGCATGAATCATAATCAACTTTATAAAATTAAACTATCAAGAGTAGTAATACACATCTAGAGCTTCATCTAGCCTTGAATGAAAGTTTAGTTACACATAGAAAGAGAGAAAAGAAAACCTGTTTATGTAGATCCATCGTCATGAATCCTTCTTCTTCTTTGCTCCAAAAGACCTCTTCTTTTCCTCCTCTCTAGCCTTCAATAAAGCTCTGGTTCTCCAAGGTTGAAGCCCAAAACGTTCTCCCATAAGGTCTATTTATAAGAGTGAAGACAAACCACGAAGTCCCCTTCCAAATCCAAGTCGAAATAGGTCTTATTTCGGTTTTTCGTAGACGGCGATCGATCGCTCCGTATTGACGATCGTTCGCTTATCGATCGATCTCAATTCCTTCGTTATTTTCCTCTGATCGATCACTTTGCCGATCGACGCCGTATAATACCGATCGATCGTAGTTACTGTCTTTGGCGATTGAAAAATTCCAGCAGATACGATCGATCGTTTTGAGTCCGATCGATCGTTTCCTTTAATACACTGCTTTTAAGGGTCACGCGATCGATCACATTGATAGCCGATCGATCGTTGTTACTGTTCATGAAATTCAAATGGCTATAACTTTCTGCTCCGAACTCCGAATTGCGCGTGGTTGGTGGCGTTGGAAAGATGACTTCTTGAAATTTAACATGAGACTTGAATCAGTTCAATCCGATATTTGTACACGAAGTTATGATAATTTAACCATTCAAGTTATTTTTCTCCTTATTTCTGTGTATTACTCTTGTTTCCTACAAAAACTAAAAACTATATTAAAGTAGTAGTTATTCTAATCAAATACTAGCATAAACATAAGTTTAGGAGATAATAAAATGCATATTTCATGTGTAAATCACCGCGAGCCGTGCGATTAAGCTCCGATGGAGCACATTTACACAAAATTCGAACCCGCTTGCTCCCTGTGTGAACATGCGCCACCAGATCCAAATCCGACAGCCTGCAACGCCTCGGCTCTCCTGGATTTTTGATGCATCTCCGGGTTTAAAAACGAAAAAAAACTATTTATCCAAAAGAAATGAAAGTGGACCCAATTGGTAAATAACAGAGGTGCTCTACCCCACCAGTGGTAATTTCGTATTAATCCCCAAAACCATGACTACAAAACCATAGAGACCTCTGTTCATGAAAGACACCATATTTCCCGGCGATAAAAGCGGAAGAAAACGCAAAGCTCGTCCTTCCCCGCCTGCTCCTCCATTCCCTCCACTCTCCCTCCTTCCCCAGTTAGCAGATCTAGGGTTTCAATCCAATCCCAATTTCCCCAAATTTCTCAACTCTACAAGCTCCACCTTCTCCCAATCCCATTGCTTCTTCCCCAGTACAGTCACCGAAACCTCACCCGGCAGAATGAGGTTTGAATGGTTCCCCAATATCTGAATTTCGTGTTTTGTTTTGGATTTCAAGGTGATTTTGTAGTTTTCTTTCTGATCTGATTGAATTGGTGGGGGGAACTTGTGGCAGATCCAGATCGTAGAGGGGACGGTGGTGGTGGTCGTGGTGGAGGTAGGGGTAATTGGACTGTGGAGGGTGGTGGTGATCGGATCCGATGAGTGAGGGCGGCGGTGGGTTCCATCTGGGGACGGTCGGAGCGCTGTCTCTGTCGGTGGTCTCGTCCGTCTCGATCGTCATTTGCAACAAGGCCCTCATCAGCACTCTCGGTTTTACATTTGGTAAGCAATTGGTGCATTTCGTTCTGCATCTCGTTTATTCGAATGTCTATTCAGTATGAACCAAAAACTTGGTTTTGGGGGTAGTTTTTGGTGGTTGCGGTGAGGATATTGGGTTCACAAAGCTGCTTCTTTGGGAAATGTTTAAAAAGCTAATCTGTGAGAGTTCTGAGTTTGTGGATGTCTGTGATCTCAATAGGTCCCATTACTCTGGAGTTTAAAGCTTTTTAGGCTGATATGTGATTAGGGAGTAATGTTCAGGAAAGATGTGAAGTGAATTGCCGTTATGTTTTTTGTTATAGTTCATTGGCATAATTGGCCTGCATCTTCGTCGCACGATCGTTTTAAGGCATGGAACTGTAATCTGGTGGATGCTAGATGCTACTGTTATCGATGTTGGCATTTCTCTCCATGATGAAACGAGTGCTTGTCTACAAAGGGACATGGCACAAGGGGGATTAGAGGTAGAATAACATTTTTTTCCTGAAGGGAGCCAAGTGCATATAGTATTAGATCTTTATAAAATCTTTATTATTAGGTAAAATTCTGAAGTTTTATTTCCCAGAAGTATGGAGAGAGAAAAAACGTTGAACATGGTGAGAGTTCTTTATATCACTTTTGGTCCTAGATTAAGGGGCCGTTTGGGGCGTGATTATTACAAAATATCCAGACTGGATATTGGATATATACTGTAGCATCCATGTGGATTTTTACATCCAGCTGAAACACCTCCTGAGGTGTTTCAGCTGGATATATAAAATATCCAGTTGCTACAGTGTAGCAAAACATCCCATGTGGATGTTTTGCTTTTAATCACGCCCCAAACGGCCCCTAATTCTTTTCTTCCCACTGGCACTTTTCGCCATTATGTCTCTTAAAATTAGTCTTTTGAATGTCTGCCATGTTATTAGATTATGGTCCAAGTCTTTTTTTTCACAATTTTGTTTCTTCTCCCCTGTCCAATGAAGCACCTCTGCATTTTTAATTGAGTTAAATTTATTGGACTCTTAAGGCAATTTATATGCATCTTTATAATAGAACTTCCTGTTCTTGGAATCAGTGACAGAAGTTTCTCTTTGTTCACATTGATATATGATCAGTTTATATGGGTCGCATTATTTTATTTTATTTTCAGCTACAACTCTGACTAGCTGGCATCTTCTGGTCACTTTCTGCTCTCTTCATGTGGCATTATGGATGAAATTATTTGAGCACAAACCTTTCGATCCAAGAGCAGTGATGGGTTTTGGCATACTTAATGGAATATCTATCGGACTGCTAAACCTTAGTCTGGGGTTCAATTCTGTTGGTTTCTACCAGGTACTGATCTTCAATATAACATTTTTGCCTTTTATGCATTACTTCTTTAAATCTTTTGCTAGATTTTTTTCTTCTTACTCTCCTTCTCATTCAACATGTAATTTCACGAACTTCATAATATTTGACAATGAGAAACACGTACTTAAACTTGATTATATCTGATTCCGAAGTCTATTCTTTCTTTCTGGTTCAGTTCCTTGCACCATCTAATATTTTTTTCAGAAATCTTATAAACCTGACATACATGTCAGTTGTATTGAGATATGTAACCCTTTTTCTTGTGTCGCTTATGCAGATGACAAAATTGGCTATCATCCCGTGTACTGTTCTTCTGGAGACCATTTTCTTCCGAAAGAAATTTAGGTGATTTTTGAAACATTTCTTACTTCAGAAAGGTATATCTTTGTTATATATCTTTTAGTTCAATCTACTAACTATACTTTGTTGCGTCCAATGCCCAGTAAAACTATCCAGCTATCTCTAGCAATTCTTCTTTTGGGTGTTGGAATTGCAACTGTTACAGATCTTCAACTTAACATGCTGGGTTCTGTACTATCACTTCTTGCAGTTTTGACAACTTGCGTTGCTCAGATTGTATCCTCCACCAAAAGAGAAAATTTTCATTTGTTATCTGACTTAGTTTCTCTGTATTGAAAAATGTTCTTGTTGGAGCCTTTTGAAGTCCTTAATATAGTCTCAGATGACGAACACGATCCAAAAGAGGTTTAAGGTTTCATCAACTCAGCTCTTATATCAATCTTGCCCCTATCAAGCAATGGTCTTGTTCATCGCTGGTCCCTTTTTAGATGGGCTTTTGACAAATCTGAATGTTTTTGCTTTCAAGTATACGCCTCAAGTGTTGGTAACCTTTTGGGATAAACTCTTTCCTTAATTTATTCCTGAACATTTTGATGTACTTATCCAAGTTTAAACATGGTTTGGTGTTATGGCAGGTTTTTATAGTGATATCTTGCCTCATCTCAGTTTCTGTCAACTTTAGTACATTTCTCGTGATTGGAAAGACTTCTCCTGTCACTTATCAAGTCCTGGGCCATCTTAAAACATGCCTGGTTTTGGCTTTTGGATATATGCTTCTTCGTGATCCTTTTAGTTGGCGAAATATATTTGGCATTTTGATTGCTATAGTTGGAATGGTTCTTTATTCTTACTTCTGTTCAGCTGAAAGCCAACAAAAAGCTAGTGAGGTGACAGCACAGCTGTCCCAGGTACTTTCTCTCTCGACTATTTGTAATAGAAGTTTCATTTGGTAAGGGATTATGTGGCGTTTTTTTTTCCTATTATTATCTTATTGACAACAAAACACATAGACTCTCGTAAAATATCAGTCCATTAAACTGCTAGTACTTGTAACAAACAAATCAGATAAATTTAAAATCCATAGGCACTAACAATAGCTCTCAAATTAACATATCATCTTGGATATGCTCACTAAATAAGTGTTTAAGCATGAGCGTGTGTTGAAGGCTTCTGAATTCTTGGATGTTATGCAAAGATTAGGGTAGGATATCATTGTTGTCAATAAGACCTTCATCATTATCATCAGCATCATCATACGCCTTAGAAACCCTTCATGTTGCTGTTATTGCCTCCTCTTAAAAAGTGGACCCGAGAGTAGATTTTGCCTCTTTCATTTATCAGACGATGTAAACGGAGGTTAAGAGAGATGATTGAATGGGTTTTCAACTTAATTACTCCTTCCGTTCTGTAGCAGTGTCCTATGTGGGTTTTCAGAATGAACTAAATAGTTTAGTTTGAACAACCAAATAGGACAATTAATACGGAACATAGGGAGTATACTGTTTTTATCACTACAGGCTGCTGTGAGACTCTATTTTTCTCTCCCTTCTTTTAGAATTTTTTTTTAAAGTATGTCACTATTAAATCTGTATTACTTACAGATTTTTTTGTTTTCTATGAAATTTAATTTATCTTAATGGTTAGTAGTATTGATTATTATTATTTAATCCTGTTGCAGACTAAAGATGCTGAGTCAGACCCCCTGATCAGTGTTGAGAATGGAGCTACTATTGTTAGCGACAGTGTTGTACCCCCTGTTTGGAACTCAAACAAAGATCTTCAGGCATAAAATGTTTGCCTAATGTTTGTTTTAGGACATCAGAACGAATTGGTTCTTTATAGTTGTTATGAACTCGTGGGAGAAAGAGGTATCTGTAAAAACTTCACTCGCAAATGGTGGAGCCTGGTTTCTTATCAGAGAAAAGAATAGGTGGAGGCTGGGCTGGTGCCCAGCTAAGAATTCAGGGAACAGGACAATCCAGCCTAGTTAGGAGAATATTAGAAAAACATGTTTCGCGCTTCTCCTAGCAGTTTTGTAATTTTTTTATATTAAAAATATTTACGTGGTCCAAATTATGTGCTCAGATCATCAAGATTATAGAGAATAGGCCATGTGGCTTCTCGCCATTGCTGTTGTAGCCTTTTATTCAGTTTAAAGGGATTGAGTAGAGAAGCATTGAAGTTTAGTTTATCTGTGAGACTTCAGTTTTCTTTGTAATTTTTTGGAAATGAATATCTTTGTCTTTTTGGCCTCTCATGAAAGTATGGCGGTATCATTTGCTTGGTGGCACTGTCAAGATATATTACGAAACTTTTATTGTTAAAAGAAAGGGATATGTTATGAAAATTTGATACTTGCCAAACTTAGACCTACACGAAGACAAGCCTTTTCAATTGAAAAGACATGTTTCGCACAGGTCTTATTTGTTTTGCGAGGACAAGTTGTGCCTGAGTGCCTTAATGATTCAATCAAAGCTATTAGATGAGCCTCACGGCCTACACCACTGTGGCACAGATGATTGTCTCCTAGGCTGTGCCAATGGTATAGTGCGAGTGTATTTTTTGGTCCCTTGGCAGTCACAAGAAGCCCTGACATTCGTGCCTTCGGGATACCTAATGAAGCTGGTGAAGATCTTTGCGGCTGGGGCAAATTCTAGTTCCTAGGAGTCACACCAAGATTCTTTTTATCCCCTTTGGTAGGTAATGGCTAGCAATCGCACTGCTTAAGATAGGAGAAAAGAATAGGTAATATTCCTTCCCACTTTAAGAGTTCATATTAGAAAACGAACATGAACTAATTTTCTTGACCATATTAATTTTCTAATTTGGACAATTAATTTCGAACAGATGGATTACATTTTTACTACACTTCTTGTCACGCCCCAAATTTCCAACCACATATCAAAATATATATATTTTAATGCTGAAGACATGAAGCGTTATAGATACGCCGTCATTCACACCAATACAATAAAAAGTGTATAATAATATTTAAATAGGATAGACTATATGTAAATAAATTCAAAATAAAAAAATAATAATAGCACGATGTGTTACAATGATCTAAAACCATATTACAAGATTATTAAAAAAATAAATTAAAGTTTATGACTATGCTACGAACGTCTTTGCCGTTTTCCACTCTAATCCGCTATCATTTATTCTTTACCGGCTACTGAACCTGCATAAGAAGATGAATGAATATTCCTAGAATGCTCAATAGAACGTAAAACCACAATAGAAATAAAATAGGAGAATTGTTGTAAATAGCATAAGTGACAATTGCAGTAACAGGAACTACCAATATTATACAAATCAGTCGATAGAGACACTTCAACTTTAATGTCAGGAATTGCTAACATTAGGACGAAATGATTGGAGTCCATAACATGAAACATATAGAATAATATTAGGAGTAAATGAGTTTCTACTCTCAAGTAGTCCGGTTGCCAGACGGACAATATAGCTCATACGCCTCTAGGGGTTCTCGTATAACCTTACCATGAGTTCTAGATTTGTAGGTACCATCGGTGTTTATGGACATAATGGTCGGATATTGTATATATCTTCCATCATGATGCCTAACAATCTAATTTAAGAGTGCGGGTGTCTCAAAAGGGCAGGGGTCATACAAGTCCTAATGTGCGGAGACCAGACGGGTCTCTAGTTTGATCGTGGCTTTATGTTGAGTATACTATGATTCAATAATTCAACATTCATTCGAAGAGAAAGACACCAAGATTTATTGAACACTTGAATAAAAATCTCACCTTGAATCTTAACATATACTTCCAAGTTAAATAACGTACCAAGGAAAATGAATTAACTTTCATGCAAAGGGAGACAAAACAATAATTCAAACAAACAAATATTTATGCTGAGATTAGGAACGTATGTCAATCCCTAAGGAAACACATTTTCCGAATTCTAGCCAATCCTAATACAAATACAACTACTAAAAGAATTGAATGCAGACAATGAAGAAACGCATGTAATTGAATTAAGCAAAAACCTAGAATAATGCTAAAAGTCACTTTGCATATCATGGTTTATGTCACGCTCCAGGATTGCAGACCTCGATCGGAGTGCGGAAGCCTTCAAAGAGTAACATCTCGAGGATGAAACCCCGGGCACGCAACCAAACAGTTGATAACAAAATCAATTACACAATCATGAAAGGATGTGTAACCGGTCATTCCGCAATTGAGTGTAATACAACATTTAACATTATTAAAAATATGAAATGAACCTACTTAGTCTTTATTACAACCATTAAATTTTAACAAAGTCAATAGAAATAAAATCCAAGTTTTTGGCACACAACGGCTGATAGTATCAACAAGTATTAAATCAAGCAAAATTGAAAAATATTAAAGCAATCTCTATTCTCTTCTCGACGTCATGAACACCTTCCTGCTACTGCAATCCGTCCTGTCTCAGTTATTTTTCGCACCTGCATCAGAGGATGCATGAGTATTTCATAGAAACACTCAGTAGGATGTAAAAACCCACTGAAAATAAATCAACCAAGACGAAGAGAAATATAATAAATGAACAATTTATATTCGAGGACATTCGGATTGAACCTAAGGTCTATTTACCTGAAAAGAAAGGTCAGTCAACAATGGTTCCCAATTCACAAGTATAGGGAAAAAACAATGAATACTCAAACTCTAAACAATCAGTGTAAGGAGAAGATAACAATCATAAACAAGACTGAACATCACACGTGTAAGGACAATATGAACAATCTTAATACTTCTAGGCATCTAAAATGCAAAGAGATTCAATTTCTGCTCGCTGAGTACCAACCACGTGGCTACTTACCAGAGTCACCCTAGAAGTTCTCCCTTTGGAACCCGCCATGAGCCTAGGATGCTGGCCCCATCAGTGCTTACAGACACAATGGGTGGAGACTGCAGAACTTCCGTAATATCATCCAGCCTAAACGTACGTATGTGCCACCCTTCGGGCAAATAGGAAACCATGTTCCATAAATATCGGAGATCACTATGGATCTAGCAATGGCTAATGAGCATACTATGATTCCACCCGGAGAGATCTTCAAAAAGAACTCTTAGTGGAGAAATAGGTCAATGTCAAACTAAACAATAATTTAGTCAACAGCAGAGATCTCAACTTTCTGATAATAAGGGTAACTCTTACCACAATGACTCACTCATGGAGTCTGAATAGAATATCAAAGTCTCTCATCAGAACATGGCTCACTCTAAGGAATAACAAGGACATTCATATATCTCATATGATAACAAAGAACTCACTGTAGGAGTAACAAGGAGATTTACATTTCTCATAAAATGAAAAGACTCATCATAGGAATACAGATCAAACATCCAATACTTTTAACACACATACATTCATGCATAGCCTTAGATAGGAACCTCTGAATAGAATATCAAAGTCTCTCATCAGAACATGACTCACTCTAAGGAGTAACAAGGAGATTCATATATCTCATATGATAACAAAGAACTCACTGTAGGAGTAACAAGGAGATTTACATTTCTCATAAAATGAAAAGACTCATCATAGGAATACAGATCAAACATCCAATACTTTTAACACACATACATTCATGCATAGCCTTAGATAGGAACCTTTCATAAAATAATTGGGTTTATAATATATATGTATATATCCAAAGTCAAGATTTGAAAATAGGTCTTTGTTGATTTGATTTCCAAGTGGAATTTCAAACCGACACAAACGCTTGTTGAAAAACAGAAATCTTGGTTCACTTGCTCACTTAGACTTACCTCAAATGATTACTCTTTTTACTTAACCACTTTACTGTGATAGTACATCTTCAATAGTATAATGTATAATCCAGACACTTTTTAACTTATTTCATATAATATCTCATAGTATTACTTAAGTATTAGTATTTTCTCTTTGATTTCAACACAATGTCTTCTGCATATTAGTCCCCTTCCGGCTACTCCCATAGTCTTTACAGATGAACTTAGACTCTGAAATCTTTAATGAAAATTCCTTATGTGTCTAGTTTCCAACCCCACTGACTTTATAATTTTTTGATTTTTTTAATTAGTTATGAATTAATTACTTTCGACTGTCGGCACAGAAATAGTTTTGTCTGAGATGATAAATCATACTCATACTTAAATATTTAGTATAACCAAACCTTATCAGTGATAATAGATGATTATCAAGCTTATTTACTCCCCTCCTAGGTTTATTATAGATCCTAGAATTTTCTGAGATTACATAAATATACTCTTTTTATCATGTCTTTTACCATACATAGTAGTATTAAGTAACTACCCTTTGAAAAAAGATAATTAAATCAGGACAATACTTGTAACTACTTGAACCAACAAAATCAAAGAACTAATAGACAAAGATTAGAACTTTAGGCATCAACAAGATTAACAGATATCAAACATGGATAATATTCTCATCTAAGAACATAGCATGAATGTATTGGAGAACATACTCAACAATATGAATCGTATAACCAACTATGTATCAAATTCTATTCAAATTAGTATATATAGATCGATGATATGAATGAATGAATCAAAACCATAGATGAGAAGAAAAAGAATATAATAGGGAAAAACCATCCTACTCTTTGTTTAATAAAAGTCTTCGCCTTTAACGCATCGTTTGCCTCCTTTGCTTCGCACCAATGCCTCCGCTCCAAGCTCTCGAAGGAAACTCACACTAAGAAGAGGTTTGAGAGATGGGTGAACATGGGAAGGAGAAAAGCACAAGCTTTCCAGAGTTGGGGTTTTGATATGAATAGCACAAACCATCCCCTCTCACGTGTTTATATAGAGTTTAGGGTTTCCACCTCTTATGCAAATCCTTCCTTATCATGATCTCTTTCCTCCAATAGGAATCCTTCAAAACCTTGTTAAGAACATCATTTCCAAGTTTGGTTAGGATTTGATATCATTTTCTTATGAAAATCTGCACAAAATTTGCAACAAAACGCACTTCTATACGGTGCGATCGATCGCTGCCTTAAATTGCCAAATTCTAGTAGAAACAATCGATCGGGGACAAAGGCGATCGATGGCGTACCAAAATTCAAACTAGCATAACTTTTTACTCTGAACTCCAAATTGCGCACTGTCGGTGGCATTGGAAAACTCTCTTCGACTCCAAATTGAAAATATAGTAAAAACAAGCATCAAAATTTCGTATTTTTAGATCAATCAGTTTTAGTAAGCATACCAATTTTTTGGGTGTTATAGTTTAACAATAGGGTTGTAGGTACAAAAATTCAGATTGGGTATACATTGAATAGGTAGAAAAGACAGGATAGACAAAAAAATCACAATTTACTGATCTAATAGTACAATCATGGCCATCATATTCATATTATAGTTCTACAAGGTATAATAGGGTATTTTATGTCAGTTATACATATAGTTTGCTAAAATAATGTCATATAATGTTCGAGCAAGTATTTTGAACTCGACTGCAAAATGCGAAGCTCTATTGCTATTGAATTATATAATAAGGTTTATATAATATTTAAATAGGCCATAAGCATTGTGGACAATTAAATGTAATAGGAATACGCATTATATACCTGATCTAGAAGACACGACTCGAAACAAAGGGTTCTGTCAATTTCCATGCAAACAAACAAAGAATTAGGATTTTCACATATAAGCAATGTATGCTTTCTTATGTATTGTATCATCTAATACCAGACAATAATATGAAGTCCAAGAAAATAAAGCAACAAGTAAAGACTCTCAGTTTTTGGGTTTTTAGCATATTTCAAAGCATACAACAATCAACATGTAACAGTGGCTTTTAGCCAAAATATGCAAACATTCTAAGAGTGTATGATAATTTTCTCTATGCATGAACAGTTTAAATAGACGCATCCAGTCAAGTGTACATGAGCATAGAGTCATGAACAAATCAATACCAAGAGTAATAACACAAATATTTAATTGCAAACTTAGAAGAAATATAGAATATAGAACCGTCGATGGGATATTGTGTAAAAGTGTCCTACATGGATTCGTCATTCGAAAACTCTCGTTTTGGCCTTGCTTCTACCATCCCAAGCTCCACCTTCGTTGTTGCTCAGATTGACAAGTAGAAAGAGAGAAAAGAGAGAAAGAAAGAGAAGTTTGAGAGAGAGATTTTGGAGAAGTTTGAGAGAGACAAAGAAGAGGGGGTTGACTGCTATTCTTATAGGCTTGCTCATAATGTAGAGTCTAGAGTCCTAATCCTAGTGGAGTTAGAATCACACTCTCCCAAACTCTTGCCGATCCACTCTTAATTCAACTATATCCCATCCTAATGTGGGACTAAAAATTCTTCTTCAAAACTTATTTCCATCATCTAATAGGAATCTCAGACGCCCAGACTCCAAATCCTTGTGGAGTCTTATCTTAATCAACTTACTCATGTTAATCATTTCCTAATCCAATTCAATCTGATCTCAACTTGATCCCATACCATCTCCTTTTATGCTTATCCTACCAACAACCAACATCAAAACAACCTAATCATGTCTCTTAAAGTAAAAAAAAAATTGCTATACAATTTCAGGGACGTTACAGTTTTACCCATATATAATGAGAAAGCGTTGATGACGACATTTCTATCTAGATATAAGTGAAAAATGTTTGAATTTGAAAAATAATCAATCCAACATTACATGACTAGGTTTGCTCTCTGAAGACCAATAACACGGGGAGAGGGAGACAAACTCTATTTTTTAATGAGCCTTAGTGTCCAATGAATATCACTTATTTCGTTTGCTCTCTAAAGACCAATAACACGGGGAGAGGGAGACAAACTCTATTTTTTAATGAGCCTTAGTGTCCAATGAATATCACTTATTTCGTAATATAGACGAGCTTCATTGGGGCAATATAAAAATTTTCAAATATGGCCTGAATTTTTTGGACGATGGGAGTAGTAGGAAATTCCGAGTCACTCGCCCGGTCGACCCGGCGAGTCACGTCGACGTTCCCTTCTCCGATTTTAGGGACACAAGCGTAATTTAGCCAATGAAGCCCAGTGCGCTATAAATACTCGCAAACACATCAGTCCGTCGCCCCCCAGAAACCCTAGAAGCGAGCAGCAGCAGAGCAAGAGAGAAGCCTCAGCCCCGTCGTCTTCCCAGAATGGTGATCTTTCTACTCTTCCTTTCGTCACTCATGGCTCAGATTTCTGTTCAATTTATATAACATCGTTTAACGGGTTCTTGCCTCTGTGTTTGCAGACGTTCAAGCGCAGGAATGGGGGGCGCAACAAGCACGGCCGCGGCCACACCAAGTTCATCCGCTGCTCCAATTGCGGCAAATGCTGCCCCAAGGTAACGCTCTTGTTTACTGCTTATTCTTCTGTCTCATGAATTGGTCTTTTGATGCCATTTGTATGTGCAATGATGATTGTTGTTTGCGTTTTGGAATAAGTGGGAAGTTTTGATAGTTTCTAATGTTTTTGGGCGGTCTCTTCCTTTGGTAGAAAATTGGGTGCATGTCTTCTGTGGGTTGTTTGTTGTTTAGTTGTTCTTGATAGGAATTAATGCTTAATAATTTAATTGGATGTCGTTATGTTGATGCGAATATGGTGCTCCTTATGAACTGATACATGTAAAAACCTAATTGTATACTTTTTGTGCCTTGAAGTACAGGGAAGTGACGTTCTCGTATATATATTATAAAATCTAGAATTTCAAGTATCAAGCAATTTGACTTAATTCCACAACTACGTAAATGAATTCCTCTCCAAATCCCATTTGTACGGGTCATGATATTACTACTACACTTCTTTACTCGATTTTCCTACTCAGCTTATGTGGCACCAAATTACCATGGACCCATGTGGTGAGGAGTGGCTTGACGTACCAATCAAGTTGTGCCAACATGGAGTAGGAAAATGGAGTAGAAAAGTGGAGTAGTGATATCATTACCCCATTTGTACGTGTAGATCGCTCTTTTCCATGTTCTTCGAATGTTTTTGGCTGAAGAATAAACTCTTCTGAAATTGAAGGCATTTGAAACAACACACTTTAAATTGTCTGTTCCACATTTTTCACTTTTAGTAATATAGATATAGATAGATTTACATATGCCCGTATTCCTCTTTGGTCCTTGCCTACTTGATCTAAGTGTTGTGCATATCCCATGTTTTATCTCTATAACATTTGATCATTTTGGCAATCTATAAACTCTGATCATCTATATGAATTATTTTGTAACCGGATCTTGAATTGTTCACGTTCTTATTCTATGATCCCCCTTAATTAATCACTACTGTTGTATTTGTTGGACTATCAATATGCTAACTAAAACTGGTAGTGACACTCTGTGAGAGCGGTTATGTTTGTTTGAATCTCTTGAATGCTTAGTTTTAGTTGCTAATTTTTTAAATTCTTTTTATCAACTTGAAAATGCTGTTGCAAACCAACCTGTTCTGCTGGTTGGATCTCCAGGGCCTCTGTTGCATATAGCACGAATGTTTGTGTGTGCGGTGTGAGTTATGATAAGCAATTAGAAAATCCTTAAAAATGCTATTTCTGTTTGATTTTTTTAAACAATATTCTCTATCTGTTAGTATCTACAAGAGTATTTTGTACATGTCCTCAGTAGTTATGGCAATTGTTTATTTTTTATTTTTCTTTTTCCAGGATAAGGCAATTAAGAGGTTTGTTGTGAGAAACATTGTTGAGCAAGCTGCAGTGAGGGATGTTCAAGAGGCCTGTGTTTACGATGGTATGAAGTTGAATTCATTGTTTTCATTTTGTGGTGTATCTTTGGCTGTTACTGATAATTTTTGCATTTTAGGGTATGTTCTTCCCAAGCTGTATGCAAAGATGCAGTACTGTGTCTCCTGTGCTATCCACTCTCATGTTGTGAGGGTTCGATCTCGCGAGAAGAGGAGAAACCGTGAGCCACCTCAGCGGTTCAGACGCAGGGTATGTTAAGAAATTAGGCCAGTTTTATCCGGATTGCAAAATATTCAGTTAATTTTTCTTGCTTGCGTGAAAAATAATTAAGCTTTGATGACTAAATACTTGATTGCGATTTTTATTATTTTTTACACCTGTTCTGATTGTTGATTTTTTTATGGTCAATAGCAATCTCGTGAGTTAAGGCATCAAGTAGTGAGTTCTGTCTATTTTCGACTGCTTTTTGAGCAGATAATTGAAGACAAATTTACTTTCATAAATGTTTTGCAAGAATTTTTGTTTGTAGTGATTGCTAGATAAGAAATGATATAACATACACTTAAAAGATTTAAAATTGCAGTGTTGTATTTTGGATGTCAGATGGGGTCATCTTTTAAAACCATAGTGTGCTCAGATTCTTGCAAGCATGAGTTTTTTTAATCTGTAAAATAAATAGATTGGTTCTCTTTACAGTTTTTCACCATTGCGTGCTGTGGAAATTCTTTTAAGTTGGATTGCTATGGTGAATTTAGTAGTCGCTTTAGAGAAATTTTCCTTATGCAAAACAGCTGTACAGTTGGGTGAATTCTAATAATTCTTCTAGTAGGTTATAGACTAGATTGTGTATTAAGTGAGCCTATTGTAGAGAAATTGATTTGTATACTTACGCGTATTATGTATGTGCTTTCCTTTCCCCTCAGGATGATGCGCCGAAACCTGGTCAGGGACCGCGCCCTGCTGGAGCTGCAAATCCTGTTCGCTCTTGAGATTATGGAGGAATTAAAACTGTCTGTTGCTTTCCTGTTCAGTGCATCTACTTTCGTTGCTGCCCTGTTATCTTCAAGGATTTTGATTATACATATAAAGATTGCATTCAATTGCATTCCTGCAAGAATATTATTTTTGTAGCTCAACGCTTCTTTGCGGTTTATGTGCGTTTAAGGAATTTTGCTAGTTCACTATAATTAGTTTATGTTCAGTGCATCCTGTTTCTCCTTGTCTATTTATGATGTGAGACACCAAGAGTCCATTCCTGCATATTTCACGATTAATGTTAGCCCAGCCATTTTTTCTGTTGCTTTCTTTGGCTTTTAGTTGAGGTAATATTGTGCTGAACGAGTGCCAAGTTGCTACTTTGGAAAGCAATTTAAGTACTGTGATGTGGTGGTTGATGATGTATATGCGCAAGTTTAAGGTCCACCGGATTGGGCAATAACTTTCGACTGACAATACTTATGCGTAGCCAAGATGCCCAGGAGCCTCGCGGGTGCTACAGGTGGAAAATGTTTTATGGTGTTATCTCACACTAGCCTTCTCCAGACTACTTGGTCATCAAATTGAATATGAATCTGGCTGAGAAAATGAGTTTTCATGAGGCTTCATTTTTCTCTCGATTCTGCTATCGGTATTTAGGATACCCATGGGGCTAAACCCACCATCTTTCCTCACCGCGTCCCAAGCCCACTAGTATGGAAGGCATCGTCAAAGGTAGCCCACGCCACCGAAGATTGATTTCGACGGTGGCCATTTCCTTATATCCATCGGCCTTCTAAAATCTTATCACAAATTTAGTGCACGTTACCTATTTGTTAAGATCGGTGTGCTACAAGCCTACAAGTATGTGTTTTTTAAGTGAGAAAGTTTGTAATTGGATGGGTTGCCATGGAAGGAATAGAACAGCCGCCCTAAGTGCTGATGTCGCTTTTTTCTTTTAATTTCCTCATAGATTGCCCACCCCATTACCCTATAACCCTTCCCTCTTGAATTACCGTCTCTCTGTACCCTCCATTGGCATCCACCGATGCCCATGCTTTTCTTCTCACATCAGTGGCTGCTCTCCCTTTTCTAGTTTTGGTAGTCTTCTCTTCGCCGATCTTGGATTTTCTCCTTCATGATTCCTCGCCGAACTTTAATATTCTCCTCCATGACTCCCTGAAATATGCAACTGTTGTGGTCAGCCACCACCACTGTTATAGCTAAGACTTCCTACAATCTGCAAATGCAATGGGAGTCGCCAACCACCGCCAGTGTTTAGGCTTGTGCAGCAATGAACAGCAATCACCACAATTAAGCTAATGTTGCAGTGGTCAGCCACTGTCACAGTTATGCTGTGGGTCCGTCAATGTTGAAGGAGAGGAATGAGCGATGAAGGCCAGGGAAAAGGGAACCCCTGACGCCATGGCCCTGTCAATGCCAAAGGAGGAGGCAAAAGGATAATAAAGGTGAGGTAGGGGGGATCCTCAGGACGAGGCCAAAGAGGGAAGGTGGGGGAACTAGGGAAATCGTATGTTAACTGCGAGTCTGCGATGGCAAAAAAAAAAAAAAAAAACCTTGGTGGGTGGCCTTCGCGATTTCTCTCTGTGGAGTAGCCTTATTAAGAGGTTGGCTGTTATATTCTTTGGGTCGCAAACCATCCATCCATTGCTGATTAAGCTGCATTCGCAAGCTCACTCTTATAGACTGCAAGTGAAGAAGACCGCTATGGGATTATGCAGCAAGTTCTCAGTATTTAACCCCATCTTCATGCATATAGTTAGTAAATTAGATTGCATCTACAATGGATAAGATGTCCGCTAGGCAATTAACATATTTGACTATATTTGTTTATAGATCCCCTCCCCATCATGTAGATTAAGAGTCTCTTGTAAAATCAAAAGTGAAGTAACCAAAATCTGATCTGAAAAAAGGTCGAGCGTTTCCCGCCTGTCACACATACTAAGTGTTGATTTCCATGTCTCCATCTGATCCTCGCAAGTTCTGTTGGATGTCCGTATCTGATGACTTTTTACACCCAGACAAAAACGTCTCGAATAGGCCTGCTCTAAATGAGCCATAAAAACAAATACCCATTTTCCAGTGCAATAAAGAATATCCCTGAGAAAACTCATCACTCAACCTTTGGCACCACGCCTCCCAGAGCACTGCTTTCCACAACTGTCTCCTTCACAAATCTGAAAAAATGCAACCCCTGTGAGAAGTCCAATTTTAACTCACAAAAACAAAAATAACAAAGTGATGCTCAGCCAGACAGCCACGTCAAGGGGGATGAAGTGATAAATTCAGTTGGTGTAAATAGTACTAGCTGAGAAAGTTTCCAATGTAAGATTGAAAGCAAATCCAATCCATTGGATAAGCTCCAAAATCCAAGACTCCCAGGAATATCGAAGAGAATTTTTCAAAGGAACATAAGCATAAGTTACCATGACAGGGCAGAGGATCACCAGCTCTAAATAAAGTCAGTTATGATGCTCATGCACAATAAACTACATCAACAACAAAAGTCATGCCATGAACAGAAAAAACAGAAAATGTATACCTGGCCAACTTGTCCTGAGAAGATTGCAATACATAAATGGCTAAAATGAACGACAGGAGAAGTCCTGTTTCACAAATCAACATAAGCTTAGTCCAATATCAGTATGCATGTTCTTTCTAATGATGGAAGAATACTAGCGATAAATACTTTTTAAGAGATGTACAGTTATACAGTAGTGTACTATAAGGTGTTATAGTTATATATAGCATTGTTCTTTTCATATACATAGTATCCGATTTGTTGAGAGTGGAACACGGCTTAGGTATATAGGAGTCAAGTTCAAACATTACTGGATCCTCCTTAATGCAAGTGCTCAGTACACAACTACTTTTGATCGAAAGAGATACAATAAGGGGCATCACTAAACTGCAGGAAAAGTGACAAAATTGTTGCTAACAGCAGGTGGCAAAAATGCCCTTCTTTAAGAACCAAATTTCAAAATGTGTCCTTCCTTGTCCTCTCTGCAGCCTTCAGCCATGCAAAGCCCGAAGAGTGCGGCTTCCTGGTCACATCATGCATTTGCAACTAAGCACCCATATCTGGCCACATGCTGCCTCCCTGACAACTGTGGCCAGGATGGACTGGTTGCCACCACCTGGCCTCAGCCGAGCTGCGGTGGTGAGGGCACTCCCTGGCTGCGGCAATATTTTAAATACTAGATTGGAATCCATGAAGTAAATCGGAAAGGGTGAACCCTAGGAATAATTTCTTTAAAAAGTTCCAATACTGTGTCCTTATTGGCATGCTCTGTAAAAACCCGCTGTTGTTGACAAATAAGTCTGCTTCTGGTGCGTTCTCAAAAGGAAACATGGGAAAAGGTTGTTGCAAATGTGAAAGTGAGACGAAGTGGGGAAAGGAAAAAAAATCGATCCAGCCAAGACAGCAGGTTGGAAGTGAAGAAAGAAAAGGAAACTTGCAAAGCAATAGACAAAAGCAAAAACAAAAACAAATAGGGTTAATTTTTGCTTAATCCAAAATTAGGGCAAGATGCCCTCTACTTAGTTCGCCACTTAAGGTGGACATCTATTGAAGCGAGTGCCATTTTTTTCATATAGAAAGGAGATGAAGATCAGGCATTTCAGTTTAAGAAAAAAGTAAACCTCATATGATAAGCACTTGAAGAGAAGGTACAAGCTTTCGAGCTCTAACCTGATCCAAACAAGACGTAGAATGCACTCATGACATCAATCTCTGATTGCTCCTCCCTGCAGCAAGGTTGCATTCAGTCAAAAGGTTTGGTTTAAATATATAGATAACTGAATAATTACTGACATCTAAAGGGCATTAATCTATTGCAAGTTAAGATTAATTTACGGTTATAAAACCCAAGATTGGGACAGGTGTAAGTGATTTATAGGCAATCTCCTTGCACTCTAAGGAAAAAAAATGCACAATGAAAAAAATAAAATAAATCAGCCTCCACAATCTAGAATAAATGACATATGTACATTCCTGATACAAACCATGTATATCTCACAAGAACATGTTTTGGCCAATGTTCCGTGTCCCAGAAATTTTTCTTTATATCTGGATGAGTCTCCAAATCTGCTTAAACAAATGAATGATATTAGAGCAATGGAAGCCACTTTAAAGATCTAGCTTATCAGTCCAGATTAACTAGTCAAACAGAACACTTGTAATGTTTGAGGCACAGTTTGTTATATGAAGAAGAAAGTGAGGCTTCACATCATGGAAAGGTGAAGATGGTCAGCATATATATTTTAGCATCAAGAAAAAGAAGTGTCTAGAAATAGAAATGGAAGAGGAAAGAAGCAGTTTGTTTTTTCTAATTCTTCATATCACAGATTCCATCACCACCATCTATCATGTTAAAACCCAATGGCAGGACAAGAGCAATGTCACCCCTTATCACTTCTACTTAAAGCCAAAAGCACAAGCTACATGTGTTATGAACGATATTTTCACCAAAATAACTTCCCTGAAGGATACACAGATGCACAGAACAATAAAAGACACCCTTTTGCTCAGAAGACAGCTTTCAACTAAGGCAACTAATACAAACAGAGGTCACATGCAAACAATTACAAAGATGATGACTATGCGTGCAGATGAAAGAGAGAGAATGACCAAATGAAACATGTAATTTGTCAGTAAATTGCTAATCATCTGAGAGTCAACTTAATGACACTGTGAATGCATATAATTTCAGAGGATCACTATCGTAGATGAAACACATAAAATCCATTACTTCAACAGTGTACAACATCAAAATCAAAATGATCTTTCCAAAGTGAGAAAAAAGAGGAAGAGTAAAGAAAAGGTCATAAGCTCACATACAGTGATGTGGCATATCCACAATTTTTGCAGTGACACCAAGAAAATCACTTCCAGAGTACCTCTGCAAATAAAGAAGTTTGTTGTCATTATGATTTCAAATCCGTGTTAAAAAGGCCAAAGCTGTGAATCTTCATGCAAATGGAGATATTACTTAAAAAGAAATACTCTAGGACAAAGGATTCTAAATAACAATCTGCAAACGGTACTTACTAGATGTACATCAATCATTGGAACTTCGGAACTCTTGCGGTTTATCACAAAGAGCCATGGTATAAGGAATTTCTCTCTTCCAACCTGAAATGATCTATACAAAATACATATTTAGAACAAAATATATAAACTAAAACAAAGGATTCCATGCCTTATGAATATGGTTCACAATATTTGATATATATCACAGAAATATCTGAGATATCATAGAAATATGGGCTACATATCTGAAATATTTTGTGATATCTTGGACCCAACCCCACCTTCTGATGCAGGCTGAACTCGTTGGGAGCATTGGGGTCAGGCAATTAGCAAACAGATAATCATGACTGGTAGCACCGGGCGCAGAATAGTCTCTTCGTTCACGGTCGGTTAGTTTCTTGCACTTCTACTGGATTCTTCTCCAGTACAGTTATCAGTTTCTTGAATATATATACTTGTTTTGACTTTCGAGCTTTATTTAGATGTGCACCATCATCTTCTCCACTTAACCATTTACCTTCAAGCTTTTTCCTCTTTATCATTATTGATCATGTTTTCACTTGATAAATGCAATATATATTAATGTAAGTGTATTCACATGGTGTTATGATTGTTTGAGATTAGTGTTAGGGCTTTTGGATGTTATTACATACCTAGACTAATGAGAGTTACGTGTTAATATATTTTTGTGTCACAAATATTTTTTGGCAATATCTCCAATATTTCTCGGATATATCCTATCTTTAGGTCACATTCGTCTCCAACAAATGATATGACGAACCACGCTTATGACAAGCTAAGTTTCAAATTATTAACCACGAGCATAGTGTATTTCATAAATCTTTCGATATATGTGACAACTAGATGAGCATGAGCGGGTCTGACAATGTGCAAGACATGTGTACATTAGTCAAACACAGTCAATTAAATAATATTTGACCAATCAAGCCGTAGTTGTTCCCACAAAAACCATGCAAACCACTAGTCTTCTATATCACTTGAACAATATTGATTTCCTCCAAACCAAAATCCACATCCGGAAAGAGAAAGTCAGAACCTTTTGTAATTAGTGTGCATTTTGTTAGACTATCAAGATTATTTCGGAAGTTTACATATTTTTCCATTTCTTTAAGAGGCTACAAAACCATAGCCATTCTAATAAAACTAAAACAATACGAAAAAAAAGTCATCACTTTTGCAATCTCAAATGATCAAAACCTCATATCATGATCAATAAAAATAAACATCAGTAAGAAGAACTACAAAATAAAAATCCGCAATAATGAATGACCTTACATCTTATATGGATCTGCACCAGTGTACCCCGTCGGCTTCGGTATCGGCATCAGAACCTGCAAAACAATCAAATCAACTCACAACTCTCCACCAAACAGAATAAAAAACACCAAATTCCAAAGCAAATCACCTCCCGATTGACGGCAAAGACGGGGCAATGGCGGCCGATGACGTCGTGCCAGACAGTCCTAGACTGAAATACCATCGACCCAGATAATCAAACACCAGAAAACATCAGAAAATTGACAATAAGGAACAAAAAAACAGAAAATTGAGATGGTGGGTGGGAGTCGAAATCTGACCGAGTGGTACTGGCCCATCCTGCTGGTGGGAAGGATGTCGCCGGGCCTGTAAGCGAAAGAAGAGGCAGCCAGGAGGAGGAAAGAGAGGGCGAGTAGGAGAAACGATGAGAAGGAGATGGGAGCGGCGGCGGAGTTGGCCATTTTTCCGGCAGCGGAGGATCGCCGTGAGGGGAGAATCGATTTGGGAGAAGAGGAGGCGAGCTAGCCTCACTCGACAACGAAAATCTATCTATATCACAACTCAAGCCCCTGTCGCGAATGCGTATGTGCATAAAGTCCTTACAGTTCTCAAAACTCGAAAATACCCCTCGTAGATTACATAAATAAAAAATTGAAGTAAAATCAGTTCTTGGTTTTGTAACGAGGACACATATTTTAGGACGGGGGGAGTATTTCAATTCATCTCCCCGCACCTCAAAGCTCCATCCACCTTATTTTAGGAACTTTTTAACTTGTGTTCGGTGCTACCGGATGATAAATACTGCTTTTTTTGTTCAAATGAACTAGTTTTTAAGATCACTTTGGAAAAAAATTGCATCTTTTAAAAGTTACGGGAGGGAGTACAAAAGAATAGGATCACCTTGTAATGAGGAGAGATTCTAGGATCAAAAGCCGACATGGAAAACCATCGAGCACATGGCCTCAGTAGATGATCATTACTTTAGTAAGGGAGATCAATCAATTTACTTGTCAAAGGGTTGGAAAAATAAGAGGGCCGGGCTATTTGTTGACGAGGAGGAAGCCTTTTCATGCATCAGAAGTAATTAGTAAATCAGGAATCTGTTATTGACCTCTAGAAAAACGTTTTCCTCACCGAGCACCGTGACCAAATCCCATGACCTTATGTATGCATAATCCTTCTATTCTCATATTAGTTACTTTGGGCTGTTTGGGAGGTTATTTCCCTAGGGTTGGGAATCTAGTCGGGTCGACCATTACCCTACCTAAATAGGGTCGGGTAATTACCCGACCCTATTTATGAGTAGGGTCGAGAATGGCCGACCCTAACCCTACTTGGCTCAGGTTGGGTCGGGTAATGACCCGACCCTACTTTTTAAAAAAATTTTAAAATACTTTTATCCCATTTTACCTCTAACTGTCCAACCATCCAATTACCAGTTTGAAAAAGGAGATTACTTTTTCCTTAGGAAACAAATCTGGTGGGGTGTAAGTTCTTCCATTATTAAGTTAATAAGGTTGTGAATAGTGAGCATTATTAAGTTAATAAAATGATAAATTGAAATGAATGTATCTGCTGCTGCCTGAGAAGAGTAAGTTCTTCCATTATTAAGTTAATAAGGTTGTGAATAGTGATCATTAAAAAATTACAGAAGTAAATAAATCAACTTTAACCGATCTTCTTCAGAAACTCTACCACCAGCCAGATTCCAATATCCACACGCATGAACAACTTCATCTCTTTTTACAGCCTCCAAGACTAGCCACATGCAGATTCTGAAGGGAGGAACTAGTGCAATCTCTGGTATATTGGAGTTTGAGGCAACAAAACCATGCTTGAGATCCTTGACAGCAACATTCTTCACGTTGAATCCAACGTTGTCAGCAGGCAGAGCTTCCTGGAGTTGCCTCGAACTAAAAAAGTAGCGGTCAATGTAATGGAAAATTTCTGAAAGCCTATTGACCAAAATTTTGTGATTATACCAGCTTCTAACAAACTCTTCCAGCAGAACTTCACCACACTTCTCCCTCCCTTAAAGAGGATAACACCTGGTTAAGAGTAAAGTATAGAAGAAATACCAATAAAAAAAATTGTATACATGGTCCAACATAGTACAGAATACAGAATTAGGCTGTAATGTATACAAAAGTTAACAAGACGTTGCAAATACACAGGTGTGACTGAAAATAGTTGCCGTAAACAAAGATATGGACTGATGTAAATTCTAAGCGATATCAATGGCAGTTAATTTTAACTAAAAAACCACAAGATAAACACCAATTCTGGTAACAATCCAGATGGCATTTGCAATATATAATCACCCACATCAAGCCACAACAAGTACTAGATTTACAACAAATAATAAGCTCTAACGAACAAATCTCTAAACATACCGATTTCCTTGCTAGTAGAAATAATCAATGTTAAACTAACAAAACCTACGAAATGTATAAAATTGAAAGGAATCCCAACCTTGACTAGCAGGTAGTCCTTGATAGTAACGGTATAGCAATCATATAGATGTTGCGTATAGTCATGAGGGGGCTTCTGAGTGCACATGTCGTACACAGTCCTGCAAAGCAAGCCAAAATAAATCAACAAAAACATTAAATTTCTGAAAGCCTATTGACCAATCATAGCATCTATCACAGTGGTGTAATACCTTGCAGCAATGCCGGAGAGAGTGTTGCCAACAGAGATGACGTAGGACAGGTAGACGGCGGGGAGGGAGTTATTAGAGGAGTTAAAGCAGGTGCAGGGGAGGGAGGGGGATAGTGAGGGTGAGACCAGCGTCAAGATGTGCAAAGGGGTCGGAGATGGCATTGGTGTTGCGTATTTGATCAATGGAGACCAGGCCAGAGAAGACAAAGGAGGCGACGGAGGAGAGGGTATTGGAGAGCCGAGTTTTGTAGAGGGTGGAGGAGCGATGGATGCTGAGGACGCAGGGGCAGGGAAGGGAGAACTTGAGGAAGAGGCGGGCAGGGAGGATGTGGTTGTCGAGGTCGTTGGAGGAGACGTCGAAGGCGTTGGTGGAGAGGAGGGAGACGAGGTCGACCAGGAAGAGGGTGGCGACCTCGGTCACCTTGAGTTGTGTCACGACCCGTATTTTTAAAACCATTTTTAAATCAGAGTAGTAGCAGAAAATCAGTGGATTATTCCTCTATGCGATAAATCATTAGTTCAAAATTTTTGACTAAGCATCTAGGCCGTGATAAGTGGGGTTTCACAAATATGAATATAAAACCATATATACATATAGTATTATAAGATGCAAAGTCGATTAAACTAACACAATTCCTCTAAGTGCAAGTCTGTCATCCATCTCAAAATACACTAGAAAATAGTTGGTGCTCACGCCTTATAACAAAGTCTAGAACAAACCCGATACTGAAGAATTACTATGCAGCTTCCTGAACGTCCTCACGGCTAAGCCACCAAATCCCCGAGTGTTGTGCGAAGTTAATCTTCCACAGCAGTACCTACATCACATAAGGATGTTGAGTATAAAAATACTCAGTGGGATACCATAACACAGTCATCAACATTATAATAAACTAGGATTTGCAACCTATTACAAGATTCCACTTGAATCTTTTATTAATCTTTCAAGCAAAGTCTTTTATTGCTTCCCAAGTTCAAGTTCAATAATTAAGTCTTTGTCCTATAAAAATAGACTCACTGAATGTCATACCTACATGACAGACAACACGAAAACACCGTGACTATCACTCCGGTTAATACCAGTAATCACGCCACGCCCTGAATCCCTCAAGGGTGACTGCCTCGCTCATTCCTTATCTTAGAAGGTATGACCGTCGGTAGGGTTGGCTCCACATAAGCTCCTGAGCTCGATGTGGATCGGGAGAATGCAACCTTTCAGGATGCTAGCACCTCTAATGTGCACAGTAAACCACCTAGCAACCACGGCTCAGGATGTGTGCAGAGCTTCCATCAAGGGAAGATGGAAAAGATCTCTCTAAAATCCGTAGAGAATAAGCCTGACCAATAGGATATGTAATGCTCTCTCTAAAATCCATAGAAATGTGCAAACATGGGCCAAAATAACATATAAATGCTCTCTCTAAAATCCATAGAAAGATACAACAGCTTAAGCCTGACCAATAGAAGTTGGTCCTCATCAGGTACCATGACACAGAGCTTCCACCAATGGGAAGATGTGAATGCTCTCTAAAATCCATAGAGAAGACACAGATGGCAAAACTTCCACCAATCAGAAGATGCAACACTATCCCAATCAATACCTTATGATCCTTAACATGTATCACGTATCACTAGTATGGACCCCTTTTAGAGTTATAACATACAATTCACAACTGCTGACTCAATAGCACAGCAGATAGTCTGACCTTTGACTTAATAGTCATTCGGTCGCATGATCGGAAGTCACTCACACTCACACACTAACTCTCAATCCCAAGGGCATTTTAGTCTTTATCTTGATTAGGTTCTTCCTAACCCTCAAGCTTAGCCCTTGTGTCATCATTTTATTATCTTTCATAAAATGATTAAGTCTCTAAACCAACTAGGTTTATTAATCGGGTTTTTCCTTATCATTTAAGTCCTCACCTTTCAGTCAGCATAAAATAAGGGACAAATGCCCTTAGATATGGAAACATCAAACAAGTAAAGATAATATACCAATTAGGGCTTGAAATCATTTATCAAACATCTCAAAATCACTAAAAGGAGCCTATGTACCATACTGGTTCTATATGTACCATACTGCACAGAAATACACTGACAGCCGAACTTCTAACTGTCGGTGGATGTCCACGACAGTTCAAATCTAATCCAGTTTGTGAACCAGGTCTATTTCTTGGACCGGAATCGGTCTGAGTGTGAACCGAGTTTGGTCTAGGCATGAACCGGGTTCGGCCTGACTTTGGACCGAACCGGGTTCGGTCTGTGCCTAAACCAGCATGAAGACGACCAGTTGGGTTGTCCGTGGGTGGCGGCCGTCATGACGGCCGTCGTCGTGAAGCCATCGTCTGACCGGCACACCCTTCTCCTCATCCTCTTCTCTGCTATTCCATAATCCTCTGGCAGCAACAGAAAGCTGCTGCCTTTCCTCTGTCTGGCGGCTCGAACGACGACGGCCCTCGCCGCCGAAGCCCCATCTCCGAGTCTACTGATCGTTTAAAATTAAAACCCTTGCAAGTGCACAAGGCAATTATACTACGGTGAGTATTGAAGGGTTGTTGAACCTCAGGGACGGATTAATCTTTTACCAAATTCAAGAGAAGAAAGTTGCAGTTTTTATTTAATCTAAATAAAGCTATGAACTTTAACTACTAAGCTGAGTTTTAATCAATGTAGTTAAAAGACCAAGGCTTCGAATCCACCACAATAACTAGTGTATCGTCTCTCTCTCTCTCTCTCTCTTTTGAATAGAGATTTCCAATTGGCGAGCATATTCCTCTCGGACATACACTTGTCAACTCAAAATATAGTGCTCTCCTCTCGGATGTAACACATAAAACAATTAAAACATGGAATTGTGATCTATCTCTCTCGAGTATAAACCAATGAAATTTTATTGATATATAACACCTCAGTCTACTCACGTTCCTCTCGGATACGCAAGTATTCTTCGGATTGAAACTCACAAGAATTCACTCTTGTCTCTCTCGAGTACAAAGAACAAATCTTTATTGAATTAACGGTGATTACACAATAAAATTCATACACCAACTAGAGTAAAAACATAAGATGAGAGAAAAGAAATTACACAACCAGATTATTGGGCTTCATCTACGCCTTGGAAGGGTGTTTAGCCAAGCATGGGAAGAGAATCCATCATCTTCATCTTCATCATCTTCTCTCCTTTGCTCTAGTCTCCAATAATGCTCTAGATTCTCCAAGGGATGAATATGTGGTGCCCAATACGTTCTCCCATAAGGCCTATTTATAATAGTGAAGAGAAACCACGAAGTCCCCTTCCAAATCCAAGTCGAAATAGGTCTTATTTCGGTTTTCCGTATACGGCGATCGATCGCTCCGTATTGACGATCGTTCGCTATCCGATCGATCGCTATTCCTTCGTTATTTTCCTCCGATCGATCGCTTTCCGATCGACGCCGTATGATACCGATCGATCGTAGTTACTGTCTTGCACGATTGAAAAATTCTAGTAGATACGATCGATCGTTTTTGTGCCGATCGATCGTTTCCTTCAATATACTGCTTTTACGGCTCTAGCGATCGATCGCATTGATAGCCGATCGATCTTAGTTACTGTTCATAAACTTCAAATGGCTATAACTTTCTGTCCCGAACTCCGAATTGCACGTGGTTAGTGGCGTTGGAAAGCTGACTTCTTGAATTTTAACATGAGACTTGAATCAGTCCAATTCGACATTTGTAAGCGAAGTTATGATGATTTAACCATTCGAGTTGCTTTTCACCTCATTTCTGTGTATTACTCTTGTTTCCTACAAAAACCAAAAACTATATTAAAGTAGTAGTTATTCTAATCAAACACTAGCATAATCATAAGTTTAGGAGATAATAAAATGCATATTTCATGTATAGATCACACCCCCAAACCTAGATTTTGCTAGTCCCTAGCAAAACAAAACAAAATAAAATAAAACAAACAGCTAAAGAAACTAATACAGAAAAGTAAACACTACTTTCGTAGGGAACACGATTGCATTGAGCGTATGCAACAAGCCGTTAAACCTCCAGGTGTCCCTAGTAGGACGAGTGTTGTCTCGTGAGGGTTTGCAGCGATGCTACCCACAAACATGTATTTATTAATCTAATTAACCTAAGTGCAAAAATAAAGCAAAAATAAAAATATTACAAAACAAGCAAACCTATTATCCCGACAAATACAAACTACAATGCTTAAGAGAATTAACCACACGTACTTGGTTAATAATCAACAGGAATATAGAAGCCCTCAAGTAAGTGGTTTTATTCCACACTTTCATCTTGGAAATTTCTGCTCAAATATTACATAGCATGATAATCATAAATAGTAGAAAGTGTAGAACATTGTAGCAATACATTCTAAATTTTTATTTTATACAGATCTAGTATTACCCATTAACCAAAGAACATCAGAATCTACATAGTCATCGTAATCTTTATGTTCATGATAGCACAGATCTGCGCGCCTCCTTCGGGTCCAACATTCTAGATTTGAGAGGATAATACACCACAGACTTTTTTTTTTCGCTAGGACTGTGTAAGGCCTGACTTCAAGATGCTTAGGTTTAGCAATGACTCAGGCCAATGACTCCCAGCCAAATTAGCTTAGGGCATTAGGTTTTAAGAGACCGCTTCGGGCTCGAGCATCAGCCTAAGTTAATCCTATAAAGTCAAGCAGCCCCTTTCTTTCATTTTGTTTTCATTTTTTTCGCATTTTCATTTTCAACACATATATTTCAACACATCTTTATTTTGTCCAGGCTGTATTATACTCTCAACCTATTTCTGGTTCCAATCCCTTGCCATAGCCAAGTAAATGGTCTATCATGATCTTTTAAACTCAAAAGATAACTACACATCATCCAATGACTATGAGTAAAGACATCCCACTGTAAATTAGCATTCAACAAATCTCTAGATGGTATTACTTTATGTACTAGTGTGTGTGAGTGAGTTTTCTTAGCTCAAGCACTTTGTTCCAAGAGGACTGTAATAGAAAGGTATGCTCAGTTAAGTGTATCTATCCTCCAGTATACTTACTCACACTTCCAATGCAAATTAATCTCCTAAGAATTGTAACATGCATTATTTCGGGATAAACTATCAAAACCTAACAGAAATACTAACAAACAACTTAAAACTACTAAAACAAATTTAACTTTTTTTTTATATATATTTTCCTTTTCTGATTTTACAATGAAGCACATCCTATCCCCCAAACCTAATATAAGCATTGCCCTCAATGCACAATAAAGATAAAATACAATGATCATAAAAAGGGAAAAAGAGAAGGAGGAAGGAAAACACCAGAGGAAGAGCGGACTAAGAGTCCTGGTCATCGCCGTCTGCACCATCGCCTGGAGAAAAACGCCATGCATGAAGAAAATCGACTATGGAGTCGAGGCGTTCCGTAATAGCATGCTGGGAGTCCATTAGCACCTGCTGGGACTGGCGAATCTCCTACACATGGCCAGTGAGATCGCTGATCTGCTGCTGCATCGTCGCCCATGGTGGTTGAGCAGGCTCATCCTCAGGTATCTCAGCGTGATCCTCAAGACGGGGAGCTCGTGGCCACCCGCGTCGTGTATGGCCCATCATACGGTTATACGCATCCACTCCAATGGGCCCCAATCTATGAGATACTCGAGAATACTCAGGAAAATGCACCCCATGAGTCAGAAATACCCGCTCTAAAATGTATGGATAGGGTAACCTCTCATCTTTTCGGCCCACCATCATTTGCTTCATCCGGCCAAAGACGAATGAAGGCAAGTCAAGATCACGGCGCCGAGTATCATCGCCGAATACATATAGTAGATTAGCCATGGTTCGGTCGACTTTCTCTTTCCGGGCCGACCATATATCATGCTGTAGAATTAAAAAAGTAAAGCGAAACTCCGATCGCATGCTAATAGCGGCCAGCCAAGTAGAGGTCCCATGTCCTACTGCAGACCCCGTCAATCGCCCTGTGATATTCCGGTACGGAGGAAACTGATATCCATTAAAATCAGGGTGATGAATCGTACCTCGGTCACAACCCATAGCACTAGCAATATCTGCAACTCGGACTCGGATAGGAACACCACATACTACACTCTGAATAGTCACCTGCTCTGGATCATCGCTGTCTTCTATGGTGCCAGTTGCATAAAATTCACGAACCGGGTCCTCGTGGACCATTGCGAATGCATTCAGCCTTTTTGCAGCGATACGGGTGAAATAGTTCACCCAATCCGGCCGGTCCTCAATCCACCTTTGAGTTGGAAGATCGGGTATAGATGGGTTCAGGACCACCTGCCTCTCATATTGGATGGGCCGTGGCGGTGCAGCAGGTTCAGGTAGAGGGGTGGAAGGAACAGGACATGATGAAGAAGCTTCACCTCGTGAACGTTTGTGCGCGACGGATTTCTGAGGCATTGTACCTGAAAACGAAAGATAATAGTGAAAATCCAATCAAGGTACAAGAATATGCAGTATGTAATTGCAATACTGAAATATCACAGCAACCATGTAATAACAGATCCACTTCACAATTTTCGGATTTTTTTTTTTGAAAATAATAATAAATTTCCTAAAAATAAAAAAAAAATAAAAAAAAATAAAAATTTTATGAAAACGTAGGAAATCAAAAGGAATCATCATGCATAACATAAATCACAATCATCAATATAGAAGTATGCATGAAAGGGATTCAAAAATCAGATTTCGAATTTTTTTTAAAAAAAATAGAAAACACTGTTCACCGCAAGAACACAAATCCTAAAAACACCTAAAATCGAAGAATCAAAAGCTGAAAGTCACGCATAAGCATCGCAATAGTCATTATAAGAGAATGCATAAGAATAATCACAACAATATCTACCAGAAACGAAGAAAAATTGAGTTTTTAAGTTTCGGCTTACCGGAAGAAAAATGAGTGATTGCGATGAAATGAGTGGGAAATCCTGGAAACAGACACCGGATCTGGATTTTACGTGCAAAAATCCTTCGGGGGCCGGAGTTTCAGCTCAAACACGGGTCAAAAACGGTGGCGGCGAGCGGAAATAGATTTCTCTCGCCGCGGCCGTTCGGACTTTATGCGCGAAGAAGACGACCCGCGATCGATCACTCTTTTATCCGATCGATCGTTTTATAAATCAAGAAACAGTACCCGTTAGATTGAAGATGAACGGTGTCGATGTACCCCATGGCGATTTAGGAGAGGATATGCTAATAATACAAAAAAAAAATCGAAAAACAGTAGATACGATCGATCATCTTACACGATCGATCGCTATCCGATCGACGCCTTATATTTGCGATCGATCGCCATGGGGTACATCGACACCGTATCGAGCCCGTTAGATTTTTTTTCTTTTTCTTTAATAAAACCCGTCGTAACGATCTCCACCGCCGAATCTCATCCGAACGTCTGTATTACAATTTCGCGCACGTCTTCTCTTAAATAGCTCATCAATGATTCAGATTCTTCAATACGCGCCATATCAGCTCATGGGTCACTTACACGTCTAATGCGCACGTTTGCTACTGATCTGCAATTCGCATTTTCAAACCTACAATAACAAAACCAAACTAAAATTAGACGCATGATAAAAATATAATTCATTAAATTCTTTAATGCATCTAAAATAGTTAATTAGAGTAATTTAATTATTAATCCCCTAATTACTACCCTAATCACAAATAACCCGTTTTATTCATGTTTTATCACAAAAACTACACTAGCATATAGGTAAATAAGGCATATAAATGTATATATTTTATGCTTATCAAATACCCCCAAACCTATATTTTGCTAGTCCCCGAGCAAAACAAACAAAACAAAAATCACAAAAAATAAAACTAAGGCAAAATAAACTAGAAAAATAAATGCCACTTTCGTAGGGAACACGATTGCATTGAGCGTATGCAACAAGCCGTTAAACCTCTAGGTGTCCCTAGTAGGACGAGTTTTGTCTCGTGAGGGTTTACAGCCATGTTACCCACAAACATGTACTTAAGAAATTAACCTTATTAATCTAAGTGCAAAAATAAAATAAACACTTCAAAACAATCAAACCTATTATCCCTTCAAATGCAAACCACAATGTTTAAGAAAATCAACCACATGTACTTGCATTTATAATCAACTGGAATATAGAAGCCCTCAAGTAAGTGGTTTTATTCTACACCTTCATCTTGGAAATTTCTGCTCAATATGATATGAAATCATAATATAAATATTAAAAGTGTAGAACATTGTAGCAATACACCCTAAATTTCTGTTTTACACATATCCAGTGTTACCCATTAACCGAAGAAAATCAGAATCTACATAGTCATCGTAATCTTTAGGTTCATGATAGCACAAATCTGCGCGCCTCCTTCGGGTCCAACATTCTAGATTTGAGAGGATAATACACCATAGACTTTTTTTTCTTTTTCTTTTTTTCTATTTTCAGCAGGACTGTGTAAGGCCTAACTTCAAGATGCTTAGGTTTAGAAATGACTCAGGCCAATGACTCCCAGCATAGTTGGCTTAGGGCATTAGGTTTTAAGAGACCGCTTCGGGCCCGAGCATCAGCCTAAGTTAATCCTATAAAGTCAAGCAGCCCCTTTTCTTTCTTTTTGTTTTCATTTTTGTTTTCATCATTTTTTTTTCATCAACATTCATATTTTTCAGCACATCTTTATTGTGTCCAGGCTGTATTATACTCTCAACCTATTTCCGGTTCCAAGCCCTTGCCATAGCCAAGTAAATGGTCTATCATGATCTTTTAAGCTCAACAGACAACCACATATCATCCAATGACTTTGACTAAAGACATCCCACTAAAGATTAGTATTCAACAAATTTCTAGAGGGTATTACTTTATGTACTAGTGTGTGTGAGTGAGTTTTATTAGCTCAAGCACATGATCCAAGAGGACTGTAACAGAAAGATATGCTCAGTTAAGTGTTTCTATCCTCCAGTATACTTACTCACACTTCCAATGTAAATTAATCTCTTAAAAATTGAAGTATGCATCATAAAGGGATAAACTATCAAAACCTAGGAAAAAGTACTAACAGACAACCTAAAAACTAATCAAATTTTTATGTTTTTTTTTTCAAATTTTTTTTTAAATAATAAAAATAAAAGGAATACTACTTTTCTTTTCTACACCCCCAAACCTAAACGAAACATTGCCCTCAATGTTTACCAAAATAAATATCACAATGACGAATAAAAGAAAAGGAGTGTAAGGAAAGAAGTCACCTGAATGGAGATGCCTCATGGTAGATGTAAATCATTGAAACACACAAACTAAGAATGAGGAGTAAGTACAAAATATGGAAAAATAAAATACACCCCCAAACCTAGATTGTAGCATCCCCACACATGTATCAACAACCTAAATATTAAACAAATAAAAGAAAAGCTATCTAAAACCAACAATTTGGGTTGCCTCCCAAGAGCGTTAAGTTTTACGTCTTCAGCCAGACGTAACCAAAAATCATGTAGGAGCATTAGGTTCATCCAAATCTAGAACAGTCTCCTCGCTCTTAGTAAAACCCTCTAAATATGGTTTCAATCTTTGCCCATTAACTTTGAAAATAGTTCCATCTTTAGGGTTTTGAATGTCAACCGCTCCATGGGAAAATACTTTGTGCACAATGAAAGGTCCAGACCATCGGGAACGGAGCTTCCCTGGGAAGAGATGTAACCTGGAGTTATAGAGCAAAACTTTTTGACCGGGCTCAAATGACTTCCTCATGATTGACTGATCATGAAAAACTTTGGTCCTTGCTTTGTAAATCTTCGCATTCTCATAAGCCTCATTACGAATTTCGTCTAATTCATTGAGTTGCAATTTGCGAAGTGTTCCAGCCTTGTCCATATCAAAATTAAAAGTTTTGATGGCCCAATAAGCACGATGTTCTAATTCCACAGGCAAATGACATGGTTTTCCAAATACAAGTCTATAGGGAGACATTCCAATTGGTGTCTTAAAAGCAGTACGGTAAGCCCACAATGCATCATTTAATCTGTCAGACCAATCCTTTCGATCGGGACGAACCGTTTTCTCAAGAATGCGTTTAATTTCCCTATTTGAAACTTCTACTTGTCCACAAGTCTGCGGATGATATGGAGTTGCAATTTTATGAGTAATGGAGTACTTTTTCAGAAGTGAATCAAAAGATCTATTGCAAAAATGTGTACCACCATCACTTATAATTGCTCGAGGGGTTCCAAAACGAGAAAATATGTTTTCTTTCAAGAACCGAACCACTACTTTGTGATCATTTGTTTTGCAGGGAATGGCCTCTACCCATTTGGAAACATAATCTACAGCAACAAGGATATAGAGATAACCAAACGATGGAGGAAATGGGCCCATGAAGTCAATACCCCAAACATCAAAAAGTTCAACAATCAGAATGTTAGTAAGGGGCATCATGGACCTACGTGATAATGTACCCATACGTTGGCATCTGTCACATTTTGTGCAAAATTCATGAGTATCTTTGAATAACGTAGGCCAATAAAAACCACTCTGCAAAATTTTTGCAGCAGTCTTTTTCGCACCGAAATGGCCACCACATGCATGAGCATGGCAAAAAGAAAGGATACTATCAACTTCATGCTCCGGCACACATCTCCTAATGATTTGATCTGGGCAATACTTGAACAGGTATGGATCATCCCAGAAAAAATGCTTAACCTCGGCGAAGAATTTGGATTTATCTTGTTTTGTCCAATGTTCAGGAAGTTGAGTTGTGACAAGATAATTAACAATATCAGCATACCAAGGCAATTGAGAGACAACAAAAAGTTGTTCATCAGGGAATGACTCATTCAAAGGTAAGTGTTCTTCAGCAGACTCGTCAATAAGTCTAGACAAGTGATCAGCAACAACATTTTCAGAACCTTTCTTATCTCTTATCTCAATATC
Organism: Houttuynia cordata; assembly: GCA_039654745.1. Taxonomy (NCBI): domain Eukaryota; kingdom Viridiplantae; phylum Streptophyta; class Magnoliopsida; order Piperales; family Saururaceae; genus Houttuynia; species Houttuynia cordata. The sequence continues at coordinate 42,225,413 of CM077503.1, read as the reverse complement.
AAACTCTTGAAGTAATAGGACCCAACGAATTAAACAAGGTTTAGTGTCTTTCTTTGAAAGAAGATATTTCAAAGCTGCATGATCTGAAAACACTATGACCTTGGATCCTAAGAGATATGATCGGAACTTGTCTAGAGCAAAAACTACAGCCAACAACTCTTTTTCTGTAGTAGAATAATTGAGCTGAGCATCATTGAGAGTTCTACTTGCATAGTAGATGACATGGGGTATCTTATTCACCCGCTGCCCCAAGACAGCTCCAACCGCATAATCGGATGCATCACACATAAGCTCAAAAGGTAAATTCCAGTCCGGTGGTTGGATGATGGGTGCTGCTGTGAGAAATTGCTTGAGTTGATCAAACGCTTTAGAGCAATCATCATCAAAGACAAAATGAGTTTCTTTAGCAAGCAAATTGCACAAAGGTCTTGAAATTTTGCTAAAATCTTTGATGAATCTTCTGTAAAACCCAGCATGGCCAAGAAAAGATCGAATCTCTTTTACTGATTTTGGTGGTGGCAGACTTGAAATTAAGTCAACTTTGGCCTTATCAACTGCAATTCCTTTATTAGAAATAACATGCCCCAGAACTATCCCTTGACGAACCATAAAGTGACATTTCTCCCAATTTAGCACAAGATTTGTTTCTTTACACCTTGCCAAGACAAGAGACAAGTGGTGGAAACATTCATCGAAAGAAGATCCAAACACCGAGAAGTCATCCATGAAAATTTCCAGAAATCGCTCAACCATATCTGAAAAAATGCTCATCATGCACCGCTGGAATGTGGCGGGTGCATTACATAACCCAAATGGCATGCGGCGATATGCATATGTTCCAAAAGGACAAGTGAATGTGGTCTTTTCTTGATCCTCTGGAGTAATGGGAATTTGATTGTAGCCTGAATAGCCATCTAAAAAGCAATAGTAGCTATGACCAGCAAGTCTCTCAAGCATTTGATCAATGAATGGCAAAGGAAAGTGATCTTTCCTTGTGACTGAGTTCAATTTTCTGTAGTCAATACAAACCCGCCACCCAGTGGTCATTCGGGTGGGGACTAATTCATTATTATCATTTTTGACTACTGTGATTCCTGACTTCTTAGGAACAACCTGAACTGGGCTGACCCAAGTACTATCGGATATGGGGTAAATGATGCCAACATCTAGCAATTTTAGCACCTCGGTTCTGACAACCTCCTTCATATTAGGGTTAAGTCTGCGTTGCATTTCACGGGAAGATTTTGCATGCTCCTCAAGGTAAATATGATGCATACACAGAGCCGGACTTATACCCTTAATGTCTGCTATTGTCCACCCCAAAGCTGTCTTATGTTCGCGAAGAACATCAAGTAACTTGCCTTCCTGTTCTGAATCAAGGTCTGAAGAGATGATAACAGGCAAGGTATCAGAAGAACCTAAAAACGCATATTTAAGTGTATCTGGTAATGGCTTTAGGTCAAGTTGGGGTGGTTTTTCAATAGATGGGACAAGTTTAGACTCGGGAACTGGAAGAGGTTCCACCCTGGCTGTCCATTTGGTTGGGTCCAATATAGGGGTAGAGTCAAGCAATGCATTGACGTCTCTAATGGACCCTTCGATGTCAAAGTCTAAGCCAAAATGAGTTAAACATGTCTGGAGGGGATCATCATTTAAAACAGTTTGCAGAGATTCCTCTACTAAACTCTCAATCATATTCACTGCAAAAGAGTCATCCGTCTCCGGGGGTTGTTGTCTCACATTAAAGACATTGAGTTTGACTTTTAAATTGCCAAAAGACAACTTCATAACCCCATTTCTACAATTTATTATGGCATTGGACGTGGCTAAAAATGGCCTTCCCAAAATCACAGGAATCTGACTACCAGGATTATGCACAGGTTGGGTATCTAAGACAATAAAGTCTACTGGGAAGTAAAATTTATCCACCTGAACCAGAACATCCTCAATAACACCGCGTGGGACTTTAACTGATCTGTCTGCAAGTTGCAGTGTTATGGTAGTCGGTTTCAGCTCTCCTAATCCAAGTTGCTCATAAACAGAGAATGGTAGCAAATTTACACTAGCTCCTAAGTCCAACAATGCCCTCTCCACTTTATGGTCTCCTATAATGCATGAAATTGTGGGGCATCCTGGATCTTTAAACTTAGGAGGAGTGTTATACTTAAGAATTGAGCTAACTTGTTCAGTGAGAAACACTTTCTTGTGTGCATTCAGTTTTCTTTTCTGGGTGCACATGTCTTTTAAGAATCTTGCATAAGCGGGAACTTGCTTAATAGCATCGAGCAATGGAATATTGATTTGAACTTTCTTAAAAATTTCCATTGTCTCATCAAGTTTGTTCCCTTGAGATGTTTTTGCAAGTCTTTGAGGAAAAGGTGCCTTGGGTATATAGGGTGGTATATGGCTAGACTCAGGACACGAAGAAGCTTCTAAGCTCTTCTTCGATGTATTAGGACTCACGTCTGGTCTAGTAGTGCTCTCTTGGTCCTCACCCTTTCTAGCAGTTGTGTCTATGGCAGTCTTAGGTAGTTCAACATTATTGTCAATTTGTTTTCCATTCCTAAGTGTAGTTATGGCTTTAACTTGCGCTGGAGGGTGGTCTTGACAAGAATTAGATCCCACTTCAAATTGTCCTTTGGGATTAGCTACAGGTTGACTAGGAAACCTACCTTTTTCCCTCTCATTTAATGCAGAAGCCAATTGACCCATTTGAAGTTCCAGCTTCGCAATAGCTTGCGAGTTGGCATGTAAAGAATGTTGGGTATCTTTTTGAAATTGTAAAGAGCTTTGCATGAACAAATTCAAAGTATCCTCAAGAGATGGTTTCTTGGGTTGTGTAGGGAATGTTTGAACTTGTTGAGGGTAAGATTGATTGGGAGGGTACCCTGGTGGTCCTCCTTGATGTGGTCCTTTAGACCATGAAAAATTGGGATGCCTTGCCCAACCTGGGTTATAAGTTTCCGAATATGGGTTATTGCCAGGTCGAGGAAAGGCATTTATAGCATTAGCCTGATCACTATTGTATTCCACTCCAGAGGTGTTAGAAGGACAGTTTTGTGTGACATGGGAGGGGTTAGAGCAAATAGCACACACATTGACATGTGATGGCATTTGGGGCCCACCAGCAGACATCAACGCATCAAAGCGTTGTGTCAGGCTGTCGATCTTGGAAATCAAATGTGCATTATTGTCTACCTCATATACGCCTCCTTTCTTTTGAAAAGGAAACGTTCTGTCAACTCTACTTGAGCAATCCCATTGCTGAGAATTCTCGCATAGAGTCTCAATAAAATCCCATGCTTCTTCGGCACTCTTCATCATAACTGACCCACCACTAGCGGCATCAACCATTTGACGGTTCTGAGGTGTTAAACCGTCATAGAAAAATTGAACTTGTTGCCACTTTAAAAATCCATGGTGTGGACACTTAAGGAGCAAATTCTTCCATCTTTCCCAGCACTCATAAAAGTGTTCACCCTCTTTTTGCATGAAATTTGTAATTTCTCTACGAAGGGCATGAGTTTTATGAACAGGGAAGAATTTGTTCAAAAAATTTTCAGCTAATTGATCCCAACTCCTAATTGTTCCAACTTCTAAAGAGTTCAACCAAGCTTTCGCTTTTTCTTTCAAAGAAAAGGGAAAGAGGCGCAACCTAACAGATTCATCAGAGAAATTTTGGAATTTAAATGTAGCACAAATGTCAAGGAACTCTTAAACATTATTATAGGGATCTTCTTTATTGGAACCATAGAATGTGGGCAAGAGTTGCATCACCCCTGGTTTCAACTCAAAGTGGTGTGCCGTGGTGAGCGGCAACACTATGCATGAAGGTGAGTTGAATTGAATGGGGGATGAATAATCTTTTAGTGTCTTCCTCACATTCTCATTTTCCATGTTACCTAATTGATGTGTGACATCCATTGTATGTTTTAATCTTGCTTTGAAAGTTCTTTCAATTTCTAGGTCAAGAGGTGCAAGCTTTTCACCCAGTGACCGATGACCAAGCATACACTAATTAACGACACTAAAAATCAAATATCTAGAACAAACCTAAAAATTGCAACTAACACAAGCAAGCAATCACAGAAAGAAATATAAAAATACTAAGCACCTAGAAAAATTAAAAGAGAAGGTAAAAGAATGCAAACGAGGGGAAGGGGTGGCCCTTCCAACGTTGGCGAGAATTCCGCGTTTTCTCTTACTCCTACAAAAAAGACAAAACACTGATAAGCAACAAAAATTAACTAAATTAAACTAAACTAAACTACTCTAAGAATTTGGTAAATTATCCTACGCAGTCCCCGGCAACGGCGCCAAAAACTTGATGTAAATTTTAATATGATACTCGCAAGCGCACGAATCTATAGCAGAATAGTGGCTACGAGGTCGATCCCTCAGAGACTTAGTAAGATATTCAACCTAACTCTAGAGTATGTAGCAAGTAATAATGAAATGTAAAGTTCTAATTTTTATTTTCTTTTTAAGCAATCAATTGTTCAGCTAAACTAAAAACACAGAAATTAACCAAATAAAAGATAAACTAATAAAGAAAAATCCTGTTTTGCTGCTGTTTTCAATCCGTTTGTAATCCCGTCCTGCTTTCCTCTTTCCTCCACCTTCAGCAACAGTCTCTCAACTGCACGCCTAAACCGTTCTACTCTTTCTCTCGAACAGAGTAGACAGTCCCCAATTCCAGCCAAAGCAAAGCAGCCCTTTTTTTCTAGTTCAGTCTTTTCTCTCCAGCATCAATACTTCTCAAATCTATGAACCCAGCAGTTCCTCTCTCCCGTTTGTCCGGCCAGCAAAATTCAGTAACTGGTCTGCCTCTCTCTCGACAACACAGACTCGTTCTTCCTCTTTTCTGCCGTTCTCAAATCAGCCACCAGATCTTCTCCTCTGTCCCTCGAGCAGAACGGCCCTTCTTCTTCAATCCACCACGGCCGTCACAGTACCCACAGAACCAGCAACAGCACGGCCTTCCAGTCTCTTCTGCTCCACAGCCGTCCTCCCTTCAAACCACCAGAACAGCGCCCCTTTCACAGCACGGTCGGCCCTCTCTCGAGCAGCCCAACCGTCCAAAAGCCACCGACAGAACAGCCGTCCCCCTATCTCTCCCGATTCCCGCCGCCGGCCTCGACAGAACCTCCAAATTCCTCCGTTCTTCTATCACGGCCAACCAACTCCAGCACAGCCACAGAACCCCTCTTCTCCGTTCGAGCGCGAACAATCCCCAGCCCAACCGGATTCCCGCCGCCTTTTCCTCCGGCAGAGCCCAGAAAAGCAAGCCGCCTCTCTTGAAACCCAGCCGCCACAACAGTTCCCCTTCCTCTTCCAAAAGTCAGAGCCCAACCGGCGGTCCTCTCTCAAGCACAGCACGACCGCCACCACCCACGAGCAGAACGGCCAGCAAAAACGAATCCTTCAAACCGCCAGCCAGAACCCGAAAATTTGCAACCCCCTTCATCCAGCCCCAAATTCGCCCCTTTTTGGATCTCAAATCGATTTAGAATAGGGCAACTTACCATCCTGAAGCAGGTCTGCACTTCGATTTGCCTCAAAAACCTTCCGAATTCGGACATTCCCAATCTCGATTTTTTTCTTCTCTGTTTGCAGTCCTTATTTCACCGGTTTCATTACCGTCGCCGTCGTTCCGCGTCGGCCTCGCCGCCACCGTAGCTTCGCCGCCACTGTACCCTCGCCGCCATAGCCTCGGAGGCAAGACCCACCGCCGGCGGTCGCTGGAATTCACCTCTTTCTGCTCACTCCGACAGAACAGAGCCTCGCTGTTCCAGACGCCCAGCGCCCGAGCCATCGGGCTCGGGTCGCTTTCTTTTTTTTTATTTTTACTTGAACCGGACCAGACCCAGACCGAACCGAACCATTTCAATTCCTTTCTTCCTTTTTTTTTCTTTTTATTCCTTAAAACCCGTTGTATAGATCTCACGCGTCCAATCTCCGATCTCGGCACAGAACCCATTTGACGTGCATTTGTGAATCTGAAATATGGAGCTCTAAGACCTGCATAAATAAAAATAAATCATAATTAGACGCATAATAAAACATGAATCTATTAAAACCAATTAATGCATCTAAATAACTCAATTAAACGCGTTTATTCATTAAACTCCGAATTATTCACTTAACACATATAAACATTAATTGTCCTTATTTTAACTAAAAATACGACTAACAAATAGGTAGAAAGGCATATAAAAATGTGTATATTTTGCATATATCAGAAATCCTGGAAACAGACACCGGATCTGGATTTTACGTGCAAAAATCCTTCGGGGGCCGGAGTTTCAGCTCAAACACGGGTCAAAAACGGTGGCGGCGAGCGGAAATAGATTTCTCTCGCCGCGGCCGTTCGGACTTTATGCTCGAAGAAGACGACCCGCGATCGATCACTCTTTTATCCGATCGATCGTTTTATAAATCAAGAAACAGTACCCGTTAGATTGAAGATGAACGGTGTCGATGTACCCCATGGCGATCGATCGCAAATATAAGGCGTCGATCGGATAGCGATCGATCGTGTAAGACGATCGATCGTATCTACTGTTTTTCGATTTTTTTTTTTGTATTATTAGCATATCCTCTCCCCTAAACCTAGTATGAACATTACCCTCAATGTGAACAAAATATAGCATGACAATGAGCATATAGCAAAGAAAATTAAAATAAAGGAGAGAATACACCTGAATACGTGGGTTGCCTCCCACCAAGCGCTAAGTTTAACGTCTTTAGCCAGACAGAGCTACGATCATTCTGCAATTATCGGGTCAATTAAATACACCAGCCCATCATCTAGGTCACCAGCAGTCTCGAGATAAGGTTTTAGACGGTGGCCATTAACTTTGAATGTACTCCCATCTTTTGGATTTTGGATCTCAATAGCACCATGTGGAAATACTTCTTTGATAATAAAAGGCCCAGACCATCGAGATCGGAGCTTCCCAGGAAATATGTGCAGCCTAGAGTTGTAAAGTAGTACCTTCTGATCAGGCTGAAAGGACTTTCTGAATATCATCTTATCATGTATTGCTTTGGTTCTCATCTTGTAGAGTTTGGCATTCTCATATGCATCAAAGCGCATCTCCTCTAATTCACTCAGTTGGAGTTTTCGCTGATCACCGGCTTTATCTATATCAAAGTTGTAGGCCTTAATAGCCCAATAAGCCCGATGTTCCAACTCAACAGGTAAATGGCAAGCTTTGCCATATACCAGTCTATAAGGAGACATACCAATAGGGGTCTTGAAAGCTGTCCGGTAGGCCCATAATGCATCATTCAGTCTCAAGGACCAATCCTTTCTATCGGGGCGAACCGTCTTCTCCAGAATCTGCTTGATTTGGCGGTTGGAGACCTCCACTTGGCCACTCGTCTGAGGATGATATGGTGTGGCAACCTTGTGGGTGACAGAGTATTTCTTGAGAAGAGCTTCAAAAGACCTGTTACAAAAATGAGAACCTCCGTCACTAATGATAGCACGTGGAGTTCCAAACCTGCTGAAAATGTTAGCTTTCAGAAATTCCAGCACAACTTTATGATCATTGGTCCTAGTGGCAATAGCTTCAATCCACTTAGACACATAATCCACAGCAACAAGAATATAAGTATGACCAAAAGATGGTGGAAAGGTCCCATGAAATCAATACCCCATACATCAAATAAATCAACAATCAATATGGGTTGTAGAGGCATCATATTCCTTTTAGATAAGGCTCCCAATTTTTGACACCTATCGCACGATTGACAATAAGCATGGGCGTCTTTAAATAGAGTTGGCCAATAAAAACCACTTTGAAGTACTTTGGCTGCAGTTTTCTTACCACCGAAATGTCCACCACAGGACTGAGAGTGACAGAAAGATAAGATGCTATGAAACTCACTCTCAGGGACACATCGTCTTATGACTTGGTCAGCACATATCTTAAATAGTCAGGGTCATCCCAATAGTAATGTTTGACGCGAGAGAAAAATAAATCTTTATCATGTTTAGACCAAAAGGTTGGGATTTGACCCACAGCAAGATAATTCACAATATGTGCAAACCAAGGTGGAGATGTAGTAGAGATAGCAAAGAGCTGCTCATCAGGGAATGCATCTCTTAGAGGGTCATGGCTATGCAGATCAGGAATAGGAATTCTGGATAGATGATCAGCCACAACATTCTCAAAACCCTTTTTATCTTTAATTTTAAAGTCAAATTCCTGGAGGAGTAAAATCCAACGGATTAGCCTTGGCTTGGCATCCTTCTTGGAAAGAAGGTACCTCAAGGCTGCATGATCAGAGAAAATGATGATCTTACTACCCAAGAGATATGACCTGAACTTATCTAATGCAAACACAACAGCATGCAACTCTTTTTCGGTGGTAGTATAATTCAATTGAGCATCAGTGAGTGTCTTACTAGCATAGTATATAACATGAGGAATTTTGTTGATGCGTTGGCCTAACACTGCCCCTACAGCAAAATTTGATGCATCACACATTATCTCGAAGGGCAGTGTATAGTCAGGGGGCTTAATGATAGGGGAGCTAGAGAGGAGGGTTTTTAATGTGGTAAAAGCTTCTTTACACGATTCATCAAATTCAAATTGCACATCCTGACTGAGAAGGTGACATAATGGACGTGATATCTTGCTAAAATCTTTGATAAATAGGCGATAAAACCCTGCATGGCCAAGGAAAGACCGTATTTGCTTAACTGATGTAGGTGGTGGTAAATTAGCAATCAGGTCAACCTTGGCCTTGTCAACCTCTATACCCCTCTTTGATATAACATGTCCAAGCACAATCCCCTGTTGAGCCATGAAGTGGCTCTTTTCCCAACTTAACACTAAATTTGTTTCCTCACAACGTTTTAAAACCAAAGTAAGATTGTGTAAGCAATCATCAAAACAAGTGCCGAACATTGAAAAATCGTCCATGAAAACTTCCAAAAATTTATCAATCATGTCGGAAAAGATGGACATCATGCATCGCTGAAATGTAGCAGGGGCATTACAAAGAACAAAAGGCATTCTTCGATACGCAAATGTACCGAAGGGGCATGTAAAAGTCGTCTTTTCCTGATCCCCTGGAAAAACTGGCACTTGATTATATCCTGAGTACCCATCTAAAAAGCAATAAAACTCTTGGCCCGCTAGTTTCTCTAGGATTTGGTCAATGAATGGGAGAGGGAAATGATCCTTACGGGTATTGGAGTTCAGTTTCCTATAATCAATGCATACCCGCCAGCCTGTGGTTTCTCTTATTGGCACAACTTCACCCTCTGAGTTTGGTTTCACCGTGATGCCCGATTTCTTAGGGACAACTTGGATAGGACTCACCCACTCACTGTCAGAGATAGGGTATATGATACCTGCGTCTAAGAGTTTCACTATCTCTTTCATCACCACCTCTCTCATGTGAGGGTTCAACCGTCGCTGCCCCTCCCTAGAAGGTTTGGCCTGGTCCTCCAGGTTTATGCGATGCATGCACACAGAGGGGTCTATACCCCGGAGGTCAGCCACTGTCCACCCTATAGCTCGCCGGTGTGTGGTAAGGATCTCCAACAACTGAGCTTCCTGGTCAATAGATAGACTAGATGAGATAATTACAGGAAGGGTGTGGTTGGGTCCTAGGAAGACGTATTTGAAGGAGTTAGGAAGGGTTTTGAGGTCAAGTGTAGGTGGGAATTCTATAGAAGGTTTAAGTGGTGGGGCGGTAGACACAGGGAGAGGGTCGGGGTGGGGTCGCCATGGGATATGTCCAGGATATAGGGCAGCCACTAAATGGTGATGGACCTCCTCAAGGTCAGGTGTGCCCTCATATTGATCGATCCAGTCATAGAAAAGGGTGTGCTCGAGGGCATCCTTAAGCACAGCAAAGGGAAGGTACTCCTGGACGAGGTCATCTAGGTCGTCAACCATAAGGCACTCAGCTTCACTCGAGGGTTGTTGGGAAGCACTAAAAATGTTTAATTTAACTTTCATGTTCCCAAATGAGACGTTTATGAGCCCTGACCTACAGTTAATGGTGGCATCGGCTGTGGCTAGGAAAGGGCGGCCAAGGATAACAGAAATTTGGGATTTGGAGTTGGCAACTGGTTCCATGTCTAAGACGACAAAATCAACAGGAAAGTAGAACCGGTCAACTCCAACAAGAACTCCTCTATAACACCTCTAGGTCTGCGAATGGATCGGTCTGCTAACTGAAGGGTGACTGAGGTGGGCTGCAACTCTCCGAGGCCAAGTTGTTCATACACAGAGTAAGGGAGAAGGTTGACACTGGCCCCTAAATCCAAGAGAGCTCGGCTAATGGTATGGTCACCTATGACAATGGATATAACAGGGACGCCTGAGTCCTTAAATTTAGGTGGCAAATCACTGGTCAGTAGAGAGTTTACTTGGTTGGTCAAGAAGACCTTTTGGGTGACATGGGATTTGGTTTTCCTCTTTTGGGTACACAGGTCTTTCAGGAACTTGGCATACGCAGGTACTTGTTTGATAGCATCTAAGAGGGGAAGGTTGATCTTAACCTGTTTGAACACCTCTAACATTTCCTCCATTCGTTGGTGGGACTTACTGAAAGGGGAGGGTTGGTTGAGGCATTGAGGGAAAGGAGCCCTAGGAATATAGGATTTTTCATTGGTGGCCTCAGCTGGGACATCCTTCTGTGGTGGGAGACTAACAGGATCAGGCATGGTAGGATCAGGCATAGAGGATTGGTTCTGTTTTTCAAGGGGAGTGTCCTTACTCACAATGGTTGGGTCCCTAACCTGATTGTCAACTTGTTTTCCATTTCTTAGGGTAGTAACGGCTTTCACCTGCTCATTTGGATAATGGGAACCTTCAACGGCGAACTGGCCTCTAGGGTTCTGTTGTGGTTGGCTGGGCAAGGTTCCTACTTCCCTACGGTTCATAGATTGGGCTAACTGTCCTAATTGGGTTTCTATTTTGGCAATGGATTGTGTATGGGAATGGACAAGCTGGGCCTGGGTTCTTAGCTCACCTGTCAGCTCTCTGTATTTGGTTTCTAGCTTGGCCTCCACCTTGGCTTCCATCGCATTAAAAGCTGAGAGGAGGGTAGATTGGGTGGCTAGCAATTGGCTCATCTGATCTTCAAAGGATGGCCTCTTATTGGTTTGGCCAAAGGGAGGATTGGTGGCTGGTTGGTAAGACTGAGTTGGGTTTGAGAATTCTGGTCTTGGGGCCTGATTGAAAGTGGGCCCCTGGTTGGATTGTTTCCAGGCGAAATTGGGATGATTTCGCCACCCCGGGTTATAGGTATTTGAGTAGGGGTTATTGACTCTAGGATAAGTTTGTGCAAGGTTGACGTGCTCTTGGACAAGATCAGGATACTGGGATGCTGAGGGGCAGTCAACAATAGTGTGCATAGGGCTGGCACAGATGGCACAGGCATCTTGAGAGGTTGGGGTATAAGGTGGGGTCTGTGAGAAAAAACCTGTCAAACCTCTCAGTAAGGGATGCCACTTAGTGTTCTAGGTTTGTGGTAGCTTTAACATCATACATGCCTCCCCTCGAGGCACTCCTGCCAGGCGTATGGCCTTCAGATCTATAGAGGGTGGCACTGTGTAAAGAGTTTTCGCTCAGGTCCTCTAATAGATCCCAAGCATCATCCGGGGTTTTCTTCATGAATGTGCCTCCACTGGAGGCATCTATTAAGGTCTTATGCTGATCGCACACACCCTCATGAAATCTCTGCACTAATTGCCACTTGGGCACATCATGGTGGGGACAGGACCGGAGTAAGGATTTCATTCTCTCCCAGCTTTCATGGAATTGTTCATTAGGTGTCTGAGTAAAGGTGATGATTTCATGGCGGATCTTATTGGTCCGCCCCATAGGAAAGTATTTCTTGAGGAATTCGGCTTGAAGTTCCTCCCAAGTGGAAATAGAGTTATGCTCAAGGGAGTATAGCCATTCCTTGGCCCTATCTTTTAAGGTGAAGGGGAACAACCTAAGGCGCACCTGGTCATCAGATAGTGTAAGTTTAAAGGTTGTGTTAACCTCTAGGAAATTTTGTAGGTGCCTATAGGGGTTCTCATTTAATTGGCCATGGTATGTGGGCAGCATCTGGATGATGTTTGGCTTAATTTCAAAATTAGCCACGGTTGCAGGAAGTAGGATACAGGAAGGGGAGGTGTAGGCAGTGGGACGGTAGTAGTCTTGCAGGGTACGGGCATGGGGCATTAGTGGATTCTGGTTTAGGCCATTCCCACCCCCAAGGTTCATGTTGTCCACCATTGGATGAATTTCAGGGATTGGTTTGCTAGGAGTTCTACAGATTCTATATAGGCGCTCAGGATCAGGATCAAAGGCAAGGTCGGGGTTCAGGGAGCGACGACCATGCATGCACAATAAAAATCAAACACAACCTGTGCAATCCTAATAGCGACAACTAGCAAGCATCAACACTAGATAGCGACAACTAGCACGTCATGCAATCCCACAAAGAAAAGAAAAACACCAAGCATCCAAATTTACTCTAAAAGAGGGTTAAGAGAGTGCAAACAGTGGGAAGGGATGGCCCTTCCAACGATGACGAAAATCAGCGTCCTCTCTTAATCCTGCAAAAGAAGAAGAACAAAATTAAGCGACTGAAAATAAATCTAAATTAAACTAAACTACTCTAAAACTAACTATGCTAAGAATTTAGTAAACTTTTATGCCGTCCCCGGCAACGGCGCCAAAAACTTGATCGTTTAAAATTAAAACCCTTGCAAGTGCACAAGGCAATTGTACTACGGTGAGTATTGAAGGGTTGTCGAACCTCAGGGACGGATTAATCTTTTACCAAATTCAAGAGAAGAAAGTTGCAATTTTTGTTTAATCTAAATAAAGCTATGAACTTTAACTACTAAGCTGAGTTTTAATCAATGTGGAGAAGACCAAGGCTTCGAATCCACCACAATAACTAGTGTATCGTCTCTCTCTCTCTCTCTTTTGAATAGAGATTTCCAATTGGCTAGCATATTCCTCTCGGACATACACTTGTCAACTCAAAATATAGTGCTCTCCTCTCGGATGTAACACATAAAATAATTAAAACATGGAATTGTGATCTATCTTTCTCGAGTATAAACCAATGAAATTTTATTGATATATAACACCTCAGTCTACTCACGTTCCTCTCGGATACGTAAGTATTCTTCGGATTGAAACTCACAAGAATTCACTCTTGTCTCTCTCGAGTACAAAGAACAAATCTTTATTGAATTAACGGTGATTACACAATAAAATTCATACACCAACTAGAGTAAAAACATAAGATGAGAGAAAAGAAATTACACAACCAGATTATTGGGCTTCATCTACGCCTTGGAAGGGTGTTTAGCCAAGCATGGGAAGAGAATCCATCATCTTCATCTTCATCATCTTCTCTCCTTTGCTCTAGCCTCCAATAATGCTCTAGATTCTCCAAGGGATGAATATGTGGTGCCCAATACGTTCTCTCATAAGGCCTATTTATAATAGTGAAGAGAAACCACGAAGTCCCCTTCCACATCCAAGTCGAAATAGGTCTTATTTCGGTTTTCCGTATACGGCGATCGATCGCTCCGTATTGACGATCGTTCGCTATCCGATCGATCGCTATTCCTTCGTTATTTTCCTCCGATCGATCGCTTTTCGATCGACGCCGTATGATACCGATCGATCGTAGTTACTGTCTTGCGCGATTAAAAAATTCTAGTAGATACGATCGATCGTTTTTGTGCCGATCGATCGTTTCCTTCAATATACTGCTTTTACGGCTCTAGCGATCGATCGCATTGATAGCCGATCGATCGTAGTTACTATTCATAAATTTCAAATGGCTATAACTTTCTGTCCCAAACTCTGAATTGCACGTGGTTGGTGGCGTTGGAAAGCTGACTTCTTGAACTTTAAAATTAGACTTGAATCAGTCCAATCAGACATTTGTACACGAAGTTATGATAATTTAACCATTCAAGTTGCTTTTCACCTCATTTCTGTGTATTACTCTTGTTTCCTACAAAAACCAAAAACTATATTAAAGTAGTAGTTATTCTAATCAAACACTAGCATAATCATAAGTTTAGGAGATTATAAAATACATATTTCATGTATAGATCACCTACCGTCGCTGCCATCATCGCCTACATCGGCAGGAGAAAGAAAAGAAGAATTAAACTTGATGCATGTGGTATGGGATCCTACTTTGTGTCCCCGGAGTCGTCGAGGTTGCCGGAGATAGCCGAGAGTCGCCAGATGTTGGAGGTCATCGAGCTCGCCGGAGGGTTGCTGGAAGTCGCCTCCCAAAAATAAGACGCTGTCTTTTTTTTTCTCCTGTGAGTTCTGTCGAGATGCCTCCCTGGTCACAGTGAAGAACCTAACCTCTGAGTACCCCCCTCCCCCCCCCCCCCCAAGCCACTTGATGTTGCTGGTGATCATTTGGCCCTTCATGCAACCACCTGGTGGCCACAACGAAGTACCTGGCAATCCAAGCGCCAGGTGTTACAAGTAGAAGGCTTTTAAATTTAGGGTTTTGGGTCGGGTTGCGCATTACCGCAGGTAATTACCTGATCCGACCCACGATTCGAACGGGTAATGACATTGAACCCGCAACCCGACCCTATTTTGCGGATCAGGTTTGCGGGTCGGGTACAAAATTCCCAGCCCTAATTTTCCCCTCATCATTGAAGGCCATTCCCACTAAAACGTGTTTGGGAGGCATATCCATGTAGTAAATTACATTCGTATTTTAAAAAGTATCATTTAAGGCGATTTAAGGGGTATTTCTCATTCACAATGTGAATGTCCTCATGAGGATATTTAAATGTCAAATTGCTTTTCAAGTGAGAATGGCGAACATAGACCATGAGTACTCTTAGGTGGATTTCTAAATGAACCTCCCAAACAATCCTTTATATTTAAATTGAGGGTGTTCACGAATGCTCGTGTCCGTTGGTTTGTCCGTCCGCTATTTTACAGACGGTCCGTATGGACTACGGACTGAACATAGACGAGAGCTTTCTGTCCATTCTAGTGGGGTGCTATGGATTGGACAACATCCGTGATCACCCCTAATTTAAATAGATATAAAAGAAAATAGAAAAAAGGCATCGCCAAAGTAACTATCATTTTCATTTTTATTTGATGACAAAAATAAAAAAATTTACTTTTTCACCAATCATCAAATTAATATAGGACAGAATGACATAAATCAGGTTTATTTTGGTTTTCGGATTTAGACAATTAATATAGGACAAGAAGAGTAAAAGATGTCTATCTATATACTATAATAGATCCTCTATGTTAATATAGTACATATACATCTTATGTAGTTTGGTTAGGATTGTTTCGTTTACGAATAGATAACCTATACGTCATTAGGGAAGTTTTTCCATATTACATGGCTAATGAGCCAGGATTGCCATATTACCTAGTTTTTCTAGGTTCATGCCATATAACTTAGTTTGGGGAGTAGGTCTTTCCATTTTGCCCTCCTAAAACCTTAACCCTAAACCCCAAGTTGATTTTTCTGTATTACATGGCCACCCTATTTAAGTTGCATCGTGTCATTATGTACCATACTTCAACGAATCACTCATTTATTTTTTATCTGTTTTAGCATTTTTTTTTTACGTTCTTAATTTTTCATTGAAGTATGGTACACGATGACACAATGCAACTGAAATGAAGAGGCCAAGTAATATAAAAAAATCAGCTTGGGGTTTAGGGTTAAGGTTTTAGGAGGGCAAAATGGGAAGACCAGGTTATATGGCATGAGCCCAAGAAAACCAGGTAATATGGCAATCCGGGCTCATTGACCAAGTAATATGGAAAAAACTTGCCAATTAGGCTAGGCGCACTACATCAACACGGACATCATCACGACCTTGAGATAAGATAGTGAACTAATAGCTGAAATCAAGCACCAATATAGGATTTTTGCAATGGACAATACCAAAGTATACCCTTTGAGAGGATGTGGTCTGAACAAAATAACACCATGACTTAGGTGCACATTTGCATTTAGAAAGGGCTTTCAATGACAGTCTCCTAAACACAATTAATAATATGGCAATCCGGGCTCATTGGCCAAGTAATATAGAAAAAACTTACCAATTAGGCTAGGCGCACTACATCAACACTGGCATCATCACCACCTTGAGATAAGATAGCGAACTAGTAGCTGAAATCAAATACCAATGTAGGATTTTTGCGATGGACAATACCAAAGTATACCCTTTGAGAGGATGTGGTCTGAACAAAATAACACCATGACTTTGGTGCACATTTGCATTTAGAAAGGGCTTTCAATGAGAGTCTCCTAAACACAATTAATAATAACATCCTTGTTTTAGGGGTCCTGTGCTTTTTTCATCTTTTCTTCCTCATGTAGGAGTTTGATGATTAGTTTATAGTTATTTTTCTTTTAAGAGGTTAATTTTCTTTTCTCTTGTGCTCACTTGGTGTTTTTGTTAAGGCCGTTATAGTATTGCTGTATCTTGTTTACGTTTTCTGAGCTGTGCTAATATTTTTCAATTATCCAAAAAAAAGGGGCTTTCAATGACAGCTGTGAGAAGAAATCAATCCCCAAGTCATCGTCAAACCACCAAAATTATATGGATGCATGCATCCTATAGACGACGACATGGCATGTAATTGTAGCATGTTAAAGACCGATTCTCATCTCACTGAACAATTATTTTGTACATACCATCTTCTTTAGGGTCTGAGTTCAGCCGATAAATCAGAACTAATCAATTTGTTTGAGAAGCCTTGGTTTATCTTTTATACTAGACACTCGTTGTGCCTTAAGCACGACAAGAAGTTTAAGAGAGGTGGTCCAGGGCCTCCAGGCAATTCTAGGAGAGTCGACTGGCCAGGAGGTGTTTAGCTGATCCCTGGCCATTGGGCCATGATGGTCAACTCATTCTTCCACTCTCCTTCAGTAAGCTCCTCTGTTCTTTCTTTATGTTCAATAGACAAGACTGTTTTTGCTCCCCCCAAAAAAGCAAGGATCTCACTAAAAAGAAGGCACTGCATTGAGTCTACCTACTTATCAAAATATTTTAAACTACAAAATGTGTTTTCGATCCAAATATTTTTTTCTTTCTTTTTTTTGGGCTGACAAGGCTGGAGGTTCATGATAGAAGTGAAGTATCACATGTTTCTGAACCTGGAGTTGCATCATATGCCTGAGAGAAGTGAGCCATATATATTAACTTGCAATTCGAGCTGCATGTAAATCAAAATGGAAATAAAAAAAGTCGAGCTTCATGACAGAGGTGAATCACATATTTTTGGCTCTACGCCACTTGTGGGGAAGGAAAACAAAGTACTAGATGATGAGGCAATTGAAAGATATGCTTTTTCCATCTCATAATACAGGCCATATGACAAGATGAACTGTGTGAACAGTAGCTTCAACTTTTTCTTTCCCTTACTTTATGATCATGCTCGGAGAAATCTTTCCACTTGGACATGATTTATTATTAGAAGATGCCTAGTGGCTTGACAAAGAATTTCTTTTCGCCTGAGCATATTTCTTTGCTCTTGTTTTCTTGCTTCTTTTTTTCGCAATAATGACCTGTCTCATTCAAGCAATAAAATGAGAAAAAGACTGCAGTCTACTCATGGTAGCTGCTATTTAACCATGTTATTAGGAAAGAAGCATATCCTTATAGTCTCATATTCATGATACTAATATGTTCAATACGCAGATTTAGTTGACGATAAGCACCAATGCACCTATAAACTCTTGGATCATCTGCTATATACTCCCTCCGTCACATAGAAAGTGTCCTATTTGTTTTCTGAGAAAATGAACTAAAATTTGAGTTCATTTTGAGAAACCAAATAGGGCACTTGGTATCCAACGGAGGGAGTACGTTTCTAATGATTGCCTAGGTGACCCTCATTGTCGACGGAGTCATTAGTTACAGTAAGGACGCATGTTCCACTTGCCTCTCCGGGATCCATTAGTTACAGTTATGTATGTCTATTCTCTGCTGGAAGTCCACATCCAAATTATCTAGCCTCTTTCATGGTCATCGTCGGGAGACTCGGACGATGGACTTAGGAATGCCAGAAGTGTTGGGCAGTGAACGTTGTCTGTTGAAAACTATCAATTAAATAGTATGTTTCCTGCCAGTTTGAGCTTTTTGGAAAAATCATAATAAATCTCATTTGAGGTGTTTATACCTCAATTATGTACCATGTACCGTGTTTGGTGGACACCTGCAAGTGAAGGGGATGTTAGAATATAAAAATATATAACAAAGATTTTCGTCTCTCAACGGCTCAAGCATTTGGAAAACTTGGTTATCTTATATTAATTATGAGCACTTGTTGTTACCCAATTGCAAGCTCACAGGGGAGTGGCAACCAGTGCTATATCAAATAGTGCCTGATTAGACCAAGAATAATCTGTCGACGATACTAAATAAAATGCTTATGACTTGAGAGTTGAGACAATAACGAAATTCTTAGTTTAGTTTAAATCCAAAGTAGAAGGAATTTTTGTTCTGATATTATGAAATTCTTCAATAATACGTATGTTGCAACGGTAGGTATATATGTAAACCCATTTTTATTGCAAATAAAAAATTTCACTAAACTCAAACTAGAGAGTACAAGACAGTTGACACTAGGTGTAGTTGACACTAAGATACGACTGCCCTTGCAAGAGTAAACACAAACTAATGGGTGTAATTGACACTAGGTGCTTGAGATGTTAGAGGTTATTTAACTAAGGCGAGTTTAGCCAAAAAGGAAAGGGATGAAGAAAACTTTGGCGCAAAATATTGCCCAAGAAGACCTGAAACGCAAAATTCAAGTCTCTACAAATTAAAAAACACCACAATAATTGACCACGAATGCATACAAAAGTAGTGTGATATACGTCATGCTGTCGTCAAGGCTGATTGTAACTAATAAAGAACAGCATATTGTAAGAACCAAAGTATATTATGAAATATAGTTGATAGAAAATGCTCTTGGTAGTCTAGCTAGGAGAATGAATAATGTCGTTCTTTTCTATACGAGCTGTGGTATATATCGTGTTTGACCTCTCAACAATTGGTCTTTCTAATCTGTCTTTGCATGATACATACGCACAATAATGTGACTCTAGACAAATAAAGTATTCGTTCATCCAATCGGCTAGCTACAACCACATGATATATACATATGTGTCACATTCAGATTCAACTACATGGGACTATGTCAATGCGATTGCTGAGGACGCGCGGGGGCGGCGGGGGGGGGGGGGGGGGGGGAAGAGGGGAGCTGAAGGAAAACAAAATAACTGGTGGGTCATAATCATTCAGAAGAGTATTCTGATGGGAAGGAGAACAAAATAACTCTGGGTCATAATCATTCAGAAGAGTATTCTGATGGGAAGAATAAAGATACTATGTCAATGCGATTGCTGAAGACACGCAGGGGGAGGGGGGAGAGCAATAAGAGAAAGTTAAGAAATGATGGAGAACAAAATAACTGGTGGGTCATAATCATTCAGAAGAGTATTCTGATGGGAAGAATAAAGATAGTACATATATAGCTTGATGACAGTTTGTCAACGCTTTGCTAGGCATGGACACATGGTAACAGTGGAGAACAATTTGGCTTTGCCTACTCTTGTATTTAACTTGGATTCAGGTGAGCTATGTTGAGGATTGTGGACTCCCTTATGCTTAATATACGCTGAATAATAGACCTAAATATATAAAATAATAGAAATATTGTATAGCATGCCTTGCCTTAGATTTTCTCCATGAGTGCGGTCGCTCTAGTACACCTTAGCTGGCTTATATGTTGTTTTGCTTGTACGCCTTCGTATTTTGACTTCAATTTATGAAGTACCGATGATTGATGTGCACACAAGTCTGTGTTTATATGGCTTTTCCTGAAGGCCGTGCGATTATAGCTGGTTTTATAGTCCATATTGTTACTCCTATCTGATACTCCCTCAGTTCCAAGTTAATAGTTCGATTTACTTTTCGAAAATCAAATTAATGTGGGATGGAGGGAATATGTGGTCTTTATGCTCTGTTTGCAAAAGATAAGTAAAAGTTCGTTAGGTTCTATAATTATATATTTGGCGGCCACTGAAAACTACGTCGCATACTCGAATTTGCAGAGAGCCTAATGTCATATTGCCATGAGAACAAATGGTTCATAGCTTGTTGGACATGGGAAAGATTATATGTCGAGAAAATACTTGTAAAAGTCCAGTGGTATATATGCCCTAAGGGATTGTTTGGGAGGTCATTTCCCACATCATTTAAGATCATTTCCCACTAAAACCCGTTTGGAAGTCACATTTACATACACATACTGAAGTACCATTTAAGGCCATTTAAGGGGTGCTTCTTATTTACTCTGTGAATGTCCTAGGAGGACTGAAGGCATTTGTCAAAAGGCTTTTTAAATGGGAATAAGGTGAAAAGACCATGAGTACACTTCATTAACAAATGGATGGTTGAAATGCTTAGTTGGAAATAGTACTCAAGAGTAAAGAGGACTTTGTGTTATCCTTTCATGGCTTTCTAAATGAACCTTCAAAACATCCCTTTACATCCTAAATGACCTAAAGGAAAATAAAAAAAATGGACCTTTCCAAGCAAACTATCATCTTCATTTCATTTGAGAAAAGGAAAATGAAAAAATTTACATATCCTACAATGATCAAATGGCCTCCCAAACAGAACCTATGCACTATTCTTTTGTGTTAGTTAAAAACTTACGCACCCTTACTCTATAGATAATGTCACGCCCTGAAATCCCATACCTCGATCGGAGTGCATAAGCCAACCAATGAGATACAAATTGAGGTAGAGTTCCCAGGCACGAGACCGAACAGTCGATTTTCCAACTGATTACAATCATCTCAAAAGGACGTGTAACTGATTATACCCACAATTAGTGTAATACCATAATAGACATCAATGAATACTATGAAATAAATTTACTTAATAATAATCCATTTAAGAAAGTCAAATAAAATAAACTTATAAGTCTATAGCACACAATTGCCAATAATGTCATAAGCATCAATAAAAGTAAAGCAAATAACTAAATCGTCTTTAATCTCTTCTCGGCACCTGCAATCCGCTATTCAACTACTGCACTTCCAGATCTCACTTTTCGTTTGCGCCTGCATTAGAGGATGCATGAGTATTTCATAGAAACACTCAGTAGGATGTAAAAACCCGCTGAATTAAAACAAGCAGTATGAAGAGAATAAGAATAACAAGGGATGGTGAACATCTCACAACATCTAAACTGAACCGAGGTCTATACACCTGCAAGGTTAGTCGACAACAATTCCAACTCGCAAGTAAGGAAAACATCAATAAGGCTCCTACTACACATATGAGTAAGGATAGAATAACAATCATAACAAAGGCTCCAGACATCTAAAGTGAAAGGAGTTACAATTTCTGCTAGTTGAACCGGTCGTTTGCAAGTGACTAAAATAATATACCAGAACCACCCTAGGGGTCCTCTCTTTGGAACCCTGCCATGCGTCTAGGATGCTGGCCCCACCAGTACTTACGGATACGATGGGCGGAGACTGAGGACCTTCCGTAATGTCCACAATCTAACGTATGTATAGTGCCTCCCTTCGAGCAGTATGGAATCACAATTTCATAAATATAAGTGACCTCGCAAGATCTAGCAATGGCTTAATTGAGCATACTATGAAACCACCATGGGGAGAGTCTCGCAAGGTCTCCAGTGGAAGAAACAATCATGTAATCAATATGAGCAATATCTCAAAGGATTAGAGGTCACAACACTCTAAGATCATAAGGTATCTCTTATCAGAATAGACTCTCTCAAGGAGTATGGATAGAAGCATCAAAGTCTTTGGTCAATACATAACTCACTCATTGGAGTAGCATAGAATAACAAGACAACCCAAACACTTCGAATAATGACAACTCACACAAGGAGTACCATACAATCAATACGTACCTTTCATGTTCAGCCCTAGATAGGAATTCCTCATTCGCATTAGAGTTTATAATCCAAATATCAGAGAGAAGAAATCAAGAATCTTAGATGATTTGAATTCCAAGTAGAATATCAAACCGACATCAACGCTTTTAAAATAGATAGTTATGAATCACTTGTTCAAAGGATTATCCCTCATAATATTGAATTACATCTAACCCAATTCTTACTGTGATATTCCATAAGTATATAGTCCAATTACTGGTATTAACATATTAATCGTTATCATATCATATTACATGATGTTATTTGTATACTTAGCATTTTCTCTCAGATTCAGCTCACTGTCTCCTGCACAATAGTCCTCTTCCGACGGATACTGTGCTCTGTAAAGTAAGACTTAACCTCTGAAATTTTTACTGATAATACCCTCGTGAGTCTAGTTTTCAACCCCACTGATTTTATATTTTTCCTATTTTATTTGAATTAGTTATGAATTATTTACTCCTGACTGTCACTATAGAAACAGTTCTAGCCGAGATTAGGACTTTTAATTAAACTTGATTATCTTAGTTAATAACACATTATAAATAATAATACATCAATAACAGACCATATACTCCCCTCCTAGACCAGTTACAGAACCTAGAATTATCTGGAATTACTAAAGTTCACTCCTTTCTTGTGTTCTTATATATAATATAGTTTGTAAACATTAATACACCCCAAACAAGACAATTAATGTAGGACACACCTTAAAGGCACAAACTCAATGTGAATCATCATCAACCAAACAATATCAGAACTTTTAGTCTCTGGAAGATTAATAAAGCATTAGACTTTAGATGCGAATTCCTATCTAGAAGTGACACATAAATGCACATATGATTTGTGATACACTACGCATAGAATTAAAGACATAACTCATTCATCTCGCAAGAATCCAAACAATAACTAAGGTGTTGAATCAAAACACTTGTCAAAATTATATATAATCAAAAAAGAGAAGAGGGAAAAACCATCCTACTAATTAATCCTCCAAAGATTTCGCCTTTCTACGCGCCTCTCGTCTCTTCCACCTCTTCCAAAGCTCCCGCTCCAAGCTCTCGCAAACTCCCACAAGAACAAGCCTCCAAGGAGATGAGTGAATGTGGGAAGGGGAAGGGAAAAGTCTCTGGACGTTCTAGGGTTAGCACAAGCCAATTCTCTAGTATTTATATAGAGTTGGGGGAGAATCCATTCTCAAACTAATCTTCCAAATCATGGACACTTCCAACCAATGGGAAGGCTTCAAAATCCTATTGGGTGATTGGGATTTGGTATCTTTTCCAAGCAAATCCACCCCAAAAACACTCTAGAAATCGCAAAACCGCAACCGGCGATCGATCGGCTATACGGCGATCAATCGTCGTATGCGTTGTTTTACACTACCGCGTTACAGCCGATCGATCGCTATTTTTGCCGATCGATTGCTTTATGCGAAACACAACATTCACAAATCACAGTAACTACGATCGATCGTTTGATAAGGCATCGATCGGTTCAGCTTGCCGATCGATCGGTTCTTGTGGTGATCGATCGCAGTCACTTTCGATCAAAATTCAATTTCTCATATTTTTTTACTCCGAACTCCAAATCGCGCATAATAGGTGGCGTTGGAAAGCTCTTCTCACCAACTTTAATTTTCACAAGGCAAAATATGACCAAATCAAACATTAAGAGGGTCAAATTTGGGTTTTAAAATATTTACTAATTTTTCGGATGTTACAGATAATAGGGTTCAACCCTGAAGCATCTCCCATAACTGGGAGAGATCCAACCATCACAACAAAAAGTGGCAGACGGGCCATTGTGGCCAGGGAGCAACAGTCTACTTGAAACGGAGTTATAGATTAGAGTACATAGATAAAATACACAAGGATTTCTGTGGATCAGTAATTCTGCCTCCGGCTCATAGCCGTTCTCACCGCGCTTAAAGAGAATTACAACTTACTAGAGGACACTACAAACACTCAACAAAATTTATGAGGATTGCGACCTTGAAAATTTTCTCAGTCAATCACCTCCATGATGGGTTAAGAAACCTTAGCGATATCACATTTTTTGTTGAGGAAAATTTCTTTCTTTTTTCCCACTCTTTTCCATCACCAAGAATATTTTTATTTTTGCTATTGACCATCACCAAGAATATGGGAAATTATTTTACGAGTCATGTACCCGAAACTCATGCTCACCTCCAAAGGGTGATTGACATGATCTCCTGAGGTTAATTTAGTGATGAGCACGAAATCCAAGTACGCGACGCGTAGGGCTGTCAACGGGTCGGGCTTTTGCGGGCCTGAGGTTGGCCCTGGCCCTAGCCCTAACAAACTTAACCCTGGCCCTAGCCCGACCCTAGCCCTAAGATGACCTTGAAAATTCAGCCCGACCCTAACCCTAGTCGGGCTAGGGTCGGGCTTCGGGCTTTTCGGGCTTTTGGAGAGCCTAAAAAAACGCAAGTATGATATATTATAAACTATACATGATTTAATGCCAAAAGGAGCCGACAGACACATTTAAATATGATAATTTTTATATTTGGTTGGTCCTAGTGTAAAAATAAACAAATACATGTAACAATCCTAATATCTACAACTAACAAACATCGATCCTAGATAGCAACAACTAACAAACATCGATCCTAGATAGCAACAACTAACAAACATCGATCCTAGATAGCCACAACTAACAAACATCGATCCTAGATAGCAACAACTAACAAACATCGATCCTAGATAGCAACAACTAGCACCCTAATAGTCAAGTAGTTCAAAATTCAATTCTAAAAAAATAATAATTCGAGAGAAATACCAATTTTAGAAATAGACAGGCGAGCTGGTGAGTAGGCAGGCGAGCTCTTTCTGCAATAGGTTTTTTCCATCTCCCAACCTGTCCAACAACAATTCGAACAACTAATCATTCACCAAAAAGACACATGTCAAACATGAATAAGAAGGAATGAATTCTAGGCTCCCACCCACCAACTCTATGCTATTTTGCTCTCTTAATTGTTGCAGATAGGGCAACCAATCAGCAACATTCCTCTCACTTTATTTAGCACTACTAAATAAAGGTTCCCCTCCTCCTTTCTCATCCGGGCTTGGGACCGGCAATGGAGGAGTTAAAACTTTTTTTTGAAAACCGTATTTAATAAAAAATAAAAATTTAAAAAACTAATTTGAAATACCAATTTTAGAAAACCTTTGAACATAAAAAATTAAAAAAACATACCTTAGCTATCTGCTATTTTGATTCCGATTATTTCACTCTTGTCACTATTAAATTCATCATCCAAATCATCGAAACTGCCCACAACCGTCTTGCCACGTAACCAATCCTGCGTGCAAATTAAACATTCAACTGTCTCAGGCAAGAGAGAACTTCTATATTGGTCAAGAATACGCCCACCAGTGCTAAACGCGGACTCTGAAGCAACAGTAGTAATAGGAACAGCCAAAATATCTTGAGCCATTGCAGCCAATATTGGGAACCTGGTTGAGTTAACTTTCCACCAAGAAAGAATGTCTAAGTCAGTGTCTCTATTTTCTAGGCTCCCTCCAAAGTACAACTCCAACTCAGATTTGTCGCTGTCATTGTTTGCAGCATATCCTTCTTCTTCCAACCATTGTTGAATCTCTTCTTCATCATTTGAAGGAATGACAACCTCAGTTGAGGCCTTATCAACAACTGGAGATATTTTGTTCTTGTATTGGTCAAACAACAATTGCATCAAAGCTATACTCCTTTCAAAACGTAGTGCCCCCAACTCTCTTCCAAGTAGTTGGGCCAAATAAAATTTCAACAACTTCCTCTTGTATCTAGGATCCAAAATCAAAACAATATCATACGTAACAGGTATATCACTCTAATATTCATCAAATTTACTTAACATTTTGTAGCACATAGAACTGAGAAAATACTCTGTAGAAATTGTACCTCCAAGTATAACCTTTTTTATTGTAGATATTTCCTTCAAAAATAGATGAATTGCAGGATAATCAACACCACAAAATAATTTTGTTACATCATAGAACCGCTTCAAAAACTTACAAACAGTGGCGGCATTTTCCCACTCATCATCAGAAGGTTTATGTTTATAAGATAAATCTTCCTCTTCTAATCTTTTAAACACATCACGATATGGCAAAACAGACTCTAACATTAGATATGTAGAATTCCATCTAGTGGTAACATCTAAGCTAACACCCTTTCCCACATTAATTCCCAATTCAGTTATCAGCTCAACAAACTTTTGATGACGGGAAGGGGAGGCCATCACATATTTTACAGACTCACGAACATGAACAATTACATCTAAAATTTCTTTCAGTCCAACTTGCACAATAAGATTTAACACATAGGCAGCACAACGTATATGAAAAAGAGAGCCTTCTAACTGAAGAGACTCCTTATCTTTAAGGTCCTTTATGAGATTTCTTTGAGCAACATCATTGTTCGCTGCATTATCTAAAGTAATAGTAGATACTTTGCAATCAATTTTCCACTTTACTAGAGTGGCTTTAATAGCATTACAAATTGCCACTCCAGTATGGCGGGATAGAATTCTAGTAAAACTAATAATCTTCTTTTGTAGATGCCAAGCCCTATCAATATAATGCGCGGTAACACAAATATAATTGAACCTTTGATTTGAAGTCCACAAATCAGAAGTAATACTAACTGTAGAAGAAAGGTTTTGGAAAACATTCATCAATGCAACTTTCTCTTTTGTATAAATTTTTTGGCAATCCATTTTAATTGTGTTCCTAGAAACCATTTTGAATTGAGGCTGCATAACTTGACAAAATGAATAAAATCCTTATGCGTGACAATATTAAAAGGGTATTCATGCACTATAATTGCTCTTGCAAGAGCTTCCCTACAAGCTTGTTGATCGAATTTAAAAGTAGAGACTTTACCAAAAGCAGTAGTAAGGAGTGGTTGTTTAGGATCCATGTTTGTTCCTCTTGGACAACTATCAAAGTGCCTTGCAAGATGAGTTGTGCCATCAGTTCCCAATCCCACAAAGGTATTCTTGCAATAATTGCAAACTGCCCCGACTCTTTTCCCATTTTCATCAAAGGTTTTCTGAAAATGATCCCAAACAAATGATTGACCCCTACTACGTTTTTTTCTAGTTTGCTCATTAGATGCTCCTAATTCTGAATGGAGAGCAGGAGGGCGAGTTGTAGAGCTAGGGGTTTGGGGCACAATAGGTGTGAGGGTGGGAGTTGAAGAGGCTTCTTGTGTGGAAGAATTGATTGGTGTTGAAATAGTGGGGGGTGTAGAAGAGGTGCAAGGATTGGAAGAACTAGCCTGTGCAACTGGTGATAGATGTGGGAAGGACAAAGATTCACTACCGCGGTAAGACATATCTACTACACTAAATTCGACCAACAAGTAGATAAGAAATCGAGTACTCAGTAACAAAAAGAACTATAGTCAATTTAGGAGATAACAAATAACAAAGATAACAAGTATTATAGGCAATTTACAGGCAATTTACAAGCAACAGATAACAAAGATAACAAGTTTAGGCAATTTATAGATAACAGATAACAAAGATAACAGAAATCATGTACTCAATAACAAGTATTATAGGCAATTTAGGATACAACAGATAACAATTTAGGCAATTTACAGGCAACAGATAACAAAGATAATAGTTTAGGCAATTTACAGGCAACAGATAACAAAGATAATAGTTTAAGCAATTTACAGGCAACAAATAACAAAGATTACAGTTTAGGAGATGTTACTGTCACCGGCAGTCGGTCGGTCGCCGGTCGGGGGAGAAAGCGCCGGTCGGGGGAGAATGGCTGTCGCCGATCGGGGGAGAGCGGCGGTCGGGGAGAGAGAGAGGTCGCCGATTAGGGTAGAGCAGCGGTCGTGGAGAGAGAGACGTCGCCGATCGGGGGAGAGCGGCAGTCGGGGGAGAGAGGGGTCGCGGGAGAGCGGCGGTCGCCGATCGAGGGAGAGAGGCAGTCGGGGTCGGGGGAGATCGGCGAGGGAGAGAGGCTGTCGGGAGAGAGGCTGTCGGGAGAGAGAAGTCGGGGAGAGCGGCGGTCGGGAGAGAGAAGTCGGGGAGAGAGAGGTCGTCGATCGGGGAGAGCGGCGGTCGCCGATCAGGGAGAGCGGCGGTCGGGAGAGAAAGGTCGCGGGAGAGAGAGAGAGAGGTCGGGGAGAGAGAGGTCGTCGATCGGGGAGAGTGGCGGTCGCCGATTGGAGAGAGCGGCGGTCGCCGATCGGGGAGAGCGGCGGTCGGGGAGTCGGGAACGGGGAGGATTTAGGTTTTGTTTTTTTTTGTTTTTTATATATCACCTAGTCGCCCGAGTCACCCGGCCCGATTTCGGGCTTTCGGGTAGGGTCGGGCCTTCGGGCTTTTTCTAGCCAAGCCCGGGCCCGACCCTACCCGACCCAAAGTTTGGGTTTTGAGGCCCGAGCCCTACCCTAGGCCTCAAAATTCAAGCCCTTACCCGCAATTTTGCGGGTCGGGTAGGGTCGGGCCATCGGGCAAAATTGACAGCCCTAGCGACGCGTACCTAATAACAAGAATATTACCATGTATAGTATCTCGCCTGTAAGCTGGCACCAAGTGCTAACAAATCTTACCAGGGTGGCTTTTCCATATTTTCCTGAAATCTTGACTTAGAACATAAAATGCATGTCTTAAATGCTCCTTACCAAAAGAAAAAAATTTCTTTCTAAATGCTTCAAACAAATTCCTAGCGTGGAACGTCCAACCAGGGGGGCAGATTGGATGAACGTAGAACCAAAATGGACCCACATACATTTCTCCAAGTCCAAAATGCTAAGGGTGCCAAACCCTGGGCGTGCATGCTTCATAAATTTGAGCACATCCATCAATATTCACCCAAATTTGAATCAAGAAAAAAAGGAAGAAGTTAATATGCGCCACATCGCGAATAGGGGCGAGTGGGTGCTTAAAATCCCACCTGTCCCTTGTTTAACGCCGACGACACGATCGAAATCGTGCGGCTAAAAATTGCTCGGCGCACCTGCTTCGCACACTCCGGGCCTATTTAAGCCGGAGTCAAAAAGAAAAAAAAACTTACCAAATAAGAAAGGAGATAGGTCTGAAAATTCAATCCATCAATAAGCTTACCAAAATATACCAAAAAGAAAATATGAGAAAATTTCTTGCTCTTTTTGCCATCCCTAGAATCTTAACCGTAAATGTCTTCTTCATTTTGGTCTTATATATATTCCTCTTTCTCTCCTAAATACCATGGACCTGGTCTTGCTGGGTCCCTTCCCCAGTCCCCATCTCCACCATCTTTATCTACTCCCCCACCTTGCATCCCCCACACCCCTTAATTTTCTCCTGCAAGTATCTTCCTCTTGTATTACTTGAGCTTCCCCATCTTCAACCATCTTTGCTCTACCTCTCTCTCTCTCTGTCTCTTGGTCAAAGACCACACTTGCACACACTCACACAGACATACATCCACCATTTCAAACAAACACAAATGGTTCTACCAAAGCGTGGACACAGGTTTTTCAAGTTTAGATGCATTTTGATTGACAGCTCTTCTCTTATGTCTAAACTTTGAGAATCCTTCTTCCAGCAACAAGCACACAAACTAGTCCTCAAACTCCCTTCTCTACCTAGATTTTTAAAGGCATAGTTCTCATTAGTTCTCTTCCCTTTGTTGGTAGTTGGTACTTGGGGCTCAGTTTGTTTTCCTGCTGTCTAGCCCGGTTATTTTGTTCTTCTCTTATACAGTTATACCAAAAAGCTTCTTTAATACATCCATGTACGCTAAGAACTTCGACTTCGGGCGTGGATTGAGAGATATGGCATGGAATATCATGCTGAAGATTGACTACTCAAGGTTTTTCTGGCTCCATCTTGGCGTGTTTTCTTACGAGAATCATGAAGGCCGGCCGCCGATCTAGCATTTGCTTTTCTTCTTCAATCTCCTTCTGATATAGTTCCTGCATATATCTCCAGTGTTTCCTTTTCTTAAGTCCTTTTTTCATTTCTTTCTGTTGCTCTAGTTTTTCTTTCTTTTCTCTCTCTTCTTCTTGTGAAATCTGAAGACAAGGTGGGTGAAGCTTTTTCTGGGTAGACCAAAATGGTCGAAAGCCGTCTGCGGCCGCAGCTAGTTGATGTTGGCAACGGCAAGTCCAAGTTGGATTACGTTGAAACCGATCCAACTGGTCGGTATGGACGTGTGAGTTCTTTACATATTCATTTTGGTATTTATGTCTAATATCTATTTCGTTTTTCTGTTGTAAATGATAGATATTGTCGTCTTATGATAGTATTGTCTATGTGTATTGACTTCTATATTATATGAACATAACATTAATCTTTTGATCTTAAATTAATAGCCAAGTGTCACCAACAATGTGTTTCTTGTAGTATGTTTAATTTCAGATTGCTCCGGCCGAAGAAGTTGTTGGTACTTGTTTTTTTTACTTTTTTTTCTTGGATTGTTGAGTTACTAGTGTATATGCTGCTTTGATCTTGTTTTGGTGGCCATGTAAATTTATTTGTTGCAAGTTGTACCCCAAAAGTTTGTATGCTAGGCAAAAGAAAGTCAGCTTTTGGAGCTAGCATGACAAACTTTGGCATAATAAGACGACAAAAGTGATGTGGTCATCACTTTATTTAAAAGTTGGAAAATGGGAGAGAAGAATACATTCTAATTAATCAAACCACAGGAAACTTTTGTTTGGAAGAGTAATAACAAAACAAAGACATTTTATCAGAGGGACCAAATGAAAGATAATGACAGTTAAATAATAAAAACCCGTTTTGAGATGTCAACAAATTCATGATTGTTATGGACTATATTTCTCAATCGCTTTTATATGTAGAAGCAAAATATATGTACAATATTTAGGGTTCGATTCTTTTTTTCTTCTTTTCTTACAAATCCTTCAGGGTATTGATCATACAAACATGCTGATAATCAGACCCCCCGACAGGGTCGATTGATCATCTCTCTTAATAATTTGTTTTTCTGGAGAATTATATCTCTATTATTCCTTTTGATTGTTGATATGATTATATCACACTATTATTCCTTTTGTTATATTATACCCTTGCAAATTTTTATAGACTTGATAGGATAAATTCTTTGCTATAAGGGGCGGACCTACGTGTAACCCATGGGGGTCAGATGAGTTTATCCATTTTACTGAGATTTCACTAAGATTTCATCACTCAGTGTATATGTAAGGCTTAATTCAAAATGACCTGACCCCCATCCCTGAAAATCAAACAAACAAAGGAAGGTACCGGCCTAGATAGTAAAAAAATTGTAATATCCGACTTTTTTTTTATGAAGAGTAATTTTAGATGGCTAGATTTTCTCAATTATGGGGCCTAGAAGAAAACTAAGATGAATGTCTGAGATCGTGGTTAACTTGATGTTTTCTTTATCGCCTAATTATATATCAATCATCAACTAGGTCAACAGTCTGATTAGATTGGAATAGTCCCCTAGCTAGGTTCCCACAAGTTTTTCTTGTCTCTAAAGTCGACAGTTGTAGTGACCCCACATAAGAGAATATGCAAAACACTTTGTGCTCCAGGTAAAGTTGCTCCGGTGTAACTACCATTCAACACCTCTAGCTAGCTTGGAAGATACAGTGCTGATCTCTTCTTTTGAATGGTTCACTAATATTGATCACAACTTTCTCCCATATCGGGTGAGTTTGAGAAGGACAAACAGGAGTGTACCTCAAATGCCCCTTTTCCATATGATACGATGCATTTGTGTCTGCTAACTTGGAGAACACTTTTCTGCTTTTTTTCTTTAATTGATGAGCAAGCAACATAAAGTAATCTAACAATGAGACACAGATCCAATATTTTTCATTATTACTTCAATTATGTTGATTGTCCTATGTTGATTATTGTGATCATGAAAGAAGAAAATAAAAGTCATTGAAATTGTTGACCTCGTTGAAACTTGACACCACTGTTAGCATAATATCAATTAAAACATGAAGCAGATGATGATTTGTGTGTGATTATCTAACCTTTTTATCCACCAACCTTGAGCTTTGCAGTTTAAAGATGTGTTGGGAAAAGGTGCATCAAAGACAGTGTATCCATTCGAATTGTTCTTACATCAACTAATTAAGATACCAAATTGGATAGAACTTTGGTTTTATCATCTTCTAAAGTAGAAAAATTTATGGTTATCTTCTTATATGCAAATTATTCCTTGATAAGAGTAAAACAGCTACAAGGCATTTGATGAGATGGAGGGCATTGAGGTAGCATGGAATCAAGTGAAACTCCATGATGTTTTTCAGTCACCGGAGCAAATGGAACGCTTGTACTCGGAAGTTAAATTGCTTGGCATCCTAAACCATGATTCAATTATGCAGTTCTACACATCTTGGGTGGACGTTGAGAAGAGAATCTTCAACTTCATCACCGAGATGTTTACATCAGGAACCCTCAGAGAGTAAGATTTCCTTCCTTAATATAATTATAATGTAAAAATGGGAAAAAATTAATGCACATTTTTCATGTCGAAATTCCTACTTGAAGCATGTATTGTATATTTTCTTCTTATCAGTAGTAATGTAAAATATGGCTTTAATGTGAAAAAGTTAGTCAATGGATACTCATAAGAAGATGATCAACTCCAGGTACCGAAGACGATACAAGCGAGTGGACATCCGAGCAATCAAGAGCTGGGCACGCCAGATTCTTATCGGGCTTATTTACCTACACCAACATGATCCCCCAGTGATACATAGAGATCTCAAGTGTGACAACATATTTGTCAATGGCAATCTGGGGCAAGTCAAGATTGGTGATTTTGGCCTCGCTACCATGCTTAAAAACCTTCGCCCAGCTCATAGTGTCATAGGCAATGCTCTCTCTTTCATGATAAGTAGTTCTCTTAATTGTTTTTTAGTTGTTAGGGAAATCTAATCGAACGTCAAGTTGAACAAATGTACTGAATTTCTTGTTTCTTCTTGCCAACAATTTCAGGCACACCAGAATTTATGGCGCCGGAATTGTATGAAGAAGAGTACAATGAGCTAGTGGATGTTTACTCCTTCGGCATGTGTATGTTAGAGATGCTCACATCTGAGTTACCTTATAGTGAATGTTCCAATCCAGCACAAATCTTCATGAAAGTAACATCAGTAAGCTACTATTCACAGCTCTTTGCAACATCTAAAATATGTTTCCAATGATGTAAAGGCAACATAATAGAATACATCCTTTTTCTTCATTAGGGAAAATTGCCAGAAGCCTTCTTCCGGATTAAAGACTCTGAGGCACGACGATTTGTGGGGAAATGTTTGGAAAATGTTTCCAGACGAGTTTCCGCTAAGGAACTTCTTTGTGACCCCTTTCTTCGATTGGACAAGAGTGACCATTCAGTAGCAGTGAAAGGTTTAAGAGCATCTGATGCGCCAAAGAGGGCTAATTGCGACGAAAATGTGACCAACACAGACATGAAAATCACCGGGAAGTTGGATCCACAAGATCAAACCATCTCTCTTAAAGTAGAAATTACTGATAAAGATGGTGAGCTGAAGAATTAGCACCACCATTCTAAGTTTAGTTAAGATCACATCAATTTATGTAGGGCCAACTACATAAAGCCAAGATTATACCTACTTTAGCTAAACCTACTATTGATTAAGCAAATGTTAGTAACAAAATTTTCTTCTCAAATGGCATTGGCAGGCAAAATCAGGATCATATGCTTTTCTTATGACATCCATGTTGACACTCCAATGGAGGTAGCAACTGAGATGGTCAAGGAGCTTGAAATTACCGATAGAGAGCCTTCGGAAATTGCCGCAATGATCGACGGTGAGATCTTAGCTTTAACCCCACATGGGAAGGAGGACAGACCTCGGTCTGGGTCCCAGCATAGCATCAGCCTCCGTGATGAAGACGATGACGACAACGGTGATGGACCCAGCAAGCCCATCTCACCTCCTCTTCCTTGTCCATCCTCTCCTACTTCCCCTTCATGTGTCATGCCTGCCTATGGCGACGATATGCGTTGCAATCAGGATGGACTTCAAGGTTTGTGCTCTATTTCTTATTACTGGACTAGGGTACATTACCTAATCATGTTAATGTGATAAATATAAATTTATACCTTTAAAACTTTTGCTTTAAATTATTATCTAGACTACACATACACGATTACTGATTACATTGATATGTTTTAGTATGATAAGGTAAAGTATTACTACAAATTTATTGTTTTTGGAGTAACCCTGGTTATTTTTACACTATAGATCGTACCCGGCAACAAAGCATATTTGAAGGCCATCTGTTTGGCGATGATGAAACGAACTCTCAGATTTCGTACTGCTATTCAAACATGAATTACAACTCAGGAAATGAGATCGACGACTGGGAGGACTGCGCAATTCAAGAAGCCATTCCAAACTCATTGAGCCTCGAATCCCCCCGGTTCTACGTTGATGGACAGTTGATCAATGTGGGGCAGCCTGCAGACGCACAGAGTGGTAGCTCACACATCAATCCTACTCCGCGTGGGCAACGATCCCTGGCTGGTCGCTGCTTGTCGAGAATGCGGTCCTTCGTCGATGTCCGGGGCCAGATTTTGCAAAAAAAACTCAGGGAGGATGTGGCCAAGAGAAGACTGTTTAAGACAGTTGGAGCTGTGGGAAACATAGGATTTCAGGAGCCTAGCAAGGGTCCAGGCAAACAAGCCAATGGATCTTCCTCTGGGCCTAGTGGACTCTCTAAGAAGAAGTAGTGAAAAATGGAAAGAGGCCACTCAACTTTTCTCCATGGAATAATGTAGTGTTTGAGAGTCTCATGCCTTTGTGTACTCATTGTCTCAAAACATTTGTTGGTGAATATAAATAAATTGTTGTGTCATTAAATTTATGTTTTAGAATTTCTTAGGATCCTATGACTTCATTGGTAGAGCTAGAGACCCATAAGCTGCAATGATTTGCACCAAAACTCCCATATACAATTTGCTTCATTCACACTCCCACCAGGGTCCCATTTAAAAGGTAAAGCGGATATTTCAACCTTTAGCGCTTATCAAAAGAAATTCAACCTTTAATTAGATGCAAGCCCACGTTGCTTTCAGTATGGCAACTAACCTGCAATGAAACCTCCCTTTAGTTCTGAAATATATTACTCCTGTAATTATGAAGCATTAAGGGCTTTTCCTTAGACATCTAAAAAGGACATTATATCATGAGGCCTGGCGGTAAGGATAAACTATGAAAGTTGGAGATTTCAAACCTAATAAGTCTCAATATTTGTATTAGGTTTTAGGTTTACGTCCTGATTTGGGAAGGGTTGGCAATGGTCTTATTCAAGCATTAGGTGTAAAGCTCCTCTTTTTAATAGTCAAATGTTTATGCTCTCGTGAAAGGCAAGAGTTCCCCCTTATTTTAGCTTCTACATTAGACTAGTCAAGTGATAAGTGAGAACACATGAAGCAGACGTGATTCCCACTGCTGGAAGATGCGTGCTTTGGGCCCCATGCAAACCCTAAACTGATCCGGTTCCCACATTGGGTAGAAAGTAAGAAGCATAGCAACATATATGCAAGACTCAATATAACAGGACTACTTGCACTGCTCCCGCTCCCTCTTCATTCCCAACTATTACCGCCGATGGCCAACGTGCGAACCGGAGGTGGTTGCCGTGTTGTGTCACCGGCCCCTCCTCCAACACCGATAGCCACTGCAGCGGGCAAGAAGTCGGCTGCAGTCGATGACAAAATACTCTCCCAGTATCTTGCCAAGTCCCTGATGATCCCGGAGCTTTCCTTACCGGAGACCAGGCGTTCCCATCCAGCGGCTGGATCCGACCGCTTGAATCTTGAGTTGGTCCACTTTATGTCTCTTTTGGCTGGCGATCAAGCTTCAATTCAGTCAATGGTAGCTGCTGCCAAGGATGTAGGAGCGTTTCAGATCATCGGACACGATATATCAGCGAAGGAGATTGAATCAGTTATGGAGGAAGCTGATCGAATATTTCGGACACGAAGTTTCAGATTGAGGAATAAAAAGAAAGAGTCGTTGGTTTGGAAAAGAAGGGAGGATGAAACAGTTTCGGAAGGCAACGGACAACAAAACGTCCCAACTTTCAGGTAAATGGAACGAACTGTATAGCTCTCAATGTATATAAACAAGATATTGCTAGTCCTTATCCAAAACATAAAATCTGATCGTTTTAGTTGATATGATAGACTGTCATCTCGTCACTTTGATATTTTAATTAGTTGCACGTATCTAAATTATTCTACCAACCGAAAGAAGGAAATCATTTTGGCTAATTCAATCTAAATTTCGATTCACCTAAGTTTGGTTTTCATGTAAATCCATCTAGTCTCTACTGTCTCGGTTCATCTGGGATTGATTCACCAAGAGACATTAATAATTGAAAATGTTACTTTTTTTGCTGGAATCTGAAGAGCTTTTTGTGGGTACAAAACTCAGAAAGACATAATTTAAGAATTGATTCTTTACCCAAATCAACCTCAATGTAATCATGGGAAGCATTAGAGCCAAGCCTGACTTTGTTTGTTAAATTAGGCCGTATGGTGGATTATTTTATAAAAATCTACCTAAGGGGCCGTTAGGGGCGTGATTATAAGCAAATATCTACAAAATCCACTGTAGTAGTATCCATGTTTTTTTCATATCCAGTATTGGATATGGAAAAAACATGGATGTTTCAGTGTAGCAAAACATTACTGTGGATGTTTTATTTTTATTCACACCCCAAACGGCCTAGATAAAGTGGATAATCTACTAACCAGCTGAAATACTTCATGGATTATCCATTTTATCCACTCTTTAAGTGGATTTTTCCAAAATAATCCGCGTGGATAGAGCTGATTTTTCACGCCCCAAACGGCCTAATTTAACAAACAAAGTCAGGCTTGGCTCTAATGCTTCCCATGATTACATTGAGGTTGATTTGGGTAAAGAATTAATTCTTAAATTATGTCTTTCTGAGTTTTGTACCCACAAAAAGCTCTTCAGATTCCAGCAAAAAAAGTAACATTTTCAATTATTAATGTCTCTTGGTCTTCCTGGTGGGCAAGGTTTTATTACTGAAAGAAAGTTTTTTGGATTTCTTTATATGTGATACTGATCTTCAATCCGACAACCGCTCCTAGAATGACACTATAGTTTTGTGTTTCAGTGACATAATGGAAGTTACTTTCAGTAAACTCCAGAAGGTATCGGAGGAACTAGGCAAAATCTTCTTCAAAAATGTCAAAACTGAGAACAGCATGCAAAAGAGGGAAGCTCTTCTTTGCTTCCATAGAAACTACCATGCTAATTACGACGTGAATTTATTAGCCACTGGTG
Organism: Houttuynia cordata; assembly: GCA_039654745.1. NCBI lineage: Eukaryota > Viridiplantae > Streptophyta > Magnoliopsida > Piperales > Saururaceae > Houttuynia > Houttuynia cordata. Next base: position 42,188,091 of record CM077503.1, on the reverse strand, counting down.
AAAATGACGCCTCTTCTCACGCCTTGAGTCTGTATCTTGTATCTGGGAGTCCAGAATTTCATGTACAGTCCATACAAGGTTGCAAATCCTTCACAGCAGAATCTGGTGCAATCATTATTACTATTGGAAGAGAATTACAGGTATTTCCATTAGCAATTTACTGAATTCCTGGATGAGCCTTGGGCCTGAAGTCAGCTTCCAGTCCACTGTGGTTGAAAAAACAGTTCAAGCTTCCAATTCGAAGAAGAAATTGAGTTCATGATGGAATGGTTCCTCTTTCTCACTTTCAGAAGAATTTTGGAGACACGATTTATGCAGTTTAAATATCTTAGGGATTGTCTTTTGCTTTATACTTCTGAATTCTATGTTGAGAAGAACAGATGGAAGCCCAAGAGAAAAGGTTCTATAATGAAAACTAATCCTTAAGTTTAATCTGATGCAGGAATGGAGCAACGGCGAGTATAAGAGCTTTCCTTGGGACCTTAATTTTGTTCCTTACGATGGAAAACCTTCTGTTTTATTGGAGTTCATGTGCTCTCCATTATTTGTAAACCATGAATCCAATCGTGTCACCATATCTATTACCGACCAACTGTTCATAGCGCTCTTCATTGTCATCTTGTACAAAATTTTGTCTTTCATCACCTCCGAATTTGTGGAAATTTTCTTCTGAAATTACAATGTGAGTGAAGAACTAGTGAGTTTTCCCCAGGCTTTTGAATCCAACGAACAATTAATGTTCTTTATAAAGGGGGATGCTAGATACAGGCATAGTTGTACCATGTGAGATTTGCGGCCTTGGTTTGATTCATTGCTTGTGTGTAATAAAAATGTGTTACTTCACATTGATTACGTTAAAAAATGAGTTATAAATATTATGACATTTTCTCTGTATTATAGCAATGTATTTTCTATCTCACGTTTTATTTATTATACTCTTCTATATTCCTGGTAGCTCCTCGCCTACTCCTATCATTTTTTACATTTTAGTCACGTTTTATGTTTTTCCTTTCTTTGATAGGTAGATCCGAAAAACACAAAAGACAGGTAACACTCAAGCACCCTTTGCTAACAATCATGTAGTATGTTTCACAACTCCAATATCTAAACTGTTCTTCCATTCTCTGGAAGCGGAGATTGAAAGAGGGAAGAAATCAGGGGCCGTGGGCTGTCATGGGGGTTATCCTGTCAATTTCATGAAAGATGTCAACCCTCATTCATACTTCTACTATAACCTACTCATTCTCAAGATACCTGGTAAAAATCTATAAATCAAATGGGTTTCCTTAAACGAAATTACTAGGACACATTATCTACACTTACAACTGTCGAAGCATCATGAAATGCCCTTTGGGCTTCTTTCCTCACGCAAAGAAGATTCAGTTCAACTTCCCTACAAAGTCTTCCCTCTACAAGAAAAAGTGGTAACCAGCGCTTTGGTTCAACATCAACTACATAAGACAAAATGCTCTCAATTTTTTCAACCTCGGAATTTTCACTATCTTTACAATTGTCTGCATCAACCTGCACAAAACATGAGGAAGCTAGAAATAAGACAATTTTATATGCATTATCCATTAAAAACAAACTGCTATTGTCCTGTTTCCCACATTTAGCCGGCATTTTATAAACTTAGCTAAAGACAATTACCCTCAGGCTAGGGCTAATTATCAAAAGTTTCTTTCAAATCTAATACTCCCTCCGTTCAGAAATAGAAGGAGGATTTGAAAAATATTGTTAGTGTTATTAACACACTAACCAGGTTTTTCAAAACCTCCCTCTGTTTCTGAACGGATGGAGTATAATTTATGGAAGACTGTTTATAAAGATTGACAATTCGCTAAACACTCACTCATGTAACATAACAACATAGCTTAAAGGTTAAAGACTTTTAAGGCCATAAAAACCATAGAGCCTTATATGATACCCTTTATGTCTTTATGTCCAGTAATGGGTAATCATGCAGCTTACATTATGTAACAGACTGTACGCAGTGACAATTCAGACATTTCTTGTATCATTTAAAAAACCAACAGATTGACGACCTCAAATTGTCGGGAAAAGATGCTACTTGATTATGATTATGATTTAGAAAAACTGATAAAGGGGCTGTTTGGTTCACGAATTTGGCAGAAAATTCAGCCTAAAGTTAGAGATAACTAACTGAATCCTGTTTGGTTCATGAAGTTGGGCTGAATTTAAAATTCACACTGAAAGAGGATTCTCCCTCAATTCAGGCTTAATTTGTGAATCTTCTCATGAGGAGATTCATCAAATTAAGACTGAATTGTGATTTTTCACTTCAGCAACCAAACAACATTCCCATTTTACACCAATTCAGCCTGAATAAATTCTCTCTTAATTAAGTTTTAGATTCATTAAAATTCACTAACCAAACAGCCCCAAAAAATCATCATTCCAGAACATCTATGTGGTTAACTATAAAAACAGAAAAGAAGATGTACATTTGCACCCCCGTTATCTACATCATTTCAAATGACAATGATTTTCGTCATCCTAGTCATCATCATCATCAATACCATAGCAGCCTTGGACACAAAGAGGGGAAATCTCAATCCTAACTCTAACAGCCATAGCAGGTAAAATCTCAATCCTAACAAACAACCTACATGTTGCAATCCTATCAAATCCTTGATCTATGAAATCATATAAGGACCTTCTGCATCATTTAGTATCCATGAAATCAACACCTCGAAGCTGTAATCACCAGCCAGTCCCCCCAAAACCATCAAGTCCTCACATCTTTCGTTTTACTATTTCCACCTTCCCAGCACAAACTTGGCTCAAGAAGTTCTATATCCTTGATTTCTAGCCTTAAAAGTTTAAGCACCATCATAGTAATCAATGTACATCACTGTTGTAATTTTTTCCGCCTTGAATGATAACACGCTATAATATGTAAAAGTGTTGCCTATATGACCAACCAAGAAGCAAGAAATTGAAAATGTAAAAAGTTAAATGCAATTACATGCTTAGAGTAGAGACTGTAACGTGAGATTCACAAATGCCGGAGGTTGCCGCAAAACTTCAGATTGTCACATATTTCGCTAATAATTTTTGCTTAAAATGTAATTCATCACACATCTCTAAGCTAAAACATGTGTCCAGTCTCGATAGTTTCCAATGCAAATACTCCAGCTACAGTTGAAACAACCAAAGTATTGTCATTGTCATCCAATGTTCCTTTTTCCAACTCTTCATAATGACATGATTCAAAAGTTCTATTAAGGAAAAGATGCTTCATCACATAAATAATTACTGTTTCAGTCGCCATAAATGTATTTTATTGTCATCATAATCATCAATGCTTAACATAGTTGTACTAACTAGCTGAATGAAGAAAGAAACACATGCATCAGAAAGAAGAAAGCAAGCAAAACCAACCTGCATTATGGACCACTTTCCTTCAAAATTTTGAAAGTCACCCTCGACCATCTTGAACTCAATATCGCGTTTTCGGCCGCGAGGAAGATTCTCAAGCTCCCTCTCATAGCACTCAACAATGCCTTTGGCATTGAACTTGAGGCCAAGAGCCAAATTCTGTTGACCCACCTATTTTGAATAAAACCCAACATCAAACAACACATCTCAACAACAACAAGATAAGCTGTTCATCCTCTCTTGCTATCCTATTAAAGTCTAACACCAAATGAACACAAAGACATACAACTTCTGCAATACCAAAGAAAAAGCAGTAACCTTTAGAGGGAAAGGATCATTACCTGTAGCAATTTGGCGAAATTCTCTCTTTTTTCAAGCAATTGGCTGACAGCCAGACCAGGGATGAAATCGGCAAGCTTCTCGTAATCAGTCAAGACGGCCCAGATGGTGTCAAGGCACGCGCCGACTGCGATTCGAGAACTGATTCGCCTCGAGTGCTTCCCCGTCTTTTCAATCTCAAGCTCAACAACGTCGGAGGAAAGTGGCCCCAAATCTTGGCTGGCTTGGCTGGAATTGGATGCAGAGTCAGAGTTCAAGGACCTGGGTGTGGATATTAGGAGTGGAAAAGGGAGGTGGCTTGGCCTCTGGGGTGGAGGGGAAGGAGAAAAGCTATGGCGATGAAGGGCTCTGGTGTGGAGCAGAGGAGGAGTTGGGGAGGAGATGGTAGAGGCAGGGGAGAGAGGGAAAGCTCGCATTGCTGATGACTTCGGAAGTCCTTTCTGTTTTATGGTTTCAGACATGGGATAAATATAGGGTCCCTTATTGTATGGTCAGTTGGTATGCGCTATGGCTCATGCGTGCATGTTAACGCGCTCAATCCAACGGCTTGCGATGATGCTGCGCACAATATTGCATATGAGCCATTCTTCTTTTTGATCATCAGGCGTGTGAGCCATCTTGCTCCACTAAATTTTTTTTGGGTATCTTGGCGCATGTAAACTTAAGCTTCCTTTCCAAGGCATTCACTGCTAGGCCTAGCATGTAAGAGAAGGGGGGGTGTACTACATTGTGTACTCACAGCGTAGCACGTAAATTTAACATTTGTGGCAGGCATTGAATTCGCAATCCGTGGCTGCCACAAATGGTACGCTATGTGAAATGTCAGACCTCCAACGAAAAAGGTTCTAAACCAATGAGTCAATGACCCACCAATGAGTCAATGACCCAAGAGCTCAAAAAAAGAGAACGAGAACTTTATTACCAACAGAGGAAAGAAAGTAATTACGTATAAAAAGTTATTTACATTTCGAGCTCTTAGAGTGGTCTTGTTTACTCCTTGACTTCTGAGTTAGTCTTGTTCGCTTCACTAGTTGGTTGATAGAATTTCGCAATCGCTCTTGTGGTTGAACGACATATTTCACAGTTGAGCGAATCTTTATGAGAGACCTATGCATAAAAATGGCGAAGGCATCCAATTCCTAATTCAACAGAACCTAGGAGAATAGATAAAGCTTCTAATATGAGTGATTTAAATCCTTTTACGCGCCAAAAATCATATATTACCAGTAACAAAATTTGTCTGTTATTTACTTTCTTTATGTGTTTGTTACAATGCAAAACTTAACAAGAGTAGAAAATGAGCAGAATATGCAGAAATTGAAGCAGAAAATTGGTTTTCTTACAACTTAACTGTTCGTCCATTTACAAATACTCCATAAACACTTGGCTAGCTCCATCTACCTTTTCCATTTGCTCTTTGCCTTTCACCCAAAATGAGCAATATCCTCCCGCTGATGGAGATAAAAAGGTAACAGCTTCTTATTTCCTTTTGTTAACTTCTTATAGAAGCACGAAAGAAAAGAAAGAAAACCATTTAACTTTCTATGTTGGCTTGCAATTCATATTGTGCATAACTCACTACACGAGCATTTAAATAAATAGCCCTCTTCTTTTTACAAGAATTCTACAATTGACTCGGAATACAAATGATCTCACACAAATTTGCAAAAAGAATAATGAAGTACAAAACAAAAGTAGTAAACAAAAATGATACCAAGGGCTATAGTCATGTGATCCCAATGTAGATACTGCTGATCCACCACTCACATTTACTATTCCAATCCAACTTTGCCAACTAAATTCGCTAGTTCCTTAGTTGCAGCTTCCATGACAAGAAGGAAATCTAACTGCGAATATCTACCCATCACCATATTTGTTAGTCAGTACCTTACCTTTAATACCATCTAATAAAGAAAAACCCTCAAAATTCTTAAATGAACATAGATACACCATATGACGCAACATATGCAGCTAAAAAGGTCCATAATTCTCAAATAGCTCCTAATTGGGATTAGATATATTTCATATAGTCCGTCGTCCAATGTATAAGCTCCTGGCTTTACCCCATAATGACAAAGATTTCCTTCTATTTTAACAACTGGTTTATATAGGAAATAATAGACTATATTTACTATAGGTTAGTTGAGCCTCAAGCCACATGACTTCGCTTGGACAAGTCTCCCAATGCTTTTACAAGCCAGTGAGAGATCAACCCTCAAGTGCTTCTTTAAAGTATCATCAGGGAAATTTGATTGAGGAAATAAAAAACCTCAAAACGGATGAATTCATTCTCAACTGGTCACTGTGGCCATTTGGTCAATTTCAAATCAAAGGGATCAAGCTCTAGCTCTAGTCAAGTCGCCTAGTGCAATACCTTTATTTATTTATTTTTGTTTCCATTTTCTTATTAAGAATACAACTTTTAACATTTATCAGACATAAGATAGTCATAACAGACATTTTTCGAATGGTTGCTGCTTTGGGCACCCCCTTTTTGATAATGAGGGCCCGTTTGGGGCGTGATTATTGCAAAAATATCCAGACGATATTGGATATATACTGTAGCATCCATGTGGATTTTTACATCCAGCCGAAACACCTCCTGAGGTGTTTCAGCTGGATATATAAAATATTCAGATGCTACAGTGTAGCAAAACATCCCATCTGGATGTTTTGCTTTTAATCACGCCCCAAACGCCCCTGAGTGCGCTCCCTTTCTTTTCTGATGTGGGATAATAGGCCAACCGAACCGCCAATTAATGGTGGTCACATCAGCTAAAAACAAAAAAGGTGTTCTATCATCAAAGACAAACAAAAGTGTCTTGAACCCTAAACCTAGACACCACAAATTACATTCAAATACCTTATGCCTGCTTATTCTGGGCTGGAATAGATTTGACCTTGGATTCTGACACAGCCAAAAGGTTAGAAAGCTCAACAAGGCTCTTCCCATTTCATTTTCATTCAAAATTGAGCAGTTTGCTTGTTTAAATTGAGCCAGTTCGGATTATTAGGCACCCAATGATGAACTTGCAGGCATGCATGTTTAACTCATATTAATTCTTTAATTTGATGCAAAGTTGCAACGAAAGAAAGAGAGTAGAAGCAGAACAATAAGGGCATCTGGACCACGTCATTGATGGAAATGCTGGGCTGGGGATGCCATGCATTATTCTTGCAACAGCTCTAGGAGTGAACTTGATGTTTGAATTACTCCGCAAAAACACCTGTTTCACAAAATAACATCTAGCTATGGCTAACTTCTTAACAATTTGATCACATAAATAAGCACAATAACTGCAAATCTAGCTTACCTTAATGTCGGCATGTAAGAATGGACTGCTAATAATGTGGAAATGGTTAGTATCATACACCAATTTTAAAAACATAAAAAATCAACATTAATCTCCAAATGACAAAGAACAAACCTTTTTTATTCAATTACCACTAGCGTCATCATTGTCTGTGATAAAGTAATCCAAAATCTTTCTCTGCAGGCAAGAGGTATGCTCCGATTCACAGCATCCATCAGCTCTGAGACACTCCTTTGCAGCAAATAAGGCTGCGTTATATTGCATTTAACTTTTGTACCTAGACAATCATTTAGAAAATCTGGCAAGATCTGCTCATCCTAGGAGTATCTGCAGTATGGTCCAGGCTATGTACTGAACATTTTCATCGGTTCTATCTGGTACAGAATTCTTTGACTTTGACTCCTATTGTAAATGCAAAACTTTTGTTATAAAGAGACTATATAGATTCAATAAAAATATATGAAAGGACCAAACTATGCATTAAAGACTAAAGTATGATATACCTGAAATTTAGAGTATATGATTATGCTCTTAACTTCAACTAGAGGTGCTGTCGTCATCAGTGCAATCAAATCTTTCATTCTACATAAATTTTCGTAGGTCAAAAACAGTGATAATAATGTGCATACAACTAGGTTATATCAGCATGGCAAAGTAAAAAAGTAACGGAGATAATACAAGCTCTAAATAAATAAATAAATAAAGTACTTGCCTGTTACCACTTAAAGTCACAGAAAGCTGTAAGTTTTCCCTCATCTGAGATGACTTAATAAAATTGGTGACCTTTATATCCAGAGCAAACATAATAGAATGCAAAGTTTTAGTAGTTGCAGTTGCAGTCATTGCAAGTATACAGCCAGCTTTGAGCCTGGTTTGAAGCAGTGATGCCCTAATTCGTAGATAGGAAGGCTGAAAATTGTGGGACCTATGAAAGCTCATCAGGAAACAAAACATAAACGATGTGTCCCACTGGAATCACATATATGTAACTTAAAACACTCATTGACTTCATTCAATCTTATGATTGACATCAATTTATCCAATCCTACAGTTGCAGAAAAATATATATCAATTCAGAAAGGCAGTTAAAAAAGGTCATTTTACAGTCCTCCATTATTGTACCAGAACAGAAATACTCACCATTCAGAAAGGCAATGAGCTTCATCTACCACCACGAGAGAATAAGCAGAAGCATTTCACATTTTGACAAAAAAAATTCATTCATTAACCTCTCTGGTGAAACAAATAGCACCTGCAGGAAAACTCCACTAGTTCATTCATATTGTTTTATCTAATAAATCCGAGACAAATATATTCATATAACACAGATACAGTTAAATCAAGTTTATGTTATAACCGATCCTGGATTGTGGCTGTGTTTTATTTAAGTTATATTTATGTGCATTTAAGATGGTATTTTTCCTTTAGCCCCCACCACACAACATAATTTCTTGAACACCACATAACTATCATCTACAAAGTACAATGAATCACATCAAGTGAAAGAGCTTGAATCAGTCAAAGATACACTCCAAGTGGTGAAACTCTTTGCAGATGTTTAGTCTGCATTTCAGTGTGGTCGACAGAAGCATTGTCTATTCACCTAGGTCGTAAATGGACTTTTCACTCAAGATGCTTCAGTATGAGCATGCAGCGATGATGTTGATCCAATGATTTCTTCAGAATAAATTCCAGAAGACAGCACATTATTTTTGCCAACAAATACACGAAATCTATGAAATGTTGAAGATTTTTCACATCTCTACTGATATATTCCCTCCCCCATATATTAAGAGTCCTGTTTGGTTTCCCGCAATTAACATACAATACTCAATAATATGGTAGATAGGGAGTAGACATTATCACCTTCAATTTCCCTTCCATAAGGAGATTTAATGTTTCTGAGACCTCTTCATATGTCTGAAACAACAGTAATACAAGCATTCCACGAAAGCAGTTATTTTTAATGTAGAAATTCTTAGTACATGAATACCAACTCAAACAACAGTAATACAAGCAGAAATTATGAAAAATGTAAAATTGGGGAACACCCAAAACCTTATTGCTATTAAGGAGGCCACCTGGAATCATTGCAGGTAACCTTTGTAATTGATCCACCATTAACACGACCAAAGGACTTAAGACCAAAGAAATGCCTGGTAATACCAGAGCTGGCAACTGCAACATTCACATCCACGATAGCTTAACATCCATTCCAAAAGAAAGAAGAAAGGACCTATATTGTCAAGAAGAACAAGCAAAGACAAATGATGCCATTACAAGCATAATGGTATCTAACGATACCTGATAGCACAAGGACTTTCCAGCACCGGTTGCCAACATAGTCGATTTTCCCTCAACGACCTGCTGAATTGCCTTCAGTTGGCCATCTCTGAAGCAATCATAGCCATGACTAAGCTTCAGTAGTCTCAATTAATTTTCGGCAGACAGATCTTCTCGAGCCATTGCAAGAGCCTGCTCCAATGATTCATCTCGCAGCTCCGATACCCCCTGGTGTGAGCGAAACTCTTCTAAAACTACACCATCTTCTTCGCTATCCCCTGCTTTAGATGCAGAATCAGCACATGGCTTCTTCCCCTTGCATCCTCTATTAAAATTCCTAAAAGACCGAGAAGACGATGAATTTCCGCCTTTTTTACCAAATTTCTTCCGCCCAAATCTTTTGAAATTAAGCTTGACGAAATTCCCTTCATTTGCCCGCTTAGGCCGCAATATGGGCAGCGGCGCCATGGCCACAAACAAATAAGGGTTGCTTCTCGCCGCCCTCGCAGCACCAACACCAGCTCGATCATCTTCTACCGAAGTTGCCGGCTGCTCGGCCCCAATGTCATTAGTTACAGATTCGACAGAATTACCACCATAATCAGTCCGAGAACACGGCTCAGGCACTTCCGGAACATCCATCGGAGCTAGCGACAGATTCCGCCTCCTGGCGAGGCCCGAAATTGAACTCCGCCCCGAGACGTGCGAAGCCACCCGGACATTATCCGACGATTTACCCAAAAAACCAGCAGAATTTCGACAAACAATCAGCGGCATCTCAACAGCACCCACAAAACCAGACAATCTTTGCTGTTTCCGCAAGCGCGTATCCGAATCGCCGGAAAGATCGGCCGCAGGGCAGAGCCGACGACGGGTCACCTTTTCCGTGGAAACACATCAGGCGGAAGACTCGACCGAGTGGGAACTGGCGGGAGGCCCGGGACGGCGACTGGGGAGGCGAGAAAGTCGGGAGCTTTTCGACTCGCTTTCAATGGCAGCGGGGCGGACGTCTTTCGACGGATCTTCTCGGTGAACCGGCGGCAAAATCGGAACCCTAGGTGCCGGACGCCGCCGGGGCAGCGTCGTGGATATGTGAGACGCATCGGAGTCCGTGTAGGAATCCATGGCCAGCAGGATCTCCGTCCGATCGGCCGCCTTTTACAGGCGCAGGGCCTTTTCCCGCCAGAATGGCGAAACGGGCGGGCGATTGGAAACCGGCCCTGTGCAAACAGGCGAGGGTCTGACTGAGACCGGTTAGGAGGGGGACGCCGGCTCGTTGTCCCTTCCACTCGGCTAATGATTTATAACAAGGTTTTCAAAATCGAACTGACCTTCGATCCAGAAATCTGGCTGTACGTTTGATCCGGTTTAATACATAATTTTTTCAAAAAAATAATATTAAATTATATGTAGTGTAAATTTTTTGCTTTGATTAATATATTAAGGAGTTAATAGGGAGAATTCGAATCTCCACTTAAAATGAAATTTTAAAAAAAAATTAAAAAATAATTTGGTTATGAACCGGACCGTTTCTGATTTGGTAGTTTACTTGCTGAACCAGTCGATTTTCTAATGAACTGGTTAACGGATCGTACTGTCTCGAACCGGACTGCCCGAACCGATTTATAGACCGGTTCCGATTTTCTAACCTATCTTTTTCTAATCAGATAGAGGACTAGAGTCTAGAGCCATTTCTTATTAATAGTTAAACATACATACCACCTCTATCCAGAATTATTATCACGGAGGAATTATTATCACCATAAAAAATTTTAGAAGGGAGTATTTTTGTTTGGGCAGTGATAACCCTACAGCAGATTCCTACACATTTTCATACACATCAGTTGTGTAGAGAAAATGTGTAGGAATATGCTGTACAAATATTATTTCCCTTTTTATTTATAATTGATTAAGAGGTTCATTGGATAGTGAGATTCTTTGGATAGTGAGATAACAGTAAATGTGAAAGTAAATTCAGGTGAAAAAATTCATTGAGTTTCACAATGAATGTGAAATACATTTGGATAGAGAAATTTTTTACACGATGTGATATAGGGGCTGTTTGGATAGTGAAAGAGTCATGAATGTGAAATCAAATTCAGGTGAAAAAATTCATTGGCTTTCATGATGAATGTGAAATTCGTTTGGATAGTGGAATTTTTAAGATGAATATAATTGGTCATGTGTTTGGATAGTGAATGTGATACAGTAAGTAATTTTTTACATTTTGACCATTTTACCCCTGCATGACCTCTTTTCTACACTCCGTCCGACATTAGTAATACCATATAATTTTCCAAAATGGATTAATTTTAGTTTAATTTGGAAAACTAAATCTTGGTACAAATTTGGGATGGAGGGAATACTGTTCATAAATCATGATGAGGGCAGAATTGTATTTTCGTAGATGAATTGAATTCACTTTCAGGTGAAAGTCCTCATGAGGACTTTCACCTGAAAGTGCTCTTTCACCCTGAATTTGTTCTTTCAGGTGAATTTTTCAATTCACCTGAAATTCACCACACAAACCTGTTTCACACTCTTTCACCTGAAAGAGGGCTGAATTGACAGTGAATTCAGCCCTCTTTCACTATCCAAACAGCCCCATAGTAAAAGAAATTTTTCATGCCTACCTCCAGTCCCACCTTGACGCTCTCTTGCTCCGCCCGAACGCCGTCTCACACTGCTTCAACGACCCAGCAGAGTTCGTGTCCCCATCTAACTGGTTCGACATCGTCACGCTCGCGGATTGGACCCACATGGTGGGACCGACGAGTCCTGTCGACGACTCCCGCTCCGAGGACATGTCCCACACCAGCTCCTGCCATACTTTCTTCTCCACTGGGCAGACCGACGATCATCTCCTGCTCTTCGATGACAATGCCACCGCCATGTCCAAGATCACGCTCTTATGCTGTGGCCAACTCAATTTCCTCTAGTCCCCCATTACAAAGATGTGATCTTGGAGGCTGCCATTGGGCATATAGTTGCACACCAGGGAACTTGATGTTGCTAATGATCTCCACCTTGTTCCTGAACTCCTCCCCCTTCGACGAGTTGAACTCATCGAGAAGTTGTTTGATGGCTACGTGGGTTCCGTTCGAGAGCATGCCCTTGTAGACCACCCCATGGTCGCTGTGTCCTACCACGTTCTTCTGGGCGAACCCATTGTTGGCGCAGTGGAGCTCACTGGCTGCGAACCAGACTGCCCCTGTGTTCCACCTCCTAATTGCCGCCTTGAGCTTTGCATAGGACAACGCCTGATGCCGCTGCCCGTTCCCCAGCCCCACCATAAGTACATACCGGCAACGGTTAGGACAAAGAGGACAACCACCATGGCTCATGTGATTGCGAAGATCAGAGGCTGCTTCAATGATTTAGTCCCCGAATTGGAGGAGGAGGTCTTGACGAGGGGTAGGTCGAGGATGCATCCTACCATGCTCATGGTCTTCAGGCCGGCTGTGTTGGCGATGCCGACCGCGTACAAAACGGTGATGTAGAAGCAATCGTTATCTTGGGAGGTGTTGCTGTCCAAAACAAACAAGCAGGTAGGCAAGAAATTCATCAGTAACCACAGGCCGTACGTATTTTGGTGAAAGTCCTTGAAAGAGCTCTTTCATGTGAGTTAGAAATTCATGCTTATTTCACCAAACAAACCTGTTTCACGTGAAAGAGGGCTGAATTGAGAGTAATTTCAGCCCTCTTTCACTATCCAAACAGCCCCTAAGGCAATGCGCAATGTACCCACGACATATGAGAAATAAGATATCCATCACCCATGCATGCATTGAGATTCGAACCTGGGACTTTTACACTACATGGGAGATGGGCATCAAGGTAAACATACATTGTCCGTCTATCCAAAAGGACCAAATTGGTCACCAAAATCACATTACCACCACCTATATTTTGCCATGTCAACATAGGGAGGGAAGAAATGGTTGAATAGAATGAGAAATTACAACTTTACCTAAGATTCCTAGGTCCCCCCTCCACTTGTCATTTGGTTATGTAATCTGGTCACATATTTTGGTTAGAAAACATTTTCCTCTCCAAAATTATCATCACTATAAGGTTTTCTAAAATAAATTAATTTTAATTTATTATGAAAATCTTTATGGTGATAATAATTTCAAATTTTCGATAAATTTGGGTTTTGGCATATCTCTTCCTCTTGGCACGGCTTGCCTCCTCACTATAGCCATTTCTTATCTTGATCATCTTGGTGGTAGCAGAGATGATACCAAGATGATGATAGTTCTTACATGAGGAAAAACCATAATACCGAAGACGCAAATATTGTCCACATGAGGAATTGAAAGAGGACCACTTTGCTTAGGCGTTCTTTACTATCACCTTCTTTTTCCCTGCAAACAGACAAAACATATAATCTAAGAAAAGATTTGCAGAAGCATCTCCAATAAATTCTTCAAAACAAAAAAGCTATAGCAGACATCCTTGATGCTCAGGTACTAATGTGTTCTTTGACTTCTTTCCATATCTCCTCTGCAAAGTTCGCAGCCAAATATTTTGCCGTTCAAATAGTACAATGACAAATAAGGAGGAGCCCACACTATGCAATTTGACACCCTACATTAATTTCTAAGCCGCACGCCTCATCACCTTTCCTTTTTCACAAGGAAGTGTCTAGTACCGTGGAGTGTTCTCGAAAGGTCTGTCTTCTGCACAAATGCGACAAGGTCCTCATCTCTGAAGGGTGGTTAGACGAGAATCACCTGAAGGCCAGTACAAAGACACGTCAGGCTTTAACACGACTGGGGGACCCCCAATTTGCATGTGACATATTTCTCATGTTGTCCATGTCTTGTGACCGACCAATGATTTCACCCCAAAAAAGCCTCTTTGGTGGACTAGATTCAATGATCTCAAATGCACAAGAAAAGGACGAAAAACAAGAAGCACCCAAGAAAAATATCCAAATACCTATTTGGCAAAGTTGTAATAGACGCCATAAAAATCAGTTTTTTTCAGCTTATCCCACTCGGTTAAGATCTCTGGGACTGTGGCAATACTTGAGGGATAAGGATGGCTTATCTGCCACCCCAAAATCAGAAAGCCCGCCCCTGCGAGAGAGAAAATTTTGAGAGCTCACTCCTCAGCAGGGCCTTTTTTAGGTGCTCTCACCAAAAACTGTGGCAGTGGCCGGCCACATACTTCCAGATTGTACATTGTCTAGCAATGGTTGGTCACTCCCACGTTAGGTTGCCTTCGGCTGTGTCCAGCCACTGCTACACAACATTGCTAGATTATACACTATCTCTTCACTGCCGGAGATATATCGGCGATAGATATCTGGCAGCGTACCTATAAAATGATCTCACCAATATATCGTCGATATTTTCAAAATATCGGTGTTTTTTGTTTTACTTTTGTATTGTTTTCAGTTTTATTTAAAATAAAAGGATTGTTTTCATTTTAAATTCACGTTACTTCTGTCTGAGTGGGGGATAAGTGACCGACAATTTCCTTTGTCCCTTTGCCAAAAAAATGATAGTGTCCTTTACTTTGTCAAAGAAAAAGATCATTTACTTACCCAAAAATGGTTGACCATGTTAGACCTTTTATCACATGTGTTTTGGGCATACATCTGGGTTTTTGTACAAGGCTCTTCTTGTGTTTATTAATGAAGGGGGGAATTGCCGCCAAAAAAATATAGAAAAACAGGGGACAAGTGACATAATTCCTTTAGTCCCCCAAAAAACTGACTTTTCTTATTTTTTTCTTAACACAATTTCTTTTGGCCTTGCGGAAGGTATCCATTTTTTTTGTATCTGTCCTAAACTAGGAATGTAAAGTGGTTTCACAAGCCAAAAAAGAAAAAAAGATAACACTCCACAACTACAAGTTAATATATTATTTGATAATACAACTCATTCATTATTTTGTAATTCGTGCCTAATAATTTTTGTTGAAACTTGGAAGTAAGTCACTTACAAGGACTAGTTACATATTATCTCCAAGATTAATTTGATGTCATACCAATGTAGGTGTGTGTGTGTGTGTTGCACGCATATATCATTATGCACAGATGCAAGATGATAGTATTTCTTGCACTATTTTTACCGTGCATTATGTTTTCATAGTTATATTGTCATATTTTATAATTATTTGAGATTAATAGAGTTTATACATATTAAATTGGGCAAACAAATATCAAAAACCTGTTTTTAGACCACCAATATTTTTTTACAAAATATCTCTAATATATCTCACATATTTTGTTTATTTGGTCGACTGACATCTCCGATATCCGATGTTTGCATTAGAAACCAAAATGAACTGATTTTAGTTCATCTTCGTTTGTTAATGCAGACAGGTACTATTGGACAAAGAGAGTAGCACAATGGGGTGGGTGTTCCATTGTATGAGGTGGCTAGTCCAGAAGAATAGTGGGACACAAATTACTTCATTTTAAAGGCCTCACATCAGCATTTAGGAGTGGTTACTCCATTCTTTGGAGTGACAAACCGGCGTCTCAAAGGGATAATATTGGGCACTCTTTTGGCAATGCATAGATCTGTGGACCATATTTGTGTCTTCGGTATTATGCTTTTTCAGTTCACTTTTCAATATCCTAAAATTGATTACTTGATTTGTATATAAACAATCAACTTTCCAGTGTCATCGTCCCCATTTCTTTGTATCAATCCACTCGAAAGAGGCAAGCCTAACCCAAGCATGTTTTATTTTTAGCTCAATTGCAGTCTCTTACATATGACAATGAAAGTACATGAACTTTCGTAGGGGTAGTCAAACAGTATAGTAATTGAACATAGGAAAAAATTAATTTGCCTCGCCACACTTGTATCAGCACTCGGCATGCACCAACGCACCATGAGCGGTCAGATCTTGATCCATGAGAGCATGTTACCACAATGCCTTGGTGCATACACACGCTTGAGTTGGGAGGGGACTCTACTGTTAAACCCCTACTTTACCTTTGTATAAAAAAAAGATCGGTCTACATAGATATGTAGCTTGTATAAGCCAAGCCATTTCCATATGCTAATCAAGATGTGATATCACAGGTAGGTTGGTATGAATCATCACCGCCATCAAATCTTTATCTACAGCTCAATATAACTCAGGATGATGCACGTTATATGATAACGATTTTATTTAAATTTTTTATAAAAAATGCATACTTTACCTGAAAAAATACAAGTTTTATGTCATAACATGGGTCTATGCTACTCACTTCTTTAAGAAATTGGTGCACATATATCTCAGATGAATTCTGAAAAAAAAAAAGACAGATGAACTTTAAAAGTTCAAGTCGACATTGCATATGGAATTTGTAAACATCAATGTATAAAAAAACAGAATTTGTAAATATTATTCACATATACATGGATAGCAAAGATTTCTACAGAAATTTATCAGTAAGATCAAGCCAAATTTGCACAAATACTTGGACAATCACATCATGGTATTCACTCGAATTTAAGGACAGATAGCAAGCCAATAGATCTTCCAAATCCTTGGATGTCTCTATGTTGTTCTCCACAATCATCTCCACCATTGAGTCCTTGAAGTCCCTCAAAGGATCAGAGGATGACTTCACCACTGCAATACTCTCAGCCACACGCTTCCTCCTTGTTGCCGCCGGCGAGTTTCTCCGGTTATACAACTGAATTTTCTTGCTTGCAAGCCGCGGAGAGCTTGCGCGAATTCGAACTCCACGAGAAGAGGTGGATCTCCTAGCAGAAATACTTTCTTCTTTCATTACTTGAGCAGAGGCATGTGGCTCATAGTAGGAATGAGCTGATTTTCCCTCCATTCTAGCAGAACACCCCAATTTTGAGGTGGATTTTTGCTCCTTGAGCTCAAGAATGAGATCACTGAATTTAGGTGGCCTAACAAGGATTGGAGGAAGCTCCAGCTCCGGCATTGTATCTAACAGATGTTCATCATCAAACTTCTCCAACTCGAAAGAGCCCTTACCGACCATACGAATGGAATCAAAACAACTGTCGAATTCATCGAATTCGCGGCTGAAAGTGGTCTTGCCATCCCCAGGACGAGTATCGAACCCATGATCAAATCTATCCCGCTTGCTATTCAAAGACTCTTTGCCATCCAATTCAATGACTATATCAGCCGCGGCAGAGGATACGACTCCGCAGCAGCAAGAACTTGACCAGGAGCGCACATTGTTTAATGGTTCGACGACGAGGGGCCGCCGGTCTGAGCCAAAGGAGGCGTGGAAGCTGCAGCCAGCAGACATAGAGGAGGAGAAGGTTGTAGGCGCTCTTTTCTTTTTCTTACATTTTCTAGGCGGGTCAGGGGATACTGTAGTTGAGGGAATGAGCTCGGCAGGAGAATCGGAGAATTTGGGTTTGGAAATGGAGTCAAGAGTGTAGTAGCAGTGGACTGCCTAGGAGGGGGAGTTGATGGCTTCTTCTTGGCAGGTCTCTTGCTGCGTTTTTGGTGCGTTTTGGGTCTGCTGCTGCCATTGCCCCTTGAGCTTGTATAACCAAGCATTTGGAAACATGTCCGAGAGTTTGATCTTGTAGTTCCCCATTTTCTATCTCTTTCTCTGCAAGAATGAAAGAAGAGAAGATATAGCGCTCTCTCTTCCTAGCTACTGCTCTCAAATGGGCTATCAGTCTATGATCAAAGACTGGAAGAAGCTCATTTCATGGGTGAGAGGGGAGGGAAGAACTAGGGAGATAGGCAGAGGATATGTGGAGATGTAGCAGGCTTATATACACTGAGGGGCAGGAAGAATGGTGAGGCTGTGAGGGCCATGGTGGGTGAGTGGGGGCCTCATTTGCGGGAAACTTGCGTGGAAGCATATGGAACCGTACGAGGAAAAAGAAAAAGGCCGTTGTAACTCAGGTTTCTCCTTTTCTAGCATAAGATACAAGAATAGTTTTCCTCCAAAAAAAAAAAAAGAAGAGAAAATCTCTCCTTCTCAATTTATTTTATCTCATGGGTTTTTACTTTTATTTTAGAATATGGATGGCGCATTTGGCATGGTGAGCGCACGCTTGTACCGACGCATTGCACCCAACCTAACGCACGCCATGCTAAATGCGTCGACCGTAGGCTAACTTTTCCCTTTTCTTATGGGTTTTTGTTTTAGAGTTCCAATTGGGCTGTTGGATTTCCATCCAATGGCGTGTGTTAGTGGAAAAGGTGGGCAGGTTTGAATAGCCTGCTGCCCCTTGTATTGTTGTGCAACGTCGGATCTCAATTTGAGGGCTTATGGTGCCTTGGTGCGTGCTGACTCGCGTGAGTTAGGTGCACATATTAAGTCTTATATTTTATTTCACTCATAACCTGCTTGTGCTCCATCGTATTTCATAAGTATCCATTCTTATCTCATGCCCGAATTTAGGGTCGGGCCTCAAAATTTTAGGCCCCAAGTAAATAGGGTTGGGCTAGGGCCTAAGTGCAAAAACGCCCATTGGGCCGCTGGGCAAACTAAGTGTAAAAAAAATTTTACTTTTAGTAAGAGTAATAGTCATAGAAAAACTTATCTATTTAAGAGGAATCTATATATTTGTGCGTGTTGAAGTTGGCTTAGGGCTAGGGCCCAACTCTGGGCTCACAAGGGCCAAACCCGTTGACGGCCCTACATATAACATACGCCTTTGCATTGCGCATATTGACTTTTCTCATCATTGTTAAGGAAATTCCTTCCTCCCATGATTTCTCACCATACTACGCGGTAATATATCCCAATTCTAATTGTGTGCTCTAGTGTAATTCAGTCAGTTTAAAGTTAATCTAGTATTCCAATGATATGAAAACTTATTGTGGGAACTTCTAAAACAATACTCAATTGTATGTATACTTGGAATAATTTTACACTACCACATTTCCGATCAAGTTCTCACCTCCCCACTAATATATTAATAAATAAATAAATAAATGGAAAAAAATTTAAATAAGACGCTCCCTTATAGCTTATATGAGGCCAGTTCATGTTGTTGTTGTTGGATCTTGATATGAGGGCTACAAGGGTGAGTGATGGTTCACACTCACCTAAAAGATTGGCCTCATGCTCTTTAGATGAGAATGATCTCATATAAACTGATCTTCAAATAAATAGAACGACCAAAAAATAAAAATCCGAACTCCACTCTTGGCCCCAATCTATTTGTGGTTACCATCTTGATATGCCTCCTCATTTTATTCCTGTATGTAGTCTGTAGTACTTAACCTTTCACTAAATATTTTTAAGAGTATATGAAATGGGCTAAAGGCTAAAACAATGGAGGGAATAGCAGGAGGAGAGTGTTTCCCTTATCGTTTCAAAAGTAAAACTAATTTACGTTAAACCATAGGACATATAAAACCATGTTGACCAGAGTTGGGATCGGGTCATGAAGACGACGAGGATGAGAGCTAGTGACATTTCGGACCATGTCAAGTTAAGAAAATAGGCCAAGCCCATACGTGAATGCCGAATATCTACATACTACTAATATTAGACTGGTGTTGGGCTGAGAAAGAACAACAACTATGCCGTTCTGAGTCTTTCTGCCAAGGAACAAATCTTTGGAACTCTTAAAAGTTTAAATTCTTGAGGAGATTGCCTTTTTCCAGCTTTGATGGGCTTCAACCAAAGGCGGGGGAGAAGTTATTAGCTGCGCGCCGCGCATGGGAACTAGTGATGAGCACACTGTTCCCCCTGAGCGGCGCGTAGCCAATAATTTTCCAAGGCGGGTACCGTGCATTGCAACAATCCCCATGAGGCGAAGATTTACCTTACCGTTTGGGGCATGAAATATCAGCTCCATCCACGTAGATTATTTTGAAAAAATCCACTTTGCACACCCCAAACGGCCCCTTTTGTTTTTTGATATATAGATTTGCCTAATTGTGAGAACTGAAAACGGTTTACAGTTTAGACGTCATTATCATCTCCCGTTCGGGGTTATAATTAAGGGGCCGTTTGGGGCGTGATTAAAAGCAAAACATCTAGATGGGATGTTTTGTTACACTGTAGCATCTGGGATATTTTATATATCCAGCTGAAACACCTCCTGAGGTGTTTGAGGTGTTTCAGCTGGATGTAAAAATCCACCTGGATGCTACAGTAGATATCCAGATTCCAGTCTGGATGTTTTTGCAATAATCACGCCCCAAACGGCCCCTAAGTCAAGCCGGAGGACCATCCTCCCTTGTAGGGTACACCTACCGGCATTCATTGTGCTATCAATTCGATCCTTTGCTCCATGCTCTCGCCACAAAATGTTGTAATCCATCAATTCGCTTTTAAGAATCTGAACCCCTTTATCTGTTGATTAATATTTCTAATTAGTTGAAATGGTCCTAAAGTAAGACATGATAACAAGAATCTTTACATGCATTTTGGCTTCATTTATGTTCTAAAAGGCCGTTTGGGTCTATCTGGCTCAACACTTAGGAGAATTTATTGAGTGTGCCGGGCATGCCATGCAGGCTTTGTGCCCATCAATGAAATTTCCTTACCCTGAGCTGTTTCCGGAGGAATTATCGGCTGTCCTGACACACTAGTCCATGGCTCTAGAGATCGGAGCATATGGTTTATGCGTGCACTCAGACTTTTTTGGTGCCAAATAGCTGCATGTGTGTCGGATCCTGGAGATCGACGGCTCCCAAGTGCCCTAGCAGTAAAGTGATGTGGTTAGGCCAATGTACCCAACAATTTCCATGTTTGGGGGTTGTTCCTGACATTTCACGTGAAAAAATAAAAATGGTACCGTGAAATATTAGATACTTCCCGACTAAACTCCTACATGGGGTAATTTTGTTGGCCCGGCGCAAAACGTGGTGGCACACCCGTCACACTCAATAATTTTTCCCATATACAAGTTCAAGATTGGATTCCTAGCCTTCACCTGGTGAATCATGCATATTATTATGTGAGGGAATAAATTTACATAATACCAGTGGCCAAAATTTAAAAAGAGCTCCCATTAACGAACGGCTTGTTGATGTGATGGCAAAGACAAAGCAACAGAGGTCCTCAAAGTGGGATTAGATCCCGATTCACCTTATGTGTATAATAGGTGGGCCTTGTATGCATGAGGGGATTGGCAGTAGGATAATTATTCGGACACCCTTTATTATTGAAAAAAGAAAGAAGCCATTTTCATAGGATGTAGACTTTTTTATATATATAGTAGGAACTTGGAATGGGACCTTTGAACGGCCAACCAAAAATTATTAGGTGGAATGCAGCCCACGGAAATACATGCACAAACCAATGGTTGAGTGAAACGCCTTACAAACACTGCAAATTAGCACTCATACCCACGTGTCATTCAGTGATTCATGTTCTCCACTATACTTCCGTGGCCTAAATCATACCTGAAAATTTGTTACACGGAACACCCATGCCCAGCAATATACCTGCAGGCCGAGTCGGTGATAACAGTTGGCGTCAAGAATGAAAACTTTAAAGAAATGCTCGGATATGAACGAAGTGAGATGGGATCAAGTACATACAAACCAACTTATAATATTTCATTTGCGCGAAAACGAAGAAACAATCAAAACAGAATTGAGATCTGTCTTTTCATATAAAAAACGCTATAAAAGTATAACAAATTTACAACCGATCAATCTCGGTTTCATCTTTTGCCTGTGGAAGATTGCCCGCTCCATCGCCATTCTTCTGAAACAAAAATATATACATGGATCATATGACTATTGACTAGTTATCAGCAATGGATACGTCTAGCATGACATGAAGAATGGTTGAACTAGTTTCCTATCGCGTTGCTTCGCCTGCTTGGAGCTGATGTGGGCACCCTTCCCTTGGGCAGGATGCTAAACAACGCGGAATCTTGGTATATCTTCTTGAGCTTCTCATTCTCGATGACTGTTGAAGTCGAATCCTTTACAGACTCATGCATTTTACAATCATGAACTGTGGCGGCCATGCTAGAAGAGTAGAGCCCTAGCGGCCTTGCAGAGGAGGATGGCATGTGTATGAACATTAGGAAGAAGAAGATGATGATGAATAGATGAGAACACGCCATGAATACAGCTTGAAGAACAGGAAGAATGAACAAGGAGTCAAGGAGAATGGCTTTCAAGATTTGAATATATATAAGCCAGCTAAGTTAGAGGGAAGAAGGAGACTCCGTGGAGAAGAAGTTAGATGGGATGACGGAATAGGAAGGTGGCATGAATTGGTCAAAGGGGTGTGGAGGCAGGAACTGTGCTGCCAAGTTGCGTCCCTTTGACTTTTGAGGTCACCGGAATATGCAATGGCAATGCAACATACCTGTTCATTCTAGGTTGGTTCATGTCCAACGAATGTATCGGGATATCGTCCGGTATAAAATTAGTTTTTATCGTATATTTTTATAATATAACTTCTAAAATGAATGATACTCATTTAGGCAAGTATATATTTTAAAATATGTATTAAAATGCATATATAATTCAAAATATATGTTTGCGTTTTAAACTGTATCCGTCCACTTGGCATAGGATGGGAAACAAACGGGGAAGTTAATTTTTTTTTTAAATTTATTTTTTTCTTCAAAAAATAACAATATATTGGACCGAAACCAATATATCAGCGATATTTTGAAAAAAAAAAATCAAAATCGATATTACAGTGTATCGTCTTACTGGTTGAAGGCCGATATCAATATATCGCCGTTACAATATTCCATGTTCATGTACGAACCAATATCCATGACCACAGCCTTGTGCTACATATACTCCTTCCGATCACTTTTAATTAAGATAACTAGCAGAAATATGAGTACCAATTATTTTCCCGTTAGGTAGGTAGTCGGAGACGGCGACGACTGCTGCCCTGCAACAATCCTAAGTCGAAGTTGAGGGGCCTCAGTGATAAAAGATACCAACATCTCAATAAAATTGACCAATTATGTGACGATCTCAAAGTGAGCTGAAGGAGTATAAGATAGAAGAATTCACTTAGTATGTGCCCTGACATGCACATTGGTATCCATAAGAGTGTTGCGGGCCATTGGCTTTTGGTCCGACGGTGTGCATTAATACAAAGGGCAGGCAGGTGATAGATTAGCGTGGTTGAATTACAATTAGACGGCTCATGGCGCATGCGGCGGGTATTTCGTTTGAATTATAGAATGCGACAAGAAATGGTATAGACAACGTAGAAAATGTCTGAACCGGCTCATATCGATTGATTGGGGTTCTGGAAAGGTTGGAACCAAGGGGGTTGTTTGGCTCCCCTTTGGATTCCAAAGGGACAGTCCCTTTTTGCCTTTAATCCTTCTCACGAGGAGGGTAATTAGCCCTTAAAATCAAAAGGATGGATGTAACATTTTAACTTGGATAACAAATGCTTAAAGATGTTGCCGGACAAAGATGACCCAAGTTTCGGGTCCACGCTACAGGCCATGGTGAGGTCCATGAGATGGGACGAGGGAAGGTTCTTCCCCGCTGATTGAAAAGCTGAGGAAGGTTTCCCCTCATTAAATTAGGGTTTGACGATTGAGAAAAGGTGAGCTTTCTTGGCATATGCCAACCTCGGTCCTCCCATGCACTTGTCGGTGTCCCCCTTCCACACGGTTTTGCAACTGGTCACACACGTAATTCATGGTATACTCGTGTGAGAGGCCAAAAGGAGGGTCAATCTAAACATAGTGACATTAGGGTCAATAGTCAAAGAATCATAGGACCCTCCAACTAATGGAAGGTTAGATACTACTAAAAATTATTTAGTTGATCTAATTATAATTTAAGCAGCTTTGACCGAGACAACGGTCACAACTCTCACGGTGGAAATGGCAAGAAGGCCTTTCTAAGGACGTGTCTGAACCTTGAAGATGATGTCAATAGTAGTTCCAAGCGAGTAAGTGTAGTTTGTTTTTTTGTTTAAAGAAACAATGAAGGAATTACTTTTGATCGATCATATCTATAGAAACAACTACTACTACATTTTGCACTTCTTTATCTTTTTGTTTTTATTATAATCTTTTGCATTTGTTTATCGGATTAGTTGGATCCAATAGAATCTCCCAACGAGAAGAAAGTGAAACAAAAAATTTTCGCCTTACCTGGGTTGGTACTGAATTCAAACAAACAGCAAGAAAGATGAGGCGAATTTATAAGAAACTGGTTAGTCAGTTTAAATTAATAACTTGGGAATGATCATTGTAATTGTTACTTTTGTAACTTATCCTTTGTAATGTTCTGCTCTGAGCTACAATGGAATTGTATCTCGAAAAAATAAACTCAAAAGGACTATAAGTTCTAAGCCAAGCAGCAGTGCTCACAAGTCATTTTTGTAAGATAACAAAATTTCCCAAAAGTTTGAGCTATTAGGAAACAAAAATATTTATTCATTTATTGTATATTCTAAGATCCTCCTCATGTGTAAACGTCTAGTAAGCGCGGCACGTGGAATATAATTAGGGTATAAATGCCTCTAACGAGACTTGAACTTCTTAGAACCTAGAGCTTTGATACCATGTAAGATAACCAAATTTTCCAAAAGCTCAAGCTATTCGGAAACAAATCTTTATTTATTTATTATATATTCTAACATCGAGGTGCTTTATCAATTCAAACCCCATGCCCATGCCAGAATATGGTGGATGAATGCCTGCCCATATGAATGAATTTAGTACAATTTTGCCAACAGGGCCTGAAAACGTTGGGCTTAAGCCCAGTCTAAACGGATGAGTGAGGAGGCCCAATGATACGTATATTATAACCACATATGCTAGGGCCGGCCTGCCCGGTTGCTGGTGGAGACGACTCTTTGTCCTGAGCACACCTGCCCCTTCACTTCCTACCATGTGAACCTTTTGCAGTCCTGCTCATTAACGCTTCTGCAATGGCATACGAGTACTACACGAGCCTAACTAACAGAACTGTTGCTGACTTTGACTTCTTCTTTCTTGGGTATTGACTGCTACATTACTCCTGCCAAATTGCTACCTTATATGTTTCAGACTCAAAAGGTTTTTTTCTTGGATAATTGTGTTCAGACTCCAAGTTAGTGACTCAAAAGAAACATTGTAACTGGACTTTACGTCACTTACGTAATGGTTACTAGGAATCATATGAAAGGTATTGCAGTGTTGAAACACAAGTTATGAAATGTATTGCAGTCATGCATGGTCGCCTATCTAGCTAAATCAAATGTTTAGGGTGAAGGCAGAGGATGTGGCATTTCATTCTTGTACAGTCTAGTCTGTTATAAAGTTTATATTCCTCGTTCTGGACTCTAAAATCTTCATGTTTAGAGCTACTCTCAACTTATTTCTTCACATGGTATAGCTCGCCTAACGCTTAGTCCTATTGATGGCAGAAAAGGCCTTTCAACTAACATAGGCCAAGAGACATATACCTCGCGTCTAGTGCGGGTCACCTAGCTAGACATACTGATTTTATAGGTCATGGAAGAACCATGTAGTAGTGCTAGTAATGCCGGTCCATCATATTTGGTAAAATATAATCGGCATTCTACAATCATGTGAGAAAAATAATGAGGCTTCTGCATCATCACTAACAATATATTGGTGCAATTTGTTTTACAAAGCCTGAGTGTCGTAATCAGCAACTAAAATATCCATTCATATATTAAAATTGTAGGGCATGGATTGACAATCAGATCGTCAACAGCTTGTGCAAATTGCGGTGAATCATGACTTTGTCTGATGACACAAATGTGAGGATAAGATTAGTTAATTAAAGGTTTTTCTTGGGGTAGAGGAGATAATTTTAATATATGATTGACATTTGGGCAGACAATGAGATATGGTGAGCCCTAAGCTCAGTCTCCATGTCTCTCTAATCTAGCCTAAAGGGTTGTCAGCACACATAGTTTTGCACTTACCTGTACCTACCCTTGATTTGTTTATGCAGAAACCCTTAAGCATGAATTTAAATGCCTTAATTAATGAACACTTCAATTCTTTCAAATTATATCACTCTCAAATGAATCTCCAATTTGACGTGTATCCTCAAAAGCATCCTTGAAGGTTACTTGAGTATGACTGCTTAATTAATGTGGTCAAGTTTAAACTAGCCTTGTTTGTTTTCAAGATAATTAATTAAGCTTATGTTTAGATGTTTTTTTAATTTATAATTGCTTATGTTTAGATGTTTCCAAAGCAAAACTTCAAACGGGTATAAAAAGTAAAAACATTATCTAAATGAATGTTTTCAGGAATATAAAACTCGAAGTTAAGTGAGGTAGGCATTTCTGTTGCAGCTTTGACTTAGGGTCTCGTCATCTCCAGGCCAAAATATAGGCCTCGTAATTGCCTGCTATGGCCAGAAACTGAACTGTTCAAGACTTCAATGCATTACAAGAATGATCGACATGCATCATGGGCCTTGTCAATGGAAGTGGGAAGGCGGAAATTCAGGAGAGCAAAAAAAGGTCTGTTTGAGGTTTGTAGAAAAGGACTCTTGAGTCTTATGAGGCAGCTTGACCCCACGGCATGAATTTGGTCAATTCGGCGGTATTAAATATATAATAAACAGATACCCATAGATTTTGTCACTTGGGTAAAATTAACAGACAATGTAATAAATTTGGTAGTTTATATTCAAGTACTGCATTTTTCTTCATATTTATAAAGCAAGAAATGATTATATAGATGAATCTCAAATTGTTGTCTAAGTGGAACCTTTGAGCACTGTAGGATCTCTAATTATGCTATATTCATGCCAAATATAGGCCAATCAAATGAATTGCAACTGTGTTAGAGTAATTAGAAACATAACCATAACTATCGTTATCTGTATCTCTTAAATTCATATCATTGTCAACCGTATAAAATGCTTGACCATGTAAATTCGTCCGCTGCACATATGGAGATGAAGATCTTCTGACCCATTTGGGATTTGATAGACATTTTGCTGGGGCCTTTGCCGCGCCTCTCCACATTTAACAAACAAAAATTGATCATATCATTGAACTTAATGAAAATATGACATTATCAACTTTAAATAACACCCTAAGAGAAGACCTTTTTATATGGCCTAAATTTACTCTCTTTTCAAATTAGCTCTACACTACTCAATTTCTCGAAGAGGCCATGGCTGAGAAGACAGCCTGGAGAAGTCTTTCTATCATCATCCTTGTACTTCTTGTCATGGTTTCATCTTCATGCATTCAGATCGGACAAGCTGCAAGATTCAGAAGAATGGAAATCCTCTCTCTACATCTTAGAGATCGACTGAATGTCGAGAAGCACACTGAGCTGGAGAAAGGAGAGGTGAGGGAAGAAGGAGTCCATGAAAGGAAAGCAGATGCCGTGATCATGAAGAGTTTCCACTTTGCCGAGTCCAGATGGGATGTTCCTAGCCCTGGCGTTGGCCACTGAGTAGTACAGTGTTCATGGTACGTCTGCCTGGCAATTTGAAGTTATGCCTTTTGAGCTGTGGCAGTGTTGAAGTAATTAATTAGAGATCTTTCATTTTTCTCACTTGATATCTTAGATTCTAGCATTTTGCATGTATTAATAGACGGTTATGTTTTTTAAGTGATTAATTATCAAGGACCCTCTTTTGTCCATATGTATTACCTGATTTTCTATTGTCATGACTATTTCTTGTATATTATGTAGATGACTATGCTTTTTTTCACAATAAGTGATTATGCTTGTTGGTATGTGTTGGAAGTAATTATAAGAAGACACATTTCAGGGTCATTGTCTTGTACTGATTAATCAGCATTTCTAGGATTAAGGATTGAAAATGACGTACATGTTCTTTGTTTTGATCTTAGTTGGCTAGCAAGACTCTAGATCAAAGAAACAGTTCAAGTTCAACATTGGCGTGTGAGCTAAACTCCCACGTGTAATGAAACGAGGACACGTGTGAGCTAATAGTATCAAATTTTACGTACATATAGTCACTTCCAGGAGAATAATGGTGGCATGCCAAGGTTGTCAAATGTTGCAAACCTTGCCTGACCTTGGAGCCATTGGCCTAATAGTCTCATGTGATTCAAATTTTCACATACGCCAAAGTGCATTCATACATCACTCTCAATAATCCTTTCAAATAAGTTGTTTGGGAGGCCATTCAATGACGTTAGAAATGGTATTTTCTTTCCCTTTCCCTAAATGAAATAAAAATGGCAGTTTGCTTGGGAGGCTCTATTTTCAATTTTTCTTTACATCATTTAGGATGTAAAAGGTTCTTTGGTAAATTCATGTAAAAACCCATTTAAGGTTATTGATGGTCTATTTTCACCATTCTCATTCTCATTTAACAGTTAAATATCCTCACGAGGACAATCACATATAAAGGAGAAATAACCCTTAAATGGCCTTAAATGATACTTTGGGCTTTGAATGTAATTCACTCCATGAATGTTCCTCCCAAACAAGTTTTAGGGGGGAAATAATCTTAAAATAATGTGGAAAATGACCTCCTAAACGGCCCTTTGTTGCAATTCATATGACTGAAACATGTGGCTGATCGCTTTGCATAGCTAGCAAATCTTCATAAGGATCCCATGCTCACAATTAGATATACCTCTATCTCATGCCATCTTAATGCATTGTTCACTCACTGGATCAGGACGTACATGAGGCTCTTCTCTAATGAGCTGTTTCATTTTCTCCCTCCGTCTGGAATTATTGTTAACAGAAGTTTTTCCAAAATGAATGATGTTGGTGTGATGGCGAGGGCATTGCTTCTTGAAGTGGAGATATCATAATTTATCTCAATGATAGGTGGGCCTTGTATGCACCTGGGATTGGCGGTAGAATAGGGTGCTCTAAGAAGTTTGTTGCCTTGCCCCTTCTAGTTGGGTCCTAACGACTAGGATACCCTAGTTATTTAAAAATAAATAATTCCGGGAGGGAGGGAGTAGTAATTAGGTGAGCAATCGGCTCTTTGGCTGTCACGTGCCTTTGCCCCTCAAGTGTGCTGCATGTCAGCCATTAGCCCACAAGAACTAAGGCCATCTCTAGTATATATATATATATATATATATATAGGGAAAAGTTTAAATGAGATCGCTCTCATATTGCTTATATAAGGCCACTTTGAATCGTAGCCATTGGATCTTGATCTGACGGCTACAAATATCTATAATCATCTACTCACCTACCCATTGATTTGATATTCACCCTCTGATCGGAATCTAACGGCAATAAAGATTGGCCTCATACTCCTTATATGAGAACGATCTCATGTAAACTTATCTCATATATATATATATATATATATATATATATATATATATATAGTCAGTTGCGCACAGCAGCAGCTGGAACTAGCTTGCACTTAGCGGTTCCTTCCATTTGGATATAAAAAGTAGGTAAGGTCATGTGTGGTGTTCAGGCATTCTAAGTTCTAACGGTAGGAGAAAGACGTGATTACATGAAGAATAACAAACAAAAAATTCCCTTCAATCACCTCATGATATTCAAATGCATGTATTCAAATCTTGTTCTCTTTACTAGAAAAAGGCAAAAGCAATATATATGCCACTGCTCCTTTCAATGCCTTGGATCTCACTCACACATCATTCCCAGCAAGATGCCAACCTCGTCAGTTGCCTTGAAAGCTAAGCTTTACAAGCCATGCAAGAAGCTCCTACAATTCCTCAAATTCAAGCTCAAGAGGCCCATCTTCAGGCCCTTGTTCGCATTCAGGAAGCTCCAGCAAAGACATAGGAAGAAAACGCTCGGATGGCTATCATGTATTAGGCGGTGAGGTAGAGGACAGCCGCCAGAGGAGATGGACCAACTACGGAGCTGAGGAGCTTGCCTGAGTTGGGCACTCAAGAAAAGGAGCGCCTGCTCTTCCCATCTCGGTGGCCGCAGGAACGCTGTTGGCGTGGCAGGAAGGGAGGACGCCATAGACGATGCCTGAGCTTTGAGAACTATCTGGTGGAGATTATCGTGGAGGAAGGGAATGTGAGGGATCTCACTGACGTGTAGGAGCAGCTGTATTGCTGGAGGAACATGAAGTGGCCGGTTTTTAATGATTTGGTCTGTAGGTTCTCTAGTGAGGCCGACGAGGAGGTGGTGGTGGACTGATATAATTTACACTTTACAATCATTGATGTACAATGTGCACCATTGGAGAGGCATGCCCTGGCCCTCTCATTCTTGTTGAACTAGTAGGCTTGTAACTTTTATAACTTAATTAATGTCATGTATTATGCTTGGTAAATGGTTGTAACCAATTTAGACCTTTTGTCATAAAGAAAAATGTATCAATGTGTTAGGAGACTCCACCACAGCTAGGTGCATATAGAGTCATAGTCTCATAGACGCACCCTTCTGAAATTGCCTAATGTTGTTGTGTTTGAAAATTGGAAGGGAAATGAAAAAAAACAAGAAAAGAAAGAAACTCAGTTAATGCTCCCCAAACCTGCTAGGTAAACCCATCACAGAAATTAAGAAAATGCCACAAATGAACATCTACTGATTCACAACTGCATTCTCTTTGAATAAGCTATGTTCAAGCCCAGAGGGGAAGCACTGACATTGAAGCCGAACCAAGAACCAATACTGCGTACGAGGCTTTCTTCAGCCAAGGATTTGAGCCCATCAGATTATTTCACGTTAGATCAGCTCGAGGCTTATATATCAGAATGCCAGCAGATATATAGTGAACCCAGAATCCCCTCAAGGATGAGTGCATTTGCACTACTATCATCATAGCCGGTTACATAGAAGATGAACATTCCCAGCACTATCCCCAGTGGTGTAATCACTGCAAAAGTCATGCACATGTACGCCGTGGTTCCCACATTGAATCCAGCCTTTCATCATCATGATACAAACAAATTGTTAGGCAAAGTTGCTTAATTCCTTGCATACATAAATAGATTCTAGACACAAAAGGGGCTAACCACAAGTTCTAATTGGCAAAACTTTTGCAAAATTAATCCTTCTCTTAAAATTTAAAGATCCGAATTTTGTGGGCTAAGGATTTTAAAGCATTTTAATTCTGGCAAGATTCTAGTTAATTAAAAGAGGGTCCAGTCCAGTCCATTCCAAAATCTCTCAAAAATTTAAGATTTTAAGATTTTGCCAAAATTATCCTGATTCTGGCCCAAATTTAGGTTCGCGCGGAATTTGGTTACTAAACCAAAGTTTACGGAAATCCACTTAATTCTTCCAAAATCCTCCAAAATATATAACCTTAGTTATTGTATCAAACAGCCCTTTTGAAATATAAGTAACTAAACTACTCTGTTTCTTAACAACTTAAGCTATTGTGTAACATCTTACAAATATACTAAATGTACTAAAAAGTGAGCAAGTTATGGGCAGGTTTTATCTCTGCTATGCACCCCATCGGGTCCTATTCCATCAGATATTTGGTGGAAGGCTAGTGCAGCAATTAGACGCCTAATGGTGCACCAATATAGGGACATGCCGATTCTGACACCAGCCATCACTAAGTAGAAGATAATCCCAATCTCCAAAACTTGAGAGACCAATCTCTGTTTCGTTGTAGCTAATTCGTCCGCCTTATTGCCACGGCACGGATCACAATCTCTGATCCTAATTCAGCCACATTAAATTTCTTATTGATGGGTTGATCTAGTTGTATACACAAATCAGGTTCTGATTGTAGTACTTTAACAAAGTACCTTATGACAAAGTTGCCATACACCTAGACGGATCCTATGGACTCAGATACCCCTTGTTATAAAAAAATACATTAAACAGCACTAATAAATTTCTGATGTTCAACGGATGATTAAAATGCAACATTGATCTATAAATGCTTGGCACTAGTGTTCTAATTAATTATAGTTATGTCTGGAACCAGTTGGCTTGATCTGCATTTTACATTATGTATGCATATTGACTTAGCCGTATGGATTTTCTCTATATTACCATGTAGTGCCCTCAATCTTCTTATGGTTCACTTACACTATTGTAATTGCATATATGCCCTATGCAATTAAGACACGATCTGAGTCGCCACAAATGGACTATCCTTAAACGATTATTTGTCACCTTAGTACAAGGCTCTACCGGCAAACGATCAAGAGATACAATGGTCCTCTCTCGGACTCTCGGTGCACTCCAAAGAATCTGATCTCAAACCCGAGAAGTGTGTTGCCCAACTCTAGAATCAAGGCGCAAATCCGACTCAAAGAACATCAATCAAGATGGTGGAGAAGAGAGATGAGAGCAATTGGGGAAGCACTCTCGTATGGAAGAAGAAGATAGAAGAGTCATATTTGGGTTAATAACTTAATATCCTATTAACCCACGTTCTAGGGACTAAATAAGGAAAGGCCACGTAGGAAAATGGCTAGTTCGACAGTTTTCGAATACATCTCAATGACGTGTGATCGATCGCAGTCTAAAATGTACAAAACAGCCCAAACTGAGAGCCCCTCAATTGATCACACATCCTTGGCGATCGATCTAACACCTCTCGGGAAAAGTCATCCAAAAAGCCCCTCAAGCGATCGATCACCAACCCAGCAATTGATCGCCACTCCACTTTCACTTTTCCAACCGGAGCGCAGACAGGTCCAAATTATCGTTTTGCAAAAGGTAATTATAGTACCCTTTCTGTTATAAGCAATACTATATCGGAACATGTGACACGCACTTTTAGTACACAATTTTGGTTCATAGTGCTTGGAATCGTTTTGTAGGATATCATGAGCAGGTGGAGCCAAACGATCCTGAATTTAATCCTTGACAATAGTTGTTTGAACTCGCGACATACTCTATGTATAAATCGTTTTTTTGTAGGACTCCGATTAAAGGAAATTGCTTGGCAGTCGGAGGAGAAGAAATGAATGTGAGTTGTAGCAGGGAAAGGAAAGTGGAAGAGCTGAAGAAGCAGCTCTGGTTAAGGGCTCCAGGAGTGTTGGCCATCGACTAGTAGTCAGTCTCCTGCAGTTCAGTTTGTTGGTGATCTCCTCCATGTTTGTTGGCCATCTTGGTAAGCTTGATCTTGCTGGTGCTTCATTTGCTGGAGTTAATGGGTTCAGCTTTTTGGTGATTTGCTATGCTCTCTAGTCTCCCTCTTGAATATACTACCTTGGTCCAATAAATCATGTCTGCATTTGGAAAAAACCGGTTCAATCATTAGATGGCTGACTTTGCTCCCTTGAGACCAAAAATACCGAATAGTGTGTGGGGAAACTCTTTTGCTTGTAGCGGCCTTACAGTACCAAAAAATTCACTCATTTTCAAATGCAGACAGGTTTTATTGGATGAGAGAGTATTAAACAAAGTTTCATGACCATGTTATGTTTTGCTAATCTCTTATACTTTCACCTAGATCTTTCAAGAAAATTTTCTTTCAAGTACTATTTTTCTGTCCTTAAAAATACTGTAGAAATATGAACAACTGTCCCGAGAATTAGTTTCATAGCACTTCGAGCTTTTGGGGGATCAACGGTTATCTAACATGGCATTCGATTTTTAAGCTGCGGTTCTAGTCCCACTAGACCGTGCGAGCCTCTATGTGTATTCAACAATTCATATGAGAAGATTGATGGATGCTTATACATGTGGGTAGCATAACTCGAGATTTTGGGAAATAAGGTTACCTAAAAATTATAAAATTTGTATCTATATGCAAACTATAATACTCCATCTATCCAAAAATACTAATGTCTACAGGTAACATTGCATGAAGGGAGTATACAAAGGTTCGTTGAAAGTGTCCTGGCTCAGAGAGTGTTGGCTATATGCCAAGTCATCATAGGCTGTGGGATTTCGATCCGATGATGCATGTTAATACAGGAGGCACCACCACCATCATCATCAACATTATTGTACACCTTGTCTCGAGTATTCTAGTATATTTGACCCTTTTCAGAATCAAAATGATGGTAAAAAATCAAAGAAAAGAGCCGATGTACCTTTTAATTTCCCTGAAAAAAATTTCAAAGAAAATCATTTTGTTATAGAAAAAAGATATATCCAATTTTTTTAGTATTTATTTTCTTTTATCAAATCTTTTTATTTTTTTAACATATATTGATTAGATGGGAATGGGAAGTGCCCTAGACACCCTATGTGGTCAAGCGTATGAAGCAAAACAGGAACATATGGTTGGCATCGACATGCAGAGAGGTGTGCTCGTCCTTTCTATTGCTAGCATTCTTCTTGCTTTCTTGTGGGCCTACACAGATGCTGTAGTTCTTCTTTGTGGGCAACACCCAATTATTGCAGCAAAAGCAGGAACAAACACTAGGTGGATGATCCCACACATCTTTGCCTTTGCCATTCTTCAGTACCAGATATGTTCAACTACTACAACCTTGCTTCATGTTGTTTTATGCCGGTTGTTGGTGTTCAAATTCCACATTGGAAGCAAGGGTGCTGGCTTGGCCTTCGGAGTTTCCCTTATGTTTAATGTGATACTAGTTGCTATATATGTTAAAACCTGGTGCAAAAGGACATGGACAAGGTTTTCCAAAGAGGCTTTGCATGACATCGCTGGGTTTCTAAGGCTTGCTATTCCTTCTCCTTGTATGTTATGGTAGGTGTAGTTTTCTAGTATATACATCTATGACATGCCCATCTGCTTAACAGTCCACCTAATGTGTGTTGTAGGGCCTTGGTCAGGGCTGCGATCTTACGGCTCAGGGACCTGCAACACACTAGCACTACAATGCAGGCAAAATTTCCCCATTCGGCATATTATACAACAAGAAAAGGCTTAGTTGCAAAGGATATGCTTACATCCTATTACTATTTCTCAACGTAAGTAAAGAGGCAAAGCTAAAAGTCAGAAACTGTTGGTGAAGTTATGTTTGATGTAGGACAACTTAGAAAAGACGAAAATTTGGGAAAACCCTTCAAATAGGGCCTAGTTTGTCTCCTCATCAATGTTTAGCGGTGGATTGTTGGATAACCTTAGTAAACATGGGGTTTGAATATTGTAATAACCCAAATTAGAAATAACACTAATGGGAAGCAATTTGGCAAAAATAAGGAATTTCAGAAATTTGAAAAAGGAATCAACGACAAATGCTCTACGACAATGACTTTTCATAGGGACAAGTGACTTGACGTAGGATTCACAAAGTCAGTCTAAAAAATAAAACTAGAATTCATTCTAATTTGGTATGACCCTACGTTTTTTGGCTGATATAAATAGAAGACTAACTCAATGAGGAACCTTATACGCAAAAAGGGATTGGAAGGAGAAGAGAAGATGAATTGATGCCCAAGTTAAAGTAGGACAACCAACCTCAACTTGTTAATGAGTAAATTAGTGTTAGATTATGAAGAACTACTTATGGAGCAAAACTAGAACATATAGTTGTCATCTACATGCAGAGACTTGTGCTCGTCCTTTCTTTTGCAGGCATTCCTCTTGCTTTCATGTGGGCCTACACTGGTCGTATCTTTCTTCTCTGGGGACAAGACCCAATTATTGCAGCAAAAATAGAAACATACATTAGGTGGATGATCCCATGCATCTTTGCCCATGACATTCTTCAGTGCCGGAGAAGATTCTTTAAAGCTAAAAACAATGTCTATCCAATGATGATATATGCACGTGCTATAGCCTTACTTCATGTTGTATTATGCTGGCTACTAGTGTTCAAATTCCACATAGGAATCATGGGCCCTGCCTTGGCCTTCGGTGTATCGCTTTGGTTTAATGCGAAACTACTTGTCATATATATGAAAACTTCATGCTCATGCAAAAGGACGAGGACAAGGTTTTCCAAAGAGGCTTTGCATGACACCGCTGGGTTTCTAAGGCTTGCTATTCCTTCTGCTTGTATGTTATGGTAGGTGTAGTTTTCTAGTATATACATCTATGACATGTCCATCTGCTTAAGAATCCACCTAATGTGCATTGTAGGGCCTCGGTGAGGGTTGCGATCTTACTGCTCAGGGACTTGCAACACACTAGCACTACAATGCAGGCAAAATTTCCCCATTCAGCATATTATACAACAAGAAAAGGCTTAGTTGCAAAGGATATGCCTACATCCTATTGCTATTTCTCAACATAAGTCAAGAGGCAAAGCTAAAAGTCAGAAACTGTTGGTGAAGTTATGTTTGATGTAGGACAACTTAGAAAAGACGGAAATTTGGGAAATCCCTTCAAATAGGGCTGAGTTTGTCTCCTCATCAATGTTTAACGGTGGATTGTTGGTTAACCTTAGTAAACATGGGGTTTGAATATTGTAATATCCCAAATTAGAAATAACAGTAATGGGAAGCAATTTGGCAAAAAATAAGGAATTTGAGAAATTCGGAAAAAGAATCAACGACAAGTGCTCTACGACAATGACTTGTCATAGAGACAAGTGACTTGTCGTAGGATTCACAAAGTCAGTCTAAAAAATAAAACTAGAATTCATTCCAATTTGGTGTGATGCTACATTTTTTGAATGATATAAATAGAAGACTAACTCAATGAGGAACCTTATACGCAAAGAGGGATTGGAAGGAGAAGAGAAGATGAATTGACGCCAAAGTCAAAGTAGGACAACCAACCTCAACTGGTTAATGAGTAAATTAGTGTTAGATCATGAGGAACTACTTATGGAGCACAACTAGAACATATTGTTGTCATCTACTTGCAGAGACTTGTGCTCGTCCTTTCTCTTGCAGGCATTCCTCTTGCTTTCATGTGGGTCCACACAGGTCCTATCCTTCTTCTCTGGGGACAAGACCCAATTATTGCAGCAAAAACAAACAAAAACATACATTAGGTGGATGATCCCATGCATCTTTGCCTATGGCATTCTTCAGTGCCAGAGAAGACTCTTACAAGCTCAAAACAATGTCTATCCAATGATGATATATGCAGGTGCTATAGCCTTACTTCATGTTGTATTATGCTAGCTGCTGGTGTTCAAATTCCACAAAGGAATCAAGGGCCCTGCCTTGGCCTTCGGTGTATCCCTTTGGTTTAATGTGATACTACTTGTGATATATATGAAAACCTCATGTTCATGCAAAAGGACAAGGACAAGGTTTTCCAAAGAGGCTTTGCATGACACCGCTGGGTTTCTAAGGATTGTTATTCCTTCTACCTGTATGTTATGGTAGGTGTAGTTTTCTAGTATATACATCTATGACATGCCCATCTGCTTAAGAGGCCACCTAATGTGCGTTGTAGGGCCTTGGTGAGGGCTGCGATCTTACGGCTAAGGGACCTGCAACACAACAGACTAGCACTACAATGCAGGCAAGAATTCCTCATTCGGCACATTATACAACAAGAAAAAACTTAGTTGGAAAGGATATGCCTACATCCTATTGCTATTTCTCAACATAAGTCAAGAGGCAAAGGTAAAAGTCAGAAACCGTTGCTGAAGTTATGTTTGATGTAGGACAACTTAGAAAAGAGGGAAATTTGGGAAAACCCTTCAAATAGGGCCTAATTTGTTTCCTCATCAATGTTTAGCGGTGGATTGTTGGCTAACCTTAGTAAACATGGGGTTTGAATATTGTAAGAACCCAAATTAGAAATAACTTTAATGGGAAGCAATTTGGCAAAAATAAGGAATTTTAGAAATTCGGTGTCACGGCCCGAGTTTTTAAAACCATTTTTAAATCAGAGTGGTAGCGGAAAAACTCGAGGATTGTTCCTCTAAGCGATAAATCTTTGGTTGAAAAATTTTCGACTAAGCATCTAGGCCGTGATAACTGGGGTTCACAAATATGGATACAAAACCATATATATATAGTAATACAAGATGCAAAGTCGATTAAACTAAAGCAAGTCCTCTAAGTACAAGTCTGT
Source organism: Houttuynia cordata (assembly GCA_039654745.1). Classification (NCBI taxonomy): domain Eukaryota; kingdom Viridiplantae; phylum Streptophyta; class Magnoliopsida; order Piperales; family Saururaceae; genus Houttuynia; species Houttuynia cordata. Next base: position 42,150,100 of record CM077503.1, on the reverse strand, counting down.
CGTCCATCTCAAAATAAACTAGAAATAGTTGGTGCTCACGCCTTAATACAAAGTCTAGGACAAACCTGGAGCAGGAGATATACTAAGAAATCTGAACGTCCTCACTACCAGGCTCCCAAGTGCCACGTGAAGTCACTCTTCCACAGCAGCACCTACATCACATAAGGATGGTGAGTATAAAAATACTCAGTGGGATACCATAACACAATTATCATTACATCAAATTAGGATTTGCATTAACATATTATGCAACCTATTACAGGATTCCACTTGAATCTTTTATTAATCTTTCAAGCAAGTCTTTTATTGCTTCCCAAGTTCAAGTTCAATAATTAAGTCTTTGTCCCATAGACAGACTCACTGAATGTCATACCTACATGACATACAGCACGAAAACACCGTGACTATCACTCCGGTTAATACCGGTAATCACGGCACGCCCTGAATTTATCAAGGGTGACTGCCTCGCCTATTCCTTACCTTAGAAGGTATGACCGTCGGAAGGGTCTGGCTCCACATCAGCTCCTAGACTCGATGTGGGTCGGGAAACGTAGCCTTCTAGGATGCTAACGTCTCCAATGTTGTGCACAGTAAACCACCTGGCAACTAAGGCTCAGGATGTGTGGCTTTCTCTAAAATCCATAGAGAATAAGCATGCTCTCTCTAATATCCATAGAGAAGAGGTAACAGCTTAAGCCTGGCCAATAAAATATGTAATACTCTCTCTAAAATCCATAGAAAGATGCAAACATGGCCAAAATAACATATCATTGTTCTCTCTAAAATCCATAGAGATATATAACAGCTTAAGCCTGGCCAATAGACGTTGGTCCTTATTAGGTACCATGACACAGAGCTTCCATTAGTCGGAAGATGTGAATGCTCTCTAAAATCCATAGAGAGATACAAACGGCAGAGCTTCCACCAGTCGGAAGATGCAACATCACCCCAATCTATTCCTCGTGATCCTTAATAGGTATCACAGCATTACTAGTATGAAACTATCACATACCATTCACAACTGTTGGCTTAATAGCTCAACAGATAGCCTGACCTTTGACTTAATAGTCATTCGGTCGCTTCATCGGAAGTCACCCACATTCACACACTGACTCCCAATCATAAGGGCATTTTAGTCTTTATCTTGATTAGGTTCTTCCCAACCCTCAAGCTCAGCCCTCAAGTCATCATTTTATTATCATTCATAAAATGATTATGTCTCTAAACCATCTAGGTTTATTATCATTCATAAAATGATTATGTCTCTAAACTATCTAGGTTTATTAGTCGGGTTTTTCTTTACATTTAAATCCTTAGCTATCTGTCATCATAACATAAGGAACTAAGGCCCTTAATACCATAACATCACACACATACCATTTAGGGCTTGCAATTATTTATTAAACAGCTCAAAATAACTAAAAAGAGCCTATGTACCATTCTGGCTCTGCATGTACTATACTGCATTCAGTTACACAGACGGTCAGGCTTCACCGTCAGTTGTGGCCAGTTTTAACTGTCGGTTGAGGTCCACCGGCAGTTCAAAATCTAAACCAGCTTATGAACCGGGTTTATTATTGAACCGGTTCGATTTATAACTGGACCGAACCGGGTTCAGTCTGCATGAACCGGTTTATTTATTGGACTGGGTTCGGTCTAATCATGGACCGAATTGGTTCGGTTTAACTATTACCGAACCAGGTTCCGGTTCGGTTTGACGACCCAGTCCAGAATTCCTGGACTGAACCGGTCATCTTCCCCAGGAAGACGACCAGTTCGGTCGTCTGTCCATGCGAGGGTGGCGGCCGACACAGCCGCCGTCGTCGGGCCGCCACCGCCCAGCCAACGCCGGCCTCATCTCCTCCTCTCCTCCCCCATAGTCAGGCCGCGATCCGGCCGGTTTTGGGGAGGGGAAGGGAAAGTGGCAGCAGCAAAAAGCTGCTGCCTTTGTTTTTCCCTCCGTGGCCGGCGGCCTGGCGGAGGTCAATTCGACCCTCCGTGGCCGGTCGCCGTCGGCCCCCCACCTCCTCCTCCTACCTTCCCGTCACTTCCATAGACAAAGAAACCCAAAAAAAAATGGAACTTTGATGCATGGCATGGGATCCTACCTCGCATGCCGAATCGCCGCCCGCCGGAGCTCGTTGGTGGGTCGTTGGAGCTTGCTCGTGGTCGCCGAGCTCGCCGGAAAGTTGCTGGTTTGTCGTCGACGCCCGACAACGCCGACTGCCACCTCGTCTTCCCCACCCAGTTCTCCCTCTGCTTCTCCTCTAAACCGAGCGCCGGAGCCGTCGGGATCACCGGAGTAGCCGAGAGCCGCCGCTCGCCGGAGGTCACTGGGTCGCCAGAAGTTGTTGAGCTCGTCGTGGATCGCCGGAGTCCACCACTGCCTCTCTTCTACTGGCTTGGAATTTCGGCTGAGGTGAAACAGGCAGCACTGATTTAGCAAGGGAGTCGGGGGAGGGCCTCCACTTGGGTTCAGCCAAGCAGCATCTGGCAACCCAAGCCCCACCTGGCAACACAACCTGCCAGGTATTACATTCTCCCCTCCTTAAAAGAATTTTGTCCTCAAAATTCAGGTAGATTCTACAAACAACTTTGGGTAGGCACGCTGCATTTCTTCTTCCGTCTCCCAAGTAAGTTCCTCAAACTTATCATTGCTCCACTGGACCAAGACTAATGGAATCACTCTATTCCTAAGTACATGATTTCTTCGATCCTTGATCCTGATCGGTTTTACTTCATAGGTTAAGTCAGGCTTTAGTTCGAGCATGGAATAGTCAACCACATGTGCATCGTCCCGACAGTAGTTTCTCAACTGCGAGACATGAAACACGTTATGCACCTGGTCCAAATTAGGAGGTAAAGCAAGTCGATAAGCTGAGTTACCAATCCGTTCAAGGATTTCAAAATGACCTACAAACCGAGGAATCAATTTTCCTTTCTTTCCAAAACGCAAAACTCCCTGTGTGGGTGAGACCTTCAAGAACACATGGTCACCAATCTCAAACTCAAGATCTCTACGCCTTCTGTTTGCATAGTGTTTCTGTCGCTCCTGAGCCAACCGAAGCTTTTCCCGAATGAATTTCACTTTATCAGCACACAGCTGAAGCATCTCTGACTTGATCATAACTTTCTCACCGACTTCATTCCAACAAGTCGGAGATCTACAGGGATGTCCATAGAGAGCTTCATATGGAGCCATCTCAATACTAGATTGGTAGCTGTTGTTGTAAGCAATGCTAACGTCTCCAATGTTGTGCACAGTAAACCACCTGGCAACTAAGGCTCAGGATGTGTGGCTTTCTCTAAAATCCATAGAGAATAAGCATGCTCTCTCTAATATCCATAGAGAAGAGGTAACAGCTTAAGCCTGGCCAATAAAATATGTAATACTCTCTCTAAAATCCATAGAAAGATGCAAACATGGCCAAAATAACATATCATTATTCTCTCTAAAATCCATAGAGATATATAACAGCTTAAGCCTGGCCAATAGACGTTGGTCCTTATTAGGTACCATGACACAGAGCTTCCATTAGTCGGAAGATGTGAATGCTCTCTAAAATCCATAGAGAGATACAAACGGCAGAGCTTCCACCAGTCGGAAGATGCAACATCACCCCAATCTATTTCTTGTGATCCTTAATAGGTATCACAGTATTACTAGTATGAAACTATCACATACCATTCACAACTATTGGCTTAATAGCTCAACAGATAGCCTGACCTTTGACTTAATTGTCATTCGGTCGCTTGATCCGAAGTCACTCACACTCACACACTGACTCCCAATCCTAAGGGTATTTTAGTCTTTATCTTGATTAGGTTCTTCCCAACCCTCAAGCTCAGCCCTCAAGTCATCATTTTATTATCATTCATAAAATGATTATGTCTCTAAACCATCTAGGTTTATTAGTCGGGTTTTTCTTTACATTTAAATCCTTAGCTATCTGTCATCATAACATAAGGAACTAAGGCCCTTAATACCATAATGATCTGTACATGAAATATGCATTTTATTATCTCCTAAACTTATGTTTCTGCTAGTGTTTGTTTAGAATTATTGCTACTTTAATATAGTTTTTGGTTTTTGTAGGAAACAAGAGCAAAACGCAGAAATGGGATAAAATGCGACTCTAATGATTGAATATTTACAACTTCGATTGCATATCTCTGATGGGACTGATTTAAGCTTCATGTTAAAGTACACGAAGTCAGCTTTCCAACGCCACTGACTATTCGCAATTCGGAGTTCTGAGCGAAAAGTTATGATTATTTGAAATATCGCGCGCGAAAGAGGCACGATTAAAGAGAAGAACGGTCAAGATGAGATTGGATAGATGAGATCGATACAACTGGTGTTTGTTTAATAAAGAAAAAAAAATGACCGGTTCAGAATCCGGTCCGGTTCAGTTAAAAGAAAAAGAAAAAAAAAGAAAAAAAGGAAAACCGGCCCGAGCCAAAGCTCGGGCCTTTCGTCCAGAAGCAGAGCTCGAGCTCTGCCGGAGAAGGCCGGCGTAGGCTGAGCTTCGCCGACTGTGACTGAGAAGACTAGCGGGGCTGGGCTGAGACGACGATCGCGGTGGAACGGAACGGGGGGGACAGTCGAGGAGCTGCCGGAGGTGAGGAACAGATTTCGACTGAGAAATCAAACAGAAATGAAAACGGAAAAAAAAACCTGGCGTGCTCGATTTGGAAGCTTTTCGATTTGGGATCAAATTAGGATTGCTTCTTTGATTAGGAAAGGACGAAAGGCTATAAAAACGGAGCTTTGGAGAAGCGGCGAGAAGAGGAACTCGAGCCAAACAGCGCCGCCGGAAAAACACAGAAAAAAAACAGAGCTGCGACGATCGGATATTTGCCGGAAAAAGCCAGGCTTTCCGGTGGGTCTCGGTCGGAGCAAGAGGCAGGGTCTTGGCCGGAAGGAGGAGGAGTCAATCGCCGGGAGCAGAAGGTCGGATTTGGAAGTGCTACAGTGCTGGTTCGAAATTGCAACAGTGCGCGTCTCGCCGGAGAAGATGATGAATAGTGCTACAGTGCGCGTGAACAGTGCCAGGTGAATAGTGAACAGTATTTCTGCAACCAATCCAATGAACCAGGCTTTTTCTTTCCTTCTTTTCATGTCTAGCTAAATTTTATTGTACTAAGACTAGATGAAGCTCTACTGATTGTTTGACTCTCAATACTTATTTGCAATTCTAAAGTTGTGATTTTTATTCCATATGCTTACTATTTTGCTATGATTATTCTGTTGCTCGAGAGAGGGTAGAGTAATTGTTAGTGAAATTAAACTAAGGGTTTGTTAATGTTCGAGAGATCTTAGCGAATTCCAAGATATTATTTGAATAAAAATTGCATTTTTATGATTGATCTTTGCTCGAGAGAGGGAGATTAATTAAGTTAGATTTAATTGTTTAGTTGCATGTTCGAGAGGGCTACACACATTACGATTATTAGGGACTTCGAGAGGGGCACGGGTAATTGATCACTTGGAATTGTACGGGTTTAACGGAGAGGATAGCTATTTGGTTTGGGTGGATTCGAAGTCTTAGTATATTTCTCATCATATTAATTTCACATAAATTTCATTGCTTTGTTAAATTAGAACTTTTCATTCTGCTATAACTAGTTTCATAAAAAAATCAAACCTTTCATTAGAATTAAGTTGAATCAGTCCAAGTCCTTTGGGTTCGACCTCGTTACCACTAGACTATACTGAGTCTCGTGCGATTGCGAGTAAATAGTAGAAAAATCAATCAATCACATAACATCACACACATACCATTTAGGGCTTGCAATTATTTATTAAACAGCTCAAAATAACTAAAAAGAGCCTATGTACCATTCTGGCTCTGCATGTACTATACTGCATTCAGTTACACAGACGGTCAGGCTTCACCGTCAGTTGTGGCCAGTTTTAACTGTCGGTTGAGGTCCACCGGCAGTTCAAAATCTAAACCAGCTTATGAACCGGGTTTATTATTGAACCGGTTCGATTTATAATTGGACCGAACCGGGTTCGGTCTGCCTGAACCGGTTTATTTATTGGACCGGGTTCGGTCTAATCATGGACCGAACCGGTTCGGTTTAACTATTACCGAACCAGGTTCCGGTTCGGTTTGACGACCCGGTCCAGAATTCCTGGACCGAACCGGTCGTCTTCCCCAGGAAGACGACCCGTTCGGTCGTCTGTTCATGCGAGGGTGGCGGCCGACACAGCCACCGTCGTCGGGCCGCCACCGCCCAGCCAACGTCGGCCTCATCTCCTCCTCTCCTCCCCCATAGTCAGGCCGTGATCCGGCTGGTTTTGGGGAGGGGAAGGGAAAGTGGCAGCAGCAAAAAGCTGCTGCCTTTGCTTTTCCCTCCGTGGCCGGTGGCCTGGCGGAGGTCAATTCGACCCCCGCCGATCGCTGTCGGCCCCCCATCTCCTCCTCCTACCTTCCCGTCACTTCCATAGACAAAGAAACCCAAAAAAAAATGGAACTTTGATGCATGGCATGGGATCCTACCTCGCATGCCGAATCGCCGCCCGCCGGAGCTCGTTGGTGCGTCGTCGGAGCTTGCTCGTGGTCGCCGAGCTCACCGGAAAGTTGCTGGTTTGTCGTCGACGCCCGACGATGCCGACTGCCACCTCGTCGACGCCCGACGATGAGACTAGTATAAGTCCATGATGATGGGAAGGCAGCACACTCTTCTTCCATTTCTTCAAGGAAGCTGATAAGTGTACACGAACCTATACACCTGTGCTTCTGTTTAGACAATGAAAGTGGGCCGCATATGGTGCACATTTTCACTGTCCAATAAAAATAAAAACACAGGTGTATTGGATTTTGTAGCATTGATTATTTTCCTTTCTTCAATGGTCACATTGCTCACAGAAACCCGAATTTGAAGGCTACGTCATGAATTAAGTAGACGCTTAAAATTTTCATAGTCCAAAAATGTGTCTGTTATGGACTCAATTATGACCTCTTACTTTAATTAGGACTAGGATTTCTTATTTAATAGTGTTTTTTAGTTAGGATTTACTCCTTCTATTAGTATTATGATATTTTTAATCTTTATATATGTAAGGCCTATGGCCAAAACGGGATTATCAATGAGAATCACAGATTAGTTTATGTTTATTTATTTTATTCTAGTTTAGCCTCGTTCTTCTCCATTGTAGACGCTGAGGCGAAATTGGAGCGAGAACTTACCGATTTGAAGACGGTGATTGCTGAGATTGCGGAGTCCAACCGTCATCGCGATCAGGAGAACCATCGTCGCAATCAGGAGAACGATCTTCGCGATCGTCGCCTTGAGGCGCTCCTGCTGTCCTTCCATCGTCAGACGGTGTCGGCTCCTCCTCCGAGTTACGCTGCTTCTCCGTCCGGGTTTTCGCCGCCGTCTTTCCCCGCCGGCACCCACATGCTGCCGGCCGGCATGCCGCCTTGGCAGGGCCTCGCACCGGCGGGAACCATCACGACGGGCTCCGCTTCATCTGGAGTCGTTCCATAGGCCGCCTTCGGCTCGCCAGCGCCACTTCTTTCCGTCGAGTTCCTCCTTCCGACCACCGGCGTCGTGGCAGCCGCCTCTTTGCCGCTGTCCTCTCTGCCAGGTCTGCCGGAGACCATGGCGATGGCCGTCCAGACACCGGCTGCCGTAGAACGGCCTCCCCCTTCGACGGCAGCGACAGCCCCGCCCTCCAACTCCGCCGCCCCCCTCCCTCGGCCACAACACCTCGCCAAAGGTGGCAACTTTATGCTCCCCTGCGCTTCTCAGCCTTCCGCCCGGCCTCTACAGCCTCCCGCCGGCCAGATCCCCTCCTCCAACCCTTCCCCTCCAGCCGCCGCTGATGCGATTCTCACCGAGCCTCACCTATTGCTTGGAGGCGATGAGCTCCTCTCGGTTGGTGCTTCTGGAGGCTTTTTGTGGCCACCACTGGACCAGCCGCCATTGCCGTCGACGTCGCCGCCTCGGATTCTCGCCGTCGCCGCCACCGCCACCCCAATCGCCTTTACCACCCCTGCCCTGATTTCTTCCCACCAGGTCTCGGGCTTGTCTTCGGGCTATCTGCACATGGGTTCCGATGGCCCGGTTCTGCCTGGTCCCAGTCCGACCCCGCGAACCGGTCCTCCTTCTATTAACGACCCGACCCAACCCGTTTCACAATTATAGGCCATTTATCCCTCAGGCGTTGGCGTTCCACCACCACACGGGGGCCTTGCTGTGGGTTCCCCTCTATATGTTCCGGTGCACCCTGGGTTTCAGCTTCCACATGCATCTGCTTCGGCTAATGCGGATGATTATTATGCATATGATGACGAGTTCCCAGGTCATGTGGACTATCGTGGACGTGGACAGCACAACCATGGTCGTGGTCGTGGTCATATGGACTGTCGCTACGCGGATGCCCCTATTGTCCAAGCGGGCACTGTCCAAGATCGGCCAGTACGTGTCACGTTTCCTGTATTTAATGGACGCGACCCAGATGTGTGGATTTCACATGCTAAATGCTTCTTCCACTTTCATCGGACCCCCGCTCATGAGCGTTGCGAATTGGCTTCCTTCCATATGGAAGGGCGTGCTATGCATTGGGTGGACCAGTATTTGGAGCGTCACCCTGATTCTACATGGGATGAGTTTGAGCAAGCCCTTCGTCTACGCTTTGGCCAAACCGCTTATACGAATTATAATAGCTTACTTCCTCAAATATGCCAGCGTGGGTCAGTTCAGGACTATCAGGATGAGTTTGAGCGATTGGTGAACCGTGTTCAGGGATGGCCTGCGCATACACTTATGGGAGTTTTTGAAGCAGGCTTACGGGTGGATATTAAAGCTGAGTTGCAGTCTTTTCCACGCGTATCCTTAACTGAAACGATGTGTATGGCTCGTGTTTGTGAGGAAAAGCTGACTCAGTTAGGACGTTCTTTCTCTAAGCCTTTCCCTTCTCCTTCCCCCTTGCCTCCGTCATCTGGACAGCCCTGTGCGACTCGACCACCTGGTAATTCCTCAACTCCTCCTATTACTCGGCTTTCTCCTTCGTAGATGGCAGATCGGCGTTCCAAAGGATTGTGTTACAATTGTGATGAAAAATATGTCCCTGGCCATCGCTGCATTACACGTCGGTTATATATGCTGGATGAGTGCTATGATACAAATTATGAGGATGACGCGTGTGCTGATATTGTTGAGGAGGATTTGACCCCTATTGAGGCTTGTGAGATGGAGATTACGTTGCAGGCCTTTTCTGGTACCTTTACTCCACGTACTATGCGCGTCAAAGGGTTGATTAAAAAACAACCGGTTTCAGTTTTGATTGATAGTGGTAGTACCCACAATTTTGTTAATGACCGTGTTGCTCGCCGTCTGGGCTACCCTATCCAGGACTCTGCGACTTTTGATGTGCTGATTGGTGATGGAAATCGTCTCAAGAGTTCTGGTGTTTGCTCTAACGTTGCTTTGCAGTTACAGGGCCAATCTTATATTATGGACTTATACTTGCTTCCCACCAAGGGGGCTGATGTGGTCCTCGGTGTTCAATGGCTTGAGGATTTGGGCACTGTTTCTTGGGATTTTCGACATATGACGATGGATTTTACTTATGAGGGAAAACCGGTCTGTATCACTGCTCAACCACTGGGCCATCTTCAGTCTGCAGAATCTGCAGCAATACTTTGTCATTATCAATGTTCTGGCTACTTGTTGCAGCACCGCCCGGTAGTTGATGTTCCTGACTCTATGGCTATTTCACCGGATTTGGCCACCTTACTTGAGGAGCATCATGCTCTTTTTGAGGAGCCTCGTGGACTACCTCCTCCTCGTGCTTATGATCACTGGATTCCTATCCAGCCGGGTGCGCCTCCAGCCAATGTGCGACCTTATCGCTACCCCCATGCTCAGAAGACTGAGATTGAGCGACTTATTCGCGAGATGCTTTCATCTGGCATTATTCGTCCCAGTCAGTCTTCTTATTCCTCTCCAGTCCTCCTTGTTCGCAAGAAGGATGGTTCTTGGCGCTTTTGTGTGGATTATAGGGCACTTAATCTTATTACACTTAAGGATAAGTACCATATTCCAGTTATTGAGGAGCTACTTGATGAGTTGGCCGGTGCGCAATTCTTTTCGAAGCTAGACCTCCGTTCGGGTTATCATCAGATTTGCATGCACCCTGATGATATTTCCAAGACGGGGTTTCGCACACATGACGGCCATTATGAGTTTCTTGTCATGCCCTTCGGCCTCACTAATGCCCCTTCTACCTTCCAGTGTTTGATGAATGATATTTTCAGGGCTTGTCTACGGCGCTTCGTGCTGGTATTTTTTGATGATATTCTCATTTATAGCCCTACGTGGAATACCCATTTGGAGCACTTACGGTCCGTATTCTCTCTCCTTCATGAGCATAGTCTTTTCTTAAAGCACCCAAAGTGTTCCTTTGGTTGCCATCAGATTGAGTATTTGGGGCATGTTATTTCTGCCAATGGTGTGGCTACATATCCCACCAAGATTGTTGCAGTTCGGGATTGGCCTCGACCTTCTACCCCATGGGCATTATGTGGTTTTTTGGGACTTACAGGTTATTATAGGCGTTTTATCTCCTCTTATGGCATTATTGTTGCACCCTTGACTGCGTTGTTGAAAAATGGAGCATTTGGTTGGTCTGACACTGCTGAGAGCGCTTTTGAGGCACTCAAAGCAGCGCTTATTTTTACCCCTGTACTTGCCTTATCGGATTTTGTAAAGACCTTTGTTGTTGAGAGTGATGCATCAGACGTTGGTTTTGGAGCCGTTCTTATGCAGGATGAGCGTCCTATTGCCTTTTTCAGCAAGGCTTTGTCGGGACGGTCTTTACTTCTATCTGCTTATGAGCGTGAGATGCTTGCTATCGTCCATGCAGTGACTAAGTGGCGCCCCTACCTCTTAGGTCGTCACTTCATTATTCGGACTGATCACCAACCGCTCAAGTACTTCTTGGATCAGCGAGTGCCTACTCCCGCGCAACAACGTTGGGTCTCCAAATTGCTGGGATATGATTATGAGATGGTCTATAAGCGGGGTTCTGAGAACCGCGCTGCAGATGCCTTATCCCGACAGTTTGAGGATTCTTCCCTCCATGCCCTTTCCACTCCTGTTTTTCCTTTTCTGGACGAGTTGCGGGTTGCTTATTTGGTGGACTCTGACATGGGTGATCTTATTTCCCGCCTGCAGGCCAACCCTTCTTCTTCTCCAGGATATATTTTGCAGGATGGTCTTGTGTTCTGGCATGGGCAGCTATGGGTGCCTAACTCTGAGAAGCTACGCACGGATATTCTTCATCTTTTCCATTCTACTCCACCAGCTGGCCGTGAAGGGGCTTTTCGTACTTATAAACGGGTCTCTCAAAATTTTGCCTAGCATGGTCTCAAACGTTCTGTACAACTTTTTGTGGTCCGGTGCGATGTGTGTCAGCGTGCTAAGAGTGATTCTACCACTCCCTCTGGCCTTCTCCAGCCATTGCCTCTTCCTGAACGGGTATGGGAGGATATTAGTATGGATTTTATAGAGGGTTTGCCTACAGTTCAAGGTAAATCAGTTGTGCTTGTGGTGGTTGATCGGCTATCCAAGTACGCACATTTTTCTGCTCTTTCCCATCCCTATACGGCTAAGAGTGTTGCTGAACTTTTTGTCCATGATATCGCTCATCTCCATGGGATGCCAAAGTCTATTGTTTGTGATCGTGACAGGGTGTTTATCTCTTCCTTTTGGCAAGAGTACTTCCGTTTACAGGGCACTACATTTCGGATGAGTTCTTCTTATCACCCTCAAAGGGATGGACAAACTGAGGTAGTTAACCGTTGCCTTGAGCAGTATTTACGGTGTTTCACCGGAGATAGGCCCCGCACTTGGTTATCTTTTCTTCTTTGGGCGGAGTGGTCTTATAACACTGCGTTCCATACATCAGCGGGTTATACACCGTTCCAAATTGTTTATGGTAGGCCACCCCCTACAGTGCTTCACTATGTGCGTCTTCGCTCTTCTATAGCTGAGGTAGACACTACACTTCAGACTCGAGATGAGGTGTTGCGCCAGCTTCGCCTTAACTTGGCAGCCTCCCAGAACCGCATGCGCCAAGTTTATGATAAGCACCATGTCGATCGTGCGTTTGAGGTTGGCGATCTCGTCTATCTTCGCCACCAGCCTTATCGGCAGACTTCGATACATAAGCCGAGCAATGAGAAGTTTTCTCATCGCTTCCATGGCCCATATCCTATTCTTGAGTGTATTGGTCTAGTCGCATATCGCTTACAATTACCTCCTGAGGCTCAGGTTCATCCTGTGTTTCATGATTCTCGACTCAGGAAGTTTATGGGTGATCTTTCTGCTCTTCCGCAGCCTGTTCCGCCACCGTTGCCGTTCGATGAGTCTCGCCCAGTGCCTCATGCTATCCTTGAGCGTCGCCGTGTTCGTCGTCGTGGGCATGTTATTACTGAAGTTCTCGTTGCATGGTTACACCGTGCTCCTGAAGATGCTGCTTGGATGCGCGATGATGATTTTTTGGAGCAGTATCCAGGCTGGTCGTCTTGAGGACAAGACGATGCGGAGCACGGTGGAATGTTATGGATTCAATTATGACCTCTTACTTCTATTAGGACTAGGATTTCTTATTTAATAGTGTTATCTAGTTAGGATTTACTACTTCTATTAGTATTAGGATATTTTTACTCTTTATATATGTAAGGTCTATGGCCAAAATGGGATTATCAATGAGAATCACAGATTAGTTTATGTTTATTTATTTTGTTCTAGTTTAGCCTCATTCTTCTCCGTTGTAGACGTCGTGTCTACATCAATGTCCTCATAAGAAAACCAAACTGAACTGATTTTAGTTTATTTTGGTTTTGGACGGAGGGAGTATATTCTAGTGCATACCTCGTGTGCCATAATTTATAAACTTTATGCCTGAACGGTCCAGAGTCACCCTCTCTATGGCAAAAGAGTAGTTTCCTCATGTCTACTGACTATAAGTTTTTGAATTCCAAAGTTCTTTTGGCTTTGTTTTGCTATCTTGAGGTGTATCACCTGATGCTTGCTGAGAAAAATAGAAATGTTATCAAAGATGAAGTGAGCCATTGGACGCGCAAAGAACGAGGCATATATGTCAAATATGCTCTGCGGCTTGTATTCACTAAGTCCTCCGTCCCATATTAATTTCTGAATTTGGAAAAAAAACTTGCCCCATAATAATTGTCCTATTTTATGAGGTCCTTTTTGTACTCAATTAGTGGATGGAGTAAAAAAAAGATAATGAAGTAAAAAGGTTAATTAATTAGCTTCCTTGTGTGTCAATTTTTTCATGTGAGGAGAGCTAATATGGCACGGAGAATATACTTTCTATAATGGGGAGCTACAGAAGGTCTAGATGTGATATTTATATTTCAAATCGGTGGAGAACAGAGACAAGCCCTGTGTGGTCCTTGTCACGAGGGCTGCATGGGAATAGTTGGTGGTGAACCGGCGAGGGATATAGAGGCCTATTTCTTTCAGGTTTAGGTATCATGTCTCCCATTTGATTTCCATATCAAGCGGGCAGTTGCAAAGAGTGTATCTGCATGCTATCTCAGCCAGAATTCTGATTTCCAAATCACATGCTAGGGTCACAGTCTTTGTCACTTCCACGCCTGAACTCAAAGACACTTCATTAACTGCGACGGATACAGACAATGGTTCTTATTTGACTGGTAGTCACGTAAAATCCTTGGATAGGTTCAGTTTGCTTACTTTCAACATTTAGGTATGAGCTGAATGAACTAAGCAGAAAGCCACACTTCTAGACTTCACATGGCTCTGTCCAAAGCTCCATGTTCTTCTGTCTTTATTCAGTTACACTGAGCTCAGCTACAATTATTTTAAAGCAAAGGAACGTGGCTGTGGGGGCTACTTGTGCATCATCTTTCAAAAGTTATTTCCATTGGGATATAAGCCTGTAACTCCACCTTTCTTTTTTCCTTTCTAATCTAAAATGCAGGTGATTTGGCATCCTTTTGAGGCAGATTGCTTGTGCCCTTAGCACAACCAGGAAATGTGCTCTTCATCTCTTTGAAGTATGGACCTCGAAACTGGAAACTGCTGGAGTTCTTCAAAGGTTTGTACTCTAGTATTGAGCAGATAATTGAATGGCAAGTGATGTTCTTTGTAAATTCATTAGATCAAGAATGTAACTGTTGCCGAACTAAACTTCAGAAGGAATCCTGGAAGACTCTTTTGCTCTTGGCATACCAGAGCCTGGGCGTGGTCTATGGAGACTTGAGCATCTCGCCTCTGTATGTGTACAAGAGCACATTTGCAGAGGACATTAAACACTCTGAGACAAATGAAGAGATTTTCGGAGTGCTTTGTTTCGTCTTCTGGACACTCACACTAGTCCCCCTCTTCAAGTATGTCTTCATAGTCCTCAGAGCCGATGATAATGGCGAAGGTAGCCAACACAATTTCTGAAACTTCATACATAAGAGTAGATAAATTCTCTATGAGAGCAAGTAAAGAAAACTTATTAATCCTCTGTGAATGCTGTTGCAGGTGGCACTTTTGCTTTATATTCTTTGATATGTAGGCATGCAAAAGTGAGCCTTCTTCCCAATCGGCAAGTAGCAGATGAAGAACTTTCTACATATAAGTTGGAAGGCCCTCCAGAAACAGAAAGCACTTCAAGAATTAAAAATTTTCTAGAGAGCCACAAGAAACTGCACACAGCTCTTTTGCTTCTGGTGCTACTGGGTACCTGTATGGTGATTGGAGATGGAATTTTGACTCCAGCAATTTCTGGTACTTTTGATTGGCTCACTTCTTCTGTTTGAGTTACCATAGATTGATTTTTGTGGCATACTAATAGGTTGTGCATTGTGCAGTATTTTCTGCCGTTTCTGGCCTTGAGTTATCAATGTCCAAAGAGCATCATGAGTGTAAGCTTCCTAGCTCCTGCATTCGGTTGACTTCCTAGATGGTTTTTGTCTCTTCTTCTTTTCAATTAAAAAAGGTACTTGGTTATGGCTGGCACAATTTTCTTTCCTCGTGATGAAAGTGCCAAAAATTTTAGATATAGGTGACAGAGAAAAGGAAGTTCATCTTTGAAAGGCTCCCTCGTTTATTTATTAGAACTCTTACTAAATCGTGCCTGCCAGGAGGAAAGGAGGCTTCTAAAAGATTGTTTACAAATATTTGGAAGACAATTTTCATCTAAACCGATCGAATTTTGTGTCAAAGAGAACGGTAATTTAGTTGGTTATTGTCTGCTTGCCAGCTAGGTTCTGTTTTCATTATAAACTCCTCAAATTCAGTAGAATACATTTTCCAAAATTGCTATTATTAAACAACTGATCTCTAACTAAAAGTCTTTGCAACTAATCAATTAATCATTTACAACAATATGGTTTATGTTTATTTTTTCAGCTCTCATAAAGAATTATATCTATCATTTGATTGAAGAAGATCATAATGATCATAAGTGGTCAACATTTGCACCAAATTATGAAGTAAACATTTGGTCCTTTTTACAGATGCGGTGGTCCCAATCACCTGTTTCACCATAGTATGTCTATTTGCGCTACAACATTATGGTACCCACAGAGTGGGATTCTTATTTGCACCTGTGATCTTGACCTGGCTGCTGTGCATGAGTGCCCTAGGCTTGTACAATATATTCCACTGGAATCCACATGTCTACCAGGCACTTTCTCCCTATTACATGCACAAGTTCTTGAAGAAGACTAGGAAAGGAGGCTGGATGTCCTTGGGTGGAATCCTACTATGCATTACAGGTAATTCCAAATTAAAATGGCACATAAGATTAAAAAAAGTAACACCACCAGACACTTAAACATCTTACGGTAAAAATTGATCTATCAAAATGGATTTTGACACGGGATAAAATATATAGCAACTATAATGATGTTTTGACATGCTTGCAGGCTCAGAGGCTATGTTTGCAGATCTGGGTCACTTTTCTTATACTGCAATTCAGGTTCTTATAGCAAGGTTATTATTTCATACTATTACAATTATGAATTTATTGCATTTTCTTATTTGCTTCTTTATACTGCAGATTGCTTTTACCTTCCTAGTTTATCCAGCCCTGATACTGGCATACATGGGCCAAGCTGCATACTTGTCAAAGCACCATCACTACTACACAAGCTACCAGATTGGTTTTTATGTCTCTGTTCCGGGTAATTTACCTCCAATCACACGTAGATAACTGTTTTCTTTTGTTCATAAATCTTTGCAAGGAAGACTTTACTAGAGAAGTAAAAATTGGAAGTAACCTCTTGTAGAAAGTGTGAGGTGGCCAGTGCTAGTTGTGGCCATCTTTGCATCTGTGGTGGGCAGCCAGGCCATCATCAGCGGGACCTTCTCAATCATCAACCAGAGCCAGTCACTTTGCTGCTTCCCCAGAGTCAAGGTTGTCCACACCTCTGATAAAATTCATGGCCAGGTCTACATCCCCGAGATCAATTGGATGCTAATGATCCTCTGCGTCGCTGTTGCTGTTGGTTTCAGGGATACCAAACACATGGGAAATGCATCAGGTACCTCAATTCCTTGGTAAAATATTTTAAAACCAACTACCACTTCCAACAGAATAAAAAACTGAAATCATGGACTGGTTAGCATATTTCAATACTTAGATAAATCGTTATAGTGTTTAAAAATGCTTCGATTTGCATTTGGTTGCAGGGCTGGCAGTGATGACAGTGATGCTAGTGACCACCTGCCTGACCTCCCTGGTGATCATCCTCTGCTGGAACAAGCCCCCAATCCTGGCCCTCGCCTTCTTCCTCTTCTTCTTCTCCATTGAGGGCCTCTACTTCTCAGCCTCCCTGACCAAGTTCCTAGAGGGGGCCTGGCTGCCCATCCTCCTAGCCCTCTTCCTCATGTCCCTCATGTACGCCTGGCACTACACCACCCTCCTCAAGCATCACTTCGACCTTCACAACAAGGTCACCCTCGACTGGCTCCTCGCCCTCGGCCCCAGCCTCGGCGTCGCCCGCGTCCCTGGCATTGGCCTCGTCTACTCTGACCTTGTCTCCGGCATCCCCGCCAACTTCTCCCGCTTCGTCACCAACCTCCCCGCCTTCCACCGTGTCCTCGTCTTCGTCTGTGTCAAGTCCGTCCCAGTTCCCCGCGTGCCTCCAGCCGAGCGGTACCTTCTCGGCCGAGTCGGTCCACCCGCACACCGTTCCTACCGCTGCATTGTCCGCTATGGCTACCGCGACGTGCACCAGGATGTTCACTCCTTCGAGTCCGAGCTCGTTGCCCGCCTCGCCGACTTCATCGTCCTCGACAGCCGCCGCCGCAAGCTCAGCGATGACAATGATGTCTCACCGCCCTCATGCGAGCACTCAGTGGTGGACGATGAAACGAGGCACCTGTCGGTGATCGGAGCCCACAGAGTGGAGTTTGACATGGAGGGAAAAGATTATAATAGTACGAAGAGCACTGGGGACGTGATAGAGCCAACATCAATGGCAAGGAAGACGGTAAGGTTTGCGGTATCAGAGGAAGAAGTGGAGGAGGATGGTTGCAGTGTAAGGGAGGAGTTGGAGGAGCTGTGGGAGGCGGAAAATGCAGGGACGGCTTTCATAATGGGCCACTCTCATGTAAGGGCCAAGACAGGGTCATCGCTGCTGAAGCGGATGGCGGTGGACGTCTGGTACGACTTCTTGCTGCGGAACTGCAGGGGGCCTGAGGTGGTGCTCAAGGTGCCCGCGGCGTCGCTGCTGGAGGTGGGCATGGTCTACATTGTTTGATAGACGACTTTGGCCTCTGTTGTAGATGTAATTGGAGGGTCAATCTTTGTTTTAGCCAGAACATATGGCCACTTCTGTATCTCTTCCCAGATCCCACCCACCTAGAATATGCATCCTTTTTAACAAGCTCAATAGTTCATAATTGGGGAAAGTTGGGATTTACTGCATCAGATTTGAAAAATATGCGCCCAATGCATAACGATCCGTCGGATTGAGATCCTGATTTGAAGTCTGTCAATTGATTGTAATCACACTGCCAAAAAATGCCCAGCAGCACGCACATGCACCCAGTGTAATAAATGGGACTCTTCGCAATTACAATACTTATACTCTAGTAATATAATGGCCTATGCACATCCTCCACCTCCCTTCTTCAACATTCTCCTTCTCCCTTCTACATTGAATCATCATGCTCAACCACGGAACACAGCTTAACCTATGCTTATGCTGTCAAAAAATTCCTGTAAATTAGCAGTTACTTCTTGTAGATATTTGGTAATCACAGATAAACTTTTTATTCTGTCTTGTTTGAGTTTCCTTCTATAAGAACCTTCAAAGTTGTACTTTTAAAGTGACTCAGTTACATGTGCAGGTCAAAATGTAGAAAATGAAAGCTTTAGAGCAATTTTTTACTGATTTAGTAAAAGAGGAGTAATAATATCTCATTGTCAAGTGTAGAAAAAGAAAACAAATCTTTATAAATCATGTTGCAGGAAAAAGAGATTCCCAAGATAAAAAAGTGGCATACTGCCATCGCTCAACTATACAAGAAGGAGAAATTTCGTGGTTTAAAGAAATATCAACTGACCTCTTCTTTCATGTCCAATTTTTTAGACGCTTATGCAGCAAACTTTTCACGGTAACCTCATACCATTGTGGAAGATTTGACTTAGGAGTTCGTTTACTGAGTATTGATCCACCCCTTCACTGTGTAAACAAATAACTTTCGAATATTAGAGAATATATGAACCTTCTAAATGACAAAACATTTAAGGAAACCAGATCCATGTATGAGAGACTTTTAAGCTTATAATATGTAGTCGCCTCAAGAAGTAAACCCTTCTTTTTTCTTTTTGTTTTTTGATTGAAAGAAGTAGACCCTTCTAAATGAGAAAGAACTGAAGATATCCACATACCTGTATTTGTAATCTCCTCAAAGAAGTAGATGACAATATGATAGTGTCTCATCTCGTTCAGCACACCCAGTCTCCTGAAAAAGCATGCATACAAATTGTAGGTTCCAATACAAGAAATAGAAAGGTAAAAAAAATAGCAGCGTTTAAGGGCGTACGTGAAAAGCACCTGAAAAGAAACACACTTTAGAAAGTAAACCTGAGGTGAAGAGGCTTGTGTAGTGTGATATCAGATATAAGCTTGTGCGCATGAATACGAAATATGGCATATAGACACCTTTTATGTATTGTATTTTATTAAACAGTATGGCCTTTCAAACACATAACAGGAACATATAATGTACAAGGATGCATACAGCTCCGACATGGCTCTTATCCCAAACGCCACAGTTCCAATAACTTGTCAGAAAAATAATTATTACTGCAGGACGATAACATATCAAGCTAAATGCAAGTAGTTTAAGATGTAGTTACCAGACATCAACCAATAAAACAGAAAGATAAACAAATAGAACAGAAAATGAAATTTACATTCATTTTTCACCACTCGTAGTTTTTTTTTTAATAATCAAACACTTGTAGTTTGTTTGAACCAAATAACATCTGCATGACACTTCTATCCCCGGCAGGAATACCACTATGGCTGGTAGCTCTGTAATACACCTCAATCAGGCACTTGGTCATGTTGTAAAGACAAGTTTAAGGGTATAAGAGAGATCGCCATTGTATGGCTTTTTGACATTAGTCAAGCTGCATTGACAGCAATGTATCTAGTTTAAGTGTAGCAATAATAAATTACAGACCTTCCCAGAGATATTGTTATCACAAAGGTCCTTGCTGAAAGCATCTGATTCAAACTGCACAAAGATTACAATAATAAAAGGCCAATTACCTTTAGTTGCAGGTGTATTACAAAAAACTAACAAGATCAACGATATGCCTTTAGAAAAAAAAAATTAAAAAATTTTGGTTAGGAGGACGTACAACAAACATTCTCACTGAAAGGGGAGTGTCTGACATTTTTTAACTTCTTATTATTTACTTCAACAAACTCATAGCTTTTTTTAGCCAGGTTCAGTTCAGCATATAAACATAACCTCTTTTCATGAGAGAATTCATATGGATATAAGACCACCAATATGTGATATAGTGACTGCTATAAAACACAATCAGGAAGGCCATAATTGATTCCTGACAGTGGTGTATTACACAAAAAAAAAGACAAAAAAGATGCATGAGCTTGTAAATCAATGTACTAGGATGACAAATCCTCCAAAGCATATAGAAGGAGAGATGTATAAGTTTTTTGAAAAATTGCAAAGTGGAACTTGAAATGTCTGCAAGGCCTTGAAGTTTTGGAATTAGAATGCTAGGATAAAATGTCAATTTCAAAATCTGGCAAGATCTGCTCATCCTAGGAAGAGTAACTGCTGTGTGTAGCCTCCGGCTATGTAAAAAATTGAACATTTTCATTTGTTCTATCTGATTCAGAATTTTTTAGATTTTGTTTCATGTTGTACATGCAAGATTTTCTCTTATAAACAGATTAATTATGTAGTCTCAATAAAAACATTATAATGGAAAGTTAAATAGAAAAGATCAAATGTGCATTACAAGTGAAATATATCAGAAATTATTATGTAGTCTCAATAAAAACATAATAATGGAAAGTTAAATAGAAAATATCAAATGTGCATTACAAGTGAAATATACCAGAAATTCACATTATATATAATACATAAATTTCGTGTGGCATTCAACTAGGTTACACCAGCATGCCAAAGCAGCAAGCAAGGTTGAAACAATACAAAGTTACAAACTATCAATATCCAAACGAAGCACTTACCTTTGCCACTTAAATTCACAAAAAGCTATAAGATCTCCCTCATTTGCGATGACTGGATGACATTGGTAACCAGACCAAAAATTACCGCACCTGCTGTCTGCAACGGACATCGTACAGGTGACGACGGTGAGAGCCGTACGATTTAGCCTCTCGCCGGTGTTTCAACCGGCGCCGGCAAAGGGAGGAGAGAGGACGGAGACCGAGCTGAACCGGCGGGAGCAAAAAGGTAGCGGTCCGACTGAGACCGGTTCGGAGAGCACGAATGGGACCCGACCGCGCCGGCACGTTATCCTTCCACTGCCGACAGCGGGAGGTGATCGTTGCTCTGTGAAACCAGCCTATCGCGGTACCCTCCACCATACGAACCGGGAGAGCTAGGCCTTCGCCCAGACCCCACGGTTCACTGCACGACTTGGAACGGGCGAGCCAGCACTTGCGATCTGAGTCCCGACCCAACGAAGCCCGGTTCAGTCATCCACGCTACCTTAATGCCCCCACTCGGGTTATAAGCTGGCGCTGCTCAGCTCGGCGAGAAGAAGTGCAAGCCTGTAAGTTATACGCACTTTGTTCACAATGACTGTGCTCGATGTGGGAACTATAGAATTTCAATGAACCCCTGATTTTCTCCATCCGACCCACGATAAAGTGAACGATGATATTGTGTAATTTCAATGTTGGCAGTTTTTTAAACCGATATAACAGTACTTGTAAAAAGAAAAAAAATCTGTTTGTTTCCGTCCTATGCCAAGTGGAAGGATATAAGTTTAAAATGCAAACATATATTTTAAATTATAAATATATTTTTATGTATATTTTAAAATATATACTTGTCTAAATTACAATCACTAATTTTAAAAATTATATTGTAAAAATATATAATAAAAACTAGTATTAGACCAATAATATTTTTTTACATAATATCTTCGATATAATTCCAATATTTTGTACATCACAAGTCGATGCATTTGAGCTAAAACTTTTTCAATATTTTTCAGCAAAATATTGGTACGAGTATATATAATCTTGTACGGTTACCTTACGTGTATCCATGCCAGGTAAATTTGTCATCTCTTTGGATACATCCGAGGTACGATAAATCGCCCGCATAACACCCCCTGGAAACGCATTGGGTATTAGTCTTCTATATGTATGATGATGCCCGGGTTCGAACCTCGACCCAGGCACAAGGAGGCTATGAACAAATAGGTTTTCAGGGTGGGCTTCAGTCTGCAGGTGTGAGGACCTGGGTTCGAATCTCGAGCCAGGCACAGATCTTCTCCTAAAATAAAATCTCCCCTAAAATACTGCTAGCGCAGAGCAGCAGCAGCGAGAAGAAGGAAGGAAGCCCCTCCTCCGCCTAAAATAGTTCATGCGATTGATATCACTGGATGTGCTTTACTTACCTGGGGTGTTGGGAACTGTAGATAACTTGAACGGGGCCAATGTTCTTGGCCGGATTGTGAGAGTTGACCATGTGAGTAACTACAAGAAGAAAGAAGAAGAGGATGAGGAAGCGGAGCAACAGAAGAGGGAGAATGCACCCGTGGTGCATCATGCAAATTTTCACATGATCAGCAAGTAAGACTGTGAATTTTAACTTATAGGTGGACTCTGGTCTCTATATGAAAGTTGGTGAATGTAGGTTTCTGCAGAGATTAATGGGTCAAATTTTATAGTTGCAAATTTTGTTGTTAAGAAAAAAGGGACTAGCTGTACTTGAAATAGTAAGCTTTTCTTAATAGTTTTTCCTTTTTTTTGATATCTGACACTGTAGAAATAAAAAGTCGATGATTAGAAATATAGAAGTGGGCATAGAGGTGCGGAGGCTATATTATGCATGCCCGCGCTAACATGTACCTATAGCCATGTGTAATGTGTATCACCAATTTTGTTCTTAATTTCAAGGATGTTGCAAACTTTACACATACATTGATTTTTCCGACGAGAAACGTGGGTTCAACTCTGTGATGGTTATGGGCTATTAGGTTATATAATGCTAGAAGAAAATTGAAGATAGAGGACTTGATGAGAATCTTACATATTTATTTGTTTGGATTTACATTTTTTACATTGCTCTTATCTTTGATCTTGGTGGACTTGTTTATTCCCTAGTTCGTACCATAGCCATCATTTGCAGTCTATAATGAAAGTGTCCTGCGTTTTACCAGTTGCTTTCTTGTAATTTGTCATTTATTAAGTAAATGCATGTTTATGAATGAGTCATATTCATCTCATTGTCCTCGACATAGCTAGGAATGCAGGAGCTTTAGGTTACAACTCTTGGTTCTGTGGCGATGTTTCAAACATTGGCCATCAGAACTTCTTTGAACTTGTTTGGGTGTTTTGTTTGTTATTTACTCCCTCTGTCCAATATTACATGTTGAATTAGAAAACCAAAAGGAACTAAAATCAGTACATTTTGGTTTTCTAATCCAAACAAGTAAATTGGACGGAGGGAGAGAAGTAGATAAAATTTTGTATATGTAGTTTCATGTTCTTTGCTTTTCCTGCTGTATTTTGAATGAGTAATGTTTTGGTTTGTCGCATGGGTTTCATGATTGTTAATGTTGGGAAGTTTGGTAGTATCAGCTTTTGAAATTTTTCTATTTTTCTGCCAGCGTAATGCAAACACAGGCTGGGGTGCTAAGGATGAGAGCAGTGCCAAGAATGAGAGTAGAGCCAGATGGGGTCATGACAAGTATGATGGCAGACTAAGTAGCAATGTAAAAACTAATCGGGCTTCTGCTGGTGGTACTAACGGTTTTAAAGTAGAAGACAAGGAGTTTAATTTGTCATTTATTAAGTAAATGCATGTTTATGAATCAGTCATATTCATCTCATTATCCTCGACATAGCTAGGATTGCAGGAGCTTTAGGTTCCAACTCTTGGTTCTGTAGTGATGTTTCAAACATTGGCCATCAGAACTTTGAACTTGTTTGGGTGTTCTGTTTGTTATATACTCCCTCTGTCAAATACTACATGTCTGAATTAGAAAACCAAAAGGAACTAAAATCAGTTCATTTTGGTTTTCTAATCCAGACAAGTAAATTGGACGGAGAAAGAGGGAGTAGATAAAATTTTGTATATGTAGTTTCATGTTCTTTGCTTGTCCTGCTGTATTTTGAATGAGTAATGTTTTGGTTGGTCGCATGGGTTTCTTGATTGTTAATGTTGGAAGTTTGGTAGTATCAGCTTTTGAAAGTTTTCTATTTTTCTGCCAGCGGAATGCAAACACAGGCTGGGGTGCTAAGGATGAGAGCAGTGCCAAGAATGAGAGTAGTGCCAGATTGGGTCATGACAAATATGATGGCAGAATAAGATGCAATGATACTGAATCTCTTTTTGTATCTTTGGCAAGTTCTTAACTCTGAAGATAGTGTTTGGGTTCTTAAATGGAGGAATAGTGATTTCAATGTTTTTAATTTATTTATATGAGGGATTTTTTAGGATAAATATTTCAGCCTTTTTTCCGTTCAATTTGATTAACGTTGACTGTTCGTACAGGTGCTTGTCTTGTGGTGTATAAGATAGAAGGTGCAAGCTGCTGAAGTGACACAAAACTGGATGATATCGTTCATGGCTTTATGAGAGTGCTATTGTAAAATACATTATGATGTTTGAACAAATTCGGAAGAAAATGAGTGTAATATGCTGGAAATGAGTCTTCTTTTAAGAGGCTGGTTAATGGTTACACAGCTCCTTCTGGTCGGCTCACAAGTACTTGAACCCCCTTCATTATAAAAAAAAAGAAAGAAACGAAACGAAACGAAACGTTTAATTTAAGGATGTATAGAAAATAATCTACATTGACGTGTAAGTTTTACAAGCCAATTTTTCAGAATAGGTAAAGCATACTCGCTCTTTTAAATTGGTTTTTTAAATTGAACTAACATTAGTTTATCTTGAAAAACCTAATTGGACTATCAGTGCGGGATGGAGGAAGTCTAAGATCACAATGTATGCCTTGTGTAAAAGAAATGTGGCATCGTTTGCAAAAATGGGAGCAAATTCAAAATGGAAAAAAAAATGAAAACTGAACTGAGAGGCAGTATGACGCAATAAAAAGTAAACTACATTGGCGTATAGGCAACTCAAAACATAGGAGAGGGAGAGTTCGCGAGTATGCGACAATTAGGACCGAGCACATTGACGCTTTTACTTAAAACACTACGTTTATTTTCACTCAAGAGGAAGTTTGTATTAAACTAGCAAAACAAAGTGGAAGTTTGTATGAACATATAGAACCAGCATCTCAAAATGGCACATTAGAGGGGAGATATGTAATTGGAAGTTACTAGAGGTTGGGATATGCAACAAAAAATGAAGAAGGCAAGGAAAATAGAAGCATAGAAACTAGCTCAGTGCCGAACTGCTGGGGTTCATCCTGCCCCGTGCTGAACCATGTGGTTACGAAGTCTCCTCTTTCCTAACATCTGCTCCATTAATCAAATGAGAGTGAGAGATTTAAAGCGCCGCAAACGGCATACCAACCCACATGGGCGGGCTGAACATCTTTGTCACGTTGCTCTTTTCCCACCCAACTTTGACTTTTCTTGGGAGCAAAATGTCTCTTTAATTGCCTTATTGAACCACTCTGACTCGTCTACCAGAAAACCACAGCTCCACAGCTGCATCAACTTTTGAATTTAAGGCACTCCCATACTACCAAACTCCCTCATCAGCTAAACTCCTTTCACCTTCAGTAGGAGGAAAGTAAAAGGTCTAGTTATCTTAACATGGCAAAACCAGAGTGGTACGCCATACTTCTTATTTTTTCGCTAGCGTCATACGCCATGCTAATTTATGATGCATGAGTGATGCTTGTCAGTTGCAGGCAAGAAGACCACTAAATCACATCCACGGTTTTGCCCTACGAGATATGCATCCCAAACTCATTGAACTTCTAGACTTACTTAAGCATTATGTTGTGATTTTTTCATTGTGGCAACATTTATGAGTGTGATTAGTTGATAATGTCTCTCGCCCACTGTTTCTTTCTCAAAAAAAGAATAGTTGTTCACCAAACCATTCTGATTCTGGAAATATATATTCGGCAATCCATACTAATTCTGTATGGAACATCACTAAAACTGGAAACAAACTGGCTTTACAGATTAAAAAGATCTCGCCGAGATGGCGAACCATGGTCTTGGCTATTTAAGAAGGTTTATCTTCACTACAAAATCAGGTCATCTAGATGCCATCGACCTCGCTGGTGAAGCTTCACCAGCGAGGCCTGTCGATTCTACGGAATCAACGGCACACACGGAAAGCATGTGTGCTCAGCCAAAAAACCCGTCTTTGGCCGAGCGCACATTATATCTGTGTACGCCGTCGATTCCGTACGATCGACGGCTGATGAAGCTTCACCAGCGGCAAGCAGATCCGGTTCGGCATCCATGTCTCAACGTTCGGACTCCAATCTGCCCCTCTTCTGGCTTCTGATGGTGTAAGAAGCAGAAATCCACTTTCCATCCACCATTGCCCTCCGGTGGCTCGATGCTTTCGAAGGAGTGTGAAAGCCTCTTCTTGTGCTGCGACTCCAGCAGAAATGGCCGTTAGCCTTAAAGATAGAATTGGCTCTCTGAGTCAGGTCTCAGGAGTGAAGAAAAGGGGAAACTCGTAGACATTTTGGCTCAACATTTCGACATTGTAGCTCGCTGCCAGGTATATATGCAACCTAGTTTATGTCTAGAAGGGCCTGTCATTCTCAGCTCTTCTAGTCTAGCATGTTAAGCTCGCTAGTTGCTACTTGTGTTACTCATGAAGATAATCGTGAACATGTTTCTTTTCATTCTTTGCATGAATTCCGTGATATATAATTGGTTTACGAAAACATCGTAAGTAGTATGAGTCCTCATTGCTCAGGTCTAAGGACTTGAACAAAAATAGAAAAAAAGAATTGTTTTTCTGATTATACTTGTTACTTTTTAGCAGATTTCTCATTTGAACATGAATTTAACTAAGTCAGTCTTCATGATCTATTGTTTCAAGGGTGGTGCAAACGCCGGACATACTATCTATAACTCTGAAGGGAAAACATTTAAGCGCTTCGCCTTGTACCTTCTTGAATACTAAACGAGGACACCATCTGCATGATCGGCAATGGTGTAGCTATGCATCTCCCCAGCTTATTCGAAGAAATCGATAATCATGAATCTAATGGAGTTCCATGTCAGGGAAGGCTGCTGATATCCGATCGAGCACACTTGGTATTAGACTTTCACAGGGTTGTAGACGCACTCAGGGAGTCTGAACTAGCTGGTTCTTGTATAGGAACCACCAGGAGGGGAATTGGGCCATGTTATTCTAGTAAGATGACAAGAAATGGCATAAGAATTGCAACCTGGGGCATATGACCACCTTCTCTAGCAAGCTCGATGCCTTGTTATTAGATTTAGCTTCAAGGTATAAAGGGTTTGATTACAATGGTCAAGTGCTCGGTGATGAAGTGGAAATGTACAAGATGTTGGGTGCATGTGGTGAACGAGTACCTGCTATGAAAGGCTCCAACCTCTCTGCCAACTTCTTGTACATTTCCACTTCATCACTGAGTACCTGAGCATTGTAGTCAAACCCTTTAAACTCTGAAGCTAAATCAAATAATAAGGCATCGAGCTTGCTAGAGAAGGTGGCCATATGCCTCAGATCGCCGATTCTTATGTCATTTCTTGTCACTGAGCAACTGAGCTACCATGTTGGATATCGACTTTGGTACGTACATACCCTTTTGTGACAGCCTCAAATTATTCAGCTGGTGGGATTTGTACTGGGCTCGGCATTGCCCCACGACGCCTGGGTGATGTTATTTGAGTGGTAAAAACATATTCAATAGATCGGCTCTACATAATACAGATATCTGCTCTCGTATTTATTGACAAACATGATTCTGACGAAAGGAGTCACCAGAAGTCTAACAGAGTATCTTTTTACTTGTTAGTACTGATCCTAGGTTTAAGAAAACTCTAGTTTGACCCCAGTAACTCCCTGAGTAGATTGGGCTCTTAACCTTTTCAGTCAAGCTCCATATGATTACTCAAAATTATCAAGAGTCTATGATTGACTCCACGAGTTAAAGTAACTAATATGATTACATCCTGCCTATAATACTTTCTGATTTCCAAAATTAGACAATCATCATCGTCGTCGTTATCATCATCATCATAGGCCTTATCCCAGCTACAAGGCCTTATAGTTTTGGAATGAGAATGCTCTGCCATACTATAGGATAAAATGTCAATTTAAAAATCTGGCAAGATCTGCTCTGGTTCAGAATTTTTTAGATTTTGTTTCATGTTGTACATGCAAGATTTTCTCTTATAAACAGATTAATTATGTAGTATCAATAAAAATATAATAATGGAAAGTTAAATAGAAAAAGATCACGTGCATTACAAGTGAAATATATCAGAAATTCACAATTTCGTGTGGCATTCAACTAGGTTACAGTTACACCAGCAAGCAAGGTAGAAACAATACAAACTATCAGTATCCAAATAAAAGCACTTACCTTTGCCACTTAAATTCACAAAAGGCCAACGTCTTTGTCGGCGGCAAAAAGGTAGCGGTCTGACTGAGACCGGTTCCGAAGGCGCGAATGGGACCTGACCGCGCCGGCTCGTTATCCTTCCACTGCCGACAGTGGGAGGTGATCGTTGCTCTGTGAAACCAGCCTATCGCGGTTCCCTCCGCCATACGAACCGGGAGAGCCAGACCTTCGCCCGGATCCCACGGTTCACTGCACGACTTGGAATGGGCGAGCCAGCAATTGCGATCTGAGACCCGGCCAACGAAACCCGGTTCGGCCATCCACGCTACCTTAATGCCCCCACTCGGGTTATAAGCTGGCGCTGCTCAGCTCGGCGAGAAGACTTGCATGACCTGTAAATTATACGCACTTTGTTCTCAGTAATCGTGCTCGATGTGGGACTAAACTATATAATTCCTCTACCTGATTTTCTCCAGCTCACCCACCCTATACTCCTCCTCATCCTTCCCAGTTCCCACTCGCTAAGTTATATGAATATAGTTAAAAACATTATTTGCATTGATTTACAACTTATCTTTCTTAAATTAATTACATTTCAATATGGGAAAAAGTTAAAATGCATGTAACATGTTACTTACTACCTTCGGAATTCTACGTCACAAGCCAATGCATTTGAGCTAAAACTTTTTCAGTATTTTTCAGCAAAATATTGAAACCAGTATATGTAATGTTGTATGGTTACTTTACGTATATCCTATATCCATGTCAGGTAAATTTGTCATCTCTTTGGAAAGAAGCCCGGGGTTCGAATCTCGACCCAGGCACAAGGATGCTATGAACAAATAAATAGGTTTTCACGTTGGGCTTGAGTCTGCAGATGGGGGTTCGAGTCTCGAGCCAAGCACAGATCTTCCCCTAAAATAAAAATCTCCCCTACTGCTAGGGCAGAGCAGCGGCGAGAAGAAGGAAGGAAGCCCCTCCTCCGCCATGAATCCGCTGACGCTGGTGAAGCGCATCCAGAAGATCAACTCAGCCGAGGCCTCTCTCGGCATCTCCGACGAGGCCTCATGGCACGCCAAGTACAAGGACTCCGCCTACGTCTTCGTCGGCGGCATCCCCTACGACCTCACCGAAGGCGACCTCCTCGCCGTCTTCTCCCAGTACTCCCATCTTCCT
This sequence comes from Houttuynia cordata, assembly GCA_039654745.1. NCBI lineage: Eukaryota > Viridiplantae > Streptophyta > Magnoliopsida > Piperales > Saururaceae > Houttuynia > Houttuynia cordata. The sequence goes on along the minus strand of CM077503.1, from coordinate 42,120,687 downwards.
TTTCTCGACAAAAATAAAGTTAAATCTTTGTTTTCTCACTTCAGCTGATATGTGATTATCTTGTTGTTGAAAGGTATGGAGAGATTGTGGACGTTAATCTGGTCAGGGACAAGGCTACTGGCAAGTCGAAGGGATTCGCGTTTCTGGCGTACGAGGATCAGCGGAGCACGACTCTCGCTGTGGGTTAGTTTGGATTTATGAGTTTTCTTTTGTGCTTTTGCTTGATTAATGTTTAGCTGGTGCAATTGGACGTTCTTTTGTTTGACTATTTGTAAAGTCGGATAGAAGTAAGCTACCTAGTTGGAATTTGGAAATGATATTGGTTGATTAGATCCTGCTAGTTTGTGGTATCGGATGGGTCGAATGAATGCACTTGTTATATACTCCCTACATCTGTAATTAGTAATAACATTTGGTTTTCCAAAAATGAGCTGACAATTGTAAACCAAATGTTACTACTAATGCCGGACAGAGGGAGCACTCTGCCTACGTCTCCCTCCGTCCCACAGTAATAGGCAATGGCTACAGTTGGGAAAATTGTCATTTTTATTGAATGGTAATAGAAGTTTGTGAGATGCATTTTCAAGTACCCAGCCATTGAAATTGTACCACATGTACCCACTAATATGGGACAAGCATTTTTCCCAAATGTAGATATTAATATAGGGCAAAAGGAGTAGTTAGTATTCAAATAAGTTGGATTATGGGCTCGATTAGTTCATAGTTCATGCTATTGATATCACTGGATGTGCTTTACTTACCTGAGGTGTTGGGAACTGTAGATAACTTGAACGGGGCCAATGTTCTTGGCCGGATTGTGAGAGTTGACCATGTGAGTAACTACAAAAAGAAAGAAGAAGAGGATGAGGAAGCGGAGCAACAGAAGAGGGAGGCCCGTGGTGTGTGCTATGCATTCCAGAAAGGAGAATGCACCCGTGGTGCATCGTGCAAGTTTTCCCATGATGAGCAAGTAAGACTCTGAATTTTAACTTATTGGTGGATTCTGGTCTCTATATGAAAGTTGGTGAATGTAGGTTTCTGCAGAGATTACTGGGTCAAATTTTGTAGTTGTAAATTTTGTTGTTAAGAAAAAAGGGACTAGCTGTACTTGAAATAAACCCGCGTTGTGTATGTAAGCTTTTCTTAATAGTTTTTCCTCTTTTTGATATTTGTCACTGTAGAAATAAAAAGTTGATGATCAGAAATATAAAAGTGGGCATAGAGGTGTGGAGGCTATATTATGCATGCCCGCGCTAACATGTACCTATAGCCATGTGTAATGTGTGTCACCAATTATGTTCTTCATTTCAAGGATGTTGCAAACTTTACACATACATTGATTTTTCCGAAGAGAAACGTGGGTTCAACTCTGTGATGGTTATAGGCTATTAGGTTATATAATGCTAGAAGAAAATAGAAGATCAGAGGACTTGATGAGAATCTTACATATTTATTTGTTTGCATTTACATTTTTTACGTTGCTCTTATCTTTGATCTTGGTGGGCTTGTATATTCCCTTGTTCGTAGCATAGCCATCATTTCCAGGCTATAATGAAAGTGTCCTGCGTTTTACCAGTTGCTTTCTTGTAATTTGTCATTTATTAAGTAAATGCATGTTTATGAATGAGTCATATTCATCTCATTGTCCTCGACATAGCTAGGAACGCCGGAGCTTTAGGTTCCAACTCTTGGTTCTGTGGCGATGTTTCAAACATTGGCCATCAGAACTTCTTTGAACTTGTTTGGGTGTTTTGTTTGTTATTTACTCCCTCTGTCCAATATTACATGTCTGAATTAGAAAACCAAAAGGAACTAAAATCAGTACATTTTGGTTTGCTAATCCAGACAAGTAAATTGGACAGAGGGAGAGGGAGTAGATAAAATTTTGTATATGTAGTTTCATGTTCTTTGCTTTTCCTGCTGTATTTTGAATGAGTAATGTTTTGGTTTGTCGCATGGGTTTTGTGATTGTTAATGTTGGGATGTTTGGTAGTAAGTATCAGCTTTTGAAATTTTTTTATTTTTCTGCCAGCGTAATGCAAACACAGGCTGGGGTGCTAAGGATGAGAGCAGTGCCAAGAATGAGAGTAGTGCCAGATGGGGTCATGACAAGTATGATGGCAGACTAAGGAGCAATGTAAAAACTAATCGGGCTTCTGCTGGTGGTACTAACGGTTTTAAAGTAGAAGACAAGGAGTTTAATTCGAGAAGAACCGATAGAGATGAACATAGATCAAGGATACATGGTGATGAGAGGAATAACTATCAGAAAGATGACAAGAGAGAGTCTAAGAAACAGTCAGAAAGTTATGAAAAGGAAAATTGGGATCGGCAGAGAGGACGACGTGTCAGAGAAGATCGAGAAATAAGAGATGTAGAGAAGCAATTAGATGCGTACGAAGGGGAAGGAAGGGACAGGGGAGCTGGCAAACATGATGGTGGAACCAAAAGAAAAGATGGAGATAGAAGGGAGGAGGGCCTTTTAGAAAAATATGAAAAAGAAGGTCGTGATATAGCTGATGAGAGAGATGAATCAGATATCGACTCTGATAAGAGAGAAAAAGGCAGGTATTTGAGGGATAATGGGGATGAGAGAAGATCAGGTCAAAGGCATCGGGATCTGCATGAGAATAGGAAGCATTCAAGACATGAGGACTCTTATCAATACCGACGTAGTGAGGAAGACAAATCACTTCACCGAAGGGAGCGTAGGCAGTGACATATGGTTTTTTGCTCGAAGTATTTTGAGAGTAGCAAATTCTCTTAATTTTGGGGGTGAGTCACCGGTTTTGAAATTGAACTCTGGCAATTATTTTTTAGAAACTGGGTTCTTAAATGGAGGAATTGTGATTTCTACGTTATTAATTTATTTATATGAGGGATGCTTTAGGATAAATATTTCAGCCTTTTTTCTTTCAATTTGATTAACGTTGACTGTTTGTACAGATGCTTGTCTTGTGGTGTATAAGATAGAAGGTGCAAGCTGCTGAAGTGACACGAAACTGGTTCTCGTTCATGGCTTTATGAGAGTGCTCGCATGTAAAATACTTTATGATGTTTGAACAAATTTGGAAGAAAATGAGTGTAATATGTTGGAAATGAGTCTTCTTTTAAGAGGCTGGTTACACAGCTCCTTCTGGTCGGTTCACAATCACTTGAACACCCCTCATTATCGGAAAAAAGAAAGAAGATGTTTAATTTTAGGACGTATAGAAAATAATCCACATTGACGTGTAAATTTTACTAGTGTTATTTGGTTTTTTAATTGAACTAACATTAGTTTATTTTGAAAAACCTAATTGGACTATCAGTGCGGGATGGAGGAACTCTAAGAAATGTGGCATCATCTGCAAAATGGGAGTAAATTCAAAATGGGAAAAAAAAACTGAACTGAGAGGCAGTATGACGCAATAAAGGTAAACTGCATTGGTGTGTAGGCAAATCAAAACATAGGAGAGGGAGAGTTGGGAAGTATGCGACAATTAGGACCGAGCACATTGACGCTTTTACTAAAACACTACGTTTATTTTGACTCAAGAGGAAGTTTGTATTAAACTAGCAAAAACAAAGAGGAAGTTTGTATGAACATATAGAGCCAGCATCTCAAAATGGCACATTAGAGGGGGAGATATGTAATTGGAAGTCACTAGAGGTTGGGATATGCAACAAAAATGAAGAAGGCAAGGAAAATAGAAGCATAGAAACTAGCTCAATGCCGAACTATTGGGGTTCATGCTGCCCCATGCTGAACCATGTGGTTACGAAGTCTGCTCTTTCCTAACATCTGCTCCATTAATTAAAAGAGAGTGAGTGATTTAAAGCTCTACAAGCGGCATATACCAGCACTCTTGGTTTTTCAGATTATAAATGTGCACTCTGTCAATGTCCAAGTCCCAGGCATAATGCCCAACAGGCAACAGTAGGTAATGTGCAACACAAAAGAAGCATTGTTCCACCGAGAAACAACATTAAAGGCAGTCACACTTACATTCTCATTCCTTCTTTTACTTCCTCAGATACGGCTACTGTTAAGAGCAACATTTATTGGCCAATTAATGGCAAGTACCCAAGGTTCACGTAGACAAGCATCGCCAATGCTCAAGCCTCATGTGAGTTTCAAAGTTTCAAACTCGAAAAGCATTTCCAGTTCCCGCGCCTTCACCTGTGACCTGCACACCCCCTCCTTCTTCATGTGACCCTCCTCTGCATCCCCCGTCTGTGATGTGCTTCAATAAGTTGACCTCTTTTCCCCCTTTATATACTTAGTCATCCCCTCCGGCCTCTTTAAGCTCCACTTTCACAAACACTTCTGCGTCCCTCTGATCTGAGTAGCTTCCATTCCTTGTTGTGGCCAAGGCTTCCTTTTGTAGTCTGCCACTGAAAGTCCCAGCCCCAACTTTGGTGATCAATCACATTGCATCATCACAAGGATGAAGAGTTCTCCTTGTACCGCACTTTTTTTAGTCCTCCTCCTCATCTTGCCAGTGGTAGTGCCGGCGAGGTCTCATTTACGTATGTTCCCTCTTTAACCTATTTACATTTCTAGGATAAATACCCAAGTGTTATTACAGTTTGGAAAAGGTTAATATGTGCATCGGCCCATGCGTGTTCACTTGTGCAGAGGCGCATCAAGCCATTGGATCAAGATCCAATGGTGTGCATTGCCTCAGCGCATATTAATAACACTTCCATATTTTTGGTTCCTACTTTTTTTTTCGAGTATTGGTAGTAACACTTCCATATTTTTGGTTTCTACTATTAGAAATCTTATAATTGTTGTTACTTGATTAATGCAGGGCAAAAACACCATGGTCATCGCAGTCATATGGCACGGCCTGAGGCTGGGAGCCCTGATTCCACATTGGTGAAACCAGACTTCCACCAAGACACTAGACGTGGAAAGCTGAAGAGGCCTGATACAGTGCAGATTGCCGGCTCCAGCCTCCCTGACTGCTCACACGCTTGTGGATCCTGCTCGCCATGCCGGCTGGCGATTGTCAGCTTCGTCTGTGCCTCGCTTGAGGAAGCCGAGACATGTCCCATGGCGTACAAATGCATGTGTAACAGCAAGTCCTATCCTGTTCCTTGACCTTCTTCCTTCCTCTTCCAATGCATTCTCTTGTTTCACACAATACTTTGTATCATTTATCACACCAGCGTTCTCGTTTCATGTACTGAAAAGCACCTTGGAGGGCCCCCCTTGCCGGCTTCTGCGTTTTGTACCAGCAAAATCTCATGGTGGGCTCCATCTATGTGACAACTGGACATTTCCTTTTAGTTTTGTACTCTGATCATGTGATGTAATTAGAAATACTTCTATTTTCTTTAAACGACATAGCTGACCAGAAAGTGTGATTTGATCCTTGAGGGCTTCCGGAAATTACAGTAATTAAGAAAATGGACTGCAGCCTATTATTTGGTCATGGCCTGTTTTGTGTTCCAACCCTTCCCATCTTCAGCTCAATAGATACGGACTGGGAACAGGGTCCACAGTCGAGAAGTTGTGAGCTGATCGAGGAGAAGGTGCTATAAATACAATCCTCGCCAGGCGGACACCATCAACTGCCCTTCTGTGACATGATTTATTTGTTTTGAGACTGTTTTGGAAGAGAGAAGTTATTACCAACTTGCCATATAGTACAGCAATAAATAGGAGCTTTTTCAAATTATGAAGGTCACGACGGGACATATCAATGCAATATCCACCAGTCACATAATGCACCTGTCACAAGATAAACACAACACATTAAACATAGAAGAGTACTAGCACCTTGTTGCCAAAAAAAAAACTGAAGAGAGAAGAGTACCAGTACCAGCCTACCAGGGCAAGACAGGTCCGAGTACCCAAAAGTCCCAGAGCGAAGCACGTCTGCATGAGAAGCTTTGGCTGTAGAAAAATATATCCGAATATATTAACAACATCTTAACTTTCACTATTAAAGAGGTAAACTTTTATAAATTTTTTTTACCTATTCTTTCAATATTGTTGGTTAATTACAGGAGGTGATCTTCCAGTAAACAAGCATAACCAAACTCAACCACTATGTTCTTCATCACAAAATTAAGTAAAATCAACCATTAAATTGGAGCAGCAAAAACCCTTTCATAAGGCAGGAGGGCCAATCAGCAGACTTGTCTTGGTCCAACCTCAGAGACCGATAGAATAATAAATATTTTTCCAAAACAGTGCGGTGGCCATGGCAACCCACTGTCCAAACACAGGTCCGCCGCTGCATGTTACGCTTCTATGTACCATGCTAGGACTCATATATGTACTAATTTACTGGAGCACAACCAGAAGTGTCCCAACATTTTACACCTCAAACGAATGTTGCTCAATGAAGCCCATAAATACCTTCTTACCTCTTTTCTCAATTATATTACACCATGTCATTTTCAAAATCTCTCGTGTTGCACTACATTCGTTGGCTACTCCGCCCGGAATTAATATCACCAAAAAGTTTTTCAAAATAAACTAATTTTAGTTCATTTTACAAAACCTTATTGTGATAATAATTCTAGACGGATGGAGTATTAAATATTGAAAAAAACTTCCTCAATAAATGTTATATGAACCCCAATGTTGTTGCTTTTTGTGATAAAAAAATATGTAGTTATATGAAAGATATAGGTATTTTGTGTTGCATTTACATAATCTTGCGAAAAAGAAGTTGCATTTAGGTGTTGAGAAAACGTTCGGTCATAAATGCTTAAAGTCAAGCTTAGAGCATTTTACCCTTGGCGAAAGTCCCGACATCAAGTTTTACATTAAAGTTCAGGCAGACAATCCTACCAGATTTGCCTGATAAGATTGTCAACATCTGCCCAACAAGCTTGGATGGTCAAACAATTCAAATTGTTAAACTACTGCTGTCTGCTGTTACCAAACAGGATTGTCTACAATTTGGGGAACAATCCTATCAAAATTGTCTATCAAAATGCCACCTAAATAGTGTGACCCACAGGTAAAAGAATAAAGAAAGCCTTAAGGGTGAGAACTAAAAAATTCGGAGACACTTGCTTAAGTACCCAACCACTTAATTAAGCCAAATGGAAATATTAAAATGGGCCAAGCTTATTTTGCAATGGAGCTATTATTATGGAACTGAGTGAGTATTACTATTTATAAACTATGGGCCCCTTCAATCATGTGGGCTCCCAACAAGGCCCACTTCCACATATGAGAAAATGTTTTACCGCGGGGGGCGGTGGCGGGAATACTCCACCTTTTTTACATTTTTACCTTTTTTATCGTTCCCGCGTCCTTTTAAAATAGCAGGTCGTCGTGTAGCTCAATTGCAGCATTGCAGCAGCTGCACAACTCCATCTCTCGCTACTTCGATCATTAATGGCGAACCGTGCTCCCAAAAGGGTCCACGCTATTCGCAGGGCCCCCAGTGGAAGCGCCTTCCTGAAGTGGTATTTCACTTGTTTGCTTCTCTGTTTCTTGAATATGCAATTCTTGCTCTTCCTGTCCGGGGACTATAGACTTTCTGGACTTTTATTCCTTATCGTAATTGCAATCTTGAAATTTTTGCAGTTATGATTGTGGGGTTAGTGTTGCAATCGCGCTTTTGGACATGCACGAATGGGAGTGCAGAGGAAGGGGGAAGAAACTTAAAAGCTTACAGAAGATTTCTGTTGGATTCGAGTGGGATGAAAGATTTCGGCGCCAGCCCAGATCTCCTTTCCAAATATTCATGTATTTTCCTAACCATATGAATGAGACTTTCATCAGTTTTATTCCTTGAATCAATTACGGAGCTTATATGTTATGCTGCTAGGTGATAGCTGCATCATTTGTTATTTGCTTCGTCTGTGTGTTTGAGATTTTGTAACGGATATTTTATTGGGCTCTTTTGATATGGACCACATTATTTATTCTAAATGCCTTCTACTAGTCTGTGCTGGCATTTGCTATGTGTTCGATGGTGATGTTGTTTGCTTACGGTGGCGAAGTTGTAATGTGATTTGAGGGGAAGAAATGGTATTGTAATGTTGACAGTTAAGAAATGTTTTCCTCCTGGTTTTATTTGCAGGCCTCAGAAGTAATTATAAGTCTGTTAGTATTGTTATAGCCATTTGCATCCTAAAAATATTCGTTACAAAATTGAGTTTGATCTTCTTTTAGGCTTTTACCGTGGAATCCTATTATAGGAGAGAGGAAACAGAGATTTTACAAGGAGAGTGGATAAAAATGATATAGGAGACATGTCTTGACCTCACATTGGTACAATTAGTTTATGTACCTTGTTTTAAAAACTTAATGTCTGCTACCTTGGATTCTACAGTAAATATTAAATGAAGACCGCGATACTGCTTCATTAGATATTGAACAACTTGTATAACAGAGTACATTGTTCACCGCATATCAGTGTGGTTGCTTATTATCTTTAGCAGCACTACTCTTCTCTTGAGAAATGATGTAGCTTCTCTTTTCACAAACATTTTCACCTTAGGTATTGTTAGAGTAGCAGTTAATGTTTCGCTTTGATGCAGTTTTCTTGATTTCTGTGCAAGCAAATGCAATCGCTTAGGAAATCAATTTGATGATTTATCTTGCATTTGATGGCGTCAATGCAATGATTATTATAACAAATTAAAATAAATAGTAATTAATATAAGAGATTTAATCCACGCTGGCCAGTATTAGATTGTTTTAATTACTTGAAAGATCTTATTATAGGGTATTGTTTGCATCTACAGCGGAGAATATAGAGAAGCTTGCACAGTCGAGGATCCTCTTATGGTAGACAGAACCGGGTTCGAGCGGTGGAAAAATATGTCAAATGAGGTAATTGTTAAGTAGGAATCATGATTAGTAATCTCATGCACATTATATAATGTCTATCAAATGTTTTTAATCATTGTATTCAGGAAAGGAAGCCATATAAAGATCAAGCATCGAAACTGGACTCTGCTTACCACGAAGAATTGATGGAAGAGATAAATTACTCATCAGAGGTAGCACAATCATTTTATACAACAGTGTTTGTGCTTATATGTGGATATGTTCATTAGTCATACCATTTTTTTTTACAAATGGGTTAATAAAACAGTGGATACAAACAACAGCTAGTGCTCTAATTTTACAAACTTATCTGCCTTCTAAAGATGCATGGCATCCATCATTGATAAATTGTTTATTTTTTATTCTCTTTTACTTCCAGCATATTTCCTATTGTTACTAGTGTTTCTTTAGTAATCTGGTATCGACCTCCTTTTCTTATTATAGGTGGACGATGAGGCAGATTCCGCAATGGTTGGGAAGTTTGATCTGGTTTGTTCTTCATTTCACAAAAGACTCATGAGACTTGATTCTTTAGCCGTACCTTCTATAAAAAAATTTTATTCCTATGCCATATAATAACTAGGCTTCTGATCTCTTTCTCTATCTCTACTGCACTTCTCTTCAGGACTTCCCTCTTCTACTTCATTTTTGACCAATTTATGGATATTTTTTCGCTTTTTGGTGCAGAATTTTATTGACCTGGATTCTCCAAGCAGTAGCTACTCAGGGAGCTCTGATGGCCGTGCATCTGTTGACTTTCATTCATTGCAGAGCAATAGCACCTTTACGAGCTCTAAACATAGATAGTAATCTCTCTTTCCCATACATGCTGATACATGTAACATGTGTGATTATATTCAGTTGATTTGCAATATTTCTTGTTCCTTTGATTATGAATAAAACAGGGTCTATTTACAGTAAAGGCTCATAAATCTTTGGTAACAAAAAGTTACCCCTTTTGTTTGCATCTCTCAACGACTTGAGCAAGCATGCTCGAGCTTTTTTGGGTGATTGCACAGCATATTTGACTTTTACGTATTGTTTTCTTTGTCACAAGCAGAAGTATTAAAGTATGATATAAAAAACTTATAATTTTTTAGGTTATGGTGATGACATGATAGTTAAGAGTAAAACTTTTTGGCAAGACGCAAATGTTTAAGAGACTAAAGCTAAAATTTGAGCTTAGAATGTCAAAATATCAATTAATGCTTTGGCACGTATAAGCACTTAAAGCTACTTGTGCTGTCATATGCATTTGCATTGGGAAAGCATACTATGATTTTTGAAGTGAAAGGCAAATAAGAGGCTCTTTTTTATGCAGCATTGATTTTTTTTTTCGTGCTTTCTCACCTGCAATCCAATACAGTTATTTATTTGAAACTGCTGTACCTACTCATGCATTACCATTTCTGCTTTATGTAGGACTCGTACAGAGGAATGGAGTGGATTAACCTAGTAAATGGCAAATATCACGTCTCCGACATTTCCATGGGTAAACACTGTTGGCTAATTTACAAGATTTTGAGTTAATTGTAAATACGCCTCTTGCTTCTGTTGATCCTTGTTGGTTGTATATTTGTGAAAGGGTACCAGAAGCTTTTTGTTTTCTTAATCACATAATGCAATTTCAAAACAGACTTTTTTTGGTGCACAAGAACAGCTTACCAAGTTACCATTGATGACAGACAAAATCACTCATAAGAATAAAAGACACGACGCTGTCTCGCTTTCAGAATATCTGCTTGCTTACAAGCAGTTATTATTACAGAATGATTTAGACACCTGGAAGATCCCACCTTTTTATTACATAAAAATCAATTGCTATCTAAAGCAGTTACTCTTCTTAAGATTATTTCCATCACTAACAACGAGTATATTATTTGGATATGAGGGCATCAAGGCCTGGCCCGACACCAATGTAGTGGATGGGTGTGCCCACAAGTTCTTCTATCCTCAATGTATTTGCGTGCAGCATATGGAAGACCATTGTAGTTTTTTATTGAAGAGATATCGGACATCCACCCTGGTAGAACCTCATAGACAACCTGGTGCAGAGTAATGCCCAAGCATAATGTTCTTTGTCACTTCAGACAATGTAGAAGCAGTTTCCTGGTATGGAGGTCCATAACTTACCCAGTCCGTGGTTCATAAGCCTAGGGACGGGTGGCGCAGAAGACCAATCACTGTACGACACGCTCGATAAACATAGATGATGTTTTTTGACTGGGCCACAAGTTATTTTGAATGTCGTGCAGTGATTCGTGTTCTACACCACCTGCCCATGGGCTCACGCGTAACGAATAATTTCTCAATGGCTTTGTTAAGGACATACTAAGTATTATACTCCTGTTCCAATTGTGTACATTTGAGAAAATTCTCATTTTTATTAGACCATGAAGCTCACAGGGAAGTTACATGACTTCTTCTCCTTGATATCCCGTCCAACTTGTTTGCTTGTTCACAATTGAAGTTCAAGTCAATCCTTCTAAGTCTTCTTCAATTTTGGAAAGAAGTCATATGGCAAAATGTACACAATATTTTGGAACATTAAATATTTACAAATATATAGTATTTTGGAACGGAGGGAGCATGTTATTTTGTCCTCAATAACTGTTGTAATATTGATGGTATTTCTATGAGATGGATTTCACTAATTAGGTTAAGATTGAATCAAGCAGACATTACCGATTGAGCTACTCCTTCCGTCCTAAAAAAATCATTAGGTGGATGGATATGCCTTAGAAGCCAATAGATCCTCATGTACGTTCATGTACATGGTAATTAAGCGGCTTGAAATAGTATGGGCCCTATGAGCCAGTAACTTTAACTCATTTACAAATGCAAGCAGGATTTTTGGACCAAAGGATAGATTTTAGTTACTCCCTCTGTCCGGAATTATTATAGCTATAAGGTTTCTAAAATGAACTAGTTTTAGGTCATTCTGAAAATCCTTACAATGATAATGATTCCTGATTGAGGGAGTATATCACAACTTAATTAAGAAGAGACAAAGTTTAGAAGTAAACAATAGCTACTCCCTCTGTCCGAAATTCTCATCACCGTAAGGATTTTCCAAATGAAATTGGAAAATCCTTACGGTGATAATAATTCAGGACAAAGGGAGCATATGACTGTAGTAATTGAAACTTGCCTGCAACTGCGCTAGGACATGGAGGTCTGCAGGATATTTCTATCTTTGTGCCATCCATTTGAATGTAGGAAACACCAAGCTTAATTTCAGGAAGGTTTGAGAGAACATCTAGTTTGGTGAGGTTTAGGCACGAGATCCCATTAATCTCACATGAATACTTCAACATGACAATGTCTAACCAGCCACGACCAGCTCGGCCTGTTGTTGTACCATACTCAGAACCGGCGGTTCTAAGTAGGTCCCCAGTTTTCCCAATGATCTCTGTGGAGAAGGGGGCTGATCCAATTCTTGTAGTGTATGCTTTCACCTGCAAAGTGCAAAATTAGCTTTTTTTTTCCCTTTACTTTACTGCAAAATTAGCTTTCACTTAGCTTCAGAGAAAGCAATATGTTTTGTCTGAACGGTGCTCAACGTGTGTACAATCAGATGTGGTCAGAACGTGTACAAGGGCGAAAATTGTCAAGATGACATGGGTCTCACACAATCCGACGGTTGCTAATTTAGACACGTTCTGAACACATTCTTTTAGAACATGTTGATGGCCATTTTCCTTTCTTTTTTGGTAAAAAAATGTGCTTATGGCAGAACAACCAAGTAGCAATGATTTACTCAAGATTTGCATTTATCGGCTAAAAAAGTACTCTCTGTGTATATTTGGAAAATTTTACTGTTCCAAAATATTGTGTACATTTTGGCTGTCCCTCCTCTTTTTTCCTCCCCTTCTTTCTTCTCCATCGTCTTCATGACTTTCCTGCTCTCCGTGCCCATCCTTGGCGGCACCGGTATTTGGCTCAGCAACTGTGCTTGCACCGACTGTGAGAAGTTCCTCGAGAAGCCCATCATTGCCATCGGCGTCTTCCTCTTCGTTTTTCCCTCTCCGGACTCGTCGGCTCCTGCTATCGCGTCTCATGGCTCCTCTGGTTCTACCTCCTCGTCATGTTCCTCCTCATCGTCCTCCTCTTTTGCTTCACTGTCTTCACCTTTGTGGTTACCAACAAGGGTAACTAGCGCTACCAACAAGGGTGAGAATTGGCGCAAGATTAGGAATTACCTGTAGGACAGCAATGTCTGCAAGAGCCTAGAGGATTCCATTCTTCCACAGGCTGAATTATGCAATAAAAATATGTCTCCAAGTCAGGCATCCCATATGTTATGCAATTTTGTTGGTAAACTTCATTTTTTTTTATGTAAATACTAACCAACGAAAGCTGTGAAAACAGGGGAAACATGAATTAACATTTAAAAAGTTTCATTTTTTCTTTGATTTTATGACATAGTATGATAACGATACTTTGGGAAAAGAAGAATGTTTATAGCATTAACAAAAAAGTAATGATCTCTCAAATTACTCACAGTCGTGTTGATTGTTGGCGATATGATGGTAGCTCTGTTTTGGGATTTTTTTTATGTTTGAAACTGGTAAATTGACTTGATGCAATTGGAATTGAATTGATTCGATCACGTGAGTTTCTTGTAGGCCCCATAGTCTAATAAAAACAACATTTTTTAAAAATGTACACAGTAATTTAGAACGGAGGGAGTATGAGTCAAGTCATGCCAACGGAGTCAAAATGGAGCCTATATTCGAAATTAAATTACTCTATACCAAACCATCAATTAATTTATTTACAACGAAACTAAAAAAAATTATGTAAGTGTAAAATTTAACATTTGTGCACATATTAATTTTTTTAAAACTAGTAAAATGTGAGTAAATATAATGTCACCATATTTAAGAGTACGATAAAAATCAGTTGAACATTTTTTAAAAATTTATATTGTCTAGATTTTGGAAATTAGAAAGTATTATAGGCAAGATGGAATCATATTAGTTACTTAACTCGTAGAGTCCATCATGGAGTCTTGTTAATTTTGAGTAAGCATATGGAGCTTGACTGAAAAGGTTAAGAGCCCAATCTACTCAGGGAGTTATTGGGGTCAAACTAGAGTTTTCTTAAACCTAGGATCAGTACTAACAAGTAAAAAGATACTCTATTAGACTTCTAGTGACTCCTTTCGTTTGGGGATGGAACTGGGGCGGGTTTGGGCCGGGTATGCCCCGGAACCATTTTAATTCATCAAACCTATAACCGTCCCAGACCCACCACGGGTCCAATTTCAAGGACCCGGACCTGCCCCGGTACCAAAACTTGAAACCCAGACCCGCCCCGCCCCGGTATCAAAACTTTTATATTTTTAATATCATATATATTAAACTATTAACTCCTTTAATTTTTTATTAATAATATATATTCATAAAAATCCAAACTATTCAAATAAAGAGATACAAGTGCCTTCGCCCAAAATAATATTCATAAAAAAATAAATATGAGTCCAAGTATATGATATATATATATATATATATATATATATATCATATACCGGGGTCGGGTCCAGGTTTTACATGAAAACCCGAACCTGACCCAACCCGATGGGTCGGTTCCTCTTTCAAACCCAGAACCGGAACGCATAAGCAATCCCAGAACCGGCCCAACAAGGCCGGCTCTTGTCGGGTTGGGTTACCCGACCCAAGTTCCATCCCTACTTTCGTCAGAATTATGTTAGTCAATAAATACGAGAGCATATATCTGTATTATGTAGAGCCGATCTATTGAATATGTTTTTACCACTCAAATAACATCACCAAGGCGTCGTGGGGCAATGACGAGCCCAGTACAAATCCCACCAGCTGAAGGATTTGAGGCTGTCACAAAAGGGTATGTACCAAAGTCGATATCCAACATGGTAGCTTGGCCACCTTTAACTAATATCCTCTTATTCTTAGAGATGGACTCGTTCACCACATGCACCGTATCAGCTATGAAAGGCTCCAACCTCTCTGCCAACTTCTTGTACATTTCCACTTCATCACTGAGCACCTGAGCATTGTAATCAAAGCCTTTAAACCTTGAAGTTAAATCCAATAACAAGGCATCGAGCTTGCTCGAGAAGGTGTCCATGTGCCTCAGGTCGCCGATTCTTATGCCATTTCTTGTCATCTTACTAGAATAACATGGCCCAATTCCCCTCCTGGTGGTTCCTATACAAGAACCAGCAAGTTCAGACTCCCTTTGTGAAGCCACAACCCTGTGCAAGTCCAACACCAAGTTTGCGCGATCGGATATCAGCAGCCTTCCCTGACAAGGAACTCCATTAGATTCAATATTATCGATTTCTTCCAATAGGCTGGGGAGATGCACAGCTACACCATTGGAGATCATGCAGATGGTGTCCTCATTAAGTAAAGGTACAAGGTGAAGAGCAAAAATTTTGCCGTCAGAGTTATAGATAGTATGTCCGGCGTTTGCACCACCCTTGAAACAATAAGATCATGAAGACTGACTCTTCATGATTATATGAGAAATCAGCTAAAAGGCAACAAGTATAATAAGAAAAACAATTCTCTTTTTCTATTTTTGTTCAAGTCCTTAGACCTGAGCAATAAGGACTCATAATACGTACGATGTTTTTCGTAAATCACTTGTAATGAGATCAGGGAATTCACGCAAAGAATGAGAAGAAACATGTTCATGAATAACACAAGTAGCAACTAATGAGCTTAACATGCTAGCTAGACAAGAAGAGCTGAGAATGACAGGCCCTTCTAGACATAAACTAGGTTGCATATATACCTAGCAGCGAGCTACAATGTCGAAATGTTGAGCCAAAATGTCTACGAGTTTCCCCTTTCCTTCGCTGCCCCACATGCAACCTAACACCCCTGAGACCTGACTCAGAGAGCCAATTCTATCTTTAAGGCTAACGGCTTCTTCTTCTGGAGTCGCAGCACAAGAAGAGTCTGTCACACTCCTTCGAAAGCTTCGAGCTACCGGAGGGAAATGGTGGATGGAAAGTGGATTTCTGCTTCTTCCACCATCAGAAGCCAGAAGAGGGGCAGATTGGATTCTGAACGTTGAGACATGCATGGTTTTTAGATGACGTGATTTTGGAGTGAAGATAAACCTTCTTAAATAGCAAAGACAGTCAAGATTATACTTTTGAGGAGCCATTGCTTATATCTTTATACTTGTTTTTCCTTATTTGTCATACACCATTGGATGATGAATAACAACAACTTAACCTATTGATTTGAACATAGTTGTTTCTATCCTCTCGTACTTGAGGTTGTGTGTCAGCATTGCCGTTGTTTATCTATCTATGCAAACGACGGAATATGATTTATTGAAGGATTTATCAGATGAGGGATGAGATACTAAGAAGGAAAAGCAACACCTCGATGATAACGTCAATTAGATGAAAGATTGTCAAGGTCCGGGTCTTGCTGATCGTGTGGGTAAACGTTAATCAGTTATATAGAAGAGATATGAGTCAGCCACAGGTTCAAGCCTTATGGCAAGCATAGGTTGACTTGAATAGGAGACATTGACAAGAAGATAAGATACACTTCAAGTTAAAGACGCGGGACATTAAAACTCTTTCCCCGGCTCCGGTATTAACGATACATAAGTAAGAATGGGCATGAAATGTAGCAAAAAAAAGAAAAAGAACGGCCATGATAGGTCTCCGTTGGCAGCTATCTATTGTCTACAGACTAACTCCATGTAGAAAGTGTTTCTTTCCTTGAGCATAACCTATGCTTTTTCTCACATGCTATAATTATTCTCCATCTTCAAACTGACCACCAAGAAGCTACAAGTTGGCCTTGCCAATCCATATTGAAAATGCTTTGTTTCAACAATTCGTGTATTACTTTGTTGTCTTCTTGGCTTTAAATTGGTGCTTCGCTAAAAATCCGTAGAAAAAGTTTGAATGTTGCCTGTTGAGATGAATGTTAGTATAAATTTATAATAACCCTTTCGTAACAGCATAAGCTATTGGGAGACATTGGTTATTTCACATGGTAGCAAAGATCGGGGGTTTGATGCTTCCCCGCGTGAAAGAGTGTGAAATCGAAGAATTAGACAGTATACATTATAATAACCCTTTATCTGAAGTTTAAATAGTTGGGAAACATAAGTTACTTAACATGGTATCAGAGCCAAAGTCCTAGTTTATCCTTTTCCTCTTTTCTCTTATTATGATTACGTGTTAATCTTTGATGAATGCTTGCATGTGTGGGAGAAGTGTTGATGGATAAACTACAATAGCCCTTCCTTAACAAGTTAAGCGATGATCAGAAACATTGGTAATTTCACATGGGTGGGGGGTGGCGGAGAGGGAAGGCAGTTTTCTCACAATTGTGTTCTACGTTCGAATCCCATGGGAAGTAGTTCGAATCCCATTTTTGGCCTATTTAGATCTAAACCACATTTGCTCAGTTGTATCATAACACCCTTGACACATCGTGCACATCTAATCATGATAATACACTCATTCTTGATTAAATGTTCATTGCAATGTGAAGGAGAACTAATATGACTTTATGGATCAAAAATTTCCTAAGCATATGCATAATCGTGACTCAGGCTGAGCCGTATTATAGACATACATAAGTTAAGTTAAAGCACCCGTCCCAAGAGTATCCATTTTGTAGCGAATCCAGGGTGAGGTAGGTTTCCAGACATATAAGAAGGAATCAAGTAGCTACCTATTGGTAATTATACTTTATGATCTTTCTTCAATAATGTAGAGTCGATTTGTATGACAATGTAGAATAACGACACTATATCAACCTTATTGCTACACTGACTCTCTACCTGATCACAAAATCTCCTATTTTTTCATTACTAGCAAGAGTCTGATAGTGTATAAGACTAATGATGATGCCCTCAACTCTTTGATTCACCAATTAGCGAGATCAACAATGGGTGCGTTTGGAAATTGATTTTCTGAAAAAAATCAGATGTTTTGAGCCTAATTTTCCTTATTGACGTTTGGTTACTGATTTTGCTGATGGTTCTGAGAATTTTTTTTTACCTTTCACTGTCCCAATATGTCTCCGTGCGAGCCCATACTATAGTATGCTAAACACATTCTCCCAAAAAAACACAAAAAACCACATGCCATTGCCCAGTGGGCGGTAAGCCATAAGTCAGCATACACTGAGACAAACACTTACATGCCAGAAACTCATGTTTGTTTCTTTGCGCCTGACGTTGGTTGGGCTTGGATTGGTCCCATTGAACTTGATGCAGCTTATGAATGGTAAAGAGAAGGCAGAAAGGGTCTCCTGCTGGAAAGGGAAGTGGTGGGACATTCAAGCATACAAATCAAAATCTGGGTGAGATTGATTTCCATAGATACTTCTTGGGTTCATTATACTGGGAGCTGTTCTTCTTTTCCTTCAAATCTTTGATCGTTTGCTGGTTTGCTCCTGTTCAACTTTGTGTTCTTGTGATATGAAGAAATGGGTAGAGGCGAGCAGAAGAGACTCTACAGAAGTATCTGCGTTTTCTGTGGGGGGAATTCCGGATTAAACCCTGCCTTCAGAAAAGCGGCTGCCGATCTTGGGAAAGAGATGGTAATCCTACGTCCTCAGACTTCAATTAATGAGAAAGATGAAGAAATTAATCATTTTTTCCGTGTAAATGGAAGGTTGAGAGAAAGATCGATTTGATCTATGGTGGTGGAGGCCTTGGACTGATGGGCTGTATCTCTGAGGTTGTCTACAATGGCGGCGGCTATGTTCTTGGGTACTCTGTAGAATTGTCTTTTGATGTTATTTCCCATTTCGTTTGAAGCTCTTCATTTGCTTAGAATCGATTGCTATCATTTTTGCTTGCCATTCTTTGTTCTTACCATTCTGTTGACAGCATTATTCCAAAGGCCCTTATGACCCAAGAGGTAAGAAGATTATCTATGTTATTTTGTGGGTTGTTGCTGAATTTTGTCTGGAGATTTCTAATATTGACATGGTAAAGCACAAATTTTGTCCGGTAGATTTCAGGGGAGCCGGTTGGGGAAGTAAAAATTGTAGGAGATATGCATGAAAGGAAGTCGGAAATGGGCAGACTGGCTGATGCTTTCATTGCCCTTCCAGGTCTCTTGACTCCCTCCTCTAAGAAATTTCAAGTCAAAATTTCAGTTTGTAATGAAATTTTGAACATTCTAATATTTCAGTAACAATGATGACAATGCTAATTACATTTCCAGGTGGGTATGGAACCATGGAAGAACTAATGGAGATGATCACATGGTGTCAACTAGGCATTCATGATAAACCAGTGAGTTTTATGCTTTTCTTTGATTTCTGATCAACTTAAGTTTTCATGGGTTTGCTAATGATCCAACTTTTTGTTTTGCTTGTTTTAAGCATGTTCAAACGTATGGAAATTGACACGTAAAACAATAATCGCATATAATATGAAATCTTTGCAACATAGTGTAGACATAGTTGAGAGAATTAAACAGAATTTGAAATTAACACTTAAAACACTAATCACAGATTATGAAATCACTACGACATGGTGTAGATTTAGTTGAGAGAATTAAACATAGTTACAAAGGGAATCAAATTGAAAATTGATGAGTGCAACATGTTGTGAATAGGTAGGCATTTTGAATGCAGACGGGTATTACGATGGATTACTAGCCCTGTTTGACAAAGCCACGGAAGAAGGTTTCGTAGGGAAAACCGCCAGACAGATTGTTGTTTCGGCAGGGACAGCTGATGAGCTCCTTAACAAATTAGAGGTCTGTAAGCTGAAAATTCGTCGTTATCCAATGGAAAAACTATAGATATGTATTTTAAGAAAGTGTTGCAGAAACTAGTTACATTGCATTGCTGTTGGTATGCAGGGAATTGCACCATTCCACGACACAATTGCTTCCAGAGACAGTTGGACAGCCAAGCAGCTGGAGCCGGCTGCAACTACAAACAGCCCAACTACCTAATCCATTTCAGCATTCACATACATGATATGATTCACTTGAAATGTCCTAGCTTTTGAATTTGGTTGAAGTGCCTTGTTCTGTAGCATATTCGTAAAATTTGCAGTTACATGATTTATTTCCGTCTGTTTTTGTTTTGTTTTCGAGGTAATCTTGTTATGATCGAGGGCATCAGTAATTTTGTTTTGAGTCTGTTTGATGTGGAAGGACTAAAGATGTGAGCGTGCATTGCCATTCTTTCTTCTAAAGATAGAACAGAGAATGTGAATCCAAATGAGGCGGCTCAAGCAGTTTATCAACTTTATCTATGAAAGAGATAATCTTTGAGTTTTTCACTAATTAGTTGCTTCATCTTTTCTTCCTTACTGATTTGAGAGGGGTTTGCCCACACCACATCAATTTTATGATTCAGTCTCAACCTCAACCAGTATGAGTGGCTGATTGCATCCAAAAAAAAGGGCTGATAGAATCTGTTATTATGATGGTTTAGAGCGAAGGTGATCCCCGCATAATTGGAAGGCAAGAGGCTCACATGATAATGGGATGAACACGAGGCAGATCAAGCAGAGAGAGTGGTGCATAGGCTCACAGCTGCATAAGACTTCATAAAAAAAATTGATAGTGCATATGATCGTACCAAACGAAGTATTACGATGAAATCTAATTAAGGAAGTGAGTTCAAGCATTAAACGAGAAAATACCGTCTTTGGAAGTTTAGCATAAAAACTGAGACTTCTTTATTTTGCACCTTCCCAAATCAGGTCCAAAAATCCTTCCCCTTCCCTTCTTATGCATGCCCCTACAATGCCATGCACCATATGATCACTTCTTCTTCTTCGTCTATCTTCAATATCCATAATCAATTCATCATCCATCATGGTGAAGAAGAAAAGATCGAGATCAAGAAGATCGAAAACGTCGACTCCCGCCAGGTCTGCTTCTCCAAGCGCCGTTCCGGCCTCTTCAAAAAGGCCAGCGAGCTCTCCATCCTCTGCGACGCCGAGGTGGCCCTTATCGTATTCTCCTCTGCCGGAAAGATCTTCACGTTCGGCCATCCCTCCCCCGACCACGTCATTAACCGCTTCCTATCCTCCACCACCACCGATGACACTCATCGACAAGCTGTCTCTCAAGTACTACCACCGCCACGGGAGGAGGACCCGGCCCTGAGGGAGCTCAAGAGGCAATACTACGAGCTGCTCGACCAGGTCGAAACGGCAAAGAAGAGGAACTGGCTACCGCCGGCCAGGCAGTCTCCGATGCCGGCTTCTGGTGGAATGCTGACTTTCATGGTCTAAGGCTGGACGAGCCGGAGGAGTGCAGGGACTCCCTCGAGGGGTTGAGAAAGAACGTGACTAGGCGGGCCGACCAGCTGGTGGAGTCCCGATCATCTCCTTCAGCGTTTTTGGCAGTTGAGCCGGCTCCGGTGGCCGGGCTCTACAAACCTGACAACCATTATTATTTTGGATATTATTAGTGCAGAGCTAATTCTTAGTTTAACTAAATTAGCTTGCCATAATGACATATACATTAATATTGATGACATGATTAGAAATTTGTTCTCAAGCATCTCTTTTCTTGGAATTTTCATACTCAGTTTTGTGAAATTAGATAATTTTCGATCAAAATAGCTAATTAAGCTTAATTGGAAATAAGATTATGTGAGATTTGATGGCAAGATGAGTTTTTCCTTCGGACCTGATTAAGACCAAGGCAATCGCCCCCTTACAGCATTGTCCGTGACCGGCCGCCAATCCCTTCGGCTTGGGGCACGCCCAAGGCCATCACTTTTATTGGAGTTTTTACACACTTGGTCGATGTTCACCGTCCATGTATTTTCAGACAGTGGATCTACCGCCTGTGTATAGGCGTTGTTGGGTGCGTGCGTGGACCAATGGCTAAACCGTGGGGTGTAAACTCTTCATCATTAGATTTGACTGTTAATACCCATTGCAGTATATAAGGAAATCAAATCTAGCCCAATTTCATGTAATCTCGGGATCCGATTCAAGATCTTTTAATGCATGAATTAATTGAAACATTTCCGTAATCCAATTCATGCCGGCCAGGCAGCAGACAGAGAACCATCCAGATACATGTCCAATCCAACCTCAAGGAAAAGAAAGTATGGCTGTATAAGCTCAATCTACAGAGAAGAATGAGATGGGCCTAGTTCCTAAAACTATAAGAGAGTGGCCCATATTGTGAAAGCTGTGTTGGACTCGTGTCAACCTTTGCTTCAGGAGGATTCTGTGGTCAGAGAAGAGGGAGAATACACTCGAGAGATGGGATCTGCTGCTGGTCATGGTTGCTTGTCTCCACTTTTGGGATCTCTTGCTAGATCTCTTGGCAATGACGACTCTTTTCTCTGCAAAAAGAAGTCATTCTGTAGGCTTTTTGAGGAATCCAACATTAAAGGGTCGTACATGAAGTACAGGATATGTTGTGCAGTTTCAGGGAGTGGGGTGGAGCAGGAGTCAGGTGGGAGAGGGAGAAGCACAAAGACTAGCAGGGTGGAAGACTATAACACTGCCATGAAGAGGATGATGAGGAACCCATTCGAATATCATCATGATCTGGGTGAGTTTAGGAGCCTATCTTCTTTGGTTCATGCTTCTTAGTGTGGTTTCCTGATTACGCGCTGATTAAACCTGCTTAGTTTGAGATCTGTCTGTACTTTATTGTTTATCTTTTTTTATACAATGACTGTCGTGTTTATGCTGTAGTGAGAGGGTGTGTGGTTGATCTTGTTGTTTGGCTGGATCTTGGAACTGATTATATTCTGAGTGGCTGTTGGTGGTTATGTTTTAGACACTGGTTTCATAAGATCAGACGTTAGATTGGAGTTGAAAATCTGAAGAGTTTGAGGTTGTCTTTCTATAACATGTGGATTAAGTATTCTTTTGTCAAATATATCTGTCTTGTTTGTATGAATTGGAAATAAGTCCAATCATATATTAGTAAGATTAGATGAATCCATCTGCTAGATAAACTGTACATGGTATCATTTTAACAAATTGGTGAGAATAGATGAAGGCATCTTTTGCATGTCTTCATATAAGTGAACATTTGTTTTTATGTGTCTATCGTTTTAACAAGCATTTGTTATTCTGCTTTTGTAAACTTTAGATGTTAAGAAAGTGGCCCTTTTTAAGTCCAAATTTGATATCTTTAACTTGCACCTTAAATTCTCAGTTAGAAACTGAGAAAAACATGTTCGTACACCATGATTTTCAGGCATGAATTACTCCCTAATAACTGATGATTTGATCGTTGGATCCCAACCTCAGAAGCCTGAAGACATCAACCATTTGAAGCATGAGAAAAATGTAGCCTACATATTAAATATGCAGCAGGACAAAGATGTGGAATATTGGGGAATTGACTTGAAGGCAATCATCAAGAGGTGTAAAGAACAGAGAATTCGTCACATGAGAAGGCCTGTAAGCACCTTTTCCCTTCTATTTTACCCATAAATTTACTTGATTGTTAGATGTAAACCTAGCTTAATAATAAGTCTAGAACTTTGCCGTAGATCTTCATAAATTAGTTAGAAGCAAGTTAAAATGATTCTTATATTGCGGATTCATTTAACACGTTCACATGGTCATAGGCTAGAGATTTCGATCCAGAATCTCTGAGGAATGGATTGCCCAAGGCAGTTTCTTCATTGGAATGGGCAATATCAGAGGGCAAAGGAAGAATTTACGTTCACTGTACTGCAGGATTGGGGCGTGCCCCTGCTGTTGCCATCGCTTATCTATTCTGGTTTCGTGACATGGATGTAAGTTACAACATCAATTTTTGTAGAACTGAAAGAGTTTATATTAGAATTCTTGATATGTTACCCTTTCGTGAAGATCAAAGTACTAATTTTTGCGTGAATGGAAATAGCTCAATACTGCCTACAGTACACTTACTTCAAAGAGGCCTTGTGGTCCTAACAAGAGAGCAATCCGTGGTGCCACTTATGATCTAGCCAAAAATGATCCCTGGAAAGAGCCATTTGAAAGCTTACCAGACCATGCTTTTGAGGATGTATCAGGCTGGGAAAGGAAACTGATTCAAGACCGAGTACGAGCCTTGAGGGGAACTTGATGAATACTGCTTGGTAATTTTTATAGCACGTGAATATTAATACAAGCATATAAAATTTTAAGGTTAATGATGCTGATACTGACTTCATACGGTATTTTGCTGGTAGAAAAGGAGGCATTACCACATTGAAACTCTTCAAATACCTCAGATATTTTACATTCATAAAATAAAAGATGTTATATCCTAATTTCTCGTACATGATAACGATGTAATATTATTTTGCATTAGACACTGTGTAAGGTACTTGTTGGTAGAAAGTATATACAGTCTTTGTACTTGGGAACTTGTTAGAATTCATAATTATTTGTGTAGATTCTTTGCTGATGCAATAAACATTTTTCTTTTCTTCATTTTTACCTTTTGATAAAAAATAAACCGGTTTCATGCTGAAATAAATTCGATGATTTATAATGCATTGAATGTCCCCAAAACCTATTGGGAGATGCTATTTTTCGACAACAAATCGGGATAGTTAGGATATATATCTGCTGAGAAAAATTGAAGTTGAGCCTCCTTCTAATTTACCTAGATATTGCTAAATAAACAAGTGGGGACCATAGGAACTGGTGTTTGTGTAACTACTGGATGTTCCCAGGCATCCCAGCTGCATAATCGGAACATACTTAAAAAACAAGAGGTGTTTTAGATTGATCGGAAGCGCTAGGAGACCCTTTTGGTCTAGTACTCTAAAAATGACTAAGAAATGCGTCTTTTGTTCATGCACAACTTGCGATGTTTGTTTAATAATTAGTATTTTGAAATCGCTGTAATGTATTAGTCCTTGACGCCAGAAAATCATTGTCCGCGTTCCAATTTGAATCACATAAAATTTACGGCCAAATTGCAGAAATTGTGATGCTTATTATTAAAGCACAGATCAACTGATATCATTTGCCTTGTAATGATTTTCTTACCATTGAGATAATGTTTTACAAATACTTGTATAAGCTACAGCGACTGAAAGAGGTAAAGACACTTGTATTTGCATGTATTTGTTATTAGATCAAGTTAAAACCCTTCAAGTTGAGTTGAGCTTGCATTAAATTTTCTAGATAAATCACGTGGCAAACGATCAAACTGCTCAATGACAATTACAAAGAAAAATGAAATTATCCTCTCATTGCATAAAACCCTGGAATGAATTTTGTTGACATTGAAAGAGTCCCTTGAGTAATGACATGAAAATTTTGGTTGATGCGTTATTGGATGATTTTTATAGACAATATAAAAGGATATAATTTCACTAGCTAAATAAGCTATGAAGAAAAAACACTATACAGTCTGTCTGTTGGATAACTGTTTTACTGATGTCCTACCGACCGGCTTGCAAGCCTACAAATGCAGATATCAATTGTCAGGCGACATAACTAATGTTGATGTTAGATTATAAAGTACAGTACACTCTCGCTAATACCTTCACATCTATAGGATCTACAATTAACATTTAGGGCCGTTTGGGGAGTGAAAAATCAGAAACATCCATATTGAAAAATCCAGCTGGTTAGTGGATTTTTGGGATAATCCATTAACCAGCTGGATTTTTGGGAGTAGATGGAGCTGATTTTTCACGATCTAAACGGGCCCCTTTTCCCCCGTAAAATAGAGAAGGGAAATTTTTGTTTCAGACTTTCAGTTGTTAGAAAGAAAATTTTCAACAACCTAAGATCACGCACCACTGGTACTGATGTTAACTACGTGGCCAGCTAAAATTAAGTTTGGGATTCATAGACCATATTTTGGCATCACGGAACTAAGAGCATGGCAGTTTACTTTTGCACTCAACATGGGGATATGATATAGGGGCTTTTTGGTTAGTGAATTTAATAAATCTGGAGCTTTATTAAGAGAAAATTTATTCAGGCTGAATTGGTGTAAAATGAGAATGTGGTTTGGTTGTTGAATTGAAAATTCACACTTCAGTCATAATTTGTGAATTTTTTTATGAAAAAATTCACCAAATTAAAACTGAATTGGAGGAGAATCCTCTTTCAAGCTGAATTTAAAATTTAGCCTAAATTCATGAACCAAACATAATTAAGTTAGTTATCTCTAAATTCTGGCTGAAATTGTTGTGAAATTCATAAACCAAGCATGATTAAATTAGTTATCTCCAAATTCGGGTTGAATTTGCTGCAAAAATCATAAACCATACATCCCCATAGTACATAGTGATCTAGTAATCTAGGGTAGTATGTAGACACTATTCAGTTCCCAAAAATGGCAAGCATTTAGACATCACATATACCTTTTTTTTAGCAAAATCTAGCCCTGCCATAAGGTGTTATTCAACTTGTACAATCAAAAGTTGTTTTAGCGACTACACGTATCATTGGACCCAATACAACCTCAAAATCATCAACTCTTTAAGACTCGCAAACCACAGTTTTCGTTAGTCTCCTATATATTTTGTGAACAAAACTAGCAAATGTGGTGTTAAAAAACAGCTACCCTATGTAGAATTTTTTCATAATATGCCACAAACATACTCAATGATGAAAACTTCGCACCATCTCAATTGCTGCTTGTAACTGATTGCCCTTTTTTAATCACAATATATGATCGCCTTGGGATCAAAGCCATGGACAACAAGTAACCAATCAATTCTTAAATAACCAAACAAATGACTCTATAATCTCATTTATTAACAGCCCACATCTAAGAAAATTGATTGCTCATAATGATTTACACCAAGGAATGAAGCAAATTATAGCTTATATTTTTTTTGTCAACTATGCACTATCAAATGTTACCACCACGCATTAAAGTCCAAATTTCGGCATTTTCTATTGGTATCGGGCCATTGTCTGAATTCGGGGGCCTAAATTCTGCTTGGTGGCTTGCTATGACTTGGGCCAATCGGTGAACCATAACACACATGCAAAAGGAGAAGAGACTGAAGAGTTCGTTGGATGCCAAGAGAGTCCATGTCGTGCAAGCCACCGATGATTCAACGACGGATATTCTTTGCACTTCGGAGTGAACGAATATAGGATATTCAACTTTACACTATAGTTTTGTGGTAGGAACGACTACTAAGGGTGTAAACGAGCCGAGCCGGCTCGCAAGCTTTTCCGGCTCGGCTCGACTCAGCCCGACTTTAGGCTTGGCTCGTACTGGGCTCGGCTCGAGCTCGTTCCAATATGAGCTGAGCCCGAGCCCAACGATACTCGGCTCGGCTCGTTTAAACTCGGCTCGAATAACTCGCGAGTTGGCTCGCGAGCTGGCTCGTTATATTATATATATATATATATATATATATAGGGAAGGGTTTACATGAAATCGTTCTCATTAAAGGAGCATGAGGCCATTCTTTATAGCTATTGGATTCCGATTGGAGGATGGATATTAAATCAGTGGGTAGGTGAGTGTGTCACATCAGGGAGTGGGTGAGATCATTATAGCTATTTGTAGCCGTTAGATCAAGATCCAAGGGCTATGATTTAAAGTGGCCTCATATAAGCTATATGAGAGCGATCTCCGCCGGCTCTATCAATCAGCATAA
This sequence comes from Houttuynia cordata, assembly GCA_039654745.1. Classification (NCBI taxonomy): domain Eukaryota; kingdom Viridiplantae; phylum Streptophyta; class Magnoliopsida; order Piperales; family Saururaceae; genus Houttuynia; species Houttuynia cordata. The sequence goes on along the minus strand of CM077503.1, from coordinate 42,093,354 downwards.
CATCAGGGACAAATGCCCTTAGATATAAAAACACAAACACATACCAATAACATGCCAGTTAGGCTTGAAATTATTTATTAAACAGCCCAAAATCAATAACAGGCTACCAAACTGGCTCTATATGTACCACACTGCACAGAAATACACAGACAATCGAGTTCAACCGTCAGTTGTAGCCATTTTTAACTGTCGATTGAGGTCCACCGGCAGTTCAAAATCTAAACCGGCTTATAACTCAAGTTTATTATTGAACCGGGTTCGGTCTGAAGGTAGACCGGGTTCAGTTTGAAGACCAGACCGGGTTTGGTCTAGGCATGAACCGGGTTCGATTTATATCTGAACCGAACTGAGTTCGGTCTGCCTGAACCGGCCTATTTATTGGACCGGTTCGGTCTACTAATAGACCGGTCCGGCCTGGTTTATATTTGAACCAGACCAATCGTCTTCCTAGTCTGGTCATCTGAATGGTCGCCGTCGTGCTGCCATCGGCCAGCCGACACACCCTTCTCATCTCCTCTATCTGGCGGCTTGAGTGATGACGACCCTTGCCGTCGAAGCTCGCCGTCGAATCCCATTTTCCACCTCATCACCTCGACCCAAATGACGGTAAAGGTGGTGCCTTTTGGCCACCACCTCCCTTTTCCCCTGCCGTTGTAGCGTCGCCCGTCGGCTCGCACCACAACTCAGCCAGCACCGGCACAACCTCCTCCACCGGCGCTGTCATCGCCCCATCGACGAGAGGAAAGAGAAAGGAAAATAAAACTTGAAGACATAGTTATGGGATCCTACCTCGTGCGCCGTCGATGATGATCCACCGCTCGTCGGAGGTCGTCAAGGTCGCTGGAGTTGTCGTCGCCCAACGTCGATCGAGATAGCCGAAGGTCACCAGAGGGTTGCCGGAAATCACCTCCCAAAAACAAGGCGTTGTCTTACTGTGCTATTCTCCTCAGTCGAAAGGTTCTGGCTTGAAAGAAAATCCCCTCAGCCAGCTGCTGCAACTGGTGTACACCTAGACAAAACAGGCAACCACCTGCTGGCCACTACAGAGTGTCTGGCAACTGAAGCAGCCCATCCGTCGTGAAGAACTTCACCCTCCCTACACCTGGCTGGTCTAAATGGCCAGATGTTACATTCTTCCCTTCTTAAAAGAATTTTGTCCTCAAAATTCATGTAGGTTCTACAAATAACTCTGGGTAGGCGCGCTGCATTTCTTCTTCAGTCTCCCAAGTGTTTTCCTCAAACTCATCATTGTACCACTGAACCAGGACTAATGGAATCACCCTATTCCTGAGTACCTGATTTCTTCGATCCTTAATCCTGATCAGTTTCACTTCATAGGTCAAATCAGGTTTTAGTTCTAACATGGAATAGTCAACCACATGTGCATCATCCAACAGTACTTCCTCAACTGTAAGACGTGAAACACATTATGCACCTGCTCCAGATTAGGAGGTAAAGCAAGTCGATATGCTGAGTTACCAATCCGCTCGAGGATTTCAAAAGGACCTACGAAACGAGGACTTAATTTTCCTTTCTTTCCAAAACGTAAGACTCCACGTGTGGGTGAAACCTTCAAGAACACATGGTCACCAATCTCAAACTCAAGATCTCTACGCCTTCTATTTGCATAATGTTTTTGCCGTTCCTGGGCCAAACGAAGCTTTTCTTGATTGAATTTCACCTTATCAGCGCACAACTGAAGCATCTCTGACTTGATCATAACTTTCTCACCAACTTCATTCCAACAAATCGGAGATCTACATGGACGTCCATAAAGAGCTTCATATGGAGCCATCTCAATACTAGATTGGTAGCTGTTGTTGTAGGCAAATTCAATCAAGGATAAATGGTCACCCCAATTGCCTTTCCAATCCAACAGGCATGCTCTAAGCATGTCCTCCAATGTCTGAATTGTCCTTTCTGATTGTCCATCAGACTAAGGGTGATACGCTGTGCTGAAATTTAGTGCAGTGCCCAAGGCATCTTGTATACTCCTCCAATAGCGTGACGTGAATCTAAGATCCCTATCAGACACTATGGAGAGAGGGGCACCATGCAATCTTACAATTTCTCGGATATAGAGTTGAGTCAAGCTTTCCGGAGTCTGCTTCCACCGAATTGGTAAGAAGTGTGTAGACTTGGTCAACCAATCTCCTATCACCCAAATAGCATTATGCTTCTTCTGAGTAAGAAGTAAGCCTATTACAAAATCCACGGTGATGTGTTCCCACTTCCTTTGAGGAATCTCTAGTGGCTGCAAAAGTCCTCCAGGTCTCTGGTGCTTTGCTTTAACTTGCTGACAAGTGAGACATCTGGCTACAAACTGACCAATATCCATCTTCATTCCATCCCACCAGAAGTTACACTTCAAATCTTTGAACATCTTTGTCCCACCTGGGTGAATGGTGTACTTGGAATGATGAGCCTCACTTAATAATTCTCTGCGTATTCTGAGACAGCTGTGACCACCAATCGACCTTTGAATCGAATTGCCCCATCAGCTCCTCTAACATAACCTGTCTTTTTGAGTAAGTTCTGGACTTCTGAATCTGCTGCCTCCGCTAAAATAATTTTTTCAACAATTCTAGATTGAACTACAAAGTTGGCCACAAAAGACTTCCCTCCTTTGGATGAAGGTTCTATGTGTAGGCTTGCCATAGATTCTAGCAATTTCCACTCTTTTATCATCATAAAGGCAGCAAGGGTTTCTGACTTTCTACTAAGTGCATTTGCCACCACATTAGCTTTGCCAGGGTGGTAAGCTATAAAGAAGTCATAATCCTTGATATACTCGAGCCAATGCCTTTGTCTCAAATTCAAATCTCTCTGGGAGAAAATATACTTCAAGCTTTGATGATCTGTAAAGACTTCAAACTGCACACCATAGAGATAGTGCCTCCACAACTTTAATGCAAACACCACTGCAGCTAGCTCTAGGTCATGTGTTGGGTAGTTTCTCTCATGTGGCTTTAATTGTCTTGAGCCATAAGCCACAACTTTGCCATGCTGCATGAGTACACAACCTAGGCCTTTTCCAGAAGCATCACTGTACACCACCAAACCCCCTTCTCCTGAAGGAAGAGTAAGAATTGGTGCACTAGTTAATCTATTCTTCAACTCCAAGAAACTGTTTTCACATTTTTCATCTCAAATAAACTTCACATCCTTCATTGTCAATTTGGTCAAAGGTAGGGCAAGAGCAGAGAAACCTTCGATGAATCGTCTATAATACCCTGCCAAACCCAGAAAACTTCTAATCTCGGTGACTGTTTTTGGCCTATCCCAATTGACTATAACCTTGACCTTAGATGGATCAACAGATATGCCATCCTTTGAAATAATATGCCCTAAGAAGTTAACGTTCTCTAGCCAAAAGTTACACTTGCTAAACTTGGCATACACCAATGCCCCCTTAACATATCTAATACTCGCTCAAAATGCTTCGCATGGTCCTTGAAGGATGACGAGTAGACAAGGGTGTCATCGACGAAGACAATGACAAATTGGTCTAACCAAGGTTGATAAATTCTGTTCATCAAATCCATAAAGGTTGCAGGTGCATTGGTTAATCCAAAGGGCATTACTAGAAATTCATAATGATCATACCTGTTCCTAAAGACAGTCTTAGGGATGTCTTCATCTCAAATCCTCAATTGATGATAGTCCGAGCAAAGGTTAATTCGAGAGAAAACTTTGGTTGAATGCCACTGGAAAATAGATCATCTATCCGAGGCAAGGGGTATTTATTTTTAACAGTCTCCTTGTTCAACATCCTGTAATCGATGCACAATCTGAGAGAACCATCTTTCTTCTTGATAAACAGGACCGGTGCTCCCCAAGGCGAGACACTTGGATGAATAAATCCTTTGTTGAGCAATTCTTGTAATTGCTTCTTCAATTCATTCAACTCCGCTGGAGCCATCCTGTACGGTGCCTTAGAAACTGGTGTTGTTCCAGGACACAACTCTATTGTAAAGTCAACTTCTATTTCAGAAGGTAAACCAGGTAATTCCTCAGGGCTGAGGTCTTATCGGTATATCCTTCAAATTAGATAAGTTGCTTCACAGGTGATCTCACTTGCCTGATAGGCTACGCCTCCCTTCATCAGAAATTATACACCTTCATGGCTAAGCAGTTAATCTACTAGTCACAGCCAATCTCAACCAATTCGACAGAAAATGAATAAAATCTACACACACTCTAATCTTCATCCATCCATCAATCCAGTTTGACAAACTCCAGGAGTAATTGTGACACATCAAAATATCCACATATAATTATTTTGTAACAAGTTCTAACAAAAAGTCAAGATTCTTATTACAACAAAGCTTTCTTACTACAACTACCACTCCAAAAACAACTTTTTCCTCCAAGCCTATTTTCTTCAAAGGTACTCATCCAATATAGCAAGAGCCACACAAGTTGGTGCTGGTAGAAACCATGAGTGCCACGCCATCTTCCAAATGGTCATGTGGGGCCAGCGGTAACCCTGGGACCTGAATCTCCTATAAAGGATGTCCCACAAGGTTACCTCATGTTCCGCTCTCCGATAAACTGGGTGATCTCTTACAATTTGTGGAACTGGCTCTATAATCGTTGGTGGGGTACCATCCACAGATGGGAAGATTATCCTTGCTGGTCGAGCCTCTGTTGCAGATTCTTCTTCCAAGGAATCCTCCTCGGGGTCAGACTCGGTGTCAGCATCATGCTGAGCATCTGCTACTGGTTCCTCCTCCAGGGGATGTTCCTCAAGATCAGACTCAGTGTACTCATACTCAATGACATTGTCGCTTTGACCCTCAGCATTGGATGATGACGCCCCCTGCGTAGCCTTTTGCTGTCCGACAGTGCTTCCCACGGACTCCTCACAAGAGATCTGCTGAGGTGGAGATCCTTCTGGCTGAAAATTTCTCTCTCTATTTCCAGCTACAACAGAATTTTTGACCACCCGACTATTCCTCCTTGAAGGTGCCATTCAGCCTATAAGGTAAAACAACCTATCACTAATCTTCACTCATCACCCAACTATAACTAGATATATCATAAGAGGACTTCCAGACTTGCAAATAAAGATTATGCTCTGATACCAACTGTCACGGCCCAGGATTTTAAAACCATTTTTAAATCAGAGTGGTAGCAGAGAACTCGAGGATTGTTCCTCTAAACGATAAATCATGAGTTGAAAAAGTTTCGACTAAGCATCTAGGCCGTGATAATTGGGGTTCACAAATATGAATATAAAACCATATATATATATAGTATTACAAGATGCAAAGTCGATTAAACCAACGCAAGTCCTCTAAGTGCAAGTCTGTCATCCATCTCAAAATAAACTAGAAATAGTCGGCGCTCACGCCTTAATACAAAATCTAGAACAAACCTGAAACAGGAGATATGCTCAGCAATCTAAACGTCCTCACCACCTAGCTCCCAAGTGCACGCGAAGTCAATCCTCCACAACAGCACCTACATCACATAAGGATGCTCAGTATAAAAATACTCAGTGGGATACCATAACACAGTCATCAACATTACAATAAACCAGGATTTGCATTAACATATTATACAACCTATTATAGGATTCCACTTGAATCTTTTATTGATCTTTCAAGCAAAGTCTTTTATTGCTTCCCAAGTTCAAGTTCAATAATTAAGTCTTTGTCCCATATAGACAGACTCACTGAATGTCATACCTACATGACAGATAGCACGAAAATACCGTGACTATCACTCCGGTTAAGACCGATAATCACGACACGCCCTGAATCCCTCAAGGGTGACTGCCTCGCCCATTCCTTACCTTAAAAGGTATGATCGTCGGAAGGGTCTTGCTCCACATCAGCTCCTAGACTCGATGTGGGTCGGAAAACACAGCCTTCTAGGATGCTAACGTCTCCAATGTGCACAGTAATCCACCTGGCAACTATGGCTCAGGATGTGTGCAGAGCTTCCACTTGGGAAGATGCAAAAGCTGTCTCTAAAATCCATAGAGAATAAGCACGCTCTCTCTAAAATCCATAGAGAAGAGGTAAAAGCTTAAGCCTGGCCAATAGAATATGTAATGCTCTCTCTAAAATCCATAGAAAGATGTAAACATGGGCAAAATAACATGTAAATGCTCTCTCTAAAATCCATAGAAAGATATAACAACTTCAGCCTGGCCAATAGAAGTTGGTCCTTATTAGGTACCATGACACAGAGCTTCCACCAGTCAGAAGATGTGAATGCTCTCTAAAATCCATATAGAGATACAGACGGCAAAGCTTCCACCAGTCGGAAGATGCAACACCACTCCAATCTATACCTTGTGATCCTTAACAGGTATCACGGTATTACTAGTATGAACCCTTCTTAGAGTTATAACATATCATTCACAACTGTTGGCTCAATAGCTCAACAGATAGCCTGACCTTTGACTTAATAGTCATTTGGTCGCTTGATCGGAAGTCACTCACACTCACACACTAACTCCCAATCCCAAGGGCATTTTAGTCTTTATTTTGATTAGGTTCTTCCCAACCCTCAAGCTCAGCCCTCAAGTCATCATTTTATTATCTTTCATAAAATGATTAAGTCTCTAAACCAACTAGGTTTATTAGTCGGGTTTTTCTTATCATTTAAGACATTTGCTATCAATCAGCATAACATCATGGACAAATGCCCTTAGATATAAAAACACAAACACATACCAATAACATGCCAGTTAGGCTTGAAATTATTTATCAAACAGCCCAAAATCAATAACAGGAGCCTATGTACCAAATTGGCTCTATATGTACCACACTGCACATAATTACACAGACAATCGAGTTCAACCGTCAGTTGTAGGCATTTTTAACTGTCGGTTGAGGTTCACCTGCAGTCAAGGTTTTCAAAACCGGACCGGCCATCGACCCGGATCGATGGCCGGTCCGGTTGGACCGCGGTTTGACCACGGTCAAACCGGGGTCAAACCGGAATGACCCGGTTTTGAAGTATAAATGGTAAATATATATTAAATAGTTAATTTGTATCATATTAACATAAGAGCCCAGGTAGCCCAGGTGGTTAAGGCTGTTGGTTTGGGAGGAAGGGGGGGGGGGTTCGAATCCCCCCTCAAACAACAACTTTTTTCAAAAAAAAAAAAAAAAAATCCGTGACCGGTCCGGACCGGTCCGGTTTAAGACAAACCGGCCGGTTTGAAAAAAACCGGCCGGTTTACCAGACCGGGGTAAACCGGGTGAACCGAACCGGTTTCCAGCCCGGTTCCGGTTCTCCACGGTCGGACCGGCCGGTCCGGTCCGGTTTTGAAAACCATGCCTGCAGTTCAAAATCTAAACCGGCTTATAACTCAGGTTTATTATTGAACCGGGTTCGGTCTGAAGGTGGACCGGGTTCAGTTTGAAAACCAGACCGGGTTTGGTCTAGGCATGAACCGGGTTCGATTTATATCTAGACCGAATCAGGTTCGGTCTGCCTGAACCGGCCTATTTATTGGACCGGTTCGGTCTACTAATAGACCGGTCCGGCCTGGTTTATATTTGAACCAGACCAGTCGTCTTTCTCAGGCAGACGACTAGTCTGGTCATCTGAATGGCAGCCGCTACGATGGCCGCCGTCGTGCTGCCACTGGCCAGCCAACACACTCTCCTCATCTCCTCTATTTGGCGGCTTGGGCAACGACGGCCCTTGCCGTCGAAGCTTGCAGTCGAATCCCATTTTCCACCTCATCGCCTCGACCCAAATGACGGCAAAGGTGGTGCCTTTCGGCCACCACCTCCCTTTTCCCCTGCCGATGTAGCGTCGCCCGTCGGCTCGCACCACAACAGCACCGGCACAACCTCCTCCACCGGCACTGTCATCGCCCCATCGACGAGAGGAAAGATAAAGGAAAATAAAACTTGAAGACATAGTTATGGGATCCTACCTCGTGCGCCGTCGATGATGATCCGCCACTCGTCGGAGGTCGTCAAGGTCGCCGGAGTTGCCGTCATCCAACGTCGATCGAGATAACCTGAGGTCACCAGAGGGTTGCCGGAAATCACCTCCCAAAAACAAGGCATTGTCTTACTGTGCTATTCTCCTCAGTTGAAAGGTTCTGGCTTGAAAGAAAATCCCCTCAGCCAGCTGCAGCAACTGGTGTACACCTGGACAAGACAGGCAACCACCTGCTGGCCACTACAAAGCGTCTGGCAACTGAAGCTATACAAAATGGCCAGATGTTACAAGTGATCTACATTTGTATCTTAATGTTCGGTAAATAATTTGTCGAACCGGTTTGCAAGATATACAAAATGGTTAAACAACAAAAAAGGGTCCCATATCATTTACCAAATGGTTCCAAAATAAACAGCAAGCTCGACACATTATCACAAACATTTTACTTGTAAATTTGCCAAATCCGAGAGAAACAAGAAACGGCTTTAAGCCCATTAATTACTTTAAGGAAACATTTTGATAACAAAAAATATATATAGCTTGTATGAGAACGCTTTTATAAACCGTCGGATGATGATCTGTCATTTTTGGTTCTGATATCTAACCCTGCAACTAACCATGGTCATGCTACTCTTCCGCTCCTGATCTCATCCGCCGCAGTCCGGACAGACTTCCGACAAGCCAGCTGCTTGTCCTGGTGGCCGCTCTCACGGCGAGTCGGTGACATTCCGGCTTTGCCTTCTCCGTCGACCAGGCAGGACGCCTTCGCGCTCCATGGGCAATCCCTAACCCTTTCGAATTTTAGTCCTCCTCACCCTCCCACCGCGCTCCGTGACTCTGTCTTGCCAGTTTCCACCGTCGACGTGGGACTCGGCGAACCTACGGCTAAGATCTCGAGTCGGCGACTACTGGCATTTGTTGCCTCTAGCCACCCGTGATATGGGGGCGCCACCATACTTGGCTGCACCTCTACACGTGGTTGTGCATCTCTCTCCGCCAGCACACTCAGGTGTGCCTCTCCCAAGCTCCAGTCGGCCTCTGCAGGTGACCTTGGACCCAACTTGGATGAAAGGTATCAGCTTTACACTTTGTTTCTGTTAATTTTTTTTTCTCTTTTCTAGGTTTTCATCCCAATCTTGAGCCGTTACTCAAATCTATGCCTTCAATGGCAGAGATAGAAATGAACTAGATGGAGATTTTGTGAAAACTTTTCATCGTCTTATCTTAGTAAGGTGGAAGGAACTAGGATTGGTCTGAGTCAGTAAAACATGCTAGCTTCTTTTTTTAGATAAATAACATGCTAGCTTCTTTTGCTTTGCTTTTTTTTTTCTTCTTTTGTTTGGAGTCAAAAATGGGTTTCCAAGAGATCTCCGATTTTCTGAGATAGTGCCAAAACAATATTTTAGTGACTAGTGTAAAGAAAAGCACTACCCTATGCTTTCAATAGCTGAAATCTACAAATTTGTCCCATTTTCCACATTTTAGACTTCATTTTTTTCTTGAATTTTATATCAATTAGAGCATTTACAGGACTATATCATGCTGAAGAATAGGAAATCATTAGGGCAGCTTCGAAAAATACCTTTCATAACGATTATTTGCCATGAAATTGTTGCATTTATCAGGATAATGCTGACTGATTCCTCATGTTAGTCCATGCACTTTGGTTTTTTTATGTGTTTGGTGTTTCTAATGTTGCTAATGTACCAATGTAGTTGAGTGTTCATAGGCTGATATATATCTATATAAATTATTCAAGGGAATGGCTCTTTAGCTTAATAGGGAAAGCACTTGGGAGTCATATTCCTAAGAACATGGTGGTTCGAGTCCACCAAGAGCCCTGTAAATGCTCTAATTGGTCCTTCGTAAGGTTTAAACTAGGCATGATAACTCAGTCCTTGCAAAAGAAATATTATTTGTCATCAGGAATTGATTATCACCCATTCCTCGAGTGCTCTACAACATTGATTATCACCCTATTACCAAAGATGACCACTTATCATGACAAAATCTAAGATTATGAGGAAAGCTTATTATTATCTTAACTGAGATTTTTCAGTTGGCATAAATGAGTTAGAACTAGGAATTATTATAGGAGGGAACCTTTATTGTCTTCGGTGACACCTCGACTCTGGCATGCACATTTTAATCACCTTTACTGCGATTGACATAAAATTCATCACTCTGTAAAAGTTTCAAAAGCTGGAAGTACAACTCGAGGGCAATGTATTTTTTTTTTTGCCTATTAAAACTGCCAGTCATGTCTGTCTACAAATATAAAAAGAATGGCTCCATAAATAGAGTAGATGAATAACCACTTTCTCTACTAGCCACAAATACTGACGGATGACAATTTTTAAGAATGAACAATGCAAACTTATATCTCCATAATTCTTACTATGTGAAATCTTATAATTCACCTCTTTACAAGGGTCCTTTTCTTTGCACTGTCTTTACAAGGACCTTGGTGGATTTGAACCACCACCTCTCAAGAATGGAGTGTCACCCATTTCTTGAGTGCTCTTCCAACTTGAGCTAAAGATCCACCATATAGCATGTATTTCAAATGAATTTAGATGTGCAAGCAGATAACAACATCATTAGTCCATACAAGTAGATTGAAATGCATCATTTTACAGCTTAATTACTTAGTAGATTTCTTAATTTACAGCTTAAGAAGTACGTTAGAGCATATAATTACTTACTTGCATCATTTTAAATATATAGACAAATGAGTTCCTTTTCATTAGCAACAATTCCCTTGAAGCGCAGGCTTTCAACAGCTCTTTCTTGCTAATCCCATATTTTGAAGTACTCAATGCTGCAGGGTGCTAAGATCATCACCTAATCTTTGACTGACATGAAACGATTGAAATGCATCAGCAAATACCTTGACCGAGATGTAACAGTAAGGTTAATCTTTGAGTAACTAGTATTGTTGTTGATCATATTTTGAAATCACCTGTTAATGCATACATAAATATTACTTGTGGATCACACTTAAAGTTATATGTTGACACTATTTAAGAGAACTAAGTAATTTCTAAACTCACTTCCTATAAAAAGTCTGCAACTCCGGTATACTATTTGTCCATCAGAGAGAAGGATGATGTCATCAAATAGCTCATAAGTCTCAGGTGCTGGCTGAAGTATCTCAAGGAATTGGCAATTGTATGTTGTGGAGCTGTCCAGACCAGTGGATATTTCATCCATGAATAATGCGTTTGTCGGCCCAACAAGAGTTAGCAGACAAAAGGCAATGATATCGTTCCTATTAAGTTTACAACGGCTTTAGAAAAATAGTTGAAAAGAAACTCAGAGAAGAAAATGAAAGCAGTTTATTCGGTTGAGGACTTTGCCTATTGTAACGTTTCTTTTGTCCACCAGAGATACCTCTCAACATTTGGTCTCCAACCATGGTCGGCCGTTGGATTAAATTCAACGGCGCTGTTATATAACTTGATCTCATATAGCTTATATGAGAACGATCTCATTTAAACTTTTTCCAAATAAGAAAGTTCAGTGATATTGTGTCTGCTTAGCATTTGAAATGGAAATAAAGAGATGCTACACTAACGTTGGACAACGTATGTCATGAGGCTGCTTCATCACCCACATACCTTTGATCAGTGGGGCCCAATCATCAGCAGCTTTGGGTCATGAAGCAGCTTTATATGTCAAATATTAACCGCCCGTTAGGGAGCATTTTCTATTTTGAAACGTTATTGTCCCTAAGTTTTGGTGCAAAAAAATTATTCCAAAATCTGATATTGTTACATTTAAAGTGCTGACCTATTTGGTAGAAATACACTAATTTTTTAAAAAAATGACAAACCTATTTAAGAGCAAATTCAACATTTTAAAGAAATTGAATAATTAACAGGGACACATATTTTTGGGCGGAGGAAGAAATATAGTGAGCTACAAATAGCTTCCCTAACATACAATGCTGAAATGATTTTCGCTCCAATCGACACCTTAGAAGCACAACAGGTTGCAACCAGCAGCAAATGTGCAAAATTAACAGTGTTTACCGGCCACAACCAATATTGAACTAACATAGAGAATAGCATAGCAGAAATAGGAAGTAGAAGACAGACACATCTGCTTCTGGTAGCAACGTAATCTGAGCATAAACTTCATCCGTTTCAGGTTCAGCCTGCATTGCAAGACAGAATTTTAAGAAGATGGAGAAGAATGATTGTGCAAGCACTAAATTGAATTTCGAAGGGAAACTTACCCGTAGTGAGCCATGGGACGCACAAAGACTGGGGCATATATGTCAAATATGCTCTGTGGCTTGCATTCATTATTATGTCCTTCGTCCCATATTCAATTATTCATTAGATTGAAAAAAAACTCGTCCCAAAATAATTGTCCTATTCTACGACATCCTACTCGTAATGGAGTAAAAAAGGTAATTAATTAGTTTCCATGGATGTCACAATTTTTTCATGTACGGAGAGCTAATATAGGACAGAGTATATACTTTCAAAAATGGGGTGTTGCCTAGGAACTTCAGAATGTGATAGTTTTATTTCAAATCAGTGGAGAATAGAGACGCCCTGTGTGGTTCTTGTCACGAGGGCTGCATGGGAATGGTTGGTGGCGAACCTTTGTCATGGTTGTTTCCCCCTCCCCCTTAAAGAAAGGGAAATATTTTAATGACCGAAAGAAACCCTTGTCATGGGGTTACCAAACATACTATAACCAGGAAAAGGTGAGCATGTGTCATAGTTTGTGTGCTTTGGGCACATTGCAAGCGGCCGGATTGATATCCAACAGCATCTGCGATCTAAAGGCAGGGGCAGGTGGTTCAAAACAACCCGCCCATGCCACCAGATCGAGATCCGACGGCTCGGCCTACCCATCCGTCCCTGGCTTCACTTGAGATTGCGCAATATAAGTGGTGCAAACCACATTCCTCATAAGGTACAAAGAAGAGTTGAGCTATAGCTGCTATACCTTACCTGGATAGTTGGGCCGACATTTATCATTGTGGGCTGCAGAGGTCGGTGCCAAAAGACATGAGAGCCCAGCAAGTGCAAATCCATTACCATTAGGGCAAAAACCTCTTTCCTCTCCGCCCCCTTCCGATTCCCTCTTCTTCCTCGACACTTCCATAGGTTGCTCTTACCCCCTTTTACACTCCTCTACTTTCTTCATAAATTCCTTACTCACTTTTAGTTTTTGTTTTTGTTGCTAAATTCACCTAATGGAATGGGAAATTGTTACGTTTATGCATGGTTTGAACAGTTGATGTTTTTCATTTCGGACAGTTAATGTGGGACAAAGATATGATGTTAGTGTGCATCAAGGAATTCCGTATCGTAACATATCGGGCGGCCTAAGAGACAAAATATCTGATTGAAAATTAATCTTTACTATATATTTTTATAATTTAACTTCTTCTAAAATGAGTTATATTAATTTAGACAAATCATAGATTTCAAAATATGCATAAAAATGCATACTAGGAGGGGAAATAAATGAAAAAATTGTTTTTTTCCTTTTTTTTTTAAATCCCAATTTTATTTTTGAAAATATATTTTTTTAAAAAGGAGAGACCGATATATCGGTGATATTTACAAAAAATAAAAAAATGATATTTACTCGTCTCGTTTTATTGGGTGGGCCCGATATCAATATATCAGCGATATATTGCCGATATGGAATTCCTTGGTGTGCATTTATGTCTTTTGAAAATGAGAAACTTTGAAATGAAAAGTTTTTGTCAGTCTCTAAATTGATGTAATATGGTGGGAAATTGTTTACGTATATGCATGGTTTGGATAGTGCTAGTTTTCAATCCGGACAATTAATGTGGGATAGAGTGAGTATAAGTGAGTATGCTAGTGTGCATTTGTGTCTTTTGAAAATAAGAAGCTTTGAAATGAAAATTGTCTCTAAATTGATGCAATATGGTGGGAAATTGTTTACCTATATGCTGGACAATGCTGGTTTTCAATCAGGACACCTGGACAATTAATGTGGGATCAAAGGAGTAATCTAAGTATAGGAGTGTTCACGGCTGTTTGTGTCCATTGTTCTGTCCGTGTCCATATGTTATTTAATGGACTGTCTATATGGATCATGGTTCGGACACGGACATGAGCTTTCTGTCCATTCTAATAGGGTACTACGGACACGGACAAAGTATCCCCCCTTCTCCCTCTCCCGTGCCCTCACCTTTTTCTCCCCCGTGCCCAAGCGGCTAGCACCCTGCACCACCTTCTTCTCCCTCCCCCGTGCCCTATCACAACCGGGCATCGGCCCTTCTCCGGCGTACTCTATCGTTTCTGACGACGACGACAACAACGGCGCTTAAAGTTAGTTCTTTTGCTGCATGCGAAATCAGTTGACTTTACTTCATTATGTTTTGAATCAGGAAGCATAAAGAGAGTATGCGAAAGCACTTAAAGTTTATTCTGTCTTATTAATAATTTTTTTTACATGTGAAGCCTGAAATGTAGTCGGTACTGAAGGGTAATCAGGCCGCAACGGAAGCGAATTAAGGATTTTTATTCGTTTGATGTGGGTTCTCAAAAATTGGGTTTTTCCTTCAAACAACAAATAAAGCTCAAAGATTATCAAATTGGAATCACTAACCTTCGGCCTTTGTGCCTACGAATCACTCCACGGATTAGAATATATCCGAGAACACCAAATCCTTCACCGATCGAGTGTAGAACGTTGTGAAAAGCTATATTCCCCGAATTAGCTTTTTCACCCAACGAAATCAAGATCACCAAATCAATACGATTTCAACCAAAAGTCGCCTTTTTCATCAGCATGGAGGGCGTCCCCTCCATTGCCCTTAAAAGGGGCAAAAATCAGTTACAAAATCATGCCTTTTCGGTTTCCCGAAATTGCTCAACTGATTTCCAAGATGATGACTCTTATTTGGCAATTCCATTTTGGTCGTACCAAAACAGCTAATTCCAAATAAGTGATTTCCGGATCGGTGATGATTACAGTGTCTCTTCCAATTTAGTGTGGACCGGGCCCACGGAAGCCTAACTACTCCACATGCCTACACTTGCATGAGAGAGCCGACTCCTCTCAATCAAGACAAGTAAAATGGGACAAGAACCCACATTTACTTACATCCCCCACTATGGGTTCTTTGTTCATATTTGCGATCCACAGTGACTCGTGCACTAGTCCTGTCGTAATCCAAAACTATGAACATGTTTTACAAATAGATCCGTCGTTAAGGCCTTCGTTAACGGATCAGCTAACATCTCAACCGTAGGAAGATGACTTACTGTCAACTTTCCCCGTTGTAGCATGTCAAACACATAAAAGTAATGCACCTCTATGTGCTTAGCTCTTGAACTGATCTCCCCATTACGGAGTGTCGACACAGTTGCCAAATTATCACAATAAATTTGGACAGGAGCATCAGTCCACTGTTCTAGCTGTAACCCAGCTAGAAACTCTTTAATCCAAACTGCCTCGGAAGCTGCTAAACTGCATGCAACAAACTCAGCTTCCATCGTGGACTTAGTAACGCATTTCTGCTTCTTACTAGCCCATGCCACGGCGCCGCCACCAAGCATAAAAACATAACCGGCAGTGGATTTTCTGTCATCCTTACACCCGGCATAGTCTGAATCACTATAGCCTTCCAATGACAGATTCTCAGCCTGATATGTGAGTTTCATATCCTTGGTACCCAGCAAGTATCTAAACACCCGCTTTATAGCTTGCCAGTGTTGCATACCTGGGTTAGCCTGATATCGACTCACAAGGCTTACTACAAAAGCCAAATCAGGTCGAGTGCAGTTCATGGCATACATCAAGCTGCCAATAGCCTGCGCATATGGCACAGATTGCATCTTCAGACGTTCCTCGTCTGATGCAGGTGCCATTCTTTCGGACAAGACTGTCCCTTTATAGATGGGCGAATCTATGGTCTTCCAACCAATCACGTCAAAGCGTTTCAATACACTCTCAATGTACGATTCTTGAGATATACTTAGCCTCTTCGCTTTTCTATCTCTCTCAATCTTCATCCCGAGGATGTAAGATGCTTCACCCATATCTTTCATTTCAAATTGGGTCTTGAGCCATTCTTTAAGACTGAGAATCATACTAGTGTCATTCCCCATCAATAATATGTCATCTACATATAGTGACAATATCATAAATCTACTCCCATCTCTAAAGGAGTATACACAATGGTCATAGTCATTGGCCACAAAGCCATATTCACTTATCACCTTGTGAAAAGTGAAATACCATTGTCTTGGCGATTGTTTCAGTCCATACAATGATTTAATGAGTTTGCACACTTTAGTTTCCTCTCCGGAAACAACAAACCCCTCGGGTTGTTCCATGTAAATCTCCTCCTCTAAATCACCATTTAGGAAGGCAGTCTTTACATCCATCTGGTGCAACTCTAAATCTAAGTATGACACAATTGCCAACAAACATCGGATCGAGATGAACCTGGACACTGGAGAATAAGTCTCCTTAAAATCTATGCCCTCTACTTGTGTGAAACCTTTCGCCATAAGTCTAGCTTTGTACTTCTCTATTGATCCATCAACTTTGAGCTTCTTCTTGAAGATCCACTTACACCCAATGGGTTTCCGTTCGTCTGGTAAGTCAACAATCTCCCAGACTTTGTTCTTCAAGATTGAATCCATTTCCTCTTGAACAGCCTTCTGCCATTCCTTGGAATCTGGACTACACATCGCCTGCTCAAATGTGACTGGATCACTAAGTACAGGTTCATCTATCGATATCTCATCTTCACCAAGCATGGCATAGTAATCCTTCAACAAAATTGAAGGTCTACGCTCTCTTGATGTTCGAGTTTCGACATCCTCATTGGATGTGTTACCTATCACTTGTTCATTATTAGTGACAGTAACTTTCTCTTTCTCAATTTCAAAGAGTTCCACTTTCTGACTAGGAGTTTTAAGGTCTATATCTTCCTCAAGAAAATAAGCATCTCTAGACTCTATAACCCCCATTGTCCCATCATCATGGTGTACTACAAATCGATACCCTTTCGAATGGTCACAATAACCTATAAAATTACATTTTATGGTCTTGGGATCCAACTTAGTTCTTAGTTGATCAGGTACCCTTACATGGGCTTTTGACCCCCACACTCTCAAGTTCGAAAAGTTTGGACGTCTTCCCGTCCATAACTCATATGGGGTCAATTTGATCGACTTAGAAGGTATCCGATTTAGTACATAGACAGCGGTGTCTAGTGCTTCACCCCAAAACTGCGTTCCTAGTTCAGAGTGGTTTAACATGGACCTTACCATGTCCATCAAAGTCCTATTACGTCTTTCAGCAACTCCATTCTGTTGAGGGGTATATGGTAAAGTATATTGATGCACTATTCCTTGGTTTGTACAATAGTCCTTGAACAAATCAGATGTGTACTCACCACCTCTGTCTGTTCTCAGAACTTTAATCTTCCGTCCTAATTGGTTCTCAACCTCAGCCTTAAATTCCTTGAATTTTTCTAAGGCATCGGACTTTCTCGATAACAAGTACACATAACCATATCTTGAATAGTCATCTATGAATGTAATGAAATACATCATACCCCTTTGAGTCTTGACGTTTATAGGCCCACAAATATCTGAGTGAATGACCTCTAAAAGGTCAATTGCTCGTTGCCCTTTCGGAAAGGGTAGCCTAGTCATTTTGCCAGATAGGCAATCTTCACACACGCGCAAATTATCACTTATTCTAGGTAGTAACCCACTACCCGACATTCGGTGTAATTTTGTCGCATTCACATGACAAAGGCGTAAATGCCACAACAATGCATTATCAACAGCAACACAAGCAACATACTCAGAATCAATCATTTCATTATTAGCAAAGTCATTGGATACATCAAGTTTGAATAAACCATCAACTAAAGAAGCAGTAAATAAAATATTATTCTTCTGCCCCACAGTTCCCTTGCCACCCTTGAACCTGACTTCAAATCCCTTTTGAGTCAGAAGAGGGATTGAAATCAGATTCCTACGAATAGTAGGTGCATACAAGACATCTGTGAGGACCAGAGTGTTCCCTCCTAAGAGAGGAACACGAACAGAGCCAATCCCCAGCACGTCACAATAGGTGTTATTCCCCATGTAGATCTTGTGCTCTCCGGGACTTATCTCTTTCATCTCAGCGAAAGACTCCTTTGCCATTGCCACATGACGGGTTGCAGCCGAGTCAAGCCACCAACCCCTAGTGTTAGTGTTCACAATCAGTGCCTCAGAAATCATACAAACTATGTCCTTTCCTCCACCCTGCTGTTTCTTTTTCTCGTTGCCCTGGGAGCCATTAGGACAATTCATGCTAAAGTGACCCATCTGGCCACAAGTAAAGCAGGCTCCCTTCTTCTTGTTCTTGGCCTTGTCTCCACCCTGGAACTGAGGCTTCTTTCCTTTCCTCTTGAAGTTCTTCTTTGAAGTGCCTGCATAGGACCCACCTTTCTTAGAGCCAACATGGTGAGCAAGGTTGGCAGATGCATTAGAGGCCCTCATATGCTCTCTCCTTTCCTGCTCCAAGCCCAGCTTGGCAGTAAGATCATCGAGAGTGAGTTTCTTGTCACTTAGGTTCAACGCCACCACAACTGCTTCCCATGATGGAGGGAGACTAGTGAGTATCGTAGACACTTGGACCCCCAATGAAATTGGATCTCCAAGCATTTCCAACTCACTAGCAATAATAGTCATGGCATTTATGTGCTCAAGCACATTCTTGCCCTCCTCCATCCTCATGTTGGTATAGCGAGTGTGGAGCAACCTGATGTGTGCCTCAGTATGCTCTCCATACCTCCTCTCAATGGCCTCATACATTTCTTTGGCCGTTCTGTGCTTCTCAAAAAGCAACTCCATAGTAGGCTCCATAAAGGTAAGCATCGTGGTCCTTGCACGTGCATCCTCCATCCGGACCTTCTCGTACTCTCTCTTTTGAGCAGCAGTACTCTGTTCACCTGTAGGTTCAACAACTTGGTCTAGCACATGACCCAAGTCGTCAAGGAACAGAATGTGACGGATGCGCCTCTTCCAGGTAACAAAATTGGTGGCATTCAACTTTTCAGTCTTTGCCAACTCACTGGAGACCATTCGGGAAGCCATTGCAACTTTTATGAAACCAAGCAAGTATTCCAATCAAATTGAAGATAAAAATCTACAATCAATGGAACAGGACAATTAGTGTAAAAACAGCACAGTTTGAATCACTAATTAACTATCAACAATTATATAATCAAGTGGCACAAATACTACTTCAATATTAATTAGTTTTTCAAATTTTATCCCGCCGATCGATCGTGTCAAATACCCGATCGATCGCAGCTTTCCGCTGTCAATTTTGCACAAATTACAGTAGATACGATCGATCGCAATTTGTGCCGATCGATCGTTTCCCTCTTTCAAAGCAACTCAACAATCAATGCCGAACGATGCCGAACGATGGCGATCGATGGCGATCGATGCCGATCGATGCCTGTCGATCGTGACCAGTCGTCTTCTCCGATTTTACTTTCGAGCGATCGATCGTTCTTGACGCCGATCGATCGCGACTGTAAAAATCGAGATTTTCAGTCGGCAAAAACCGCGAGGAAAACTCCCACAAATTTCTTGGAACTCTCACACCACCACGGATCCAAAGCTCCGATACCAATGAAGGGTAATCAGGCCGCAACGGAAGCGAATTAAGGATTTTTATCCGTTTGATGTGGGTTCTCAAAAATTGGGTTTTTCCTTCAAACAACAAATAAAGCTCAAAGATTATCAAATTGGAATCACTAACCTTCGGCCTTTGTGCCTACGAATCACTCCACGGATTAGAATATATCCGAGAACACCAAATCCTTCACCGATCGAGTGTAGAACGTTGTGAAAAGCTATATTCCCCGAATTAGCTTTTTCACCCAACGAAATCAAGATCACCAAATCAATACGATTTCAACCAAAAGTCGCCTTTTTCATCAGCATGGAGGGCGTCCCCTCCATTGCCCTTAAAAGGGGAGAAAATCAGTTACAAAATCATGCCTTTTCGGTTTCCCGAAATTGCTCAACTGATTTTCAAGATGATGACTCTTATTTGGCAATTCCATTTTGGTCGTACCAAAACAGCTAATTCCAAATAAGTGATTTTCGGATCGGTGATGATTACAGTGTCTCTTCCAATTTAGTGTGGACCGGGCCCACGGAAGCCTAACTACTCCACATGCCTACACTTGCATGAGAGAGCCGACTCCTCTCAATCAAGACAAGTAAAATGGGACAAGAACCCATATTTACTTACATCCCCCACTATGGGTTCTTTGTTCATATTTGCGATCCACAGTGACTCGTGCACTAGTCCTGTCGTAATCCAAAGCTTTTCGATCGGTGAAGGATTTGGTGTTCTCGGATATATTCTAATCCGTGGAGTGATTCGTAGGCACAAAGGCCGAAGGTTAGTGATTCCAATTTGATAATCTTTGAGCTTTATTTGTTGTTTGAAGGAAAAACCCAATTTTTGAGAACCCACATCAAACGGATAAAAATCCTTAATTCGCTTCCGTTGCGGCCTGATTACCCTTCATTGGTATCAGAGCACAAAATCATGCCTTTTCGGTTTCCCGAAATTGCTCAACTGATTTCCAAGATGATGACTCTTATTTGGCAATTCCATTTTGGTCGTACCAAAACAGCTAATTCCAAATAAGTGATTTCCGGATCGGTGATGATTACAGTGTCTCTTCCAATTTAGTGTGGACCGGGCCCACGGAAGCCTAACTACTCCACATGCCTACACTTGCATGAGAGAGCCGACTCCTCTCAATCAAGACAAGTAAAATGGGACAAGAACCTATATTTACTTACAGGTACATGTTTATCAGTTCACATCGAGGGATTAATGCCTCAAAAGTGCCTCTGTCATTTTTCTTCTTCAGGCCTCAAAAGTGCCTCTGTCATGTTTTCGCCATCCGGAACCTCCAAGACTTTGAACCTGTTGCTCCCCCGAGGCGTCTTTGAGATGGTTGGTAAGAAATCCAACCGATCCCAAACTGAAATGCCTCCATTGTCACCATTTGAAATTCCTTCATTTTTTCTTTGAGTCATTTTCGTAAGCCTTGCCTCATTAAGGCTGATTCTAGTATGCATTTGTGTCTTTTGAAAATAAGAAGCTTTGAAATGAAAAGTTTTTGCTTTTGTCTCTAAATTGATTTAATGTGGTGGGAAATTGTTGTACGTTTATGCATGGTTTTGGCAGTTCATGCAAAACTTTAATATGTTTATGATTTAATATGGGGAAAATAATATAATAAATTATCAAAAAAAAATACTCCGTATATTATAAAAATGACATACTGTAGCAAATATTTGCAAAATAGGGTATCTGATAAGCCACGTAGGTGCCCGCGTGGCACGGGCTCGGTTAATCGCCTCAAGTTAGGCGTAACCGACGCCTTTTACTCCTTTTTCATTTTTCGTCCTATTTTAAACAGACAATCACTTCAACGATACATATCTCTCTCATTTTTAACCATTTTTACTTATTTTTTTTATTCTTCCTTATTTTTAGTGCTATTTCTAATCAGTATGATATCACAAAGATGTTGAGCCACCACATACCATTTATCGTCATTTTTGTAGTATTTTTTTCGATAAATAGTATGCGATGGATCAACATCTTTGTGATATTATTATGACTAGAAAAAATACTAAAAATAAGGAAGAATAAAAAAAATAAATAAAAATGGGTTAAAAATGAGAGATATATATTGTTAAAGTGACTGTCTGTTTAAAATTGGACGAAAAATGAGAAGACAGTAAAAAAGGCGTCGGTTCTAACTTGACCGGCGCCTCTATTTATTAATCGAGAGGCGTCGGTCATGGAATTCCATATCGGCGAAATTTCGTCGATATATCGATTTCGGACCCCACCCGAGAAATTGAAATACCAAAATATTGTTTTTTTTAAAATTTATAATATCAGTTAAATTAAATTGTGAAAATATATGATAAAAATTAATTTTTAATTATCTATATTTTTTTATAAATACAAATATCTCCGAAATTTTATCTATTAGGCCAAAAATTGATATTTTACCGAAATCCGATACGGACGCCTTTTGAGTTAGTTTTAAAAAAAAAGTTACGCAGGTGCCCGCGGTGCTTGGCCTTGTTTTGCAAATATTTGTTAGAGTGTGTTATTTTTATAATATTTTTTTTGATAATTTATTATATTATTTTCCCTTTTAGTACGGTGTGAAATAAGCCCGCGCTCCGCCTTTCTCCTGCAAGGAGGGCGGCGCCTCGACGAAAAGCTCCTCTGTGGGAACACCGGCCAAATCCAGAAAGTCATCGAAGGTGGGAATCTGCCCTTCCCCTGTGCTTTGTCGGAGGCCTGACTATTTGCTAAGCCTGTCCCCTCCTGGAAAGCAGGGAGCTTTCCTCTCGCTCAGCCTCTATTCTCAGATGAGGCGGAGCACAGGAACCCAGGGAGCTTTCCTTTTGCTCCGCCTCTATTTTCATTCACTGGAGCTCCGGTGGGTGGCGGCTGCTTTGTTGCAGAAAGAGAAGGGGCGGAGCATAGGAAAGTTATATGTTTCGCCCTACGACGAGCACTGCTTTGACGCACGAAGGGGTGTCGACTATTCCAGCAGGCGCAAAGGAGTTTTTCCACCGCCCCTCTAGCCTGCCCAGGCATGGAGGAGGTGCTTTGCTCCGGGTTTGGCCACGATGGGTTTGGGGGTGAAGAGGAAAGACAAGTGAGTCCCACGAGTTGCCACACAAGGCACGTGAGCTCTACCGTGATAATCTCGTCTGCCGTATAGCACCACTCGGGAAGTGGTGGGACATTCAAACATACAAGGGGAATTACGGTTTAGGGTTACGGATTAAAGCTTGGGTGAGATTGATTTCAGCAGATACTTCTTGGGTTCATTATACAGGTAGCTGTTCTTCCTTTCCTTCAAATCTTTGATCGTTTTGCTGACTTGCTCCTGCTCAATTTTTGTGTTCTAGTGATATAAAGAAATGGGTGGAGGCGAGCAGAAGAGACTCTGCAGAAGTATCTGCGTTTTCTGTGGGGGCAATTCCGGATTAAACCCTGCATCAGAAAAGCAGCTGCTGATCTTGGGAAAGAGATGGTAATCCTACGCCCTCAGACTCTTATTTGATGAGAAAGATGAAGAAATTAATCATTTTTTCCGTGTAAATGGAAGGTTGAGAGAAAGATCGATTTGATCTATGGTGGTGGAGGCCTTGGACTGATGGGTTGTATCTCTGAGGTTGTCTACAATGGCGGCGGCTATGTTCTTGGGTACTCTGTAGAATTGTCTTTTGATGTTATTTCCCATTTCATTTGAAGTTCTTCATTTGCTTAGAATCGATTTCTATCATTTTTGCTTGCCATTCTTTGTTCTTACCATTCTGTTGACAGCATTATTCCAAAGGCCCTTATGACCAAGAGGTAAGAAGATTATCTATGTTATTTTGTGGGTTGTTGCTCAATTTTGTCTGGAGATTTCTAATATTGACATGGTAAAACACAAATTTTGTCTGGTAGATTTCAGGGGAGCCGGTTGGGGAAGTAAAAATTGTAGGAGATATGCATGAAAGGAAGTCGGAAATGGCCAGATTGGCTGATGCTTTCATTGCCCTTCCAGGTCTCTTGACTTCCTCCTCTAAGTAAATTCAAGTCAAAATTTTAGTTTGTAATGAAATTTCTAACATTCGAATATTTCAGTAACAATGATGACAA
Organism: Houttuynia cordata; assembly: GCA_039654745.1. Classification (NCBI taxonomy): domain Eukaryota; kingdom Viridiplantae; phylum Streptophyta; class Magnoliopsida; order Piperales; family Saururaceae; genus Houttuynia; species Houttuynia cordata. The sequence continues at coordinate 42,069,702 of CM077503.1, read as the reverse complement.
TGCTAATTACATTTCCAGGTGGGTATGGAACCATGGAAGAACTAATGGAGATGATCACATGGTGTCAACTAGGCATTCATGACAAACCAGTGAGTTTTATGCTTTTCTTTGTTTTCTGATCGACTTAAGTTTTTATGGGTTTGCTAATCACCCAGCTCCTTTCTGCTTTGCTTGTTTTAAGCATGTTCAAACGTATGGAAATTGACACTTAAAACAATAATCGCATATAATATGAAATCTCTACAACATATTGTAGACATAGTTGAGAGAATTAAACAGAATTTGAAATTAACACTTACAACACTAATCACAGATTATGAAATCACTACGACATAGGGTAGATTTAGTTGAGAGAATTAAACATAATTACAAAGGAAATCAAATTGAAAATTGATGGGTGCAACATGTTGTGAATAGGTAGGCATTTTGAATGCAGACGGGCATTACGATGGATTACTAGCTCTGTTTGACAAAGCCACGGAAGAAGGCTTCGTAGGGAAAACCGCCAGACAGATTGTTGTTTTGGCAGGGACAGCTGATGAGCTCCTTAACAAATTAGAGGTCTGTAAGCTGAAAATTCGTCTTTATCCCAATGGAAAAACTATAGACATTGCATTGCTGTTGGTATGCAGGGAATTGCACCATTCCATGACACAATTGCTTCCAGAGACAGTTGGATAGCCAAGCAGCTGGAGCCGGCTGCAACTACAAACAGCCCAACTACCTAATCCATTTCAGCATTCACATGCATGATATGATTCACTTGAACTGTCCTAGCTCTAGAATTTGGCTGAAGTGCCTTGTTCTGTGGCATATTCGTGGAATTTGCAGTTACATGATTTATTTCCGTCTGTTTTTGTTTTGTTTTAGAGAGAGCAGCTATTAAGTAATCTTGTTATGATTGAGGACGTTAGTAATTTTGTTTTGAGTCTGTTTGATGTGGAAGGACTAAAGATGTGAGCGTGCATTGCCATTCTTTCTTCTAAAGATAGAACAGAAAATGTGAGTCCAAATGAGGCGGCTCAAGCAGCTTATCAACTTTCTCTATGAAAGAGAGAATCTTTGAGTTCTTAACTAATTATCTGCTTTATCTTTTCTTCTTTACTGGTTTGAGAGGGGTTTGCCCACACCACATCAATTATATGATTCAGTCACAACCTCAACCCAGTTTGAGTGGCTGATTGCATCCTCAAAGAAATGGCTGATAGAATCTGTTATTATGAAGTTTTAGAGCGAAGGTGATCCCTTCTGAAGTCCTCGTCAAGTTACCTGATTTGGCCTTGTGCAACCCTACCTTTGCCCTGTGCTATTTCGTTCACCAAACTTAGAGATGCATTAGCCAAGACAAGGTCTTGATGCAAATTAGCTTTTTTCTAGCTTGTCAATGGCGAGCAACGACTGCACATTGTATTCGGTATGAGTTCTTAGCAAAGTCAAGTGTTTGCTATTTAATTCTCTTCAGTAGAAGTTTCTACTGTCAATTGCAAGCAGAGAGATTTATGATGTGCCGTGTACAGAAGATAGCCTTCTTTACAAATGACAGACTATTGACGCAACTCAAATTACAATCGTCTATGTGGTCCTCTTGGGCATGGATTCCAGCTTCTATGGAAATGTTTTTGACTCTGTAGCATGAAATGACTGCAATGTTCAATGCTGAACCAAGTTCATTCAGCTTATGCTCATGTTGATATCAATATCAGCTTCAGACGAAGAGATCCATGAGTTTTTTCCATATTACCTGGTGCCACTACCCAGTTTTTCATATTACCTGTTTTTTTTAGCGAAATCCCGTTTACTCTGGAATTGACACCTAAATTACTGAAAATGCCCTTATTCGCTGCACGACACCCTTGGTGGTGATTTTCCAACGAATCGGAGTCTCACCCCCCCCCCCCCCCCCAATGGCTCCCTTCAACATGTGTACTGAGCGACTACACGTTAGTGAACATTTTAACCGACATAATTCTTCACTTTTATCTAGCGAGGGCATTCAAGTAGCATTTTACTCGGAAGATGAAGTTTTTCGGTGAAGCTCTGAACGTCGAGGCGATCCAGGCCACAGCCGACGACCACCAACACCCATAAAAAAACTTTGATCAAGAGATTTTGATGTAAGAGCAGCGGAAGGCCGCTATATATGTTTGATGTCCATTATTTGATGTCCATGAGTGGTTCGAACACCAATGGATGTCCATTACATATGTTTCTTTACATATAGATCTCACCTTTTGTAATAGGGCAACTACTATTTGTATATCTTTATGTGATCCTAATGAAATTGAAGGGAGGAAAATTAGGAAAAATAAAGACGAACGTAATTTTTTTTAGCAAAAACGGATAAAAAAATGAATCAGCTATGACATTTTGAAGTTTGTCGTAAAATCATATATTCTTATGTACAACTCCATTGCAAGTCGTGTACATGTTCGTGTACATGACTTGAATGAATCATGTGTTGTTAGACGTGACTTCAATGATACATATCTCCTTCATTTCTTATCCATTTTTATCCATTTTTTCATTCTTCTTTATTTTTAGTATTTTACTACAAAAGTTAAGATCTACATGTAAAGAAACACATGTAATGGTCACCCATTGGTGCTCGACTGCTCGTGGACATCAAATAAGAAGATAAAAATGGACAAAAGCATGAAATACTCGTTGACGAGCGACAACTACTATTTGTATATTCGTCAATCCAACTAAAACTTGTGTATAAATTTAGGATATCTTCATAAGGAGGAAGATGAGGAAAAATAATGAAGAACGCAAAAAAAGACGAAAATGGATAAAAAATTAACGAGTTATGACATTTTAAAGTTAGCCGTAAAAACATGCGTTCGTATACACGACACCATTTGAGGTTGTGGTCTTGCAAAATGGAGTTTAGAATAGCTTCATTATACAAAAATTTTAAATTGGACTGATTATTGCCTTACATGCATCTTTTACTTCAATCAATCAGAGGAAGGAATTCATGGATACAGACCAAAGACACTTAAAAATATTTGACGCCTTGCCTTGGAGGCGAGGTGAGGCAGTGGCGAGGAAGGGGAGGCGATGGCCGGGGCGAGGAAGGCCAAGCGGAGCTGGCAGAGGCAGTGGCGAGGCGAAGCTAGGCAAGCCGAGCCGAGCCGAGCGACGGCCGGGGCGAGGACGACAGGAGGTACTGTGGCCGTGGCGAGCGCAGGGAGACAGAGGCAGCGTCGAGGATGTCGCCGGCGAGGACGACGAGAGGCATTAGGGCTCGGTGCGGTGGAGCCCGAGCCCTGATAAATACGAAATGAAAAGCGTCGATTTCAAGCACTTTGGAAAAAAAGATTTAAAAGAGAAAGGCATCCGTTCAACCGTTCGGATCGGTTTAAAAAAAAAGCTACGCAGGCGCTAGTGTGGCATGGCTTGTCAAAGCACCATTTCGGGAAATAAGTTGTACAATGCAACATTTTGGTAAAAAAAAAATTTTCAGGATTTTTTATACAATTTTCCCTTAATATAACCCTATATGCTCCTCGGGATCAGCTAATTTATCTCCTATGGCATACTACTGTTGCATAAAGCATAAACTATAGGTCTATGATATTCAACTCTCGCAGTAGACTTGACCAATTTGGACGTTGACAACTACACCCATTGCTTTTAAATTCGACGATTATTAATTTTTGGTATGGTTTCTTCTTCAAAGGTAGAATAAAATGATGCATTCAACAAATTCACAACTCAGCATTTGTACCACACATAACCAGAGGTTCCACATTAACTGCATGGGTAGCTCCCATTGGCATCACTAATAACTTGCTCCTCGATGCTTCTGTCCCAAAATGTCGCAAGGTGGCTACAACTGTTGGCCAAGGTGATATACCTGATTGCTCCTTTTCAGTACGTGATCATCTTAAAACCCCCAAACTGATAGGATATCAAATATTTTAACCTTCATAGAAACTTCATATTGGAACAGCTTTATCCGAAATCTATATTGGCAGTGCACAAATAGATCTGCAGATATGCTTGATAGGAGGATAATCTAATTTATTAAATGCAAACCTTAGTTCACTAATGTATAATATATTACAAAGTTTAATGTACTAGATTATAATCTGATAGGGCACTGATCCTTGTTAACAGTCATCATTATTGGTTGTGACCTAATTGGTTATATTGGTGGTTAAATTTAAAATCTAATAGAAGGCAAAAAGAAAAGAAAAGTTGGAACATGTCTGGTAAATTCTTCCTTTGCCCTCTGATATTGCCCATTCCAATGAAGAAACTGCCTTGGGCAATCCATTCCTCAGAGATTCTGGATCGAAATCTCTAGCCAATGACCATGTGAACGTGTTAAATGAATCAACAATATAAGAATCATTTAACTTGCTTCTAACTAATTCATGAAGATCTACGGTAAAGTTCTAGACTTATTATTAAGCTAAGGAAGTTTACATCTAACAATCAAGTAAATTTATGGGAAAATAGAAGGGAAAAGTTGCTTACAGGCCTTCTCATGTCACGAATTCTCTGCTTCTTTACACCTCTTGAAGATTGCCTCCAAGTCAAATCCCCAATATTCCACATCTTTGCCCTGCTGCAGATTTAATATGTAGGCTACATTTTCCTCATGCTTCACATGGTTGATGTCTTCAGGCTTCTGAGGTTGGGATCCAACGATCAAATCATCCGTTATTAGGGTGTAATTCATGCCTGAAAATCATGGTGTACGAACATGTTTTTCCCAGTTTCGACTGAGAATTTATGGCGTAATCAGGAAACCACACTAAGAAGCATGAACCAAAGAAGATAGACGCCTAAACTCACCCAGATTATGATGATATTCGTATGGGTTCCTCATCATCCTCTTCATGGCAGAGTTATAGTCCTCCACCCTGCTAGTCTTTGTGCTTCTCCCTCTCCCACCTGACTCCTGCTCCACCCCACTCCCTGAAACTGCACAACATATCCTGTACTTCCTGAACGACCCTTTAATGTTGGATTCCTAAAAAAGCCGATTGACTTCTTTTTGCAGAGAAAAGAGTCGTCATTGCCAAGAGATCCCAAAAGTGGAGACAGGCCACCATGACCAGCAGCAGATCCCATCTCGCTCTAACCATTGATTCCTCCTGAAGCTAAGGTTGACATGAGTAAAACACAGCATTCACAATATGAGCCTCTCTATGACAGTTTTAAGAACAAGGCCCATCTCAATCTTTTCTGTAGAATGAGCGCATACAGTCATACTCTCTCTACTTGAGGTTGGTTGGACATATATATGAATGAGCGACCAAGTTGGCATGAATTGGATTAAGGAATCGGAAATGTTTCAATTAATTCATGCATTAAAAGATTATGAATTGGATTCCGAGATTACATGAAATTGCGCTTGATATGATTTTTGTTAACAGTTTCATCTAAAGATGAAGAGTTTACCACCCCACGGTTTAGCCATTGGTCAGGCACGCACCCCACAACCCCTGTACACAGACGGTATATCCACCATCTGAAAATACATGGACGATGGACAACGGTGTAAAAAGGTGGACTGTCTAAACTATGAGGTGGCGAACTACTCATCCCTCATCTTAAATGCTTCCTGAGCTTGAAACCCCAAACTAGGGATTATATCACAATTGACCGTATACGTATGATGCCTTGCACGTGTTCGAAGAAATTGGCAGCTGATCGCGGACAATGCTCTAAGAGGGCGATTGCCTTGGCCCTTAGTCAGGTCCGAATGACTGTCCAAAAAAAAGCTCATCTTGCTATCAAACCTCACATCATCTTATTTTTTTATTAAGCTTAATCATAGTTATAATTGAGTAGCACTTTTTTCCAACTATTTAGAGTCGGAAATATGGATAATATTCTTCCATTCAAACCTTTTTTATATTTATAAAAGATACTAAAACTAATTTTTTTATTAATTCCGTCTAAGTTCACTTAGGTCTCCCTCTCTCTCTTTTGGCATAATTTGTATGCATCATATTTCTTACAAAAGCATCTATTAGTCTTCTTTATATATGTTCATACCAACGCAACCTACATTCATGCAGCTTCTCCCCTAAAAGAGATATCTCTAAACTTTCACAAATATATTTATTTATAATCATATATTTCTTAGTTACCCCAGTCATCCACATCAACATTCTCATTTCGGCTATTCAACTTAGCTATATAACTTCTCTTTGATGTCCAACACTCCGCTTCCTAGAGTATTGGAAGCTGAATAATTATCCTATAAAACTTATCTTTAAGCCTTTTTCGAGTACGCCTGCTCATACAAAACTCTGAAAGCTTAATTAACTATTTTTTTAAAAAAATTATCTACTGTTACAAAATTGATTATGAAAACTCTAAGAAAGTGATGCTTGAGAACAAATTTCTAATCTTGTCATCAATACTAATATATAATGTAATTATGGCGACCTAATCAACAACCTAATTTAAAGCATTAAGCATTAGTTAAAGTAAGAATTAGCTCTGTACTAATAATATCCAAGATAATAATGGTTGTCAGGGTCGTAGAGCCCGGCAACCGGAGCCGGCTCGACTGCAGTTCGTCCAGCCTTTTAGTCCATTAAAGTCAGCATTCCACCAGAAGTCAGTATCGGAGACAGCATGGCCGGTGGCCGCTAGTTGCTCCTTCTTCTTTACCGTTTCGACTTGGTCGAGCAGCTCGTAGTACTGCCTCTTGATCTCCCTCAGGGCCGGGTCCTCCTCACGTGGCGGCAGTAGTACTTGAGAGACAGCTTGTCGATGAGGAGGGTGCAACATAAATAAATATCAATTTTTATGATAAACTTCCAAAGACAGTGTTTTCTCATTTAATGCTTGAACTCACTTCCTTAATTAAATTTCATCGTAATACTTCGTTCGGTATGACCATATGCACTATCATTTTTTTTAAGAAATCTTATGCACTATCATCAAGCTGGTTTCTTCACTCCTTATGACACCATGACAGATCTAACAGTGGTTGCCTACATGCCTTTCAGTGCACTAGCAGTGCAGTGTAGGCTAGATTTTTCCTTGATGATATACTTGCCAACTATGTGCAAATGTAGGACACGACACATATCAAACAAGAAGAGGAGGAATAATTAGTATTTCCTATACAAGGCAAGGCGTCGATTAAGGCCCTGTTTGGTAGCCTTAAAAGAAGCTACATTCTCTTAGAAGCTAGATTCTCTTAGAATCCATATTCACTTCTTTGACTTTCTCCAATGGCAATTTTTGTAGTTTAAAAAAAAGACGGGGGCATTTATAAAGCAAAAACCGCATTTTTGCTTTTTAATTACCCCTATCTTTCATATATATATTTACGAAACATGCCATCGAACCCTAAATTTTTCCCTACAAGCTACTTCTTCCCAACCAAACACCCAAATTCTTCTGAAATACTTCTTCCCTAAACTCCAAATTTACCATTACCATTTGGTGATTGACACATTTTCCAATTTGTGGGTCCTTCGTAGGTCCTCATGACAAGAAGGAGAGTCGTGTTAACTATTGGTGTGTGAGCATGACTTCCCCGTACGTGGCACGTACCAAATAGTTTTTCAATAAATCCCCTTGGAAGGCATTAATGTCACATGAACGTAACTGGTCTTCACAATCAGAGACAGGTGATGCATGGCTGCATGCTTGTTGTCAAAAGAGGGAGTGAAGAAACTAACTTAATGATAGTACATATGATCATATCGAACGAAGTATTACGATGAAATCTAATTAAGGAAGTGAATTGAAGCATTAAATAAGAAATACCGTCTTTAGAAGTTTACAGTAAAAACTGACACTTCTTTATTTTCTACCATCCCAAATCAGGTCTAAAAATCCTTCCCCTTCCCTTCTTATGCATGCCCCTACAACACAATGCACCACACGATCACGTCTTCTTCTACCTTCTTCTTCGTCACTCTTCAATATCCATAATCAATTCATCATCCATCATTGCGAAGAAGCTGAGCATGGGATGGAAGAAGATCGAGATCAAGAAGATCGAAAACATCGACTCTAGCTGGGTTTGCTTCTCCAAGCATCGATCCGGCCTCTTCAAATAGGCCAGCGAGCTCTCCATCCTCTGCAACGGCGAGGTGGTCCTTGTCTTCTCACTTGCTGGAAAGATATTCATGTTCTATCATCCCACCCCCGACCACGTAATTAACCGCTTCCTGTCCTCCACCACCGACTACACTCATCAACAAGTTGTCTCTCAAGTACTACCGCCGCCACGCAAGGAGGACCCGGCCCGGAGGGAGATCAAGAGGTTGTACCACGAACTGCTCGACCAAGTCGAAACGGCAAAGAAGAGGAAGGAGCAACTAGCGGCCGCCGGCTAGGCACTACTTTATTTTGCACCCTCCCAAATCATGTCCAAAAATCCTTCCCCTTCCCTTTTATTCATGCCCCTACAATACCATGCACCACATGATCACGTCTTCTTCTACCTCCTTCGTCTCTCTTCAATCTCCATAATCAATTCATCATCCATCATGGTGAAGAAGCTGAGCATGGGACGGGCAGAAGATCGAGATCAAGAAGATCGAAAACGTCGACTCCCGATAGGTTTGCTTCTCCCAGCACAGTTCCGACCTCTTCAAAAAGGCGAGCGAGCTCTCCATCCTCTGTGATACCGAAGTGGTCCTTGTCATCTTCACCCCTGCTCGAAAAATATTCATGTTCGGCCATCCCTCCCCCGACCATGTAATTAACTGTTTCCTATCCTCTACCACCGATGACACTCATCGACAAGCTGTCTCTCAAGTACTACCGCCGCCAAGAGAGGAGGACCCAACCCGGATGGAGATCAAGAGGTTGTACTACGAGCTGCTCGACCAAGTCGAAACGGCAAAGAAGAGGAAGGAGCAACTAGTGGCTGCCGGCCATGCATTAAATAAGAAAATACCGTCTTATGAAGTTTACCGTAAAAACTGACACTTCTTTATTATGCACCCTCCCAAATCAGGTCTAAGAATACTTCCATTTCCCTTCTTATGCATGCCCTTACAACACCATGCACGACATGATCACGTCTTCTTCTACCTCCTTTGTCTCTCTTCAATCTCCATAATCAATTCATCATCCATCATGGTGAAGAAGTTAAGTATGGGACGGCAGAAGATCGAGATCAAGAAGATAAAAAATGTCGACTCCCGCTAGGTTTGCTTCTCCAAGCACCGTTTGGCCTCTTCAAAATGGCGAGTGAGGTCTCCGTCCTCTGCGATGCCGAGGTGGTCTTTGTCGTCTTATCCCCTACTGAAAAGATATTCATGTTCGGCCACTCCTCCCAGGACCACGTAATTAACCGCTTCCTATCCTCCACCACCGACGACACTCATCAACAAGCTATTTCTCAAGTACTACCGCCGCCACGCGAGGACCAGGCCTGGAGGGAGATCAAGAGGCTGTATTACGAGCTGCTCAACCAAGTCAAAACGGCAAAGAAGGAGCGACTAGTGGCTGCCGACCAGGCATTAAATGAAAAAAATACCATTTTTGGAAGTTTACCGTAAAAACTGACACTTCTTTATTTTACACCCTCTCAAATCAGGTCCAAAAATCCTTCCTCTTCCCTTCTTATGCATGCCCTTGCAACGTAATGCACCGCATATTCACGTCTTTTTCTACCTCATTCGTCTCTCTTCAATCTCCATAATCAATTCATCATCCATCATGGTGAAGAAGCTGAGCATGGGACAGCAGAAGATCAAGAAGATAGAAAACATCAACTCCCGCTAGGTTTGCTTCTTCAAGCGCCGTTCCGGCCTCTTAAAAAATGCCACGAGTTCTCCATCGTCTGCAATGCCAAGGCGGTCCTTGTCGTCTTCTCACCTGTTGGAAAGATATTCACGTTCGGCCATCCCTCCCCCGACCACGTAATTAACCGCTTCCTATCCTCCACCAATGACGACACTCATCGACATGCTGTCTCTAAATTACTACCGCCGCCACGCGAGGAGGACCCAGCCATGAGGGAGATCACGAGCTACTCGACCAAGTCGAAACAGCAAATAAGAGGAAGGAGCAACTAGCGGCCACCGGCCAGGCTGTCTCCGATGCCGGCTTTTGGTGGAATGCTGACTTTCATGAACTAAGGCTAGACAAGCTGGAGGAGTGCAAGGCCTCTCTGGAGGAGTTGAGAAAGAACTTTGACTAGGCAGGCCGACCAACTGGCGGAGGCCCGATCATTTCCTTCAGCATTTTTAGCAGTTGAGGCGGCTCCGGTGGCCGGGCTCTACAACCTTGGCAACCATTATTATCTTAGATATTATTAGTGTAGAGCTAATTCTTACTTTAACTAATGCTTAATGCTCTAAATTAAATTATTGATTAGGTTGCTATAATTACAATAAATATTAGTCTTGATGACAAGATTAGAAATTTGTTCTCAAGCATCACTTTCTTAGAGTTTTCATAATCAGTTTTTTTAACATTAGATAATTTTTTTTAAAAATAGTTAATTAAGATTTCGAAGTTTTGTATGATAGGCGTGCTCGAAAAAGGTTTAAAGGCAAGTTTTATAGGACAATTATTCAACTTCAAATACTCTATGAAGTGGAGTGTTTAACACGAAAGAGAAATCATATAGATAAGTTGAATAGCCGAAAGGTGAATCTTAATCTGGATGACGGGGGTAACTAAGAAAGATATGAGTATAAATAAATATATCTGTGAGAGTTTAGAGATATCTATTTTAAGAAGAGTAATAGATGTTTTTGTAAGAAGATTAGATAAGATGCATACAAATAATGCCAAGAGAGAGAGACCTAAGAGAACTTAGGAGTTAATAAAAAAACGCAACCTACATTCATGCAACTTCTCCCTAAAAGAGATCTCTAAACTTTCACAAATATATTTATTTATAATCATATATTTCTTAATTACCCCAGTCATCCACATCAACAGTTTCATTTCGGCTATTCAACTTATTTATATAACTTCTCTTTGATGTCTAACACTCCGCTTCATAGAGTATTGGAAGCTGAATAATTATCCTATAAAACTTATCTTTAAGCTTTTTTTGAGTACGCCCGATCATACAAAACTCTGAAAGCTTAATTAACTATTTTTTTAAAAAATAATCTACTGTTACAAAACTGATTATGAAAACTCCATGAAAATGATGCTTGAGAACAAATTTCTAATTTTGTCATCAACACTAATATATAATGTAATTATGATGACCTAATCAACAAACTAATTTAGAGCATTAAACATTAATTACAGTAAGAATTAACCCTGCACTAATAATATCCAATATAATAATGGTTGTCAGGGACGTAGAGCCCGACAAACGGAGCCGGCTCAGCTGCAAAAAATGCTGAAGGAGGTAATCGGGCCTCTGCCAATTGGTCGGCCCGCCTAATCACGTTCTTTCTCAACTCTTCCAGAGAGACCCTATACTCCTCTAGCTCGTCCAGCCTTCCACCAAAAATCGGCATTGGAGACAACCTGGCCGGCAGCCGCTAATTGCTCCTTCTTCTTTGCCGTTTCGACTTGGTTGAGCAGCTCGTAGTACTGCCTCTTGATCTCCTTCAGGGCCGGGTCCTCGCGTTGGCGGCAGTAGTACTTGAGAGACAGCTTGTCGATGAGCGTCGTCGGTGGTGGAGGATAGGAAGTGGTTAATTACGTGGTCGGGGGAGGGATGGCCGAACATGAATATCTTTCTAGCAAGGGAGAAGACCACAAGGACTACCTCGGCATTGCAGAGGATGGAAAGCTCGCTTGCCTTTTCGTAGAAGCCGAAACGGCGCAGGGAGAAGCAAACCTAGCGGGAGTCGACGTTTTCGATCTTCTTGATCTCGATCTTCTGTCCTCCTATGCTCGGCTTTTTCACCATGATGGATGATAAATGATAAATTGATTATGGAGATTGAAGAGCGACGAAGAAGCTAGAAGAAGACGTGATCATGTGGTACATGGCATTGTAGGGGTATTCATAAGAAGGGGAAGGATTTTTGGACCTAATTTGCGAAGGTGTAAAATAAAGAAGTGTTAATTTTTACGATAAACTTCAAAAGACGGTATTTTCTTATTTAATGTTTGAACTCACTTCCTTAATTAGATTTCATCGTAATACTTCGTTCGGTATGATCATATACACTATCTTTTTTTATGAAATCTTATGCACTATCATAAGCTAGTTTCTTCACTCCTACTTTTGACACCAAGCATGCAGCTATGCATCACTGCTCTTATTGTTACACCAAGCTGGTTATGTTCATGTGACCCTAATGCATGATCAAACAGTTGCCTACATGCCTTTCAATGCACTAGCACTCCAATGCATGCTAGACTTTTCCTTATTGATATGCTTGTCTAACTATGTGCAAATTTAAGACATGACAGATCTAACAGTTGCCTACATGCCTTTCAGTGCACTAGCACTGTAGTGTAGGCTAGATTTTTCCTCAATGATATACTTGCCAATTATGTGCAAATGTAGGACTCGACACATATCAAACATGAAGAGGAGGAATAATAAGTATTTCCCATACAAGGCAAGGCATCCATTAAGGCCCTGTTTGGTAGCCTTAAAAGAAGCTAGATTCTCTTAGAATCCAGCAAGAAAAAAATCCAGATTCACTTCTTTGACTATTTCCAATGGCAATTTTTGTAGTTTAAAAAAAATGGGGGCATTTATAAAACAAAAACCGCATTTTTGTTTTTAACTGCCCTTGTCTTTTATATTTATTTATGAAACATGCCATCGAACCCTAAATTATTCCCTACAAGCTACTTCTTCCCAACCAAGCATCCAAATTCTTCTGAAATACTTCTTCCCTAAAATCCAAATTTCCGACCACCAATTGGTGATCGACACATTTTCCAATTTGTGGGCCCTTCGTAGGTCCTCATGACAAGGAGAGTCATGTTAACTATTGGTGGTGAGCATGACTTCCCCGTACGCGGCGCGTACAAAATAATTTTTCAATAAATCCCCTTGAAGGCATTAAGGTCACATGAACGTAACTTGTCTTCACAATCAGAGACAGTGATGCATTGCTGCATGCTTGCTGTCAAAAGTAGGAGTGAAGAAACTAACTTGATGATAATTGATAAGATTTCATAAAAAAATAATAGTGCATATAATCATACCGAAAGAAGTATTACAATAAAATCTAATTAAGGAAGTGAATTCAAGCATTAAATAAGAAAATACCGTCTTTGGAAGTTTACCATAAAAACAGACACTTTTTTATTTTACTCCCTTCCAAATCAGGTCCAAAAATCCTTCCCCTTCCCTACAATACTATGCACCACATGATCACGTCTTCTACTACTTTCTTCGTCTCTCTTCAATCTCCATAATCAATTCATAATCCATCATGGTGAAGAAGCTGAGCAAGGGACAACAGAAGACCGAGATCAAGAAGATAAAAAACGACGACTCCCGCTAGGTTTGCTTCTCCAAGCACCGTTCCGGCCTCTTCAAAAAGGCCAGTGAGCTCTCCATCCCCGATTGGAAAGATATTCACGCTCCGCCATCCCTCCCCCAACCACGTAATTAATCGCTTCCCATCCTCCACCACCGACGACACTCATCGACAAGTTGTCTCTCAAGTACTACAGCTACCACGTGAGGACCCAGCGAAGAGGGAAATCAAGAGGCAGTACTATGAGCGGCTCGACCAAGTCAAAACGGCAAAGATGGGGAAGGAGCAACTAGCGGCTGCTAGCTAGGCATTAAATGAGAAAATACGGTCTCTAGAAGTTTATCGTAAAAATTGACAATTATTTATTTTGCACCCTCACAAATCAAGTCAAAAAATGCTTCCCCTTACCTTCTTATGCATGCCCTACAACGCCATGCACAACATGATCACGTCTTTTTCTACCTCCTTTGTCTCTCTTCAATCTCCATAATCAATTCATCATCCATCATGGTGAAAAAGCTGAGCATGGGACGACAGAAGATCGAGATCAAGAAGGTCGAAAACATCGACTCTGGCTAGGTTTGCTTCTCCCCAGCGCCGTTCCTGCCTCTTCAAAAAGGCCAGCGAGCTCTCCATCCTCTACAATGCCGAGGTGGTCCTTGTCTTCTCCCTTGTTGGAAAGATATTCATGTTCGGCCATCCCTCCCCCAACCACATAATTAACCGCTTCCTATCCTCCATCACCGACAACACTCATCGGCAAGCTGTCCCTCAAGTACTACCGCCGCCACGCGATGAAGACCTGGCCGTGAGGGAGATCAAGAGGCAATACTACGAGCTGCTCGACCAACTCGAAACGGCAAATAAGAGGAAAGAGCAACTAGCGGCCACCGGTCAAGCTATTTCCGATGCCGGCTTCTGGTGGAATGCTGACTTTCATGGTCTAAGGCTTGACAAGCTGGAGGAATGCTGACTTTGTATGATAGGCGTACTCGAAAAAGGCTTAAAGACAAGTTTTATAGGACAATTATTCAGCTTCAAATACTCTATGAAACGGAGTGTTTGACACAAAAAAGAAGTCATATAGATAAGTTGAATAGCCAAAATGTGAATATTAATTTCGATGACGGGGGTAACTAAGAAAGATAGGATTATAAATAAATATATTTGTGAGAGTTTAGAGATATCTCTTTTAAGAAGATTAGATAAGATCATACAAATAATGCCAAGAGAGAGAGACCTAAGAGAACTTAGGAGTTGATAAAAAAAATAATTTTACTATCTTTTATAATTATAAAAAAGGCTAGAATGGAAGAATACCAGTAGTTCGCCACCCCATGGTTTAGCCAGTCCACCTTTTTACACCCTTATCCATCGTCCAGTGGATCTACCGTCTGTGTAGAGGGGTTGTGGGGTGCGTGCCTAACCAATGGCTAAATTGTGGGGTGGTAAACTCTTCGTCTTTAGACGAAGACTCTTAATAGAAATCTTGGAATCCAATTCATGATCTTTTAATGCATAAATTAATTGAAATATTTGAGATTCCTTAAAACAATTCATGCCGACTGGGCAACAGACAGAGAAACATCCCTACATATGTCCAACCAACCTCAAGTAGAGAGAGTAAGACTGTATGGGCTCAATCAATAGAAAAGAATGAGATGGGCCTAGTTCCTGAAACTGTCGGAGAGAGGCCCATATTGTGAACGCTGTATTTGACTCGTGTCAACCTTAGCTTCAGGAGGATTCAGTGCTCAGAGAAGATAGAAGAGACAGTAGAGCGAGATGGGATCTCGCATGTGTGCTAATCCAAGATCAGCAGCTGCTTTTCTAAAGGCAGGTTTTAATCTGGAATTGCCCCCACATAAAACGCAAATACTTATGTAGAGTCTCATCTGCTTGCCTCCTCCCATTTCTTTATTTCACAAGAACACAAAAGTTGAGCAGAAGCAAGTCGGCGAAGCACTAAAAAAGTAAATAGACTCTAGGGATGGGTGTTTTGACTTAACTTATGTATGCCTATAATACGGCTCTGCCTGAGTCATGATTATGCATATGCTTAGGAAATTTTTTCATAATCTAAGATCCATAAAGTCATATCAGTTCCTCTTCACATTGCAATGAACTTTTATTCAAGAATGAGTGTATTATCATGATAAGATGTGCACGATGTGTCAAGGGTGTTATGATACAACTGAGAAATTGTTGTTTAGATCTAATTAGGCTAAAAATGGGAGAGAACTACTTCCCACAGGATTCACACGTAGTACACAATTGTGCGAAAACTGCCTTCCCTCCTCGCCGCCCCCACCCATGTGAGATTACCAATGTTTCTGATCATAGCTTAACTTGTTAGGGAAGGGCTATTGTAGTATTATCCATCAACACTTCTCCCACACATGCAAGCATTCATCAAAGATTAGCACACAAACATAATAAGAGAAATGAGTACAAGGATAAACTAGGGCTTTGGATCCGATACCAGTTAAGTAACTTATGTTTCCCAACTATTTAAATTTCAGATAAAGAATTATTATAATATGTATACTTTCTAATTCTTCAACTCCACAATCCTCACACAGGGAAGCACCAAACCCACGATCTTTGCTCCCATGTGAAATAACCAATGTCTCCCACTAGCTTATGCTCTTACGAAAGGGTTATAATAAAGTTATAATATTCATCTCAACATGCAACATTCAAACTTTTTCTATGGATTTTTAGCGAAGTACCAATGCAAAGCCAAGAAGACAAGAAAGTAATACACGAATTTGAAACGAAGCATTTTCAATATGGAATGGCAAGGCCAACTTGTAGCTTCTTGGTGGTCAGTTTGAAGAAGGAGAATAATGAAAGCAAGTGAGAAAAAAGCATAGGCTATGCTCAAGGAAAGAAACACTTTCTACATGGAGTTAGTGTGGTAGACAATAGATTGCTGCCACCCGAGGCCTTCTTTCATGGCCATTCTTTTTTTTGCTACATTTCATGCCCATTTTTTAATGTCCCGCCCCTTTGACTTGAAGTGTATCTTATATTCTTATCAATGTCTCCTATTCAAGTCAACCTATGCTTGCCATAAGGCTTGAACCTGTGGCTGACTCATTCTTCTATATAACTGATTAACGTTTACCCACGATCAGCAAGACCCGGACCATGGCAATCTTTCATCTAATTGACCTTATCATCGAAGTGTTGCTTTTCCTTCTTAATATCTCATCCCTCATCTGATAAATCCTTCAATAAATCATATTCCATCGTTTGCATAGATAGACAAACAACGGCAATGCTGACATAGAAACAACTATATTAAAATCAATAGGTTAAGTTGTTGTTATTCATCATCCAATGGTGTATGACAAGTAAGGAAAAACAAGTATAAAGATATAAGCAATGGCTCCTCAAAAGTATTATCTTGGCCGTGGTAGTTTTGAGTAAACTACTACCAGGTATAAAGAAAGGAATTACTACTACCAGGTAGTTTTGAGTCATTTCAGTGGCATTTCATCAAACACATGGAGCTTGTGGATTAAACCTAAATCTGCAATAAAACTCCTAAATTGTTTTCTTATTTCTATTTCATCTTTTTGGTCTGTTGGAACACCATCTTGCTGCAGTGAATTTGCCTCCCATTATACATCTAACAAAAGAAGGGGAGGACCACAAAACCCTATAAACATCCCCAACAAGAGTAGGGACCAATCCCTTTTCCAGAACATTGTTTCATTTTCCACTTTTATTAGGGGCTGTTTGGATAGTGAAAGAGTCATGAATGTGAAATCAAATTCAGGTGAAAAAATTCATTGGCTTTCATGATGAATGTGAAATTCGTTTGGATAGTGGAATTTTTAAGATGAATATAATTGGTCATGTGTTTGGATAGTGAATGTGATACAGTAAGTAATTTTTTACATTTTGACCATTTTACCCCTGCATGACCTCTTTTCTACACTCCGTCCGACATTAGTAATACCATATAATTTTTCAAAATGGATTAATTTTAGTTTAATTTGGAAAACTAAATCTTGGTACAAATTTGGGATGGAGGGAATACTGTTCATAAATCATGATGAGGGCAGAATTGTATTTTCGTAGATGAATTGAATTCACTTTCAGGTGAAAGTCCTCATGAGGACTTTCACCTGAAAGTGCTCTTTCACCTGAATTTGTTCTTTCAGGTGAATTTTTCAATTCACCGAAAAATTCACCTGAAATTCACCACACAAACCTGTTTCACACTCTTTCACCTGAAAGAGGGCTGAATTGACAGTGAATTCAGCCCTCTTTCACTATCCAAACAGCCCCTTAGTCTCATTTGGAAAAAAGCATGTGTCCCCTACTAATTGCCCCACTGCAGCTCTAGACACATTAAAATTTTGTGCCCTTTGGATTGGAGACAACAGAGAGAGCATTTACGAACTAAAACTTTCTCCCAGCCAAGTGAAAAAATTCAACCTTTTTGCCCAAATCACTCCTACCCAGTACAGATGACTCACCAGATGACAAGTGAGAACAGAAATGTCCGCCATCAATGCCCTCACCTTTGCCCCCACCAATACACCAAAATCATCAAATCCAGCGACACCTGAACCCGATCGACAACAAACAAGCACAAAATAAGCATTCCAAAAGCAAATTGAAGCAAGAAAAGATGAAACCAAGCAGCCATGGTTCGCACCTCGCGCGGAGGGAGTTCGTTGGCGGCAGCTAGGAGGGGGGACTGGGAGAAGATGACGGTGGGGAAGAGGTTGAGGCTGTGTAAAAACGAATTAGGGGTTGTTGATAGCTGGATATTGATCACCTCCGAGCATTATCTACCAGGAGGAGCTTGTGCATATTACAGTGTGATTACTTGGACTAGTATTACTGCCTGTTTTCTCTCTTTATGAGAGTAGATACCTTGTGTAACAGATTAGATTTCCCTTTTATGTTAGACTGACCCAAAATCATAGGATCTGTTACTTGTAATCTCTAATATATGTAAATCATGTGAACGAATGAAAGTGAACTCTTTTTTCTGCCCACTATTTGGGTCCACTTTTTGGTTGTCTTTACAGCCAATTTAACTTGGGATCAGACCAGGAATCGAGAGCAGGTTCAGATCTGTAATTTTCCACTGCCCACCCTCCTCCCTTGCCCATTTTTTGGTGGTACCAGACAATGGCATTCGCTCCACTACTTCTACAGGAGCAAGTCATGTCACTTCAAGCCGTGCCGCCCTAATGGACAATACGTCCTTATTATCTGCACAATTTCGATAATCCAGGAACTTAACTTGTCTCCCGTGCCTTGACGGGAGACAACTAATGAGCTTAACATGCTAGACAAGAAGAGCTGAGAATGACAGGCCCTTCTTGACATAAACTAGGTTGCATATATACCTGGCAGCGAGCTACAATGTCGAAATGTTGAGCCAAAATGTCTACGAGTTTCCCCTTTCCTTCATTGCCCCACATGCAACCTAACACGCCTGAGACCTGACTCAGAGAGCCAATTCTATCTTTAAGGCTAACGGCCATTTCTGCTGGAGTCGCAGCACAAGAAGAGGCTTTCACACTCCTTCAAAAGCTTCGAGCTACTGGAGGGCAATGGTGGATGGAAAGTGGATTTCTGCTTCTTACACCATCAGAAGCCAGAAGAGGGGCAGATTGGAGTCCTAACGTTGAGACATGCATGGCATCTAGATGACGTGATTTTGCAGTGAAGATAAACCTTCTTAAATAGCAAAGACAGCCAAGATCATGGTTCGCCATCTCGGCGAGATATTTTTAGTCTGCAAAGCCAGTTCGTCTCCAGTTTTAGTGATGTTCCATACAGAATTAGAATGGATTGCCGAACATATGTTTCCAGAATTAGAATGGTTTGGTGAACAACTATTCTTTTTTGAGAAAGAAACAATGGGCGAGAGACATTATCAAGTAATCACATTCATAAATGTTGCCACAATGAAAAAATTACAACATAATGCTAAAGTAAGTCTAGAAGTTCAATGAGTTTGATATGCATATGTCGTCGGGCAAAACCATAGATGTGATTCAGTGGTCTTCTTGCCTGCAACTGGCAAGCACCACTCATGCTTCATAAATTAGCATGGCATATGAAACTAGGGAAAAAATAAAAAGGTATGGCGTACCACTCTGGTTTTGCCATGTTAAGATAACTAGACCTTTTACTTTCCTCCTACTGAAGGTGAAAGGAGTTTAGCTGATGAGGGAGTTTGGTAGTATGGGAGTGCCTTAAATTCTAAAGTTGATGCAGCTTAGGAGCTGTGGTTTTCTGGTAGAGGAGTCGAGTGGTTCAATAAGGCAATTAAAGAGACATGGGCCCTGCCAGAAAGTGGAAAATAGGTGTTGTGGGTCATCAAATTGAAGGCACATGCATAGTTGGCAACTTTGGTCCTGGGAAATGGCAAAGTTAGGTGGGGGAAATTAGAGCAACGTGCTTCATCTGTTGTACTGTACTTTCTTGAGTGGTAACAAAGATGCTCAGCCGCCCATGTGGGTTGGTCTGTCCATTCAACAAAAGTCGATGACTTAGCGCAGTACCGGCCATGGTTTTCAAAATCAGACCGGATCGGACCGTGGAGAACCGGAACCGGTTCAGTTCGGCCGGTTCACCCCAGATCATTAAACCAGCCGGTTTATCTCGGACTGGCGGGTTGAACCTGACCGGACCGGAATTTTGCTTCGAGGGGGGATTCGAACCTAGGGCTTGCATACCTAAGGCCTTGACCACTTGAGCTACAAACACTTATTGTTAATATTATATAAAATTTATATTTATCATTTATGTAAGGTGGGCTTCACTCCTCACACCCCATACCGGGTCAAACCGGTTCGACAGTGGTTTGACCGTGGTCCAACCGGACCGGCCATCAATCCGGGTCGATGGCCGGTTCGGTTTTAAAAACCTTGGTTCCGGCGCACTTACATAAAGTAAAAGCACAATGACGCTCACAAGTGGGATGTGACTGACTCATACTTCGTAGCATGTTGCTTGGTCTGTTTGGGAGGCCATTTGATGATTGTGGGAAAGGTGAAAAATTTTATTTTCATTTGATGATCGTAGCATGGATTTTGGGGATTCAAAAGGGAGACATGAATGATTAAAGGGTAATTATAGTTATTTATCACGAGATTCTCGTTTAAAAATACATTTGACAAGTATGTCCTCGTGAGGAAATTCACCTCCTGAATGAAAATGACCTTTACGATCATTCACCATGTAAATGTAAATGACTATATAAATGTGCCTCCCAAATGCTTTTTAGTGGGAAATAGCCTTAAATGAAGTGGGAAATGGCCTCCCAAACAGCCCCTCATGTCCGTAGCATTCTCCAGATTGTGCCAAAGTCCTAGTTTATCCTTTTCCTCTTGCTATGTCTACGCAATGAATGCTTGCATGTGCGGAAGAAGTGTTGATGGATAATACTACAAGAGCACCTTTGGCACATCGTGCACATCTAATCATGATAATACACTCATTATTGAATAAATGTTCATTGCAATGTGAAGGAGACTCAGGCTGTTTCTAAGCATATGCATAATCGTGACTCAGGCAACGCCGTCTGGTAGATATACGTAAGTTAAGCCAAAACACCCATCCCAAAAGTCTTTTTTTTTAACGTATCGAGGGTGAGGTAGGTTTCCGGACATATATAAAGGAATAAGTAGCTGCCTATTGGTAATTATACTTTATGATCTTTCTTCAATAATGTAGAGTCGATTTGTATGACAATGTAGAATAACGACACTATATTACCCAAATACTGTTTTTTTAGAGTACGGGGCCTGCAACCAATTGGAGAGAGCATATCTCCAATCGAATTGGTGGTGAAACACCGTTGGATCATTATCTGATGATGATCACTAACCTGACCTTAACCCTCATCATTTACCATTATTAACCCAACTCTCTCCCACTCTAGACTCTCATCCTCTTCGCAGCCACTACTAGACCTCCAACCCTCATCATTTACCATCATTAAGTTGTCGAGCAAGTCACTGCAGGCGTCAACCACATTCCAGTGGCCAGACATGAGGCGCTTCCTGAAGAAGGTGGTGAGTGCGGCCATGCAATCGGCGAGGGTGGTGGTAACGGCCGTGCGACCCACCGCGCTCCATTGGCCGTAGTAGCTAGGCTTGCTCGGGTAGCTCTTGAGGATGGTGACAAAGGTGTCACGGCCCATATTTTTAAAACCATTATTAAAATCAGAGTAATGACAGAAAAATTACAGGATTATTCCTCTATAGGATAAATTATTAGTTGAAATTCAACAACTAAACATCTAGGCCGTGATAACTGGGGTTCACAATTATAGTTATAAAACCATATATACATATAATATTATAATTATTAAATCGATTAAACCCATGCAAGTCCTCCATGTGCAAGTATGTAATCCAACTCAAAATATACTAGAAAGTAGTTGGTGCACACGCCTTATTACAAAGTTTTGAATATACTATGAAGCTTTTTGAACGTCCTCACTTCGAAGCCGTGTAATCCTCAAGTGCCACGTGAAGTCAGTCTTCCACATAAACACCTAATATGCATTGAGAAGTGAATCTGAATTCTTTAGGGAAATCCAAGATTTTCCAAAAGAAGCTAAGGCTACTAAACAGGGCCTAAAAAAATAGTAGGAACCAAAAATATGGAAATGTTATTAATATGCGTCGAGGAGTGTGCATTATGCGCTTCTGCACACGCCACCACGCGTGAGGTGATGCACATATTAACCTTTCCGAACTATAATCAACACTTGGGGCCCATTTGGGTAGCACTTTCAGCATCAGATTCTCTCAGAATCGGGCACTTTCCACTCCAATGCGTTTGGATGCACTACTTAAAGTGAATCTCTCCATGTAGTGAAGTCAACTTTCTACCCCAGATTCTGACAAAAGCTGACTTCACGGAAAATCTCCTCGCGAGGAGATTTTCGTGATGAAGCGCAGGCTTTCCACTCGTTGCCCCTCAGCCTTCGTGCCCCTTGAGGGAGAGAAGAGAAGGGCGACCACAGAGAAACATCGATGACATAGGGCGAAGAAGAAGTCCGATGGCTGATCTTTATTGAGGCTCTCGACCAACGACCACAGAGAAGGGCGTGCAACTTTTGATCTCTCTCCATCGGCGACCACAGAGACAGGCTCCGCTGATCTCTCTCTCTCTAAAATGGAGTCAGCAGCGGTGATTCTCTCGCTCTTGCCCCTTGTCGAAACAGTAGTCTCCGACGCCGCACCTACACGGCCTTGGAGAGCCGGCCTGATCTTTGGTGCTCGTTTGGTGCTGGCTCGGCAGCTTGGTTTTGGAAGAGGGCATCGAATTGGAGTCCGCTGCTCGAGCTCGTCCACGGCGAGGCCGTTGTCAGAGATTAGGAAGAAGCGCGATGATGTGAGGCACGACGAGAAGCTTGTGGTGCTCCGTGAGCTATTCGCGAAGCTTGGGATTGGGGTTGATGCATATATCATTCCTTCTGAAGATGTTCATAAGGTGTGTGGCTGTTTCTGCATCTTTTGTGATTGAAGAAATGGAAAAGTAGTGTTTTTGATTTGTGGGTTTTGTTTTGGCTTAGAGTAATCTTACGGGGGTTTTGCTGCTTTTTAACTTGTTTTTGGTGTGTTGTGTTGTTTCTTATCTATTATTGAACTATGGTATTGTTTGTTCTTGGTTTTTTTATTTTCTTTGTTTATATTGTCTATCTGGAGAGAAGTGTGGATTTGGAAATGTGGTCAGAAACAGATGCAAAGTCCTTGTATTGTTCTATATGGGCAAATTTATGTTTGTTCCTGGAGTTTGTATTCTTTAAAATTTTATGATAGTTCAGAACCACTGATGACAGGGTTTTTGGAAGGGCAATGTCCCAGCACTGCTCATACACCGCCATACAATTCACTGTGTTGCTCAAATTGAAGACCTTTGCTGCTGGATCATCCAAGACAGGTGTGCCCTTTGAAATAATATGGATCTATCCCATATGCCAAAAATGAGACCTGATCACTTGAATCAACTTTGAACACTTTTTTGGGCATTGCAGCCCCATTCAATTTGATCTATTGTTTGACACTTTTATAAACTTGGCGCTCTTTGTTTCACACTGAGCAGATAGGGCAGTGATAACCCTACATCAGATTCCTACACATTTCCATACACATCAGCTGTGTATGGAAATGTGTAGAAAATCTGATGTACAAATATCGTTTCCGTGCAGATAGCCATCTCAAACTTAGTCCTTATTTGTCATATCTAAGTGGAGCATTAGCTGGCTGTGCTGCAACACTAGGGTCATACCCATTTGATCTTTTGCAAACTATACTGGCCTGCCAGGGCAAGCCAAACCAAAGGTACATCATTGTCTGTGTTCATCTCGGTGACAACCTTGCCTTATATTATATGATAATTTTATTCCCTTTTTCTGCATCTGTAAGGTTTGAATCAATAAAATTTAATAATTGAAATATGTTTTCTAGTGCTGCATTTGGTTTTCATTTGGAGGTGGTACTCTTATTTTTTTATTTCATATCCCGGATACTCTAAAGCTTCCCTGACTCTTCAGTCCATTTTTTTCATCCCCCAAAACTCATATTCAATAAATTTTTACAATTAATCATTCTCTAGTTTCGTAAAGATATAACTAGGAAATTTATGTTCTCCAGGTCCCACTGAAATTTTTTTCCAACTTTTTTAGTTGGACTAGTTCAGACTCGTATGAAACTGTGTAATTGGTCATTGGAGGGATTGACTCTGGTTCATGGCATTCAGTAAATCACTAATAAATCTTCAATAAAGATTATTGTGTAAAGGAAATGTCAATGTTTTCTTCTAATTTTGTCGTACAAATTTAAGTAGGAATTTTTTGTCTTCCAGGTCTCACCATAAATTTCTTTCCAACTTTTTTAATTGGACTAGTTCAAACTTCATACTTGTATCAAAATTGAAGCTTACAAATACACTAATCGCAGGATTCTGTGCTGCTCACGAGCCAAGTCGAGTCGAGTTTTGACTCAGCTCGACTTTTAAAAACTTGGCTCGAGCTTGAGCTCGGCTCGAGTCGAGCCTAAGATTTAGCAACTCGAGCTCGGTTCGTTATAAATTTCACAGCTCACGAGCCTGAGCTTGAGCTCGAGCCGCACTCATGGTCCACCGCCAGTCCGGTGGCGGCCTTGAGAAAAAAGATTCAATCTTTTTGTGTGGAGAGGATCGGATCAAAGGTGAAATGTGTGTACCTTGACGACCGCAACTTGACCGCCGAACATGAAGACGACGCCCATATGGAGGAGGATCCAGAAAGTGTCCCTGATGTTGTTGTTTTGAACTCCTTGAAGCTCTCGGCGCAATCGCCGCCCTGGAGGAGGAAGGTGCGGCCATGGCTACATCAGCGATGTGCTCCTCGAGGTTGTGGGCCTCACCGGTGACAGAAGTTCACGCGTGGTGCTCCCCGATGGTCTTGAGCACGGGGGTCTTGGGGTCTTGACAGAAGCTTTTCTGCGTGCGGAAATAGGGGATGGGCAACTAGACTAGTTTTGGTGATTTGATGGAGCATGGCTGATATACGTACGATGATGAACCACCTCGAACCCTAATTCCTCCATTCTCCATGGAGTGGTCGAATCCAATGGCCAGATGCCCACCATCTAAAGAGCCCCTCAATCCTCACTTTTCACTGTGAGATGATCATGGTTTCAAACTCTTTCCTCCGGCCTGTATTGAGCAAGGAAGAAGCCACGTGTGAAGGAGAGAGAAGGGTCTGGTTCAGGAGCAGCAGACTCGCCTTTTGTATGGGAAGTTGAGTCTCTCTTCTCTCCACTGGTACTGACACTTGAGATAACATCTATGACAAAAGAAGCATTGATAATCAGAATCAGATCGATGGTTGAGAACGAACTTGAACTGGATGTGGTGTCATTGTCTCATAAATGCTGAGCACGAGCTGATTTTTCGAGTTGAACCGAGTTAAATCACAGTTGGCTCGAGCTCGAGCTCGAAAAATTCGAGCTTGAATTGAGCTGGGTTCATAATGAACAGAATTCATGTTAACCGTATTGATGAGCTTATGATATATGGATTATGCAGATTTCTTAATATATGGATTACCACATGTTGAATTCTTACCTCTGCTTATGTGTGTAACGTATAAACTTAAGCAGGAGCCATTTGAACCTGTTTAGCCTGTGTAACATGCTCGGGATTTTATATCGTTTGTCGAGTCTTATTAGCCTCACAAACATTCTACTAAATTTAGTATAGGCATGTAAAAATTTTGCATATTCAGTTTTTCTTTAGGTATTTCGTCAAAGTTCACAAGGAATTATATGAAGGTAAAAGTTAGCCCGAGCAATGGGCCATACTCAAAAACCAACTTCTTACACTGAAAAAGACAATCATTCGAGAAATAAAAATTAGTAAGTTTTGGATCTGTTATAACAGTTCAAGCTATATTATACCAACATTGCTGCCTGTTTATTTTATATGCGAAAAATCATAATCATAACCATAATCATAATTAAGTAGTATTTTTTTCAACTATTTGGAGCCGTCGACATGGATGTTACGCCTCTATTTAGGCCTGATATCATTTTTTATTAAATCCATCTAAGTTCTCTTGGGTCTCATTCTCCCTCTTTTGCCATAATTTATATGCACATATCTAATATTCTTATAGGGCATGATCTATTGGTCTTCTTTTCATATGCTCATACCAACGCAACCTACATTCCCTCAGCTTCTCCTTTTAAAAAGCTACCCCTAAACTCTCACGAATATATTTATTTTTAATCCTATCTTTCCTAGTTATATCACTCATCCACCTTAGCATTCTCATTACAGCTACATTCAACTTATTTATATAACTTTTTTTGGTGCCCAAGACTCAGCTCCATAGAGTATCACAGGCCTAATAGTTGTCCTAAAGAACTTGTCTTTAATCCTTTTTGGAACACGCCTATGTCACAAAACTCTCAAGGCTGCCCTCCACTTTACCCACCCCGCATTTATCCTATGCTCCACATCACTATTAATATCTCTTTCTTTATAGATAGTCACTACAACAAAAAATGTATGTAGCGATGGGTTTTTTTTCGACAGATAAAAATCCTTCGCTATTGATCACTTTTTTCGACAACAATTTTTTGTCGAAATAAGTACATTATTACCCTCGGATTTTAACGGCAAAAAGATATCTGTCGTTATATAGTGGCAGTTTTTTAACGACAAAAATGCAACCGTCGTGAAGAAGGCATCATTATCGGCGGTTTTTGAGACAGATCATAATCAGTTAAAAAAATGAGAACAGTTTGGATGAGATCGTTCTCATATAGCTTATATGAGAACGATTTTGTAAACCGTCCGATGACGATCTGAATGTCATTTTCCAATTAATTGGTTATGACATGTAACCCTGCAACTAACCATGGTCAAGCTGGTCATAATATCCAGAAGAAATAGAGAAATGACTAACCTCGTATAGGCAGTGGAATGAGAAGGAATTCCCAACCGGAAGAATTTGGGCTGTTAGATTGCAGACTTTACATCAACCGATTCAGATTTGCTCAGAATTGAGGAATCCATCATCAAGGGTTACCTTAAAGGAGAGCTCATGGTGATGGAGGACATCGCAGCAGCCGGGGAGAGAGACGAAGTCAAGAAGGGGTCGTGTGGAGAGGAAGGGAAAAAGAGGGAGCAGATGGCAGCCAGGCAAAAATTTACAAGCGGGGGTTGGGTTATGCTTTGAGTTAACCTAGGTAGGGTGACGGTCGTTGGATTAAATCCAACGGCTGTTATATAACTTGATCTCATATAGCTTACATGTGAACTTTTCCCTAAAAAAATAACACCATCCCCAAACTTTTTTGACCTATTTCGCTCGATCGACCTTCCCCTCCCCGAGGAAGAAGTGGAGGAGCCACTCGAGCGAGGCCGCCAGAACCAGCGGGTGTCCCAGATTTTGGCGGCGGTGCAGGAGGCCGAAGAAGACGACAATGGAGAGGAGGGCGAAGGAGTGGAGGGGAACAGGTCGGTGGACGCGGAGGAGGAGGGAGGCGACCATGTAAGAGGGTTTTCCTCAACCCCTATCCTCTCTCAATCCCGTGTTGACGAAGGCGGTGGACATTGGATTCGTCGGTGTCTGGCTTGAAGAGGTGGAATACGTGGTCCTCCCTCTCCGTCTCCACCACCTCCGAGACCCTCCCCAAGCCCCCTCGTTTAGGAATTTCATCTTCGCTCTAAGCCTCTCTCATTCGCCTTCCTCATTTTGCCAATCGCCTCTCCCAACCCACTCGACCCGGCTATTGCTTCCTCTGCGGACAAAATGATGCGGCACCATCATGAACATCAGAAAGGTACTGCCTTTTGTCTTTATTCCTCTCTTAGTTATTTATTTATTGTTTATGTGAGTGCCAATAAGTGCTTTCCGGCTTCATTGCCAACGCTGGCAGTAGCTTACATGGGAAAAGCTCAAAGTCAGAGTTCTTGCAGAATGTGATGGTTTGGGTTGTGCACGGAAGGTGTTCGACGAAATTGTTGAACAAGACATTGTGTTCAAAAGGGTTAGGTTATTATGATCATCTCATTTCATGTTCTTTTGGGTCATTATTTAAATTGCAGCTGGATTTTATGTTTACTTAATGATTTTTATTATTGCACGGTTACTGTTCGACAAAATGCTTGAGAGGGAAGTTGGCGCGTTGCTTGTTTTGGAGTGTGTTTGGATCTCCTTATTACTGAACATTGTTGCAAGATGTTGGTTCTTTTCCTGATGAGCAATTACACAATGTCTGTAATTGGTGTTTAACAAAGAACTGTCTGTGAGTTTCCTGAGTCGGTTGCATTCTCCTTTTTTCTTTTTTATAGCTCACTGAAGGTAATTCCGTTAGACACATAAGTGCTGCGAGAACAGAACTACAAAATTGTGCTACGTTGACTCTCTAATTACTCAGAAGCAGACTCGGTTGTTGCACACATATCTGCTGCTTAGTACCTATTTTACTCCTGGGATTCTTGCATGCATGTCATGAAGCAATTTTTCTTAAATTCTTGCTCCTTTTTTTTTTTCTCATTTTACAGCAAAGATACCCTTTCCACTAACTCAGAGGTTTAGGTCGATGTTGCAAAATGGCATTGGCTTGAGCGCAGTAGATGTCAGCTATGTCAGCAGTCGTTCATGGTATTTGACACGAAATATGGATATATCAAGTTGCTTCTGCTTCTCAGTTGTTATATTGCTATTATTTTCGTTGTTTACCTCATCTGATTATTCTTTGCTACTTTATCCAGGTATTTTTTGAATCTTTTTGGGTTAAGGGTCTGTTCAGCCTCATCCTGGGGGAAGAGATTAGTGTCAGTTAGTTGACTATGAGTTATATCTTGTAGTTCAAAATTGAGTTTATGATTTGGCAATCTAACATGTCTGTTTGGGTGCTTCAGCTACTGATGACACACAGCGTATGATGCAAATGGGTGGATTTGGTTTCGATTCTGCAAAGGTAAGATTATATTGTTCAACTGAAAAATTCTATTCCTGAATGCTTCTAAACGTATGCCTTTTGTGCATAAAATCATTTATTTTGGAAGGGCATGAGTGCATGTCTTATGAAAAAAATCTAGTGAAGTGATCCAATCTATCAACTAGGCTTAACCTCTTTACGGAATACAATATCTGGTGCAATTGTCCTTTTTTTTTGTCTCCAACAGACAGTCGAAGTGGCTACTGCAGGCAGGGCTTAAGTTTCACTTGTCTTTGTTATTGCTTATAAGTTCTTGATTAGACTTTGTATTCATAGGCATTCTGCACTTCTACTAAATTAGCTTAGGTTTTTGATATGAGATCAAGCTTTTCTCTAGTCAAAATTGTGGGACTTCTTTGGCAAGTGGTTCAATTGTGCTGAACCTCTCAAACAGGCCAATTCTTGGAATCAAGAGGAATCCCTATCCAATAAAGATTGTCCGCATTTGATAAAATACAGGATCCATTTCTCACGACCAAGAAACATGGAATTAGCTCCTCAGTACCACTGGTAGCAATAACAATTCTATCATTGCCGAACAATTGCAAGACAATCAATCATCTATTAGGGACACAGTTTTTTCTTGGTGGTGCCAAGAGAATAAGTTAGTCAACTCATTCTGTATACATTGTTTCCAGTGTGGAAGACAAGAATGATGATTGTTGGTCTTCTTGGTATTCTACATGAAGTTCCATATGCACATATACATAATTTTTAGTTCATCTATGTCATATATCATATGTCATGATCCTTTCTTTCTTTTATAATTTTTAAGATGAGTAATATTGTGCAATTGCATAGTTTGATTTGTGAATGTTATGGACAGGTGGTTCTCTATGATTTTATATACAGATAGCTCAATCAAGAAATTAGGGAACAACGCAGCCTTTGATCAAGGCATGGTATTAGATGTGCGATTATAAATATGCTCGATGGACGTAGAACCAGGGAAAACAAGTCACTCTCTACTTTTATTTTTGCAACTCAGTTTTTACTCATGTATTTGACCTCTTGTAACAAGCTTCCCACTTTATCATATCCATATATTGTGCTTTTACCTTGTTTGTAAAGTTGTTATATTTTTACAACATTATAAAGTTGTTATTTATCAATATAAATTTTTTATCATGGCTCCTTTTTTTATAGCAAAATAGCTTTAATTGGTGGCAAAAAGGCCAATTATATATATGTTGTTTGTGCACAATGTTGTAATTGTATGAATATGAGAATATTTTTTGCATTTATTAATAATGCTTGTTATCCATATTTAGTTGCTGTTTTTTTTTCCAAGTCTGTATCGACAGATAAAATCTGTCACAAATGAGCTAAAACTGTCACAATAGGTATCTAGCGGAGTCTAGAGCATGGAATGTTGTATCGGATATCTGTAGGCCAAATAGACGAAATATCGGAGATATAGTGTAAAAAATATCGATGGTCGAAAACTAGTTTTTATCATATATTTTCACAATCTAACTTCTAAAATGAGTTATACTAATTTAGAGAAAGCATAGATTTCAAAATATGCATATTAGGATGGGAAACAAACTTTTTTTTCCTTTTTTTTTCAAAAAAAAAAAATTAAAACATCAAACGCCTTATATATAACTTTACTCACTATATTTTTAACCTCTCTTTTGACCTTAGCATATCTTTCTCAATTCTCTTGATTTTTATATTTTTACCACTCCTTAAAACTGCATATGGTTATTATTTTATATGTAGGAAATGCAAGCCCAAAATGAAGATAGCCTCTTCTCTCATTTTTGAAAATCTAAGTTATAATGGAAGTACATCTGCTACTTCAAAGTTGAGTATGCAATTTTACATCCCTGTTTAACATAGTGCTCAACCCTGTCACAGCCTTTAAGGAGGGCCTCAATTATGTCCCGCTGGATTATTGATAAGCAAGAAAAAGATATTTCATCAGTAAAAAGTTAATAATAATCATGATTGGTGAACAAGTGATAGAACGAAAGCTAAAACATAAAGCCAATAAGTAACATAATGCTCAACCCTGTCACAGCCTTCAAGGAGGGCCTCAATTATGTCCCGCTGGATTATTGATAAGCAAGAAAAAGATATTTCATCAGTAAAAAGTTAATAATAACCATGATTGGTGAACAAGTGATAGAACGAAAGCTAAAACATAACGCCAATAAGTACATACTTGATACTGCCCTTTCATATAACTAAAATTACTGCAGGGCATAGATCAAATCATGCTCTTGCCACCACAAGTCAGCTTCAAGTGATCGGTTACCCGAAGGACGATGGAACCAAATAAACTAGTAGATACTTTCAATTTAGAAAGTAGAACTAATTGGTTTGTGATCAGGAAAACGCAACACCAATGCCAAAATCCTCTTAAATCATTGCTTTATTAAAAAAATACCTTCTTTTGGATGAGAAACGGTATGTCAAAATAAACTTGGAACACTTTCTAATTGACCAGGCAGATTTTTTTATTTTTATTTTTATTTTTATTATTTTTTTTTTTTTGCAATATACGCAGATGAACCCATTAGTACCTGTGTATCAGGATCCTTCAGCTTCATCAGAACTTCAACCATAGCCAGGTGGCAGAGTTCACATTTATCTTGATGATGTTGAGGATGGATAAGCAACTTAGCCTCACAAAGGTTAAACTTTTTGCAGAAATTATCTGGATTTATTGAAGCTATCTCAATGAAGAACAGAGGCGCATAGTAGTTCACCAAGGTATTGCACTGCCAAAAAATTTAGAAACGAGAGGTAGAATCAATATACCCTTTAGTATTGAACTAGATAAATATGTACATTAATTTCGTTTTGGAAACAAATGTAAAAATTAATTTCCCACAGGCAGAGTACAAAACAATAAAGCTAGAGTACCTGCCGTTGGAAAGTATGGAGCTTAGCACAAGTTTAGTGAAGATCAATGATATCCGTCTGGGTTTTGTTCTCACCAAGATAGGTTATTGCTTGAGCAGTGAACTCTTCACAAATGCTGCAAACTTGTTCATTCCTTAAATTCGCTCCAAAAGATTCTTCTACAAATTTGGGTTCCTCAAAAGTATATCTGCGCAACTACGATATTGAAACAGACATTTCAGTTGACTCATTTTATCACAAAAACACTACTTGGATTCCTTATAGACAAAATGAAGTTGCATATCACTTCAAAAATACAGAAATACATTGTATAGGTGGCAATACAACTACGAAAATGACTTTGTATGGGCATTAATTACACATCAGATGCTATTCCTTATTTGAACAAAAGATGGAGTTAGGCTTCCAATTTAGTGAAAATGACATGGAACCCATACCATTTTGGTATCACTTTTTTATCAGACATGTTCCAACTTTTCTTTTCTTTTTTTTTTGCCTTCAATTAGATTTTAAATTTAACCACCAATATAACCAATTAGGTCACAACCAATAATGATGACTGTTAACAAGGATCAGTGCCCTATCAGATTATAATCTAGTACATTAAACTTTGTAATATATTATACATTAGTGAACTAAGGTTTGCATTTAATAAATTAGATTATCCTCCTATCAAGCATATCTGCAGATCTATTTGTACACTGCCAAGATAGATTTTCGGATAAAGCTGTTCCAATATGAAGTTTCCATGAAGGTTAAAAGATTTGATATCCTATCAGTTTGGGGGTTTTAAGATGATCACGTACTGAAAAGAAGCAATCGGGTATATCACCTTGGCCAACAGTTGTAGCCACCTTGCGACATTTTGGGACAGAAGCATCGAGGAGCAAGTTATTAGTGATGCCAATGGGAGCTACCCTTGCAGTTAATGTGGAACCCTCGTCATGTGTGGTACAAAGGCTGAGTTGTGAATTTGTTGAATGCATCATTTTATTCTACCTTCGAAGAAGAAACCATACCAAAAACTAATAATCGTCGAATTTAAAAGCAATGGGTGTAGTTGTCAACTTCCAAATTGGTTAAGTCTACTGAGAGAGTTGAATATCATAGACCTATAGTTTATGCTTTATGCAACGGTAGTATGCCATACGAGATAAAATTAGCTGATCCCGAGGAGCATATAGGGTTATATTAAGTAACTGCCTCTGAATTAATTAAGTGGTTCTGCTTTTAATAAGGATGATTGCTACTGCTTTTACCCACCCGTATGACACAATTGTTCAATAGAAGTCTTTGAACATAGAGCAAGCCAATACAGAGTAACAGCTGCAAAATTTTACCTGAAACATCATCAGTCACCAAATGCCTAGCATCAGCAAAGGGCCAGCAGATGCTCAGTAGAAGAAGAAGGGAAAACCCAACTTTGGCGTCCATTATGCCTGCCAATTGTTGAGATAAGCTATTCAAAAGAAAATCAAACTAGCTAACACCCAAATGAAGTTAACGTTGATAATTAAATTATTTGGGTGCTCTCCCCTCTTTCATTCCACAATTGTCCACTAGCATGAGTGATATAGGTCCATCAAGGCATCATGAGGCTGGAAGATCTTTTATGTCCACTAGGAATCCGACAGATAGAGTGCTTCGGAGGAGTAACAATAGATACGACTTGGTTGATCCTCGAGGAAGAACAGAAGAGGATGAGTATCTGGAACCAATGCATAGTGGTAGGTTTCACGAATTTGCTGGGAATGAATGTCTTGATGATGAGGAGCATAAGATGGCTGAGAGATATCGACATGTTCGCTCTTTTAGGTCTTTTAATGTGGGTTCTGAAGTTGAGGGCTTCCACTATGTGGAAGATGGTGATAGGCCTGTCAGATTTTACCCAGAATCTGAGACTGAGTTTCATGAACGTGTCAGTCCTAGGGGCTCTGAAGGAAGGATAAAAAATCGATTGGGTAATCATCCCCGAAGGCTAAGAAGCATGGAAGAAGAGGAAAACAACCTAAGGTTCAGCGGGCATCGGTGGCAAGAAGCAGAGGTTTTGAATTTAGTGGGAGCAGACAATCAGTTAAGTTGGTTTACTATGCATTTTGGCTGAAGGCTTATGGGGTTCTACCTGACAAGGTTAAGTGTAACCCTTGACACCATGCTTAAGCGTTGAACCATGTTTCTTCCAAGTGACACAACAGTTCAAATTTAGTGAACCATTGTGCTTGTGGGGATCGAGACTTGAAAGAAAGTTTTTTTGGGTGAAGCATTTTGGATCTCACCAAATTGGTATTTACTGTATTACAAAAGACCGTGCTGCTCATTTACATCCAGTCTTTTGAAATGCTTCTCACTGTCAGATAAGTTCATGGTTTGCTGTAATCAGAATGCGATAGATTTTTTTTTCAAATAAAAGCCATTCTGGAACTCCCGGCAACCGCTTTTGGGTAAGAGCTGTGGTTTAATATAGGTATCCGTGCTGCACTAGCCATCATTGAGATGCATAATCAATCTTGTTTCTTAAACTGCTGACTTTTTTATGTGTATGATTTGCTGAAGGTGGTTGAAGTGACTATAAGGTTTCAGGAAAATGAAGGCAGTTTGATGAATAGGTGCTTGCAATCTTGAATGTTAGTGTTCGAGGATGAAATTCTACTCTCAGGATTTGCAGATTATGTCAAGTAATTATATACGGCCTCACACCTTTATTGATCAATGAGGCCACATGTTTGTGGTTAAATGTTGCTGGGTGTATGTATCGTTGTGCCTTTGGTGGTCATCGGCTAATCTGGCGATTTTGGACCTCCGCTTTGCAAACTATTAGATGTACTGCTATGGCTTTCCTTTGAGATGAAAGCATTGAGTTTAGGCTTAGCCTGGTGCCATCAAGCAAATTACTTGCCCTTTAGATGCCTATCCAGATCTTAAGAGGCATCAGTAATTTTTTGGTATGAAGTTAAAATGCTTTGGAAGATGAAACTAGGCTGCAGATTTATATGATGTCACCTTATTGTACAGATTCCTAGCTGAGTTCAGGAACCGATGTGGAGATGGACATGTCTATAGTTGTTGAAGCACCTTGTTTTCTGCCAAAAACTGCAATTTGAAAATCTCGTCCAAAAGTGGGACGCCTAATAAGTTGAATATCTGATTGTATATGTTAATTAGCTTGTACAGGGGAATATGGAATTAGTTCACTTGATCTGAAACTGCAGTTTCTTTTGGTTTTTGGGGGACTCCCTTTATGGAGGGGTAACAAGTGACGTACATTCTCAATGGTGTCTCAACTGTTGTGAGCGAGTCGTGCATCTCCAATTCTCCATCATTAGGTAAGTAGTAGTTTGTAATGTTGCACTCCTTGGCGCCGGAGGCTTTTGGACATGTAACGAATATTAAGCAAGGAGCTGAGGGATTTCTTAGATCTGCCCGCGTTTTTTAGCGAAAACATATGCTGTCATTGGATTCTGATCTGGCGGCATGCTAGCTTTTTCCAGAATAGGAGTAAAAGATGCCAGCTTCCGAGCATATTTAATAGAACTGGTCTGAGATGCAGCACTTCATAGCTAAAAAAAAGCAATAAGATTAGCCGGATTGTTCGCACAGATGCAACTTAAACTGTAGCTGTCATCTCTACATTTATATTAGAATGACCAACTTGTAATCTTGTATATCTTTTCATCATTACGAAATCTAGAAAAAAAAACAATTTATGACACTATAAATTTGTTTCTGCCTTGAGATTGTGAATGCAGAAAAGATGTAGTATACTAATGTTGGCCTTTGTGGTGCTGTGCCCTATTGGTTGTAGTGTGGAGGGTAAAGAAGACCGTTTGATGAGGATCAGATATTTGGTCTTGGTTTTGGTCTTGGTTTTGGCCATCCCAGTATTCTACCTCATTGCAGGCTGAACCAGCAAAAGATCTGCAAACAGCTGAAACCACTGGTTTTCCTTCCACAAAGGAGGCCCCAAAACCTCGGGTTTCCCCTCTGAACTAGCAAAAGATCTGCAAACAGGTGAAACCATTGGTTTTCCTTCCACAGAGGAGGATTAGTCAATCAGTTCTTGCATCTAAACCTTTATTGTAGTAGTAATTTTTGACTGAAAAGTTTTGTGAGTTTTGGAGAACCATTTAATTCAATTTCTCAAGTTCTTTTGTGCCACATGCATTCCACTAATAAAGAGAGAGAAGAAAATGATTAACATAAACCACAAGATTAATGTAAAAGAGTTCCTATGTAAAAGTAAAAGCATCCCAATGGGAAAAGTGACACAAGGAGGACAATACATTGCATAAAAAAAGAAATAATCAAGTCAAACTACATTCATAATATAACTATAAATGGGCCTCACAGGCCGAAGAACCTTTTATCCAAGAAAAAATGTCGATCAAAAATCATTTCTTCATAGCCAACTGGGTTGGACAACCTCGCCCCACCCGACTGGGCCGGAAGAGTAGGCCTAGACACACCAGGCCCATTAACCAGCACCTCCAACCTCCTAACCACCATTTTCCTTAGCTCCTCCATAGCCTCCCCGAACTCCTCCAGCTCCTCCACCTCCAGCTCCTCCACGCCCTTGTTCCACCATCCCTCTCCACCTCCGGCAACCTCGACCACTGCCTTCTCCAACTTCTCCTTCTTCTTCTTTTCTGCCTCCAGTTGGGCCAACATCTTCTCGTACTGCCTGTATAGCTCCCACTCCCGCATTGCCACACCGTGACCGGCCGGAGAAGCCTCTGAACGGCATCCACTACTGCCGGCTAAGAAACCTTGTATGACAGAGTCCACAGAATGGTGGCCAAAGGAGAACACCTTTCCGGCGGGGGAGAAGACGATGATGGCCACCTCAACGCCGCATAGGATACAAAGCTCGCTAGCCTTCTTGAAGAGCCCCGAGCGGCGCTTCGAGAAGCAGACCTGTCGTGCGTCGATGTTCTCGATCTTTTTTATCTCGATCTTCTGCCGCCCCATGCTCGGCCTCTTCACCATCTTCTTCTACTTCTTCTTCTAATTCTTGTTGAACTGGTGGGTGGAAAATGGAAAGGGAGGAGATGATCATTCTTATATAAAAAATGAGTAAACAATGCATGCATGAATGATATGCTTTAAAGATGATCAACTGTCAGATTCTGTAGGCCCCACATGATCTGACGGCTTCAAACCTACACATGTGTTTTTCATGCGATATGTGAGCACGTTGTTTAAGATTGGTGTCTTATAAATCTTGATTGTCATGAATGCATGGGATTGTGAAATCAGTACGTGTTTTATTTACTTTCCATAAATAGATGGAATTGGGAGAGATTGTCGTTTCTGACACCTTTTCTTTCCATTTATGCAAATCCAAAGTAATTACGATGTGCTGTAAATCTCTGACGGGATTTTTGTACTTTTTCAAGTTTTGAAATGGCAGAGGAGGGATTTGTCCACATGTTATACTACCGGGAAAAATAGAACGTTCTCGACAATAAAACAAATTGTCGCAGAAAATCCATTGCAAGTGTATTTAGCGACGGATTTTCATTTTTTCTGTCGTTGATATCATTAGCTACGCCACCAATAATAATGGGGCTAATGATGGTGGTTTCAATGATAAAAAAGTAATAGTTTTTGCCGTCATTAAAGGCAATTTTTGTTGTAGCGAATAACCGGAGGATTGAAATAATGTGGGCTCACAGGCTAGTAAATTTAACTCATTTTCGAATACAACAAAGATTTTTTGGACGGAGGGAGTAGAGGTAGATAATTATACAAATGCCGCATGTCCTACCAGCCGCCCATTTTGCAAAGTCCTCTACTACTTTATGGAGAGGAGGGGGTCTCCAAGGAAAAGTGAGAAGCCAATGATTTTTCTTCTTTTTTTTTTCTTTGAAGAAGCCTATGGGTTTTTAGCCCTCTAAAGCCTATGGTTGTTTTTCATTAAAAAAACTTAGGGCTGTTTTTTCCCTAGCATTCAATGTCATCTACTAAAAAGAAAATTTTCCTTTTTAAATTATTTCTTTTCCTGGACCTGGATTCCCTTAGATATCAAAAAGGAATTATCAAACTGGAGGCCCATGCAAAACACTGTTGCATAGCATGGGTGCCCCAACGAAAAAAAAGAGTCTGATTTTTATTTCAAACTTACCATAAACTGGTGAGAATTTGGGAGCCCCTGCAAAATGGGTGTGGTATCAGGATAGGCGGCCATTAACAAAATTGATGTTTTTCTCTTCAAAAAAGGCTGCCCCAAGTAAAGGTGAATAAAACAAACAGGTGTCGGAAGTCCCCTACAGGCTACAACTTACCGGGGTACCAGGATAGCTGGTGTAACTTATTTATCGAGAAAATTCTAGGTTCAGCTATTGGGCAAGTTTCTCTATTCAAGTTGCCAAATAAAAGACAGTAAATATTTATTTGGTGACAAAATAAAACACCATAATTAAACTATGTAAAAGATTGTGCATGTTAACCAGAAAAATAGATTGTGGATGGCAAGTTTGCAGCAAATAAGAAAAAGTATATCTCGAGTATGGGTTGTGCAGTCAACTACTATGATGGTTGCAACCGAACCAGCACAGCGGCTGACCACGACGTTCCCGGTCAATACTACCATGATGGCTTTGGCCTGGGTTAGATGGTGGTCAGCCATGTAAGTTCAGTTGATAGTTATGTTCGCCGGATTAGTGATCAGCTATTTCGGCAAAAATTGCTTTCACAACCAAAACACAGAATATTTGCAGAAGTAACACACGTATTAAGGATACAAAGGAGAAAAGGGAAGGGGACTGACCTCGGCAATGGAACAACGGCGTGAAGGTTGTCTGACGTTGCTGAGAGTTCTATTCTAAAACACACGAAGGGTGCTTATATATACTATTTATATTATTATATTCTGATTCTTTTTAATGTGAATACGTATCAGATTACAGACCCATTGAAAAAATCATTCTAATTTAGGATTTGGGATGGCACTCCGGAATGCGTATTAAATACGTATCAGAGTACATACCCGTTGAAAAAAATCATTCCAATTTAAGATTTGGGATGACAATCCGGAATGTGAATGAAATACGTATCAGATTACTTACCCATTGAAAAAATCATTCCAATTTAGGATTTGGGATTGCACTCCGGAATGTGAAAGAAATACGTATTAAATATGTATCAGATTACATACCCATTGAAAAAATCATTCTAAGTTTGGAATTGGGATGGCAATCCGGAATGTGAATGAAATACGTATCAGATTACTTACCCATTAAAAAAATCATTCCAATTTAGGATTTGGGACGGTACAATGTCGGGAGAAAAACACATTTTGGCACCACAAAAAATCACTTTCAACAAATATCTCTTCACGCTGTTCACTCCATTAGTATTAAGATGGATTTCTTTTTGGCACAATTAGTATGAACTTACTCATGTAGTGTATTTATAACAAGTACGAATTTCTCTTCCAGTGGCAAGGCCGAGCAATGGTACACTTGATTATTGGCCTGTTGCAGGATCTATTTTTGTAATGCCTAAAAAATTTCGATTGGCACATTCGTGATAAATTTGTTACCTATTACAATACACATAAATCCTCTATTAGCCACTTGAAGTTAATACTCGTATGATTCTTCTTCTTTTCTCTTGAAGTAAGGGGACACTATTATATAGTATCAAAAAAAGGAGGGGACACTATTTCACAGAACAAGTATATCCAAGTACCGTGATGCCAAAAAAAAAGGTGTATCCAAGTACCGGACAGTAAGTATATCCTGCAGGCTGCAGTCCTTTACCAGCCGAGCAAAAGCAGGTATGAGAACACTCGCAATTGTCATTTCATACCCACAGGCCAGAAGCATAGTCATCAGCTGCTGGTTCAAGACGCCACTCACTCCCATATTAAGAGTTAGGAACACCCAGCCAGAACTTGAAAGCCTCTGCACTCTGCAGCTCTCTTTCTGTCACTCCTCCTGTCCTGTCTTGCCTTCGAGGCATGCTTGCTAGTAAACATCTTTGAATGCATTTCCACATAGATCCTCTTATACTTTGTCTTATTTGGCCAATTCCCATTTTCCTCCATACAAGCCACAATCTCCAAAGCCTTCTGGAAGTAGACATCATCGCTAGAATGCTGCTTCGAAGTTTTCTAGAGAGGTGGCTTTGGGAGGTAGATTGTACTACTAGTTTTTTCATATAGCCAACCTTCGCGTAAATGGTAGTGTGATGGTTTCCTTCTTATTTTGTATGCTAAGTACGGTCATCGATATGTATGTGTTATATCTGACATTATTTTACGTTACAAACTTTTCGTATAAGCTTCCTCTTTTTCTTTTTATAACGAAGGGTGTGAACCCCACTAGAAGAGGCAGGGCCTTTTAGGGCACTATATCCCGCCGCTAATTCCCTAGGGTGTGCACAAGGCCCATACAACATACATATCGGTTAAATCAAAAATATAATCCCTGTGAGTGACCAACGGAGTGGGGATGATCGTCTATGCTTCCTAAGTCAACGATTTGTCATTGTGCCTTTTGATTTAAAAAAACCATGCAAAATGGACGAGAGGACTTCACAATCTGTACTATTGTTAATCACCATTGTTACTATTGTCCAAAAAACTTACATCATAAGTAGTTCTCTTATTTTTACACAATTATATCATTATAAGTAGTTTTCAATTATTGAAATTGTACACATTGTGCTGAACTCTTAAAAGTTTATAAATCTGTTTTCATGGGTTTCTCATCATTGATTACAAATCTATTAAAGAGTTCCCAATCGCTTAGAAGAGTTATGGTAATAAGTAACATTATTAGTCTCCTAATAAAAATACCACATGACATTGAATCACTCTTAATAAGATTCAGTAAGAGTAATAGACTAGAGGACTGATACAGGGTGTTTTTAGATCACCTATGAAATTGTCTGCTCCAGCCCTTTTACTTTTGATAGTAGTACAAATATAAACTAAGCTTATTCTTAATTATTTCACAACATGGTCCAATTATGTCATCTAATAACTTTTCTATGGGGAACATGCTGATGAAAATAATTTTTTTCTAAAATGTTGATGAAAATAAATGTCACGGCCCGTATTTTTAAAATTATTTTTAAATTAGAGTAGTAGCAAAAAGCCAGAGGATTATTCCTCCATGCAATAAATCATTCGTTGAAAATTGTCGACTAAGCATCTAGGCCATGATAACTGGTGTTCACAAATATGGATACAAAACTATATATAAATATAATATTATAGATACAAAGTCGATTAAACCAACGCAAATTCTTTATGTGCAAGTCTGTAACCCAACTTAAAATATATTAGAAAATAGTTGGCATTCACGCCTTAATAGAAGGTTCTGGAATAAACCAGGAAAAGAAGATATGCGAAGCAACTATCTGATCATCCTGACCATCAAGCTCCAAATTTTCAAGTGCACGTGAAGTCAATCCTCCACGGCAGCACCTACATCACATAAGGATGCTGAGTGTAAAAATACTCAGTGGGATACCGCAACTCAATCATCAACATTCAAATAAACAAGATTTGTATTAACATTTTATATAACCTATTATAGAGTTCTACTTGTTTCTTTTATTAATCTTTCAAGCATAGTTTTTTATTTTTCCTCAAGTTCAAGTTCAATAATTAAGTCCTTGTCCCAAATAAATAGACTCACTGAATGTCATTCTTACATGACAGACAACACGAAAACACCGTGACTATTACTCCGGTTAATACCGATAATCACGACATGCCCTGAATCCCTCAAGGGTGACTGCTTCGCTCATTCCTTACCTTAGAAGGTATGACTCTTAGAAGGGACTGGCTCCACATCAGCTCTTGGACTCGATGTGGGTCGGGAAAACGCAGCCTTCTAGGATGCTAGCTCCTCCAATGTGCACAGTAACCACCTAGCATTAATAGCTCTGGGTGGGTGCAGAGCTTCCACCAATGGGAAGATGTAAATGTTCTCTCTAAAATCCATAGATAAGAAGCAAACAACTTAAGCCTAACAAATAGAAGATGTAATGCTCTCTCTAATATCCATAGAAAGATGCAAACATTGACCAAAATAAATGTAAATATTTTCTCTAATATCCATAGAAAGATACAACAGCTTAAGCCCTGTGATCGTTTAAATATAAACCCTTGCAAGTGCACAAGGCAATTGTACTACGGCGAGTATAGAAAGGGTTGTCAAACCTCAGGGACGGTTAAATAATTTACCAAATCCAAGAGAAAGTTGCAGTTTTTAATTACTCTAAGGAAAGCAATGAACTTTAGCTAATCTAACTGAGATTTAATCAATATAGAAGAAACCAAGGCTTCGAATCCACCACAATAAACTAGTGTATCGTTTCTCTCACTCTCTCTTTTGAATAAAGATTTCAAATTGGCTAGCATATTCCTCTCGGACATATACTTGTCAACTCAAAATATAGTGTTCTCCTCTCAAATATAACACATAAAACGGTTAAACACAGAATTTTAATCTATCTCTCTCGAGTATAAACCAATAAAACTTTACTGATATATAACACCTCAGTCTACTCACGTTCCTCTCAGACACGCAAGTATTCTTCGGATTGAAACTCACAAGAATTCACTCTTGTCTCTCTCAAGTACAAAGAACAAACCTTAACGAATTAATAGTGATTATACACCAACTAGAGTAAGACATAATATGAGAGAAAAGAAACTATACAACCAGTCTATTTGGCTTCATCTATGCCTTGGAAAAGTGTTTAGCCTCACATTGAAAGAGAAATCACCATTGTGTTCTTCATCTTCTTCTCTCCTTTGCTCTAACCTCCAAAATAGCTCACGATCCTCCAAAACATTCTCCATTAAGGCCTACTTATATGTTTGAAGAGAAACCCCGAAGTCCCCTTCCAAATCCGAGTCGAAATAGGTTTGAATTAGGTTTTGCCGCACAAACCGATCGATCGCTCCGTATAGCTGATCGATCGCTTTCCTTCGTTAAATTCAACATTGTCGCACCGATCGTCCGTTTTGTCTCATCAGTCGATCGATCATTTTTATTCCCGATCGATCGTGTTTACTGTAATGTGCGGGTCTAAAAACTCTAGTAGATATGATCGATCGTTTTGAGTGTCGATCGATCGTTTCCTTCGATAACACTGTTTTCGGCTCTCGCGATCGATCATATATAGAATACCGATCGATCGTAAGTACTGTTCATAATATTCAAATGACTATAACTTTCTACTTCGAATTGCGCATGATCGGTGGCATTGGAAAGCTGACTTCTTAAACTTTAACATGAAGCTTGAATCAGTCCAATCAGAGATATGCACACTAAGTTATGATAATTTAACCATTTGAGTCACTTTTTACCTCATTTCTGCATCTTACTCTTGTTTCCTAAAATGGTAATTTACTCTTGTTTCCTACAAAATGCATCTTACTAATTCTAATCTAATGGTTTATGAGATAATAAAATGCATATTTCATGTATATCACCCTAGCCAATAGAAGTTGGTCCTTGTCAGGTACCACTGACACAGAGCTTCCACCATAGGAAAGATGTAAGTGCTCTTTAATATCCATAGAAAGATAGAAACCAGACGGGCAGAGCTTCCACCATAGGGAAGATGCAACACAGCCCCAACCAATACCTTGTGATAGCATACAATTCATGACTGTTGGCTCAATAGCCCAACAACTAGTTTGACCTTTGACTTAACAATCATTCGGTCGCTTGATCAGAAGTCACACACACTCATAAACTGACTCTCAATCCCAAAGGTATTTTAGTCTTTATTTTGATTAGGTTCTTCTTAACCCTAAGTTTAGCCCTCAAGTCCTCATTTTATTATCTTTCATATAAAATGGATGGCCCAAAGGTGCACAAATCTTCTAGTGATCATTGAATTAAACTGGATGATTAAGGCGTGTACTTTGTTAGGTGACGTGTACCTAAAGGTAACAAACCGACTTAATTTGTGTACTTGGCTAATTATTCTTACAAGTGATAGGGAACACCAATTTGGTTGAATAGCATAACATTAGATTATTCCCAAAGGTAGATCGAAGTTATGTTGTTCATTATGTATGTCTTATCCATGTGCTTGATTATATATGTCATATTCATAGCAGTAATGTCTTGCGCATCGTTATTTAATTGTAGCATCAATTCATATTTCTTTGCATTCACACGCTCCTCCATTCCTATGCTCCATGGCCTTAATTTTTCAGACTGGAAAGAGCAAGTCCAATTCAACCTTGGTGTTTTGGACATTGGTAGGCCGCTAAAAATTTATTGTCATAACTCCGCAATAATTATCTTCTCGAAAAACAACAAGTACTTTAAATGAGCAAAGCACATAGAATTAAAGTTTCTTGTCGTTAAAGAAGAAGTACATAAACAAAGAGTATTTATAGAGCAAATTAGTACATACGTGGTGGATTAAAACTATAAATTAAATATTGTAATTAATGTCATATGACTAGCATGTTACCTATGTAAAAGCATGTATCACACATATACTTTTAGTGTCTATCATATAATTATAAATGTTCTTATAAACGTTCTTGAGATGACAAATTTGGCAGTACGGCTTAAGTTATTGGGGATGTCAGTGGATATTAAAGGCAAACAAACCAAACACACAAAGAAAGGTGTCACAAGGAGTGAGGAACCTCTTGAGATTGTCCATACAGATATTTGTGGGCTCTTTGATGCTCTATCTTTTGGTGGAGAAAAGTATTTTATCACATTTATAGATGATTTTTTCACGTTATGGT
The DNA here is from genome assembly GCA_039654745.1 of Houttuynia cordata. Taxonomy (NCBI): domain Eukaryota; kingdom Viridiplantae; phylum Streptophyta; class Magnoliopsida; order Piperales; family Saururaceae; genus Houttuynia; species Houttuynia cordata. The sequence goes on along the minus strand of CM077503.1, from coordinate 42,025,231 downwards.
TATGTCTATTTATTAAATGATAAATCTCAAGCAGTGAACGTCGTTGAGGTATACATTACTGAGGTTGAAAGACAATTAAACAGAAAGGTGAAAATCATAAGGTCTGATAGAGATGGTGAATATTATGGGCGATATGATGAATTAGGGCTCATTTGCCAAACTTCTGAAAGATGTGGGTGAGGCAAAATACATGATTGGAATAGAAATATTCCGGGATCGTTCACATGGAATGTTGGGTTTGTCTCAAAAAGCCTATATAGAAAAGATTTTAGAGAGATTTGGAATGGAAAAGTACTCATCAAGCCCAGTTTCCATTTAGAAAGGGGATAAATTAAGCCTTATGTAATGTCCAAAGAATGAATGGAAATGGAAAGAGATGGAGGGAATTCCATATTTGTATGCAGTTAGAAATTTAATGCATGCACAAACTTGTACAAGGCCAGATATCAGTTTTGCTACTGGAATGCCAGGAAGATATCAAAAGGAACCTGGATTGGATCACTGGAAAGCTGCAAAGAAAATAATGAGGTACTTGCAAGGAACAAAAGATCACATGCTCATATATAGGAGGTCTGAGAATCTTGAGGTTATTGGCTACTCAGATTCTGATTTTGCTGGATGTGTTGATGATCGAAAGGCCACATTGGCTACTTATTTATGCTTGCTAGAGGAGCCATATCATGGAAAAGTGGAAAAGAATCTATCATCGCTTCATCCACTATGAAGGCTGAATTTGTGGCATGCTATGAAGCCACACTTCAAGCTTTATGGTTGCGGAATTTTATTTCAGGGCTTGGTATTGTCGACACTATTGATCGGCCGCTGAAAATTTATTGTGATAACTTCGCAGCAGTTATCTTCTAAAAAAACGACAAGTACTCTAAAGGAGCAAAGCACATAAAACTTGTTGTTAAAGAAGAAGTTCATAAACAAAGAGTGTTTATAGAACAAATTAGTACTAACCTTATGACTGCCAATCCATTAACGAAAGGATAACCTCCAAAGACATTTATCGAACATACAAATAGAATGGGTCTTGACAATAATCCATAATGGTATGAATCGTGCTTTACTTATGATGATGTTTATGCTCTATTACACTTTGATATCAATAAACATGTTTCTGATTTTCCTTTCCTTATTATGATATGCATCGATGTGAATGAATATATATTTGTGACAGGACTAGTCTCAATTTGAAGAGACATTAAGTAGACTCTTATGATTGCCTCTTTTAAATACTATATTGAACAGATTATTTAATATTGTGGTACATGGATGGGACCGTGTCGTTGATCGTTTAAAATTAAAACCCTTGCAAGTGCACAAGGCAATTGTACTACAGTGAGTATGGAAAGGGTTGTCGAACCTCAGGGACGGATTAATATTCTACCAAATTCAAGAGAAAAGCAGCAGTTTTTAATTAATCTAGAGAAAAGCAATGAACTTTAATTAAACTAAGCTGAGATTAATCAATAGGAGAAGTACCAAGGCTTTGAATCCACCACAATAGACTAGTGTATCGTCTCTCTCTCTCTCTTTTGAATTCAGATTTCCAGTTGGCTAGTGTATTCCTCTCGGACATACACTTGTCAATTCAAATTATAGTGCCCTCCTCTCGGATGTAACACATAAATCTATTAAAACATGGAACTGTGATCTATCTCTCTCGAGTATAAACCAATGAGACTTTATTAATATGTAACACTTCAGAGCCCTCACGTTCCTCTCGGACACGCAAGTGCTCTTTCAGATTGAAATCCACAAAGATCCACTCTTGTCTCTCTCGAGTACAAAGAATAAACTCTAATGAATTAACTTTTATTGCATAACAAAGATTCATACACCAACTAGAATAAAAACATAATATGAGAGAAAGAAACAATACAACCAATCAGTTGGGTTTCATCTACGCCTTGGAAGAGAGTCTAGCCAAGCATGGGAAGAGAATCCATCAACAAGTTCTTCATCTTCTTCTTCTTCTTCTTCTTCTTCCTTTGCTCTAGCCTCCAAGGACTCCAAAAGAACTCAAAACTCTATTCTTGCATACCCAATACGTTCTCCCTTAAGGCATATATATAGGGGTGAAGGAAAACCCTCAAATCCCTTTCCAAATCCGAGTCAAAATAGGGTTAAATTGCGTTTTCCGTATGCACCGATCGATCGCCCGTATAGCACGATCGATCGCCTTGCGAACGTAGCCGAACGAAGCCGTTTTTCTTTGTTAATTGCTCCCGATCGATCGTATTGCGAACGATGACGGACGAAGCCGATCGATCGTTTTTACTGTCTTCAAAACTTTGCGCAAATCCAAAAATTCCAGTAGATACGGTCGATCGTTTGTGTGTCCGATCGATCGTATACAGGATCGATCGCGTAAAGGTTGCGATCGATCGTTTCTACTGTCTGGAAACTTTCAAATAGCTATAACTTTTTGCTCCGAACTCCGAATTGCGCGTGGTTGGTGGCGTTGGAAAGCTGACTCCTTGAACTTTCACATGAGACTTGAATCAGTCCAATCCGATATTTGTACACGGAGTTATGATAATTTGACCATTGAAGTCCGTTTTCGCCATATTTTTGCATCTTTGCTCTCATTTCCTACAAAACAAAAACTATATTAAAGTAGTAGTAATTCTAATCAAACACTAGCATAAATATAAGTTTAGGAGATAATAAAATGCATATTTCATGTATAGATCACACCCCCAAACCTAGATTTTGCTAGTCCCTAGCAAAACAAAACAAAATCAAATCAAATCAAACAAACTAAAGAACTAATGCATAAAAGTAAACACCACTTTCGTAGGGAACACGATTGTATTGAGCGTATGCAACAAGCCGTTAAACCTCTAGGTGTCCCTAGTAGGACGAGTGTTGTCTCGTGAGGGTTTGCAGCCATGCTACCCACAAACATGTATTTATTAAACTAATTAACCTAAGTTCAAAACAAAGCAAAAATAAAAACATTGTAAAAACAAGCAAACCTATTATCCCGATAAATACATACCACAATGCTTAAGAAAATCAACCACATGTACTTGGTTCATAATCAACAGGAATATAGAAGCCCTCAAGTAAGTGGTTTTATTCCACACTTTCATCTTGGAAATTTCTGCTCAAATATTATATAGCATGATAACATAAATAGTAGAAAGTGTAGAACATTGTAGCAATACAATCTAAATTTCTGTTTATACAGATCCAGTGTTACCCATTAACCAAAGAACATCAGAATCTACATAGTCATCGTAATCTTTAGGTTCATGATAGCACAGATCTGCGCGCCTCCTTCGGGTCCAACATTCTAGATTTGAGAGGATAATACACCACAGACTTTTTTTTTTTTTTTCTTTTTTTTTTTTTTTCGCTAGGACTGTGTAAGGCCTGACTTCAAGATGCTTAGGTTTAGCAATGACTAAGGCCAATGACTCCCAGCCAGTTGGCTTAGGGCATTAGGTACTAAGAGACCGCTTCGGGCCCGAGCATCAGCCTAAGTTAATCCTATAAAGTCAAGCAGCCCCTTTTTCTTTCATTTTGTTTTTATTTTTTCCATATTTTCATTTTCAGCACATATATTTTCAAGCACATCTTTATTTTGTCCAGGCTGTATTATACTCTCAACCTATTTCCGGTTCCAAACCCATGCCATAGCCAAGTAAATGGTCTATCATGATCTTTTAAGCTCAACAGATAACTACACATCATCCAATGACTATGACTAAAGACATCCCACTGTAAATTAGTAATCAACAAATTTCTAGATGGTATTACTTTATGTAACTAGTGTGTGTGAGTGAATTTTCTTAGTTCAAGCACCTGTTCCAAGAGGACTGTAACAGAAAGATATGCTCAGTTAAGTGTATCTATCCTCCAGCATACTTACTCACACTTCCAATGCAAATTAATCTCCTAAGAATTGTAACATGCATCATTACGGGATAAACTATCAAAACCTAAGAAAAAGTACTAACAAACAACCTAAAAAACTAATCAAATTTTTATGATTTTCAATTTTTAATTTTTTTTTTATACAAGTAATATTCCCTCCCCCAAACCTATTATGAACATTGTCCTCAATGTGAACAAAATATAGCATGACAATGAGCATATAACAAAGAAAATCAAATAAAGGAGAGAATACACCTGAATACGTGGGTTGCCTCCCACCAAGCGCTAAGTTTAACGTCTTCAGCCAGACGAAACTCCTTTAGTTCAACTTATCCAGGGTCTTTCAATCCCACGTTCAGGCCCTCAGTGGTCCTACTACACACATTAAAATTAATGAAAGAAGGAACAAATGAATCAGTGGGACAAAACCATGGGGGTGCACCATCCACCAGAGTATCAATCAGATGAACTGCGTAATAATCATCTGGTGGTGGATGTTGTTGTTGGGCATTAAAAACATTCAGTTTGACATTTAAATTTCCAAAAGACAATTTCAGCACCCCATCCCGACAGTTTATAATAGCATTGGATGTCGCCAGGAATGGACGTCCCAAAATTACTGGAATTTGACTACCAATGTTCGGTACAGGTTGTGTATCTAAGACAATAAAGTCCACAGGAAAGAAAAATTTGTCAACCTGTACCAAAACATCTTCAATAACACCACGTGGAGTTTTAATGGATCGGTCTGCAAGTTGTAGTGTTATTGTAGTCGATTTCAATTCCCCCAACCCAAGTTGCTCATACACAGAGTAAGGCAACAAATTTACACTCGCCCCCAAATCTAATAATGCCCTGTCAACAGTATGGTTCCCTATAACACATGAAATTGTTGGACATCCTGGGTCCTTATATTTCGGTGGAAGGTTATGTGTTAAGAGGGAACTCACCTGCTCGGTAAGGAAGACCTTTTTAGTCAAATTAGATTTAGCTTTTCGCTTTTGGGTACAAAGGTCTTTCAGGAATTTGGCATAGGCAGGGACCTGTTTTATTGCATCTAGCAAAGGGAGATTGACCTTCACCTGTTTAAACACCTCGAACATCTCCTCTATCTTATGATGAGATTTATTAAACGGGGAGGGTTTGTCTAGGCATTGTGGGAATGGTACCCTGGGAATATAAGATCTCTCTTTCTGGGCCTCGGGTTGATTATCCGATGGGGTTTTAGAACTAGTAGGTATGGCTTCGATGGAAGTTGGTTCTTTGTCTTCCTCATGGGAAGGTGTCTCACTCGAAGGGCCAACAATGAGATCCTGAACCCTGTTGTCAACTTGTTTACCGCTCCTCAAGGTGGTTATGGCTTGCACTTGTTCAGGAGGGTAATGGGAGGTCTCAGCTACAAACTGGCCTCGAGGGTTTTGCCGGGGTTGGCTCGGCAGGGTTCCTGCTTCTCTACGGTTCAGTGCTTGAGCTAGCTGTCCCAATTGGGTCTCGATCTTGGCAATAGATTGTGTATGAGAATGGACAAGCTGGGCCTGGGACTTTTGTTCAGTCGTCAGCTCAGTTAAAACCGTGAGCATGGTGGATTGGGTGGCCATTATTTGGCTCAGCTGGTCTTCAATGGTTGGTTTCTTATTAGATTGGCCAAATTGCGGGGCTGAGGATGGTTGGTATAGTTGAGGTTGGTTTTGAAATTCCTGTCTTCGGGCCTGATTAAAAGTAGGCCCTGGATTTGGTTGCCTCCAAGAAAAATTAGGGTGATCATGCCACCCAGGATTGTAAGTGTTAGAGTAAGGATTGTTGGCTCTGGGAAAAGTTTGTGCACTGTTGACATGCTCTTGTACTAAGTCTGGATACTGGAAGGCTGCAGGGCAGTCAACAATAGTGTGCATAGGGCTGGCACAGATGGTGCAGGCATCATGAGAGGTTGGGGTATAAGGTGGGGTCTGTGAGAACAACCTGTCAAATCTCTCAGTTAGGGATGCCACTTGGTGTTCTAGGTTTGTGGTTGCTTTAACATCATACATGCCTCCCCTTGAGGCACTCCTGCCAGGCATATGGCCTTCAGATCTATAGAGGGTGGCACTGTGTAGAGAGTTTTCGCTCAGGTCCTCTAGTAGATCCCAAGCATCATCCGGAGTCTTTTTCATAAATGTGCCTCCACAGGAGGCGTCTATTAAGGTTTTATGCTGATCGCACACACCCTCATGAAATCTCTGTACTAATTGCCACTTGGGCACATCATGGTGGGGACAGGACCGGAGTAGGGCTTTCATCCTCTCCCAGCTTTCATGGAATTGTTCATTAGGTATCTGGGTGAAAGTGATGATTTCATGGCGGATCTTATTGGTCCGCCCCACAGGAAGGTATTTCTTGAGGAATTCGGCTTGAAGTTCCTCCCAAGTGGAAATAGAGTTGTGCTCAAGGGAGTACAGCCATTCCTTGGCCCTATCTTTTAAGGTGAAGGGGAACAACCTAAGGCGCACCTGGTCATCCGATAATGTAAGTTTGAATGTGGTGTTAACCTCCAAGAAATTTTGGAGATGCCTATAAGGATTCTCATTAAGTTGGCCGTGATAAGTGGGCAGCATTTGGATGATGTTTGGCTTGATTTCAAAATTGGCTACGGTAGCAGGTAGTAGGATACAGGAAGGGGAGGTGTAGGCTGTTGGACGGTAGTAATCTTGCAGGGTTCGGGCATGGGGGATTAATGGATCCTGGTTTAGACCAGTACCATCCCCGAGGTTCATGTTGTTCGCCATATGTTGGATTTCAGGAATTGATTGTCTAGGAGTTCTCAAAATTCTGTAGAGTCGCTCAGGATCAGGGTCAAAGGCTAGGTCGGGGTTCAGGGAACGACGACCATGCATGCACAAATAAAATCAAGCAAAACCTGTGCAGTCCTAATAGCGACAACTAGCAAACATCAACCCTAGATAGCGACAACTAGCAACCTAATAGCGACAACTAGCACGTCATGCAATCCCACAAAGAAAAGGAAAACACCAAGCACCCAAATTTATTCTAAAAGAGGGTTAAGAGAGTGCAAACAGTGGGAAGGGATGGCCCTTCCAACGATGACGAAAATCTGCGTCCTCTCTTAATCCTGCAAAAAGGAAGAAGAATGAAATTACGCTACTGAGAGTAAATCTAAATTTAATGAAACTACTCTAAAACTAACTATGCTAAGAATTTAGTAAACTATTGTGCCGTCCCCGGCAACGGCGCCAAAAACTTGATCGTTTAAAATTAAAACCCTTGCAAGTGCACAAGGCAATTGTACTACAGTGAGTATGGAAAGGGTTGTCGAACCTCAGGGACGGATTAATATTCTACCAAATTCAAGAGAAAAGCAGCAGTTTTTAATTAATCTAGAGAAAAGCAATGAACTTTAATTAAACTAAGCTGAGATTAATCAATAGGAGAAGTACCAAGGCTTTGAATCCACCACAATAGACTAGTGTATCGTCTCTCTCTCTCTCTTTTGAATTCAGATTTCCAGTTGGCTAGTGTATTCCTCTCGGACATACACTTGTCAATTCAAATTATAGTGCCCTCCTCTCGGATGTAACACATAAATCTATTAAAACATGGAACTGTGATCTATCTCTCTCGAGTATAAACCAATGAGACTTTATTAATATGTAACACTTCAGAGCCCTCACGTTCCTCTCGGACACGCAAGTGCTCTTTCAGATTGAAATCCACAAAGATCCACTCTTGTCTCTCTCGAGTACAAAGAATAAACTCTAATGAATTAACTTTTATTGCATAACAAAGATTCATACACCAACTAGAATAAAAACATAATATGAGAGAAAGAAACAATACAACCAATCAGTTGGGTTTCATCTACGCCTTGGAAGAGAGTCTAGCCAAGCATGGGAAGAGAATCCATCAACAAGTTCTTCATCTTCTTCTTCTTCTTCTTCTTCTTCCTTTGCTCTAGCCTCCAAGGACTCCAAAAGAACTCAAAACTCTATTCTTGCATACCCAATACGTTCTCCCTTAAGGCATATATATAGGGGTGAAGGAAAACCCTCAAATCCCTTTCCAAATCCGAGTCAAAATAGGGTTAAATTGCGTTTTCCGTATGCACCGATCGATCGCCCGTATAGCACGATCGATCGCCTTGCGAACGTAGCCGAACGAAGCCGTTTTTCTTTGTTAATTGCTCCCGATCGATCGTATTGCGAACGATGACGGACGAAGCCGATCGATCGTTTTTACTGTCTTCAAAACTTTGCGCAAATCCAAAAATTCCAGTAGATACGGTCGATCGTTTGTGTGTCCGATCGATCGTATACAGGATCGATCGCGTAAAGGTTGCGATCGATCGTTTCTACTGTCTGGAAACTTTCAAATAGCTATAACTTTTTGCTCCGAACTCCGAATTGCGCGTGGTTGGTGGCGTTGGAAAGCTGACTCCTTGAACTTTCACATGAGACTTGAATCAGTCCAATCCGATATTTGTACACGGAGTTATGATAATTTGACCATTGAAGTCCGTTTTCGCCATATTTTTGCATCTTTGCTCTCATTTCCTACAAAACAAAAACTATATTAAAGTAGTAGTAATTCTAATCAAACACTAGCATAAATATAAGTTTAGGAGATAATAAAATGCATATTTCATGTATAGATCAGTCGTCTAAAGACATAGAACCGCCATGACTCATATTAGTAGTTTGATTAATCATAGTCTTATGTGACCAATTTGAATGGATAATTTTGTGCACCTTATGTTGTCTTGTTATTATTATGATGTAATTATCATTCGGACCAAGTGGGAGAATGTAAGTAATTCCCTAATTATCCTTAAGTGGTCCCACGTAATAACTAATGAAATTACAAGACTAGTTGTCCTAATTTTAATTAGTTAAGGGATTAAAAGTAATAACCACTTGATAGACGTGGTTACTTAAGTATAAATAGAGGAGTTGGTCCTCTCTCCGCCCATAGAGATTAACCATACGATAGAAATTCCATCTAAAGAAGGAGATCGTCAGAAAGATTAGGGCAAGGGAGAGAAACCTCTTCTCATCATTTTTGTAATGGATTCAGGCAGGGACGGACCTACGTGTAACCTATGGGGGTCAGATGACCCCATAGGTTTCTATAATTTCCCTATAGATTATATATACATTTTATATATATTTTTATAAATAGGCTTAATTCCCTTACCTGACCCCAGTCTCAAAATGGCCTGACCCCTGTCCCTGAAAATCCTGGGTCCGCCCCTGGATTAAGGTACGCTCTATTACTAATGATGATGTTGTATGTTAATTAAGATTACTTACATTTCAATCTATACAATTAATGTGGGACAGAGGGAGTATGTATGCATTTGTGTCTTTTGAAAATAAGAAGCTTGAAATGAGAAGTTTTTGTTTTTGTTGCTAAACTCACCTAATGTGGTGGGAAATTGTTTTACCTTTTTCATGGTTTGGACAGTTGCTGGTTTTCATTTCGGACAGTTAATGTGGGACAGAGATGTGATGTTAGTATGCATTTGTGTCTTTTGAAAATGAGAAGCTTTGAAATGAAAAGTTTTTTGTCATTGTCTCTAAATTGATGTAATATGGTGGGAAATTGTTTACGTTATGCATGGTTTGGACAGTGCTGCTTCCAATCCGTACAATTAATGTGGGACAGAGTGAGTATGCTAGTGTGCATTTGTGTCTTCTGAAAATAAAAAGCTTTGAAATCAAAATTGTCTCTAAATTGATGCAATATGGTGGGAAATTGTTTACGTATATGCATGGCTTGGACAATGCTGGTTTTCAATCAGGACAATTACTGTGGGATCAAGGGAGTAATCTAGTAGCTTTGAAATGAAAAGTTTTTGCTTTTGTCTCTAAATTGATTTAATACGGTGGAAAATTGTTGTACGTTTATGCATGGTATTGGCCGATGTTTATGATTTTAATATGGTGGGAATCATAAACATCTGTTTTCCACGAAAAGCTCCTCTGTGAGAACACCGGCCAAAGCCAGAAAGTCATCGAGGGTGGGAATCTGCCCTTCCCCTGTGCTTTGTCGGAGGCCTGACTATTTGCTAAACCTGTCCCCTCCTGGAAAGCAGGGTGCTTTCCTCTCGCTCAGCCTATATTCTCAGATGAGGCGGAGCACAGGAACCCAGGGAGCTTTCCTTTTGCTCCGCCTCTATTTTCATTCACCGGAGCTCCGGTGGGTGGCGGCTGCTTTGTTGCAGAAAGAGAAGGGGCGGAGCATAGGAAAGTTATATGTTTCGCCCTACGACGACCACTGCTTTGACGCACGAAGGGGTGTCGACTATTCCAGCAGGTGCAAAGGAGTTTTTCCACCGCCCCTCTAGCCTGCCCAGGCATGGAGGAGGAGCTTTGCTCCGGGATTGGCCACGATGGGTTTGGGGTGAAGAGGAAAGGCAAGTGGGTCCCACGAGTTGCCCCATGGGATTGCCACACAAGGCACGTGAGCTCTACCGTGATAATCTCGTCTGCTGCCGTATAGCACCACTCGGGAAGTGGTGGGACATTCAAATATACAAAGGGGGATTACGGTTTAGGGTTACGAATTAAAACTTGGGTGAGATTGATTTCAGTAGATACTTCTTGGGTTCATTATACAGGTAGCTGTTCTTCTTTTCCTTCAAATCTTTGATCGTTTTGCTGACTTACTCCTGCTCAATTTTTGTGTTCTTGTGATATAAAGAAATGGGTGGAGGCGAGCAGAAGAGACTCTACAGAAGTATCTGCGTTTTCTGTGGGGGCAATCCCGGATTAAACCCTGCCTTCAGAAAAGCAGCTGCTGATCTTGGGAAAGAGATGGTAATCCTACGCCCTCAGACTCTTATTTGATGAGAAAGATGAAGAGATTAATCATTTGTTCCGTGTAAATGGCAGGTTGAGAGAAAGATCGATTTGATCTATGGTGGTGGAGGCCTTGGACTGATGGGTTGTATCTCTGAGGTTGTCTACAATGGCGGCGGCTATGTTCTTGGGTACTCTGTAGAATGGTCTTTTGATGTTATTTCCCATTTCATTGGAAGTTCTTAATTTGCTTAGAATCGATTTCTATCATGTTTTGCTTACCATTTTTTGTTCTTACCATTCTGTTGACAGCATTATTCCAAAGGCCCTTATGACCCAAGAGGTAAGAAGATTATCTGTGTTATTTTGTGGGTTGTTGCTGAATTTTGTCTGGAGATTTCTAATATCGACATGGTAAAGCACAAATTTTGTCTGGTAGATTTCAGGGGAGCCGGTTGGTGAAGTAAAAATTGTAGGAGATATGCATGAAAGGAAGTCGGAAATGGCCAGATTGGCTGATGCTTTCATTGCCCTTCCAGGTCTCTTGACTTCCTCCTCTTAAGTAATTTCAAGTCAAAATTTCAGTTTGTAATGAAATTTCTAGCATTCGAATATTTCAGTAACAATGATGACAATGCTAATTACATTTCCAGGTGGGTATGGAACCATGGAAGAACTAATGGAGATGATCACATGGTGTCAACTAGGCATTCACGACAAACCAGTGAGTTTTATGCTTTTCTTTGATTTCTGATCGACTTAAGTTTTTATGGGTTTGCTAATCATCCAGCTCCTTTTTGTTTTGCTTGTTTTAAGCATGTTCAAACGTATGGAAATTGACACGTAAGACAATAATTGCATATAATATGAAATCTCTACAACATAGTGTAGACATAGTTGAGAGAATTAAACAGAATTTGAAATTAACACTTACAACACTAATCACAGATTATGAAATCACTACGACATAGTGTAGATTTAGTTGAGAGAATTAAACATAATTACAAAGGAAATCAAATTGAAAATTGATGGGTGCAACATGTTGTGAATAGGTAGGCATTTTGAATGCAGACGGGTATTACAATGGATTACTAGCTCTGTTTGACAAAGCCACGGAAGAATGCTTCGTAGGGAAAACCGCCAGACAGATTGTTGTTTCGGCAGGGACAGCTGATGAGCTCCTTAACAAATTAGAGGTCTGTAAGCTGAAAATTCGTCTTTATCCAATGGAAAACCTATAGACATTGCATTGCTGTTGGTATGCAGGGAATTGCACCATTCCATGACACAATTGCGTCCAGGGACAGTTGGATAGCCAAGCAGCTGGAGCCGGCTGCAACTACAAACAGCCCAACTACCTAATCCATTTCAGCATTCACATGCATGATGTGATTCACTTGAACTGTCCTAGCTCTAGAATTTGGCTGAAGTGCCTTGTTCTGTGGCATATTCGTGGAATTTGCAGCTACATGATTTATTTCCGTATGTTTTTGTTTTGTTTTAGAGAGAGCATCTATTAAGTAATCTTGTTATGATCGAGGACATCAGTAATTTTGTTTTGAGTCTGATGTGGAAGGACTAAAGATGTGAGCGTGCATTGCCATTCTTTCTTCTAAAGATAGAACAGAGAATGTGAGTCCAAATGAGGCGGCTCAAGCAGCTTATCAACTTTCTCTATGAAAGAGAGAATCTTTGAGTTCTTAACTAATTAGCTGCTTTATCTTTTCTTCTTTACTGGTTTGAGAGGGGTTTGCCCACACCACATCAATTTTACGATTCAGTCACAACCTCAACCCAGTTTGAGTGGCTGATTGCATCCTCAAAAGAATGGCTGATAGAATCTGTTATTCTGAAGTTTTAGAGCGAAGGTGATCCCTTCTGAAGTCCTCGTCAAGTTACATGATTTGGCCTTGTGCAACCCTACCTTTGCCCTGTGCTATTTCGTTCACCAAACTTAGAGATGCATTAGCCAAGACAAGGTCTTGATGCAAATTAGCTTTTTTGTAGCTTGTCAATGGCGAGCAACGACTGCACATTGTATTTGGTATGAGTTCTTAGCAAAGTCAAGTGTTTTCTATTTAATTCTCTTGAGTAGAAGTTTCTACTGTCAATTGCAAGCAGAGAGATTTATGATGTGCCGTGTACAGAAGATAGCCTTCTTTACAAATGACAGACTATTTGTCATGCCCTTACCCGAGCCAGTTGTGGCTTGCTTCGATGCCAGATGGGGCATGCTTCGAAACAGGTGGGCATCATCCTCTCCCACCCTCCTTGCCAACACCTGCATGCATATCCCTTTTCAAACCCAACCAGTGGAAAGAAAGAGGAAGCAGCGCCTTGTGTTTGGGTGGTGACCTCCGGTGACTCCCGGTGAACCTCCAGCATCCAGCGAAGTCTGACAACTCCGGCAACCACGGACAGCACCTGTGACGATGGCAACCCCGACGAGCTCGAGCGTCCGGTGACGACGCCGGCGACGACTGCGAGCTTCGGCGACGACGATTCCGGCAACTTTGGCAGCTCCGGCGACGCGAGGTAGGATCTCATACCCACTCAGCATGTTTGGTTTCTGCTCAATTTGTTTTAGTCAGTGGGCGATGAGGACACCGGAGGAGGAAACGGCGCCGACACAGTTCAGGCCGCACGGCGCCGGTCCGTAGGAGGATGAAGTTCATGGGGCTGCTGGGGGGTCGTGGGATGTCTCACCACCAGTGACGACCGAGATGGCAACGACGGCGGCCGAAAAGTACCGCCTTTGCGGTCGCCTGGGTTGCAAAGGTGGAGAATGAGATAGGGTCCGGCGGCGAGCTGCGGCGGCAAGGGCCGTCGTCGCTCAAGCCGCCAGAAAGAGGAAAGGAGGATAGGAGGGAAGATGTGTCGGCTGGCTAATGGTAGCGCGACGGCGGCCGTCGTGACGGCCGCCACTCTCAGACGACCAAACTGGTCGTCTTGAGGAAGACGACCGGTTTGGTCCAAATACATGCTAGACCGGGGAATTCCGAACCGAACCACCAAACCGAACCGAACCCGGTTCGGTAATATTTAACCAAACCCGGTTCGGTCCATGATCAGACCGAATCCGGTCTGATAAATTACTCGGTTCAGGCAGACCGAACCCGGTTCGGTCCAGTTATAAATCGAACCGGTTCAACAATAAACCCGGTTCGTAAACCGGTTTAGATTTTGAACTGCCGGTGGACCTTAACCGACAGTTAAAATCTGTTTATAACTGACGGTCACGCTTGACCGTCTGTGTATTTGCGTGCAGTGTGGTACATACAGAGCCAGTGTGGTATATAGGCTCCTGTTACTAATTTTGGGCTATTTATTAAATAATTTCAAGCCCTAATTGGCATGTTAATGGTACATGGTTGTGATGTGATAGTATTAAGGGCCTTAGTCCCTTATGTTGTGATGACAGATAGCTAAAGATTTAAATGTAAAGAAAAACCCGACTAATAAACCTAGATGGTTTAGAGACATAATCATTTTATGGAAGATAATAAAATGATGATTTGAGGGCTGAGCTTGAGGGTTGGGAAGAACCTAATCAAGATAAAGACTAAAATGCCCTTGGGATTGGGAGTCTGTGTATGAGTGTGAGTGACTTCCGATCAAGCGACCGAATGACTATTAAGTCAAAGGTCAGGCTATCTGTTGAGCTATTAAGCCAACAATTGTGAATAGTGTGTGATGGATTCATACTGGTAATACTGTGATACCTATTAAGGATCACAAGGAATAGATGGGAATGGTGTTGCATCTTCCGACTGGTGGAAGCTCTGCCGTTTGTACCTCTCTATGGATTTTAGAGAGCATTCACATCTTCCGACTGGTGGAAGCTCTGTGTTATGGTACCTAATAAGGACCAACGTCTATTGGCCAGGCTTAAGCTGTTATATCTCTCTATGGATTTTAGAGAGAACAATGATATGTTATTTTGGCCATGTTTGCATCTTTCTATGGATTTTAGAAAGAGAGTATTACATACTTTATTGGCCAGGCTTAAGCTGTTACCTCTCCTCTATGGATTTTAGAGACAACGTGCTTATTCTCTATGGATTTTAGAGAAAGCCATACATCCTGAGCCTTAGTTGCCAGGTGGTTTACTGTGCACAACATCGGAGACGTTAGCATCCTAGAAGGCTGCGTTTCCCGACCCACATCGAGTCTAGGAGCTGATGTGGAGCCAGACCCTTCCGACGGTCATACCTTCCAAGGTAAGGAATGGGCGAGGCAGTCACCCTTGAGAAATTCAGGGCGTGCCGTGATTACCGGTATTAACCGGAATGATAGTCACGGTGTTTTCGTGCTGTCTGTCATGTAGGTATGACATTCAGTGAGTCTGTCTATGGGACAAAGACGTAATGATTGAACTTGAACGTGGGAAGCAATAAAAGACTTGCTTGAAAGATTAATAAAAGATTCAAGTGGAATCCTGTAATAGGTTGCATAATATGTTAATGCAAATCCTAATTTGATGTGATGATGACTGTGTTATGGTATCCCACTGAGTATTTTTATACTCAGCATCCTTATGTGATGTAGGTGCTGCTGTGGAAGAGTGACTTCACGTGGCACTTGGGAGCCTGGTGGTGAGGACGTTCCGAGTTCGTAGTATATCTCCTACTACAGGTTTGTCCTAGATTTGTATTAAGGCGCGAGCGCTGACTATTTCTAGTTTATTTTGAGATGGACGACAGACTTGCACTTAGAGGACTTGCTTTAGTTTAATCGACTTTGCATCTTGTATTAATATATGTATATATGGTTTTGTATCCATATTTGTGAACCCCAGTTATCACGGCCTAGATGCTTAGTCGAAAATTTTTCATCGAAAGATTTATCGCTTAGAGGAACAATCCTCGAGTTTTCCGCTACCACTCTGATTTAAAAATAGTTTCTAAAACCCGGGCCGTGACAGTTGGTATCAGAGCATAACCTTTATTTGCAAGTCTAGAAGTCCTCTTAGGATATATCTAGTTATAGTTGTGGTTGTGAGTAGAAGTAGTGAACAGTGTTCTCATCCTGTAGGTTTAGATGGCACCTCGTAAGAGAAACATCCGGATGCTGAAAATTTCGGATATTGGCAGAATTAAAGATAAAGAATGCCAGGTAGAAGAATCTCTACCTCCTCAACAGATCTCCCGTGAGGAGTCCACGGAAAGCAGTGGGGGACAACGGGAAACCTTCCATGGCGCGTCGTCATCTAACTTGGGAGGTGACGGCGATGGAGATGTAATGGAAATGATTAGGGGTCTAGCACAAACAGTGCAAGCTCAGGTGAAACATCGTCCTGACGCCAGGAAGAAAGCAGAGAAAGAAAAGATAGCTCATCTTAAATTGTTCCAGGGAATGGCTCCAGCTTTCACAGGGAAAGAAACTCCGGAAAAGGCTGGGAGTTGGGTAAAAGCTATCGAGAAGATTTTTGAATCTATCTCAGCGGAAGATGATAGTAAAGTTCGAATGGCGACTTTTGTTTTGACAGAAAATGCTGATCATTGGTGGAGTTCTGCCAAGCGCACCTTCTTTAAAGATCGGAAGGTTGAAGAGATTTCCTGGGAGGAATTTCTAAAAGTTTTTAATGGGAAATATTTTCCTAGCCACGTTCGGAAAGAGAAGATGCGGGAATTCTTGGGTCTTAGGCAAGGAAATATGACCGTGCAGGAGTATGACAATAAGTTTGTAGAGTTGGAGCATTTCACCACCAAGATGGAGGATGATTGTGAAAGAATGGAGAAGTTCATTTATGGACTTAGAACTGGGCTGCGAGAGAAAGTCATGGGAGCCCGAACTACATCTTTTGCTGACGCTGTGGAGCAGGCGTATATTTTTGAGAAGAACCAGGACAGGAATAGAGAGGAGCAGAAAGCCAATGCTGGAATAGCAAAGAATGATTTTGAACCAAAAGCTAAAAGATTTAGAACTGATGTTGGGAGTAGCAAATTTGGTCAGGGACATAATTTTCAGAGTAGACAGAAGAGGGGTTTTGAGCCGAGGCGAAAAAGCTCAGGACAGTCTAATGCTGGTCAGCAGAGGCCATTTTTCCAGAGACCACAACCTCAACCTCAAGGGGCAAGTGGTCCGTCAGAGTGCTACTCTTGTGGAAAGATTCACCCAGGGCAGATGTGTGAGGCAAAGGATCGCATCTGCTTTTTCTGCCATAAAAAGGGGCACATTGCCAGGTTTTGCCCTGAAAAGCAAAAGATTGCACAGTAAGGTGAAAGCAGTAGGCATGCACAGGCTCGTGTTTACTCAATTACTTCTGAGGATGCTCAAAAGAATGCAGTTGTGGGAGGTACAGTTTCTATTTACGACTTGGGTGTAAAAGTGTTAATTGACCCCGGTGCAACTCATTCTTTTGTATCGGGTGTGTGTACTTTAAGTTTAAACCACCCTTGTAGCATGCTAGATTCACCTTTACTTGTCATGACCCCTGTTGGTGACATTATTAGAGTAAGTGAGTGTCTTCTAGGAGTACCTATCCGTTTTGGAGATAAGTATCTTCCAGCTGATCTTGTCTTGTTAGACATGATTGACTTTGATGTAATCCTAGCGATGGATTGGCTTTCTGTATATACTGCATTAGTGGATTGCAGGAAGAAAAGAGTAACCCTTACCATCCCTGGGAAGGAATCTTTTATTTTTCAAGGAGTGAAGTCAGAAGATAATGCATGCATAATCTCAGCCTTGAAGGCACATAAGCTTCTTATGAAGGGATGTGCTGCCTATCTAGCAAGTGTGATCACCTTGGAATCAGCGCAACCAAAGTTGGAAGATATACCGGTAGTGTCTCAGTTTTCTGATGTGTTTCCTGAAGAACTACCTGGTCTACCTCCTAGAAGAGAAGTTGACTTCACAATAGAGTTATGCCCTGGAGCAACACCAATGTCCAAGGCACCGTATAGGATGGCTCCAGCGGAGTTGAATGAATTAAAGAAGCAATTGCAGGAGTTGCTCAACAAAGGATTTATTCGTCCAAGTGTCTCGCCTTGGGGAGCACCAATTTTGTTTGTCAAAAAGAAGGATGGTTCACTCCGATTCTGCATCGATTATAGGATGTTGAACAAGGTGACTGTTAAAAATAAATACCCCTTGCCTCGGATAGATGATCTATTCGACCAGTTGCATTCAGCCAAAGTTTTCTCTCGAATTGACCTTCGCTCAGGCTATCATCAGTTGAGGATTCGAGATGAAGACATCCCTAAGACTGCCTTTAGGACCAGGTATGGTCATTATGAATTCTTAGTAATGCCCTTTGGAGTAACCAATGCACCTGCAACCTTTATGGATTTGATGAACCGAATTTATCATCCTTGGTTAGACCAGTTTGTCATTGTCTTCGTAGATGACATCCTTATCTACTCGTCATCCTTCGAGGACCATGCAAAGCATTTGGAGCGAGTATTAGATGTGTTGAGAGGACATCAGTTGTATGCCAAGTTTAGCAAGTGTAACTTTTGGCTAGAAAGCGTTAACTTCCTAGGGCATATTATTTCAAAGGATGGCATATCTGTTGATCCGTCTAAGGTCGAGGCTATAGTCAATTGGGATAGACCAAAAACAGTCACCGAGATTAGAAGTTTTCTGGGTTTGGTAGGGTATTATAGACGATTCATCGAAGGTTTCTCTACTATTGCCCTACCTTTGACCAAATTGACAAGGAAAGATGTGAAGTTTATATGGGATGAAAAGTGTGAAAACAGTTTCTTGGAGTTGAAGAACAGATTAACTAGTGCACCAATTCTTACTCTTCCTTCAGGAGAAGGGGGTTTAGTGGTGTACAGTGATGCTTCTGGAAAAGGCTTAGGTTGTGTACTCATGCAGCATGGCAAAGTTGTGGCTTATGGCTCAAGACAACTAAAGCCAC
Source organism: Houttuynia cordata (assembly GCA_039654745.1). Lineage (NCBI taxonomy): Eukaryota > Viridiplantae > Streptophyta > Magnoliopsida > Piperales > Saururaceae > Houttuynia > Houttuynia cordata. The sequence goes on along the minus strand of CM077503.1, from coordinate 42,006,679 downwards.
ATGAGAGAAACTACCCAACACATGACCTAGAGCTAGCTGCAGTAGTGTTTGCATTGAAGTTGTGGAGGCACTATCTCTATGGTGTGCAGTTTGAAGTCTTTACAGATCATCAAAGCTTGAAATATATTTTCTCTCAGAGAGATCTGAATTTAAGGCAAAGGCGTTGGCTCGAGTATATCAAGGATTACGACTTCTCTATAGCTTACCACCCTGGTAAAGCTAATGTGGTGGCAGATGCACTTAGTAGAAAGTCAGAAACCCTTGCTGCCTTTATGATGATCAAAGAATGAGAATTACTAGAATCTATGGCAAGCCTACACATAGAACCATCATCCAAAGGAGGGAAGTCTTTTATGGCCAACTTTGTGGTACAATCTGGAATTGTTGAGAAGATTATTGTAGCGCAGGCAACGGATCCAGAAGTCCAGAATTTACTCAAAAGGACAGGTTCTGTTAGAGGAGCTGATGGGGGTATTCGATTCAACGGTCGATTAGTAGTCCCAGCTGTCTCAGAACTGCGCAGAGAATTATTAAATGAAGCTCATCATTCCAAGTATACCATCCATCCAGGTGGAACAAAGATGTTCAAAGATTTGAAGCGTAACTTCTGGTGGGATGGAATGAAGAAGGATATTGGCCAGTTTGTAGCCAGATGTCTCACTTGTCAGCAAGTTAAAGCAGAACACCAGCGACCTGGAGGACTTTTGCAGCCACTAGAGATTCCGCAATGGAAGTGGGAACATATCACCATGGATTTTGTAGTAGGCTTACCTCCTACCCAGAAGAAGCATAATGCTATTTGGGTGATAGTAGATCGGCTGACCAAGTCTGCACACTTCTTACCAATTCGGTGGAAGCAGACTCCGGAAAGTTTGACTCAACTCTATATCCGAGAAATTGTAAGATTGCATGGTGCCCCTCTCTCCATAGTGTCTGATAGGGATCCTAGATTCACGTCACGTTATTGGAGGAGTATACAAGATTCTTTGGGCACTGCACTCAATTTCAGCACAGCGTATCACCCTCAGTCTGATGGACAATCAGAAAGGACGATTCAGACCTTGGAGGACATGCTTAGAGCATGTGTGTTGGATTGGAAAGGTAATTGGGATGACCATTTACCCTTAATTGAATTTGCCTACAACAACAGCTACCAATCTAGTATTGAAATGGCTCCATATGAAGCTCTCTATGGACGTCCCTGTAGATCTCCAACTTGTTGGAATGAAGTTGGTGAGAAAGTTATGATCAAGTCAGAGATGCTTCAGCTGTGCGCTGACAAGGTGAAATTCATTCGAGAAAATCTTCGGTTGGCTCAGGAGCGACAGAAACACTATGCAAACAGAAGGCGTAGAGATCTTGAGTTTAAGACTGGTGACCATGTGTTCTTGAAGGTCTCACCCACACGTGGGGTTTTACGTTTTGGAAAGAAAGGAAAATTGAGTCCTCGGTTTGTAGGTCCTTTTGAAATCCTTGAACGGATTGGTAACTCAGCTTATCGACTTGCTTTGCCTCCCAATCTGGATCAGGTACATAACGTGTTTCATGTCTCGCAGTTGAGAAAGTATTGTCGGGATGATGCACATGTGGTTGACTATTCCATGCTGGAATTAAAACCTGACTTGACCTATGAGGTAAAGCCGATCAGGATTAAGGATCGAAGAAATCAAGTACTCAGGAATAGAGTGATTCCCTTAGTCCTAGTTCAGTGGTGCAATGATAAGTTTGAGGAACTCACTTGGGAAACGGAAAAAGAAATGCAGCGTGCTTACCCAGAGTTATTTGAAGAAGAATCTACCTGAATTTTGAGGACAAAATTCTTTTAAGGAGGGAAGAATGTCATGCCCTTACCCGAGCCAGTTGTGGCTTGCTTCGATGCCAGATGGGGCATGCTTCGAAACAGGTGGGCATCATCCTCTCCCACCCTCCTTGCCAGCACCTGCATGCATATCCCTTTTCAAACCCAACCAGTGGAAAGAAAGAGGAAGCAGCGCCTTGTGTTTGGGTGGTGACCTCCGGCGACCCCCGGTGAACCTCCAGCGTCCAGCGAAGTCCGACAACTCCGGCAACCACGGACAGCACCTGCGACGATGGCAACCCCGACGAGCTCGAGCGTCCGGTGACGACGCCGGCAACGACTGCGAGCTTCGGCGACGACGATTCCGGCAACTTTGGCAGCTCCGGCGACGCGAGGTAGGATCTCATACCCACTCAGCATGTTTGGTTTCTGCTCAATTTGTTTTAGTCAGTGGGCGATGAGGACACCGGAGGAGGAAACGGCGCCGACACAGTTCTGGCCGCACGGCGCCGATCCGTAGGAGGATGAAGTTCATGGGGCTGCTGGGGGGTCGTGGGATGTCTCACCACCAGTGACGACCGAGATGGCAATGACGGCGGCCGAAAGGTACCGCCTTTGCGGTCGCCTGGGTTGCAAAGGTGGAGAATGAGATAGGGTCCGGCGGCGAGCTGCGGCGGCAAGGGCCGTCGTCGCTCAAGCCGCCAGAAAGAGGAAAGGAGGATAGGAGGGAAGATGTGTCGGCTGGCTGATGGTAGCGCGACGGCGGCCGTCGTGACGGCCGCCACTCTCAGACGACCAAACTGGTCGTCTTGAGGAAGACGACCGGTTTGGTCCAAATACATGCTAGACCGGGGAATTCCGAACCGAACCACCAAACCGAACAGAACCCGATTCGGTAATATTTAACCAAACCCGGTTCGGTCCATGATCAGACCGAACCCGGTCTGATAAATTACTCAGTTCAGGCAGACCGAACCCGGTTCGGTCCAGTTATAAATCGAACCGGTTCAACAATAAACCCGGTTCGTAAACCGGTTTAGATTTTGAACTGCCGGTGGACCTTAACCGACAGTTAAAATCTGTTTATAACTGACGGCCAGGCTTGACCGTCTGTGTATTTGCGTGCAGTGTGGTACATACAGAGCCAGTGTGGTATATAGGCTCCTGTTACTGATTTTGGGCTATTTATTAAATAATTTCAAGCCCTAATTGGCATGTTAATGGTACATGGTTGTGATGTGATAGTATTAAGGGCCTTAGTCCCTTATGTTGTGATGACAGATAGCTAAAGATTTAAATGTAAAGAAAAACCCGACTAATAAACCTAGATGGTTTAGAGACATAATCATTTTATGGAAGATAATAAAATGATGATTTGAGGGCTGAGCTTGAGGGTTGGGAAGAACCTAATCAAGATAAAGACTAAAATGCCATTGGGATTGGGAATCTGTGTATGAGTGTGAGTGACTTCCGATCAAGCGACCGAATGACTATTAAGTCAAAGGTCAGGCTATCTGTTGAGCTATTAAGCCAACAATTGTGAATAGTGTGTGATGGATTCATACTGGTAATACTGTGATACCTATTAAGGATCACAAGGAATAGATGGGAATGGTGTTGCATCTTCCGACTGGTGGAAGCTCTGCCGTTTGTACCTCTCTATGGATTTTAGAGAGCATTCACATCTTCCGACTGGTGGAAGCTCTGTGTTATGGTACCTAATAAGGACCAACGTCTATTGGCCAGGCTTAAGCTGTTATATCTCTCTATGGATTTTAGAGAGAACAATGATATGTTATTTTGGCCATGTTTGCATCTTTCTATGGATTTTAGAAAGAGAGTATTACATACTTTATTGGCCAGGCTTAAGCTGTTACCTCTCCTCTATGGATTTTAGAGACAACGTGCTTATTCTCTATGGATTTTAGAGAAAGCCATACATCCTGAGCCTTAGTTGCCAGGTGGTTTACTGTGCACAACATCGGAGACGTTAGCATCCTAGAAGGCTGTGTTTCCCGACCCACATCGAGTCTAGGAGCTGATGTGGAGCCAGACCCTTCCGACGGTCATACCTTCCAAGGTAAGGAATGGGCGAGGCAGTCACCCTTGAGAAATTCAGGGCGTGCCGTGATTACCGGTATTAACCGGAATGATAGTCACGGTGTTTTCGTGCTGTCAGTCATGTAGGTATGACATTCAGTGAGTCTGTCTATGGGACAAAGACATAATGATTGAACTTGAACGTGGGAAGCAATAAAAGACTTGCTTGAAAGATTAATAAAAGATTCAAGTGGAATCCTGTAATAGGTTGCATAATATGTTAATGCAAATCCTAATTTGATGTGATGATGATTGTGTTATGGTATCCCACTGAGTATTTTTATACTCAGCATCCTTATGTGATGTAGGTGCTGCTGTGGAAGAGTGACTTCACGTGGCACTTGGGAGCCTGGTGGTGAGGACGTTCCGAGTTCGTAGTATATCTCCTACTACAGGTTTGTCCTAGATTTGTATTAAGGCGCGAGCGCCGACTATTTCTAGTTTATTTTGAGATGGACGACAGACTTGCACTTAGAGGACTTGCTTTAGTTTAATCGACTTTGCATCTTGTATTAATATATGTATATATGGTTTTGTATCCATATTTGTGAACCCCAGTTATCACGGCCTAGATGCTTAGTCGAAAATTTTTCATCGAAAGATTTATCGCTTAGAGGAACAATCCTCGAGTTTTCCGCTACCACTCTGATTTAAAAATAGTTTCTAAAACCTGGGCCGTGACACTATTGACGCAACTCAAATTACAATCGTCTATGTGGTCCTCTTGGGCATGGACTCCACCTTCTTTGGAAATGTTTCTTTGTCCCTGTAGCATGAAATGAAGTAAGCCAGCATTTACACAGCTGCAGTGTTCAATGCTGAACCAAGTTCGTTCAGCATATGCTCACGCTGATATCAATATCAGCTTCAGACGAAGAGATCCATGAAATTTTTCCATATTACTTGGTGCCAATACCCATTTTTCCATATTACCTATTTTTTCCAGCGAAATCCCATATACCCTGGAATTGATACCTAAACTACCGAAAATGCCCTTATTTGCTGCACGACACCCTCGGTGGCGATTTTCCAACGAATCGGAGTCTCGCACGTCCTCCCACGGCTCCCTTCAACGTGTGTACTGAGCGACTACACGCTAGTGAACATTTTAACCGACGGAATTCTTCACTTTTATCCCCCGAGGGCATTCAAGTAACATTTTACTCGGCGGAGGAAGTTTTTCGGCGAAACTCTGAGCATCGCGGTGATCTAGAACACAGTCGACGGCCGCCCACCCCCATAAAAAAACTTTGATCAAGAGAGTTTGATGTAAGAGCAGCGGGGAAGGCCGCTATATATGTTTGATGTACATTATTTGATGTCCACGAGCGGTTCGAACACCAATGGATGTCCATTACATATGTTTCTTTACATATAGATCTCACCTTTTGTAATAGGGCAACTATTTGTATATCTTTCTGTGATCCTAATGAGATTGAAGATGAGGAAAAATAAGGACGAACGCAAATTTTTTTAGCAAAAAAAGTTAAAAAAATGAATGAGTTATGACATTTTAAAGTTTGTCGTAAAATTATATGTTCTTATGTACAACTCCATTGTAAGTCGTGTACGTGTTCGTGTACACGACTTGAATGAATCGTGTGTTGTTACACGTGACTTCAACGATACATATCTCCTTCATTTCTGATCCGTTTTTATCTATTTTTTTAATTTTTCTTTATTTTTAGTGTTCTACTACAAAAGTTAAGATCTACATGTAAAGAAACACGTGTAATGGTTACTCATTGGTGCTCGACTACTCGTGGACATCAAATAAGAGGATAAAAATGGACAAAAGCATAAAATACTCGTTGGCGAGCGATAACTACTATTTGTATATTCGTCAATCCAACTAAAACTTGTGTACATAAATTTAGGATATCTTCATAAGGAGGAAGATGAGGAAAAATAAGGAAGAACGCAAAAAAATGGCGAAAATGGATAAAAAAATTAGCGAGTTATGACATTTTAAAGTTTTCCGTAAAAAACGTACGTTCGTATACACAACCCCATTTGAGATTTTGAAGTTTGCCATAAAAACGTGCGTTTGTATACACGACCCCATTTGAGGTCGTGGTCTTGCAAAATGGAGTTTAGAATAGCTTCATTATACAGAAGGACTTTGTCTTTTTACTGATATATTGTTAAAAAATTTTGAACTTGGACTGATTATTGCCTTACATGCATCTTTTACTTCAATCAATCAGAGGAGGAAGGAATTCATGGATACAGACCAAAGACACTTAAAAATATTTGACGCCTTGCCTTGTATAGGAAAATATGCATGTATTAATCAGTACGCTAGGATCTCATATATGTACCCCATATTTTCTTGGATAAAATCCTCCTTCCAATGAGTGAACTAAAATTAAATGTGGAACATATATATGGTTTTGAATTATCATTATCCATAATCCATTCAATCTGTCCAAAATATCATTGTTAGAATTTTCAATTGGGATACTATAATAGCATTGGGATGCATGCACAGTTTTTGCACTACAAAATGACCGAAATTAGTCATAGACTATCTAAACAGAAAATATTTTTTTTTGGATAATTTCTAAAGAGTAACTTATTATTCCTCCTCTTCCTGTTTGATATGTGTCGTGTCCTACATTTGCACATAGTTGACAAGTTTATCAGTAAGGAAAAATCTAGCCTGCACTGCAGTGCTAGCGCACTGAAAGGCATGCAGGCAACTGTTAGATATGTCATGCCCTAAATTTGCCTATAGTTGACAAGTATATCAATAAGGAAGCATCTAGCCAGCACTGGAGTGCTAGTGCACTTAAATGCATGCAAGCAACTGTTAGATCAATGGCCATACACATGACTGGATGGTATTAGGGTCACATGAACGTAAGTGGTCTCCACAATCAGAGACAGTGATGCATGGCCGCATGCTTGCTGTCAAAATTGGGAGTGAAGAAACCAGCTTAATGATAGTGCATAAGACTTCATAAAAAAATTTGATAGTGCATATGATCATACCAAACGAAGTATTACGATGAAAACTAATTAAGGAACTGAGTTCAAGCATTAAATGAGAAAATACCGTCTTTGGAAGTATACCGTAAAAAATGAGACTTCTTTATTTTGCACCTTCCCAAATCAGGTCCAAAAATCCTTCCCCTTCCCTTCTTATGTATGCCCCTACAACGCCATGCACCACATGATCACGTTTTCTTCTACCTTTTTCTTCTTCATCGTCTTCAATCTCCATAATCAATTCATCATCCATCATGGTGAAGAAGCCGAGCATGGGACGACAGAAGATCAAGATCAAGAAGATTGAAAACGTCGACTCCCGCCAGGTCTGCTTCTCCAAGCGCCGTTCCGGCCTCTTCAAAAAAGGCCAGCGAGCTCTCCATCCTCTGCGACGCCGAGGTGGCCCTTGTTGTCTTCTCCCCTGCCGGAAAGATCTTCATGTTCGGCCATCCTTCCCCCGACCGCGTCATTAACCGCTTCCTATCCTCCACCACCACCGACGACACTCATCAACAAGCTGTCTCTCAAGTACTACCACCGCCACGCGAGGAGGACCCAGCCCTGAGGGAGCTCAAGAGGCAGTACTACGACCTGCTCGACCAGGTCGAAACGGCAAAGAAGAGGAAGGAGGAACTGGCGGCCGTCGGCCAGGCAGTCTCTGATGCCGGCTTATGGTGGAATACTGACTTTCATGGACTAAGGCTGGACGAGCTGGAGGAGTTCAGGGCCTTTCTGGAGGAGTTGAGAAAGAACGTGACTAGGCGGGCCGACCAGCTAGCGGAGGCCCGATCATCTCCTTCAACGTTTTTGGCAGTCGAGCCGGCTCCGGTGGCCGGGCTCTACGACCCTTGCAACCATTATTATCTTGGATATTATTAGTGCAGTGCTAATTCTTAGTTTAACTAATGCTTAATGCTCTAAATTAGGTTGTTGATTAGGTCGCCATAATTACATTATATATTAGTGTTGATAACAGGATTAGAAATTTGTTCTCAAGCATCTCTTTCTTGGAGTTTTCATAATTGCCAATCCTTCGGACACGCGCAAGGCATCATACGTATACGGTCAATTGTGATATAATCCCTACTTGGGGGTTTCAACCTAATGAAGCATTTAAGATGAGGGATGAGTAGTTCGCGACCCCATGATTTAGCCAGTCCAACTTTTTACACCCTTAGTGGATGTCCACCGTCCATGTATTTTCGGACAGTGGATCTACCGTCTGTGTACAGGTGTTGTGGGGTGCGCGCTTGGACCAATGGCTAAACCGTGGGGTGGTAAACTCTTCATCATTGGATGGGACTGTTAATACCCATTGCAGTATATAAGAAATCATATCTAGCGCAATTTCATGTAATCTCGAGATCCAATTCATGATCTTTTTTAATGCATGAATTAATTGAAACATTTGAGATTCCTTAAAACAATTCATGCCGACTGGGCAGCAGACAAGAGCCATCCATATATATATATATATATATATATATATATATATATATAGGGAAGGGTTTACATGAGATCGTTCTCATATAAGGAGCATGAGGCCAATCTTTATAGTCATTGGATTCCGATCGAAGGATGGATATTAAATCAGTGGGTAGGTGAGTGTGTCACATCAAGGAGTGGGTGAGATCATTATGGATATTTATAGCCGTCAGATCAAGATCCAACGGCTACGATTCAAAGTGGCCTCATATAAGCAATATGAGAGCGATCTCATTTAAACTTTTCCCTATATATGTGTCCAACCAACCTCAAGTTGAGAGAGTGTGACTGTATGGGCTCAATCCACGGAAAAGAATGAGATGGGCCTAGTTCCTAAAACTGTAAGAGAGTGGCCCATATTGTGAAAGCCGTGTTGGACAGTCCAACTTGGACTCGTGTCACCCTTTGCTTCATGAGGATTCAGTGGTCAGAGAAGAGGGGGAGAAGACACTCGAGCAAGATGGGATCTGCTGCTGGTCATGGTGGCCTGTCTCCACTTTTGGGATCTCTTGCTAGATCTCTTGGCAATGACGACTCTTTTCTCTGCAAAAAGAAGTCATTCTGTAGGCTTTTTGAGGAATCCAACATTAAAGGGTCGTACAGGAAGTACAGGATATGTTGTGCAGTTTCAGGGAGTGGGCTGGAGCAGGAGTCAGGTGGGAGAGGGAGAAGCACAAAGACTAGCAGGGTGGAGGACTATAACACTGCCATGAAGAGGATGATGAGGAACCCATACGAATATCATCATGATCTGGGTGAGTTTAGGCGCCTATCTTCTTTGGTTCATGCTTCTTAGTGTGGTTTCCTGATTACGCACTGATTAAACCTGTTTAGTTTGACATCTGTATGTACTTTCTTGTTTATCTTTTTTGATGCAATGACCGTCGTGTTTATGCTGTAGTGAGAGGGTGTGTGGTTGTTCTTGTTGTTTGGCTGTATCTTGGAACTGGTTATATTCTGAGTGGCTGGTGGTGGTTATGTTTTAGACACCGGTTTCATAAGATCAGACGTTAGATTGGAGTTGAAAATCTGAAGAGTTTGAGGTTGTCTTTCTTTAACATGTAGATTAAGTATCCTTTTTTCAAATAAATCTGTCTTGTTTGTATGAATTGGAAAATTAGTCCAATCATATATTAGTAAGATCGGATGAATGCATCTACTAGATAATTATTTTAACAAATTGGTGTGAATAGATGAAGGCATCTTTTGCTTGTCTTCATATAAGTGAACATTTGTTTTTATGTGTCTATCGCTTTAACAAGCATTTGATATTCTGCTTTTGTAAACTTCAGATGTTAGGAAAGTGGCCCTTTTTAAGTCCAAATTTGATATCTTTAACTTGCGCCTTAAATTCTCAGTCGAAACTGAGAAAAACATGTTCGTACACCATGATTTTCAGGCATGAATTACACCCTAATAACTGATGTTTTGATCGTTGGATCCCAACCTCAGAAGCCTGAAGACATCAACCATTTGAAGCATGAGGAAAATGTAGCCTACATATTAAATCTGCAGCAGGACAAAGATGTGGAATATTGGGGAATTGACTTGGAGGCAATCATCAAGAGGTGTAAAGAACAGAGAATTCGTCACATGAGAAGGCCTGTAAGAACCTTTTCCCTTCTATTTTACCCATAAATTTACTTGATTGTTAGATGTAAACTTCCTTAGCTTAATAATAAGTGTAGAACTTTGCCGTAGACCTTCATGAATTAGTTAGAAGCAAGTTAAATGATTTTTATATTACTGATTCATTTACCACGTTCACATGGTCATAGGCTAGAGATTTCGATCCAGAATCTCTGAGGAATGGATTGCCCAAGGCAGTTTCTTCATTGGAATGGGCAATATCAGAGGGCAAAGGAAGAATTTACGTTCACTGTACTGCAGGATTGGGGCGTGCCCCTGCTGTTGCCATCGCTTATCTATTCTGGTTTCGTGACATGGATGTAAGTTGCAACATCAATTTTTGTAGAACTGAAAGAGTTTATATTAGAATTCTTGATATGTTACCCTTTCGTGAAGATTAAAGTACTAATTTTTGCGTGAATGGAAATAGCTCAATACTGCCTACACTGCACTTACTTCAAAGCGGCCTTGTGGTCCTAACAAGAGAGCAATCCGTGGTGCCACTTATGATCTAGCCAAAAATGATCCCTGGAAAGAGCCATTTGAAAGCTTACCAGACCATGCTTTTGAGGATGTATCAGGCTGGGAAATGAAACTGATTCAAGACCGAGTACGAGCCTTGAGGGGAACTTGATGAATAATGCTTGGTAATTTTTATAGCACGTGAATATTAATACAAGCATATAAAATTTTATGGTTAATCATGCTGATACTGACTTCATACGGTATTTTGTTGGTAGAAAAGGAGGCATTACCACATTGAAACTCTTCAAATACCTCAGATATTTTACATTCATAAAATAAAAGATGTTATATCCTAATTTCTCGTACATGATAACGATGTAATATTATTTTGCATTAGACACTGTGTAAGGTACTTGTTGGTAGAAAGTATATACAGTCTTTGTACTTGGGAACTTGTTAGAATTCATAATTATTTGTGTAGATTCTTTGCTGATGTAGTACACATTTTTCTTTTCTTCATTTTTACCTTTTGATAAAAAAATAAACCGGTTTCATGCTAAAATAAATTCGATGATTTATAATGCATTGAATGTCCCCTAAACCTATTGGTAGATGCAATTTTTCGACAACAAATCGGGATAGTAAGGATTATATATCTGCTGAGAAAAATTGAAGATGAGCCTCCTTCTAATTTACGTTGATATTGCTAAATAAACAAGTGGGGACCATAGGGACTGGTGTTTTGAGTAACTACTGGATGTTCCCAGGCATCCCAGCTGCATAATCGGAACATACTTCAAAAACAGGAGGTGCTATATGAGATCGGATGCGCTAGGAGACCCTTTTGGTCTAGTACTCTAAAAATGACTTTAAAAAATTCGTCTTTTGTTCATACACAACTTTCGGTGTTTGTTTAATAATGAGTATTTTGTAATCGCTGTACATGTATTAGTCCTTGACGCCAGAAAATCATTGTCCGCGTTCCAATTTGACCCACATAAAATTTACGGCTAAATTGCAGAAATGGTGATGCTTATTATTAAGCACAGATCAAAACCGATATCATTTGCCTTGTAACGATTTTCTTACCATTGAGATAAAGTTTTTACAAATACTTATATAAGCTACAGCGACGGAAAGAGGTAAAGACACTTGTATTTGCATGTTGTATTTGTTATTAGACCAAGTTAAAACCCTTCAAGTTGAGTTGAGCTTGCTTAAAATTTTCTAGATAAATCACGTGGCAAACTACCAACCTGCTCAATGACAATTACAAAGAAAAAGGGAATTATCCTCTCATTGCATAAAACCCTGGAATAAATTTTGTTGACATTGAAGGAATCCCTTGAGTAATGACATGAAAATTTTGGTTGATGTATTATTGGATGATTTTTATAGACGATATAAGAGGATATAATTTCACTAGCTAAATAGGCTATGAAGAAAAAACACTATACAATCTGTATCTGTTGGATAGCTGTTGACTGATGTCCTAGTGTCCTACCGACTGGCTTCCAAGCCTAAAAATGCAGATATCAATTGTCAGGTGACATAACTAATGTTGCTCTTAGATTATGAAGTACATTACACTCTCGCTAATACCTTCACATCTATAGCATCTACGATTAAACATTTGATAGAGAAGGGAAATTTCTATTCCATCAAGTCCCTTAAGTGGAAATGGGCAATTTGTTTTCCCCCGTAAAATAGAGAAGGGAAGTTTTTGTTTGACTTTCTGTTGTCCAGTGGAAATTTTTCAACCACCCAAGATCACTCACCACAGGAGGAGATTTCCCAAAAGAATTCCAAATCACTTCTTCTAGTGGCAAATGAGGTAATTTTTGAAAGAAGACAAGGGTATTTTTTTAAAAAAAAATTAGGTTCCAGCTAATGATGAGGTTTTTTTGTTATCAAATGCCTTTGTCTTCTTTCAGAAATTACGGTTTCTACTACTATAACCTAAATTCATCAAATGAAGTAGATTTTGGCCAACCAAACACCCATTTTCTTAAACCTAGATTCATCTAAAGAATTTGGATTTCCTACTCCTAAAAGTGTTAACCAAACAGGGCCTAAGTTGTCCAATTCATTGACTATATTCTGGCATCACGGAACGTAAAGCATGACAGTTTACTTTTGCACTCAGCCTGGGGATATGATATAGTACATATTGATTTAGTCATCTATGGCATGGAATGTCATATTGAATATGGGTCGACCAAAGAGTGTCTAAAACTAGTTTTTACCATATATTTTCACAATATAACTTCTAAAATGAGTGATACGAATTTAGACAAGCATAAATTTTAAAATATGCATAAAAATGTGCATATAATTCAAAATATGTGTTTGCATTTTAAACCCGTATCCTTCCACTTAGTATAGGATGGAAAACAAACGGGAAAATTGATTTTTTTTTTAAAAAAAATTAATTTTTTTAAAACACTGGTATATCGGACAGAAACCGATATATCGCCGATATTTTAAAAACAGTAAAAAAATGATATTATCAGGTCTTATCTTATCGATATATCGGCAATATACAACATTCCATGATCAAGGGTAGTATGTCGACACTATTCAGTTCCCAAAAATGGCAAGCATCTAGACATCACATATACCTTTTTTTCGCAAAATCTAGCCCTGCCAAATTGTGTTATTCAACTTGTACAATCAAAAGTTGTTTTAGTGACTACACATGTCATGTATCAAAAAAACAAATGTACGTGTCATTGGACCCCATACAACCTCAAAATCATTAACTCTTTAAGAGTCGCAATCCACAGTTTTCGTTTGTTTCCTATATATTTTGCGAACAAAACAAGTAAATGTGGTGATAAAAAACAGCTACCCTACGTAAAATTTTTCATAATATGCCACAAACATAGTCAATGATGAAAACTTGGGCACCATCTCAATTGCTGCTTGTATCTAATTGGCCTTTTTTAATCACAATATTTGATCGCCTTGGCATCATGTCCATGGACAGCAAGTAACCAATAAATTATTAAATAACCAAACAAATGACTCTATAGTCTCATTTACTAGCAGCCCACATCCTAAGAAAATTGATTGCTCATAATGATTTACACCAAAGAATGGAGCAAATTATAGCTTATATTTATTTGTCAACTATGTAGTATCAAATGTTATCGCCACACGTTAAATACCCATAAATTGTCTAGATCTTGCATCAGACCAAAATAGATTCACTTAAGAACCTTTGAATTGTTTATTATACTAGGTTGCAACTACTAGTCCATATCCTTGGTCCATAATTCACATGCTTCGCCAAATGAGAAAAATGTCAGTGGTACATCACCAAGCCCTCCGATAGCTACAAGCCATACTTCCATAGAAGAATCCATTAAACAGAACTTGCACGACAATATGTCTGTTCAGAAAGGTATAGAGATTATACAAAACAAAGAGAGCATCAAATTACAAATAAGCCAAATTTTCTTTACAGGTAGACATTCTAAATTGCAGTTAATTTTTGAAAATTTTGACATCAAATAACAGCTTTACGATGCACGGAAGTTTTGCCCCAGACTTTTGCCTATAACAATCTACATTAATGCTGAGGATGCATCTTTACTAATTGCTGACTTGCATATGTGGAGAGACATGCAGAGGTCCTTTGTCTCCAATAACTGTTCGGCATTGGCTAGTATCAATGGGCCATACTCAAAAACCAACTTCTTACACTGAAAAAGACAATCATTCAAGAAATGAAAATTAGTAAGTTTCGATCTGTTATAACAGTTCAAGCCATATTATACCAACACTGCTGCCTGTTTATTTTATATGCGCGAATTCATAATCATAACCATAATTATAATCAAGTAACGCATTTTTCTAACTATTTGGGGTCGTCGACATGGAACTTAGACCTCCATTTAGGCCTCTAAGAGATAGTAAAGTCATATTATTTTTTATTAAATTCATCCAAGTTCTCTTATGTCTCATTCTCCCTCTTTTGCCATAATTTACATGCGTCCCTTCTAATATTCTTACGGGGATATATATTGGTCTTCTTTGCATATGCCCATACCAACGTAACCTATATTCCCTCAGCTTCTCCCTTAAAGGAGCTACCCCTAAACTCTCGCGAATATATTTATTTTTAATCCTATCTTTCCTAGTTATCCCACTCATCTACCTTAGCATTCTCATTGTAGCTACATTCAACTTATCTATATGACTTTTCTTTCGTGCCCAACACTCAGGTCTATAGAGTATTGCAGGCCTAATGGTTGTCCTAAAGAGCTTGCCTTTAAGCCTTTTTGGAGCATGCCTATCACACAAAACTCTTAAGGTTGTCCTCCACTTTACCCACCCCGCATTTATCCCATACTCCACATCACTATCAGTATGCCCTTCTTTAATGGATCTTAAGTAACGGAATTGATCATGCCTTGACACTTCTTGCCCATCTATTTCAACTAAAGTTCTACATATAGTTCTACCTTCCTTAAAATTAAATTTCATGCACTTTCTTTTAGTCCTGTTTATTTTGAAACCTTTTGATTATAAAGCCTCCTTCCATAATTCTAGTAGTTTTGCATTCAAACCTATTTTACTTTTATCAATTAAAACTACATCATCTGCAAAAATCATACACTAAGGTACTATCTTGAAAATATCTAGTTAGCTTATTTATAACTAAAGCGAAAAAATAAGGACTTAAGGCTAACCCCTGATGAAGATGAAGACCTATTGTAATTGAAAACTCTTTGATTTCTCCCGCAATTGTTTGTACAATAGTCACAACCCCCTCATACATATCCTTTATGATTTCTATATAACCTCTTAGGACTCCCTTCTTCCTCAAAACACTCCAAATGAGCTCTCTTGTAAGCTTTTTCTAAATTTATGAAGGTCATATAGAGGTCTTATTTTCTATCCCTATACCTTCCTACTAATTATTGTAACAAAAATATAGCTTCTATTGTTGACATCTCTGGCATAAAACCAAATTGATTCTTTGTTGCTTTCATTACTTTTCGCAAACGTCATTCTATCACTCTCTTCCATAACTTCATAGTATGCCTCCTAAGTTTTATACTTCTATAGTTTGTACAACTTTGGATGTCCCCTTTATTTTTATACAAGAGTATGAGGGTACTTCTCCTCCACTCCTCTAGCATCATCTTAGATTTCTAGATCTTGTTAAACAAACTAGTCAACCAAGTTATGCCAACACCTCTCTGTACCTTCCATGCTTAAATAAGAATTCCATCAGGTCCTAAACTTTGCCTTTCTTCATCTTCCTTAACGCGGCTCTTACCTCCTCTATGGAGAATCTCCTAAAATAAATTATCTCTTTAACGGGACTAGACTCAATATCCATCTCACTACTACAATTTTCATTCAAGTAAATACTCAAAATATTCATGCCATCTCTTTCTAATTTCCCTATCTTTCACTAAAACGTTTTGATCTTCACTTTTAACCTAACTTGCTCTAAGTCTATACTTCTCTTTATCTCTTAACTTAACTATCTTATATATATCCCTCTCCCCCTCTTTCACCCCTAACCTATTATATAAGTCATCAAATGTCTTATATCTAGCTTCACTCACTATATTTTTAGCTTCTCTCTTGACATTTTGTCACTCCTTAAAACTGCATATGGTTATTATTTTATATGCAGGAAATGCAAGCCCAAAATGAAGATAAGCTCTTCACTCATTTTTGAAACTCTAAGTTGTTAATGGAAGTACATCTGCTACTTCAAAGTTGATTCTGCAATTTTACATACCTGTTTAACATAGTTCTCAACCCTGTCACAGCCTTTAAGGAGGGCCTCAATTATGTCCAGCTGGATTATTCATAAGCAAGAAAAAGAAATTTCATCAGTAAAAAGTTAATAATAACCATGATTGGTGAACAAGTGATAGAACGAAAGCTAAAACGTAAAGCTAATAAGTACATACTTGATACTGCCCTTAATATAACTAAAATTACCACAGGGCATAGATCAAATCATGCTCTTGCCACCACAAGTCAGCTTCAAGTGATCGTTACCCGAAGGACAATGGAACCAAATAAACTAGTAGATACATTCAATTTAGAAAGTAGAACTAATTGGTTTGTGATCAGGAAAACGCAACACCAATGCCAAAATCCTCTTAAATCAATTGCTTTATTAAAAAAAATAACTTCTTTCAGATGAAAACGGTCTGTCAAAATAAACTTGGAACATTTACTAATTGACCAGGCAGATTAACTTTTTTTTTTTTGCAATACACGCAGATGAACCCATTAATACCTGTGTATCAGGATCCTTCAGCTTCATCAGAACTTCAACCATAGCCTGGTGGCAGAGTTCACATTTATCTTGGTGCTGTTGAGGATGGATAAGCAACTTAACCTCACAAAGGTTAAACTTTTTGCAGAAATTATCTGGATTTATTGAGGCTATCTCAATGAAGAACAGAGGCGCATAATAGTCCACCAAGGTATTGCACTGCCATAAAATTTAGAAACGAGAGGTAGAATCAATATACCCTTTAGTATTGAACTAGATAAATATATACATTAATTTCATTTTGGAAACAAATGTAAAAAATTAATTTCCCCCAGACAGAGTACAAAACAATAAAGATAGAGTACCTGCCGTTGGAAACTATGGAGCTTAGCACAGGTTTGGTGAAGAGATTCAATGATATCCGTCTGGGTTTTGTTCTCACCAAGATAGGTTATTGCTTGAGCAGTGAACTCTTCACAAATGCTGCAAACTTGTTCATTCCTTAAATTCGCTCCAAAAGATTCTTCTACAAATTTGGGTTCCTCAAAGTATATCTGCGCAACTACGATATTGAAACAGAAATTTCAGTTGACTGTTTTTATCACAAAAACACTACTTGGATTCCTTATAGACAAAATGGAGTTGCATATCACTTCAAAAATACAGAAATACATTGTATAGGTGTCAATACAACTACGAAAATGACATTGTATGGGCATTAATTACACATCAGACGTTATTCCTTATTTGAACAAAAGATGGAGTTAAGCTTCCAATTTAGTGAAAATGACATGGAACCCATACCATTTTGGTATCACGTTTTGATCAGACATGTTCCAACTTTTCTTTTTTTTTTTGCCTTCAATTAGATTTTAAATTTAACCACCAATTAGGTCACAACCAATAATGATGACTGTTAACAAGGATCAGTGCCCTATCAGATTAAAATCTAGTACATTAAACTTTGTAATATATTATATATTAGTGAACTAAGGTTTGCATTTAATAAATTAGATTATCCTCCTATCAAGCATATCTGCAGATGCATTTGTACACTGCCAAGATAGGTTTTCGGATAAAGCTGTTCCAATATGAAGTTTTCATGAAGGTTACTATCAGTTTGAGGGTTTTAAGATGATCACGTACTGAAAAGAAGCAATCAGGTATATCACCTTGGCCAATAGTTCTAGCCACCTTGCAACATTTTGGGACAGAAGCATTAGGGAGCAAGTTATTAGTGACGCCAATGGAGCTACCCATGCAGTTAATGTGGAACCTCTGGTCATGTGTTGTGCAAATGCTGAGTTCTGAATTTGTTGAATGCATCATTTTATTCTACCTTCGAAGAATAAACCATACCAAAAACTAATAATCGTCGAATTTAAAAGCAATGGGTGTAGTTGTCAACTTCCAAATTGGTTAAGTCTACTGTGAGAGCTGAATAACATAGACCTATAGTTTATGCTTTATGCAACAGTAGTATGCCGTACGAGATAGCCGATCCCGAGGAGCATTAGGGTTACATTAAGTAACTGCCTCTGAATTAATTAAGTGGCTCTGCTTTTAATAAGGATGATTGCTACTGCTTTTACCCACCCGTATGACACAATTGTTCAATAGAAGTCTTTGAACATAGAGCAAGCCAATACAGAGTAACAGCTGCAAAATTTTACCTGAAACATCATCAGCCACCAAATGCCTAGCATCAGCAAAGGGCCAGCATATGCTCAGTAGAAGAAGAATGGAACACCCAACTTTGGCGTCCATTGTGCCTGCCAATTGGTTGAGATAAGCTATTCAAAAGAAAATCAAACTAGCTAACACCCAAATGAAGTTAAAGTCGATAATTAAATTATTCGGGTGCTCTTATAAGTTTCGAGTCAAATAAGATTCTCGCGAACTTTTGGTTTATGATAATTGTTGAAAAGGTCCCTGTAGATTTAAAAGCTGAAGCATGTTTGGACGTATGCAAGGATATTTTAAAGGTCGTTGAGAATTTATGCAGAAAGCTCACACATATCTTGGATATGAGGTTGTGAAAGAAGTCAATGTATTTCACAGGCAAGAGGGTCTCATTTTTCTTCATATCAATTCGTCAAACCAATTTTTGTTCAAACTTCAACGATCGCACACAACCAGCAGGTAGGAATGTGGCATCTTTAATAGAACATGGAGGATAGGAAATCCTAGGACAGTTGATTCTGGGATGCCCTAATTGAAGCAATCCCTAGTTTCCGAATTCAGGAGAAGATGGACCTACAATGGTTGGGTGTTTTTCTCAATGAAGACATGGGTGCGGTGCAGAGAGAGTCAACATCAATCTCAATAACTAAAAATTGAGTATTCGTATTCATATCAATTGTTCATGGATGAACTTCAGACCATATAAAGACATGAATCGCATTATCTTTGTACCTAGGAATTTTTGTGACAGATATGGCTAATCATCTCAAAATATCTACAGAATACAAGCATAATATGGCCCTCGAACGACTTCTCTATATAGTAAGAACTGAGACTTTTGTCTCCACAGTGATAAACGAAACAAAGATGAAGCGATTAAGTGACATAATTTCTACTTCACTCCAAAATCCCATTAAACTAAAAATGAACATCTGAGGCTGAAAAAACTAAAAACTTCATTCTGAAGTCCAGATTAAAGTTTGACTCACAACTTTTGTCTTCTTCTGTCAGATTTAGCAAGATCGACTACTCTACAACGAAATACACTCAAAATTTTAGTTGGGGAAGTAATTAATAGAATCTAAAGTAACTGGAAACATTAAACCAAACATATCTCAAACTCTGATCTGACACTTCAACATCGACACTAAACACAGAACAGATCAAGAAATGGTGATTAAGGAACAAATCCTGTTTTTATTTTTCTATAAATTTTTAGGATGGAATTAGGAATCAAATACTTTCAGTTACAACTTTTCGCTTTATAGGAACTACTTCAGTTACAACTTTAGAGCTACTACAAATCAACAAAGTTGACTGATGCCTCAGCTTTGTGTCATCAGATTACAATCAGTGCCCATGTAAATTTTCAAGCAAAAATGTAAAAAGAAGATACAAGAGATAAAGGGTACCTGAAGGAACGAAAGAAGATTATCTTCAGATGATGATGGGTGGAAAGGGCGGGGAGCTGTCTGACAGTCTGAGAAGTGAAGCAATTTTGATGTACTCGAATTTAGAATCTTGCGGGCGGCTGGAAAGTCCAAATTTCGGCATTTCTATTGGTATCGGGCCATTGTCTGAATTCGGGGGCCTAAATTCTGTTTGGCGGCTTGCTATGACTTGGGCCAATTAGGTGAAACCGTAGCACACATGCAAAAGGAGAAGAGTTCGTTGGATGGCAAGCGAGTCCATGGCGTGAAAGCCACCGATGATTCAACAACGAATATTCTTTGCACTTCGAAGTGAACGAATAGAGGATATTCAACTTTAGGCTCTATAGTTTTGTGGTAGAACGCCTATCCTGACACTCAACAAATTTGCAGGCCCTGTTAAATATAAAGCTTTTACTCTCGTGTAGACCAGACCGTGTATACAAAATTGACCATCTATGATATGTATTAGTAGTATTGACTCTATGCACGTATGAACACCGCATACGTAGCACAAAAAATCTTAAATGCCCATCTCCTATTTTTTTTCCTTTTTAACTTCATTCCGATTTACCCTCTCTCCCGCATCAACAGGTTGGTGACTCGGTTCTTCCATTGCCTCCACTTCCGCTATTCTCCCATCCTCTTTCTCCGACTCCACCTCATCCTCTTTCGCCATCACCAACACCTCCTCCTCTTCCTCCGCCACCTTATCCACCAACACCTCCTCCTCTTCCTCACCACATTTTCCTCCACCACCACCAACTCAAGCTCCTCTTCTGTTGATACCTCCACCACTACCACCATCACCACCACCTCCATCATCTCCACCACCACTACTATCGCCTCCCCCTTGTCATTCACAACCACCACCATCGTGTTGGGGTCAAAAATTTAATTTTTAAACCACCCTCTTACCTGTATTGACTTCAAGAATAAAAAACCATATTTTTTCTTAAGATTGTGGCCTTCTTTGGTGTCAATTTGAGCATTTTTTTTACTTGGAGGCATTCGCATTAAAAATCTCACATTTCACTTTTGAAATCTCAAATTTTAAAATCATAGTTTTTCTCGCATTCACATCAATTTTACTTACATCGACTTCAAGAACAAATGACCATGCTTTTTTCTGAGATTGAAGCCTTCTCGGGTGGCGATTTTAGCATTTTCTCACCTGGAAAATGTGAAAAGCAACGCGTTAACAACGACATGTGCAATATGAGCAAAAATATGAATGCCTCAAAGTGAGAAAATGATCAAATCGACACTAGAGTAGGCCTCGATCTCAGGAAAAAATATACCATTTGTTCTTGAGGTTAATGCGAGTAAGAGGGTCGTTTAAAAATCGAATTTTGGACCCTATAGTTTGTACAACTTTGGATGTCCCCTTTATTTTTATACAAGAGTATGAGGGTACTTCTCCTCCACTCCTCTAGCATCATCTTAGATTTCTAGATCTTGTTAAACAAACTAGTCAACCAAGTTATGCCAACACCTCTCTGTACCTTCCATGCTTAAATAAGAATTCCATCAGGTCCTAAACTTTGCCTTTCTTCATCTTCCTTAACGCGGCTCTTACCTCCTCTATGGAGAATCTCCTAAAATAAATTATCTCTTTAACGGGACTAGACTCAATATCCATCTCACTACTACAATTTTCATTCAAGTAAATACTCAAAATATTCATGCCATCTCTTTCTAATTTCCCTATCTTTCACTAAAACGTTTTGATCTTCACTTTTAACCTAACTTGCTCTAAGTCTATACTTCTCTTTATCTCTTAACTTAACTATCTTATATATATCCCTCTCCCCCTCTTTCACCCCTAACCTATTATATAAGTCATCAAATGTCTTATATCTAGCTTCACTCACTATATTTTTAGCTTCTCTCTTGACATTTTGTCACTCCTTAAAACTGCATATGGTTATTATTTTATATGCAGGAAATGCAAGCCCAAAATGAAGATAAGCTCTTCACTCATTTTTGAAACTCTAAGTTGTTAATGGAAGTACATCTGCTACTTCAAAGTTGATTCTGCAATTTTACATACCTGTTTAACATAGTTCTCAACCCTGTCACAGCCTTTAAGGAGGGCCTCAATTATGTCCAGCTGGATTATTCATAAGCAAGAAAAAGAAATTTCATCAGTAAAAAGTTAATAATAACCATGATTGGTGAACAAGTGATAGAACGAAAGCTAAAACGTAAAGCTAATAAGTACATACTTGATACTGCCCTTAATATAACTAAAATTACCACAGGGCATAGATCAAATCATGCTCTTGCCACCACAAGTCAGCTTCAAGTGATCGTTACCCGAAGGACAATGGAACCAAATAAACTAGTAGATACATTCAATTTAGAAAGTAGAACTAATTGGTTTGTGATCAGGAAAACGCAACACCAATGCCAAAATCCTCTTAAATCAATTGCTTTATTAAAAAAAATAACTTCTTTCAGATGAAAACGGTCTGTCAAAATAAACTTGGAACATTTACTAATTGACCAGGCAGATTAACTTTTTTTTTTTTGCAATACACGCAGATGAACCCATTAATACCTGTGTATCAGGATCCTTCAGCTTCATCAGAACTTCAACCATAGCCTGGTGGCAGAGTTCACATTTATCTTGGTGCTGTTGAGGATGGATAAGCAACTTAACCTCACAAAGGTTAAACTTTTTGCAGAAATTATCTGGATTTATTGAGGCTATCTCAATGAAGAACAGAGGCGCATAATAGTCCACCAAGGTATTGCACTGCCATAAAATTTAGAAACGAGAGGTAGAATCAATATACCCTTTAGTATTGAACTAGATAAATATATACATTAATTTCATTTTGGAAACAAATGTAAAAAATTAATTTCCCCCAGACAGAGTACAAAACAATAAAGATAGAGTACCTGCCGTTGGAAACTATGGAGCTTAGCACAGGTTTGGTGAAGAGATTCAATGATATCCGTCTGGGTTTTGTTCTCACCAAGATAGGTTATTGCTTGAGCAGTGAACTCTTCACAAATGCTGCAAACTTGTTCATTCCTTAAATTCGCTCCAAAAGATTCTTCTACAAATTTGGGTTCCTCAAAGTATATCTGCGCAACTACGATATTGAAACAGAAATTTCAGTTGACTGTTTTTATCACAAAAACACTACTTGGATTCCTTATAGACAAAATGGAGTTGCATATCACTTCAAAAATACAGAAATACATTGTATAGGTGTCAATACAACTACGAAAATGACATTGTATGGGCATTAATTACACATCAGACGTTATTCCTTATTTGAACAAAAGATGGAGTTAAGCTTCCAATTTAGTGAAAATGACATGGAACCCATACCATTTTGGTATCACGTTTTGATCAGACATGTTCCAACTTTTCTTTTTTTTTTTGCCTTCAATTAGATTTTAAATTTAACCACCAATTAGGTCACAACCAATAATGATGACTGTTAACAAGGATCAGTGCCCTATCAGATTAAAATCTAGTACATTAAACTTTGTAATATATTATATATTAGTGAACTAAGGTTTGCATTTAATAAATTAGATTATCCTCCTATCAAGCATATCTGCAGATGCATTTGTACACTGCCAAGATAGGTTTTCGGATAAAGCTGTTCCAATATGAAGTTTTCATGAAGGTTACTATCAGTTTGAGGGTTTTAAGATGATCACGTACTGAAAAGAAGCAATCAGGTATATCACCTTGGCCAATAGTTCTAGCCACCTTGCAACATTTTGGGACAGAAGCATTAGGGAGCAAGTTATTAGTGACGCCAATGGAGCTACCCATGCAGTTAATGTGGAACCTCTGGTCATGTGTTGTGCAAATGCTGAGTTCTGAATTTGTTGAATGCATCATTTTATTCTACCTTCGAAGAATAAACCATACCAAAAACTAATAATCGTCGAATTTAAAAGCAATGGGTGTAGTTGTCAACTTCCAAATTGGTTAAGTCTACTGTGAGAGCTGAATAACATAGACCTATAGTTTATGCTTTATGCAACAGTAGTATGCCGTACGAGATAGCCGATCCCGAGGAGCATTAGGGTTACATTAAGTAACTGCCTCTGAATTAATTAAGTGGCTCTGCTTTTAATAAGGATGATTGCTACTGCTTTTACCCACCCGTATGACACAATTGTTCAATAGAAGTCTTTGAACATAGAGCAAGCCAATACAGAGTAACAGCTGCAAAATTTTACCTGAAACATCATCAGCCACCAAATGCCTAGCATCAGCAAAGGGCCAGCATATGCTCAGTAGAAGAAGAATGGAACACCCAACTTTGGCGTCCATTGTGCCTGCCAATTGGTTGAGATAAGCTATTCAAAAGAAAATCAAACTAGCTAACACCCAAATGAAGTTAAAGTCGATAATTAAATTATTCGGGTGCTCTTATAAGTTTCGAGTCAAATAAGATTCTCGCGAACTTTTGGTTTATGATAATTGTTGAAAAGGTCCCTGTAGATTTAAAAGCTGAAGCATGTTTGGACGTATGCAAGGATATTTTAAAGGTCGTTGAGAATTTATGCAGAAAGCTCACACATATCTTGGATATGAGGTTGTGAAAGAAGTCAATGTATTTCACAGGCAAGAGGGTCTCATTTTTCTTCATATCAATTCGTCAAACCAATTTTTGTTCAAACTTCAACGATCGCACACAACCAGCAGGTAGGAATGTGGCATCTTTAATAGAACATGGAGGATAGGAAATCCTAGGACAGTTGATTCTGGGATGCCCTAATTGAAGCAATCCCTAGTTTCCGAATTCAGGAGAAGATGGACCTACAATGGTTGGGTGTTTTTCTCAATGAAGACATGGGTGCGGTGCAGAGAGAGTCAACATCAATCTCAATAACTAAAAATTGAGTATTCGTATTCATATCAATTGTTCATGGATGAACTTCAGACCATATAAAGACATGAATCGCATTATCTTTGTACCTAGGAATTTTTGTGACAGATATGGCTAATCATCTCAAAATATCTACAGAATACAAGCATAATATGGCCCTCGAACGACTTCTCTATATAGTAAGAACTGAGACTTTTGTCTCCACAGTGATAAACGAAACAAAGATGAAGCGATTAAGTGACATAATTTCTACTTCACTCCAAAATCCCATTAAACTAAAAATGAACATCTGAGGCTGAAAAAACTAAAAACTTCATTCTGAAGTCCAGATTAAAGTTTGACTCACAACTTTTGTCTTCTTCTGTCAGATTTAGCAAGATCGACTACTCTACAACGAAATACACTCAAAATTTTAGTTGGGGAAGTAATTAATAGAATCTAAAGTAACTGGAAACATTAAACCAAACATATCTCAAACTCTGATCTGACACTTCAACATCGACACTAAACACAGAACAGATCAAGAAATGGTGATTAAGGAACAAATCCTGTTTTTATTTTTCTATAAATTTTTAGGATGGAATTAGGAATCAAATACTTTCAGTTACAACTTTTCGCTTTATAGGAACTACTTCAGTTACAACTTTAGAGCTACTACAAATCAACAAAGTTGACTGATGCCTCAGCTTTGTGTCATCAGATTACAATCAGTGCCCATGTAAATTTTCAAGCAAAAATGTAAAAAGAAGATACAAGAGATAAAGGGTACCTGAAGGAACGAAAGAAGATTATCTTCAGATGATGATGGGTGGAAAGGGCGGGGAGCTGTCTGACAGTCTGAGAAGTGAAGCAATTTTGATGTACTCGAATTTAGAATCTTGCGGGCGGCTGGAAAGTCCAAATTTCGGCATTTCTATTGGTATCGGGCCATTGTCTGAATTCGGGGGCCTAAATTCTGTTTGGCGGCTTGCTATGACTTGGGCCAATTAGGTGAAACCGTAGCACACATGCAAAAGGAGAAGAGTTCGTTGGATGGCAAGCGAGTCCATGGCGTGAAAGCCACCGATGATTCAACAACGAATATTCTTTGCACTTCGAAGTGAACGAATAGAGGATATTCAACTTTAGGCTCTATAGTTTTGTGGTAGAACGCCTATCCTGACACTCAACAAATTTGCAGGCCCTGTTAAATATAAAGCTTTTACTCTCGTGTAGACCAGACCGTGTATACAAAATTGACCATCTATGATATGTATTAGTAGTATTGACTCTATGCACGTATGAACACCGCATACGTAGCACAAAAAATCTTAAATGCCCATCTCCTATTTTTTTTCCTTTTTAACTTCATTCCGATTTACCCTCTCTCCCGCATCAACAGGTTGGTGACTCGGTTCTTCCATTGCCTCCACTTCCGCTATTCTCCCATCCTCTTTCTCCGACTCCACCTCATCCTCTTTCGCCATCACCAACACCTCCTCCTCTTCCTCCGCCACCTTATCCACCAACACCTCCTCCTCTTCCTCACCACATTTTCCTCCACCACCACCAACTCAAGCTCCTCTTCTGTTGATACCTCCACCACTACCACCATCACCACCACCTCCATCATCTCCACCACCACTACTATCGCCTCCCCCTTGTCATTCACAACCACCACCATCGTGTTGGGGTCAAAAATTTAATTTTTAAACCACCCTCTTACCTGTATTGACTTCAAGAATAAAAAACCATATTTTTTCTTAAGATTGTGGCCTTCTTTGGTGTCAATTTGAGCATTTTTTTTACTTGGAGGCATTCGCATTAAAAATCTCACATTTCACTTTTGAAATCTCAAATTTTAAAATCATAGTTTTTCTCGCATTCACATCAATTTTACTTACATCGACTTCAAGAACAAATGACCATGCTTTTTTCTGAGATTGAAGCCTTCTCGGGTGGCGATTTTAGCATTTTCTCACCTGGAAAATGTGAAAAGCAACGCGTTAACAACGACATGTGCAATATGAGCAAAAATATGAATGCCTCAAAGTGAGAAAATGATCAAATCGACACTAGAGTAGGCCTCGATCTCAGGAAAAAATATACCATTTGTTCTTGAGGTTAATGCGAGTAAGAGGGTCGTTTAAAAATCGAATTTTGGACCCTCAACGCAAAGGTTGTGGTGGCGGCCATGGACGACAAGGAGGAGGTGATGGTGGTGGTGGATGAGGAGGCGACGACAAAAGAGGAGGAGAAGTTGGTGGTAGTGGTGGGTGGTGGCTATGGTGGAGGATGCGGTGACAGCAAAAAAAGAGGCGGTAGTGGCAATGGCGGAAGAGGTGGAGGTGGAGGCGGAGGCATTGGAGGAGGAGTGGAGTCACCAAAACCGGTTGAACAAACCTACAGATATAGGTGGGAGGGTCAATGAAAATGAAGTTAAAAAGGAAGAGAAAGAGGAGAGGGGCACTTAAGACTTTTTATGCCACAGTTCGCATGTGCGCAGGGTCAATATTGTTAATATATGTTGTAAATGGTCAATTTTGTGTGTATAGTCTACATGAGGGCATGAAATATTGTATTGATGATGATAATACCGATATTGGGACATAACCTATAAAATGATATTGGACCGTCTCTATTTAGGTAAGAATTCCAAATATCGGAGATATATCGCCGAGATATTGGCAGTATTTTGAACATTACTTATATATCACCTATTTTATTATTAAAAATAGAAAACACATTTTTTTCAAAAAAATTGGGACTTAATACTTAATTAATCAATTGTTATAGAATGTATATTATAATATGTATAGAATAGTTTCATGAAATGTTTAATTGTATTAACTTTTTAGTCAAATGTATGTTATATTATACCACAAATCATGTTAATAATTTTGAAGAAAAAGGTATGCTAATTATACATATGTTGTGTGTATCTTTAATGTGAATATATATTTATACATGTCATGGACGCTTTATTAGGTCAACATTATCATAGACTATATTAAAATATGTGTTCTACATTAATCTATGTTTGTTTTTTAGTACATATATATGTTAAATAAAGAAAATACATAACAAAAACCTCATTTAAGACCAAATTTTTTACACGATATCTATAATATATGTCTGATATTTGATATCTCTAGCCTGCCGATATATCTCCGATATACGACATTCTTTGCATGACCGTCGATACGGTAAAAGCCTCCCCTAAAATTTATACTATTTTGGGCAAGTTTTAGAATAATCTTTCATTTTTTCACTCTGGTGGGAAGAAGTGTAAATTTGTTTCGCGAAATCCAAATGGCACGTGACAATTCTTCTTAGAAAGGAAACCTACTGCACATGGCAACAGACCAGCAAAGAATGTTTGTCAGTGTGAGGCACCCCTCCTCTCAGCACCCATCACCAGCGGTCATTTACAGAGGAGAGGCAGGTACAGGCCGCTGCTTCCATTAGAGCCAGACTGCTTCTTTATAGAGCAAAAAGAAAAAGACTCTTAATTATCTCGTTGATGGTGTATCCTGGGCTGCATACTATAATTTTTTTTTAATCACATAATATAACATCGTAGTTGTCTTTTATTCCATTAACCTCTTAGCTATGTACAAATTTAAAGGTTTCATGCACAAAAGGAAAAAAACGGCATCATCGTCCCTTTGGGGAAAATGTGCACCCCGGCGATTTGATTTGGAAGATTATAACAAACAAAAAGGCACGATTGGTGAATCAGTTTGAAATGACACTCAGGTGTTGTAGCAAGGAGAAGAATAATTTCCATAATCACACCTCCTCCGTGCATACGAGATTCATATCGGTCTAACCAAATCGAAGTAACCGTCGTGATTTGCAGCTACTTTCTAAAAGGAAAGCCAGCTGCAGTGACATACTTTTTTAAAAAAAAAGAAGGGGGAGCCCTGCAAAGACAAGCGGGGGCCCATATAACTGGGCCCCTTCAGATATGACCCTGCCACACGTGCGAGAATGCGACGCTAGACTTGGTGATGATTCAAACTTGCCTGCCCCTGTATTGACCCACCGCGAGACAGAAACGGGCTTTCTACATATTACCTGGCGCCAAGTATGATATTCTCATATTACCTGATTTTTTTCGTGACTTCTCATATGACCTGGAATAGGCACCTAGAGTACCGAAAATGCCCTTCTCTTACATTTTCTATGCATTTTGTACCCGGAATGCTTCATTCTTCCCAAAATTAGCGATTTACAAGATCATCAAGTTGGGGAAGAAGACATTTCGGCAAAGATCCATCCATAATCGAGGTTCAAACCATCGCCGGCGCCGTCCAACCCGAAAAAAAAATTTCATGCCAAAAAACTGTAAAAACAGCGAGAAAGATGGAAAAAAAATCTGTGATGAAGGGATTTTGATGTAAGAGCAGCGGGAAAGCCCTCCCAACTATAAAAATTAAGATCTACATGTAAAGAAACACAAATAAAGATCACCCATTAGTGTTCGACCACTCCTGGACATGAAATAAAAGGATAAAAATGAGCAAAAACGTGAAATACTCGTCGGCGAACGACAAGTTCAATGTATATATCTTTCTGTGAACCTAATGAAGTAGAAGAGGAGGAAAAATAAGGAAAAACGCAAAAAAAGGACAAAAACGGATGAAAAATAAGCGAGTTATGACATTTTAAAAATTGTCATTTATCGTGTTGTCGACGACACGACTTGATTCAAGTCGTGTATTATGTGACACGACTTAAATACAAGTCGTGTATTATAGTACACGACTTAAATCAAGTCGTGTTGTCGACAACACGATAAATGGCAATTTTAAAAATGTCATAACTTGCTCATTTTTTATCCGTTTTTCCCTTTTTTTTCGTTCTTCCTCATTTTTCCTTCTCTTCCACCTCAATAAGATATAGGATGGAAAAAGAAGAAAAAATAAGAAGAAAGAAGAAAGTAAAATGATAAAAATGGGCAAAAGCGTAAAATACTCGTCGGCGACCGACAAGTTCAATTTATATATCTTTCTGTGATAGTAATAAGGTGGAAGAGGAGGAAAAATAAGAAAGAACGAAAAAAAAAGGGCAAAAACGGATGAAAAATGAGCAAGTGATGACATTTTTAAAATTTTCATTTATCGTGTTATATGCAACACGATAAATGCTCAAGTCGTGTCGTCGACAACACTATAAATGGGTAATTTTAAAAATGTCATAACTTGCTCATTTTTCATCCGTTTTTGCCCATTTTTTTTCGTTCTTTTTTAGTTTTCCTTCTCTTCCACCTCAATAAGATATAGGATGGAAAAAGAAGAAAAAATAAGAAGAAAAAAGAAAATAAAATGATAAAAATGGGCAAAAGCGTAAAATACTCGTCATCGAGCGACAAGTTCAATTTATATATCTTTCTATGATAGTAATAAGGTGGAAGAGGAGGAAAAATAAGAAAGAACGAAAAAAAAATGGGCAAAAACGGATGAAAAATGAGCAAGTGATGACATTTTTAAAATTGTCATTTTATCGTGTTATATGCAACACGATAAATGCTCAAGTCGTGTCGTCGACAACACTATAAATGGGTAATTTTAAAAATGTCATAACTTGCTCATTTTTTATCCGTTTTTGCCAATTTTTTTTCGTTCTTCCTCATTTTTCCTTCTTTTCCACCTCAATAAGATATAAGATAGAAAAAGAAGAAAAAATAAGAAGAAAGAAGAAAGTAAAATAAGTCGTGTCGTCGACAACACGATAAATGACAATTTTTAAAATTTCATACCTCGCTCATTTTTCATCCGTTTTTTGCCTTTTTTTTTGCGTTCTTCCTTATTTTTCCTCCGCTTCTACTTCATTAGGATCACAGAAAGATATATACATTGAACTTGTCGTTCGCCGACGAGTATTTCACGTTTTTGCTCATTTTTATCCTTTTATTTCATGTCCAGGAGCGGTCGAACACTAATGAGTGATCTTCATTTGTGTTTCTTTACATGTAGATCTTAATTTTTGTAGTTGGGAGGGCTTTCCCGCTGCTCTTACATCAAAATCCCTTCATCGCAGATTTTTTTCCATCTTTCTCGCTGTTTTTACAGTTTTTTGGCATGAAATTTTCTTTTCGGGTTGGACGGCGCCGGCGATGGTTTGAACCTCGATTATGGATGGATCTTTGCCGAAATGTCTTCTTCCCCAACTTGATGATCTTGTAAATCGCTAATTTTGGGAAGAATGAAGCATTCCGGGTACAAAATGCATAGAAAATGTAAGAGAAGGGCATTTTCGGTACTCTAAGTGCCGATTCCAGGTCATACGAGAAGTCACGAAAAAAATCAGGTAATATGAGAATATCATACTTGGTGCCAGGTAATATGTAAAAAGCCCGACAGAAACCCGACCGCTCAGATCATCTCCTCTCACATCGAGATTCTTTCTAGTTGCTAAAAACTATTTGGATCGCGAAAAATCTCAAACATCCACTCCTAAAAATTCATTAACCAAGTGAATTTTTGGGATGAAACAATCTATATTTGAATCACACACCCAGCCCTAAATAAATGGCCGCTGTTAGATCTTCATCCGACAAGTTCTACGCCCTCAGCGAGTTATTGTATGCATGTATTCAACAATTTGTTAAGGTTCTACGCCTTACATGAGTTATTCACGCCGGGCTAATGAGACACTAAACTACGAGTGTTAGTGCACCACCAACGGATCCAAACCTGATTGAATAATGTGGTTTTGATAATTGAATCCAGTTTATATAAGCCAAAGCTCACGAGCATAAACATGAGCTCATATGAAAAATTTTCCTGATCATTTGATAGCTATTGTTCTGTTTTGGCATCACTTGGTAGTTGCAACTTGCATGCATATAGGTTGCATGTTTGGGGTCATTTTGGCTGCACCGTAGCGGTAGAGGTCACTCGCTCACTCCTCACTCCTCACTCCTCACTCCTCACTCGGAAGGTAATGGCGTTTCTAGTTTCAAGAGTGTGACAACGCCGTCCAAGTGCAACAAAAGATCTCATCATGAAGATGCAAACCCAACGTACGGACAGGATCAATCACCTCTCCAGTCTCCTGGACATGCTTTGAGTATTGGCTAATTTGTTTCTTTCGGATTTTAATTGGTCCAAATATTCCATTTTGTTTATCCTTTGAAGAGAACTGGTTAAAATATTTCAAGGAATTTATTCTTCCGGTGGTTCAATCCCAGATTAAGCAGTGATAGTTTAGGTCTTTTTTAATTATGAAGAAGTAAAATCAGTTTGTTGTTTCAAAGCTGACTAACTTGGAAATTTGCCTTGGATATTTAGCTCAATTGGTAGAGCAATGAGGAATGTGGCTGGCATCAAGTCTTGATTCCTGATAGGGTGGTGGTTCGAATCCACTAAGATCCGCTTCCTAATTAAAGTAGTAGTGTTCGGTTCAAAAGGGTTTGATTGGTTCAAAAGGGTTTGATTGGTAGTCTTAGATATATGTCTAATTAATTTAGTAGTAATGTCTTCCTAAAGAATAAATATATGGAAACTGAACTCTTGAAATAGCACTTAGAGTCCGCTATGCGGACATAACCTGCCAATGAATCCACAACAGAAATTCTAGCCTAAAACTCAGGGAAGAGTTTAAGGGTCTGATTGGTTGTAACTTTCTTGGAGTAGAAGAAGGGTATTCTGTTTCTTGAATTTTGGTTATAAAGTGATGTATGTTTAGTTGGACATAAGGAAAAATTAGTTTTTTGGTGAATAATCTGTTTAGCAACATAAGCAGAAAATAGATTATGGAATACTAAGGGTGCGTTTGGGAGGCAGATTTTAGGTAAAAATGTTGTTTTGTAGGTAGAAAAAGTCATTTTTGGAGAAAATCGTATATGGAAAGCAGCTTTTTAAAAAAAATTGATTTTAAGTTGATAAAAGTGTCTTTTACTCAAAAACTGGTGTTAAAGCCACTTTTTAGAAAAATCTCCTCAGATACTCGTCCAGTTTGCTTGCCTCCTTTATGTTAAGGGGCCGTTTGGGGCGTGATTAAAAGCAAAACATCCAGATGGGATGTTTTGCTACACTGTAGCATCTGGATATTTTATATATCCAGCTGAAACACATCAGGATGTGTTTCAGCTGGATGTAAAAATCCACATGGATATTACAGTAAAAATCCAAAATCCAGTCTGGATATTTTTGCAATAATCACGCCCCAAACGGCAAGTTTGCCTTCTGTCCAAAACTTTTTTCGTAAAGTTTTTTACTTTTTTCACATATTGTTTCCCCAACTTTCCCCCTTCTTTTTAACACTTTTCTCAAACTGGGCCTGGCTGAATCTATGTGAAAATCATCACTTTGAATAGACCACTTCAATGGCATCTCTGGGTCATCTTTTTTTTTTTTGTGACAAATTGACTTTTTTCCACACTAGATATAGCTGGCCATCCATATTGACCTGGACTGGATTTGGCCGTAGGAAGTTTCTTAATTTTGGCACAAGTGGCTTTAAATTCAGGTTTCAGAAGGTTGTTTATGGCGAAGTGTTTGTGGGTTTTTTGGCAAATGGAGAAGAGGTTGTAGAGAGGTGTGGTAGGGGAAATGCTATCAGGCTGCGGGCGGTAAGAGGGAATTTTGCCATGGGAGAGGATGACAGCAGTGAGGCTGATGAAACAGAGGATGCTCTTCGGGAAACAATTGAGAAGAGCAAAAAGGTTCTTGCAATGCAACAGGATTTACTTCAACAGGTAGATTGTTTCCTCTTTGTATCCTCTGAGCTTAATAGGCATCATCAGTTTCATAATTCATTTATGTGTAAAAATTGTCTTTTCTCAGTATGGATAACGAGTTAGTTTCATGTATACTTACGTTTCAAAGATCTTGGCTTGGTGATTGCATTGTCTTGTGAACCCCAGTATGGATAAAACAATTTATTTGTAATTGTTCTCATTTTCACAGGCAACTTTTAAGTAGTGACATTAGAACACGCTTTTAAGTAGTGTTGCTGTTATAACATGACTCGTGAGAGTGTTGAATATCAAAGTGGGATTTGTTTGCCAATCCAAGGTGGTTGAGACAAAGCTAAGGATTGTAATTTGTATAGCTTTAATCATCAAGTTGGAAGTGATGCTTGTCGTGAGTGTGTTGAATATCAAAGTGGGATTTGTTTGCCAATCAAAGGTGGTCGAGGCAAAGCTAAGGATTGTAATTTGAATAGCCTTAATAATCAAGTTGGAAGCCATGCTTATGCTGGACTTCCAGCTCAATAAGTTCTGAAAGGTTCAAAAAATTGCTCTCTCGGTGAACTGATAGAACATGAAAATTTAGTCACCACAGCTCACTTGAGTGTAAAAGAGGATTTTGGAGAGTACGAAAGATAGAAAAAAAGCAGCACATGGGAAGTAAAATAAATAGAGAAGATAGAATCTTTTAAGGAGGACAGGACAAGTTACCCAAAATGACAATCAAAGAGGAGATGAGCCCCGTTACCTGGGGCTCATAAGGTTGTGGTCCATTCCTCCTGTGCTGTGATGTAAGTCTTCTATTAATTGATGCCGAAGTCCCTTTCTCACATGTATCAAAATGCAGCTCAAAAATGCGTTATGCTCAAAATGCAGCTCAAGAATTGTCTTGATATGAGCTGGAGAATTGTCATAATTATTTTGCTTGAGTTTGCAAATTAGAGATTTTTTGTTTTCTGTTTTTTAAGAGAGGAATTTATTTGAAACATGACCAAGGCTGATTTTGAACATCAGAAAGACAACTATGCAGACTATTTCCAATTGAAAGTTTTTTAGGAAAGTAGTTTTTTCTGGAACTTCTATTGTTGTTACTATTTTATTGGTTGCTATTCGTTTTTTTATTTTGCTTGATATTTTTCGACAATTCTATTATTTTTTTCTAGGTATCTTACATCTTAAAGTTCTGTTGATCTATAGCTACATATTTCTTAATATTTTCCACGTCTAAAAGTGGTCTATTTTTTCCTTTGTTAGACTGCTGCCTTAGATGGTGAAACTGATTTGAAGACAAGAGTTATACCTTCAGCCTGTGTGGGGATAGCTTCCGAATGGTTGCACAGAATTAAGGCAGGGTTATATATCAATGTACAAGTCCTTTGTGTGTACTTTTGTTCTTATATATTCATCGTCTTGTTATGGTTTGTGCATGGTGCAATTGAATGTCCGAATCCAGACAAAGACATCAGAAGATTTGATGCAAATCTAAGGTTGTTTCCACCTTTCATTGATAATGGTCTGTGTCCCTTGATCATCAACAACACATTGCTTCAGTCATGCTACCTAAGGAATACAGAATGGGCTTGTGGTGTCACAGACAAAGTCTGCATCGGCCAGCATAGCCTACTATCCAGATAATGCACTCTAGACCTGATGGAGTCCTTGGTCAGAGTGAGGAAGGTACAGAACTTGTGAGGCAGGGTGGAGGGTCGATGGGGGTGGTTGCCACTCACCCTGAGAAGTCAGTCAGAAACATCCAGTATTGAGCAGACAAACATTGTGAACGCAAAGGCTGTGTCACTCAGCAATGGGCAGAAGGACTTGCTATGGAGTATGGGCTCCATTGTAATTAACTGCACATTGCATTTTCTTTGGCTTTGGCGTGGAAGGGTTGAGGTGGGTGTGAGTTGGTAAGTACTGGGGAGAAAGCATTGTCGTGTGTGCGTACTGACTCCTCAAATTTTGTTTATGGGATCTGTCAATTGTAGTGCCTCATGTGCCTCTATTCGATGAAATTAATATGTTAATATAATATGTGCCCTTCATCTAGGCTTTACTAGCATCGACTGTGGGGGTGTTGAAAGCTACGCCGATGAAATTGGACTTGAGTGGGTCTACTTGAGTGGGTCTAGATCATGCATATGGTGTGATTTTGTAAAAATAAGTTTGGATCACATGTGGACATATACATGATGAGAGGAGCCATTCTTTTTAATCATTACAAACCTATTAAAAATTTGTTTATACAAAAAATGATATAATAAATAGTTTCATAGGCATTCTCTAAAAATTATAAATATTGAGGTCAAGATTTTAGCTTACAGAATTTGAGTCATAGATTTTCTAATAAACGGTTGATGAATGACTAAAATTTGTGCCATTGGATTACATATTGAGGTCAAAATTCAATCCTTCCTTATCTCATTAAGGGTAAAAATGTCACAAGAGTTTTCTTTTCTACTAAAATCTGCTACATCCAAACAAGCTTTAGGGAGTGATTTTTCATAAAAGCGCTTTCAGAGTGGGCGTTACCATACGGGTCACGATTTAACTTTTCATTTTAAAAAATAATTTCGTTAAAAAGCCACTTTTTAAAAAAGCAAAAGTGGTTGCCAAATGGTACCTAAGTTACAAAATTATCCTTCATCAACCATCTTCAACAATGTGTTTCTTACTCATTTCTGATCTATTTTAGTTTTTTTTTCCTTATTTTTAGTGATCTTTCTTTATAATGATGATATCATAAATATCTTGAGCCACTGTGTACTATTTATCGTAGATTTTGTAATTTTTTTATAGGATATCAAGGTCATTAGTATATCATGACGATAAAAAAGAGTATAAAAAATAAGGAAGAACAATTTTTTTTGCTGAAAACGGATTAAAAATTAAGGAGATATTAACTGTTGAAGTTTGCCCCATTTTAATAGGGGATTACACAATACAATGTACTATAGTGTAATCGATTACACGATAGCACACTGTATCATGTAATCTAATGCACGATAACACTGGTTATCGTGTGTTGGATTACACGATCGATTTCAACGATGCATTTTTTACTTATTTATGATCCGTTTTGGCCCATTTATTTTTATCTTCTTGATTTTTAGTGCTCTTTCTATTTTCTAAATGCCTGAACCGCTCCGGCATCGTACCTTACCCCCGCACTTCTGTTGCCCCCTTCGGCTCCGCCACGCCACCGCTAACACTAAAACTACACTACCCAATCTGAAAGAAACCCCCACCCAATGCTGCCAGGAAGACCACCCAACCCCCAATTTGCTAAGAATGGGCTTACCAGCTGGCGGTTAGGAGGATTTGGATGGAAGGGGATGCTAAGAATGTGATTGAAGGCATCAAAGATATGGCTCTCAATCTATCTGCGTGTGGAAACTGGTATGAAGAAGCCAAAGTTCTTGCTAGGCAATTTGAGGAATTTAAAATATCTCATATTTACAGGCGAGGGAATGAGGTGACCCACAAATTAGGTCGTCATGCTAAGTTTGTGAAGGTCACTATGTGCTGGGAAGTGGAAGCTCCGGGGTTTCTCAGGAGCTCTTTGTATTTTGATGCCTCGTCTGTTTAAGAGTTGCTGCTGACGCAGTCAGCTTTTATAAAAAACCAAGAAAAAAAGAAAGAGAGAGTAGTTCGCCTCCCCATGGTTTAGACAGCCCAACCCATTACAGTCGGTCCCCTGTTTGTGACCCAACCTTTTTCAACTATTTACCAGATTGGAAGAAAGCTTAAATGAGAAATTTGCTCAGCTGGTAAGGCTTTGCGCCTGCCACCTGCTTGATACATTTCTCCAAGCATCGCCTCTGTTCTGCATAAAAAACGAAGATGCTTAGGCTGCGACCTAGCTTTAACCAAATTGCCCAAGTCAACTAAACTGGTCCACTTTATAAGATAATTAGCCCCGTAATTACCCTGTTGTTCTTAGCTAATTCCTTTTTATTCCTTAAATTGAAACTACCTAGTCACCTTGCCATCCAAAGGAAAAGCAGAAAAAGAAACTCAGTCATCTAGTGCCTTACTCCATATTCCGTGCTATGCTCTTGAAGTGAGCCAACATTAAACACAAACTGGCAACTGACAATGTATTCAAACATAGCTACATAGTAGATTAGAAGGCAATCTAATCAATCTAAGAGATAAGCAACATACCTAAAATCAAATTAAACCTAAATAATTCTTGCGCTCTTAAGGCTTCTTCTTCTTGTTTCGCTTTGCCAATAGGAGTGTAATCCCTCGGCCAAACACAAATTTCTTCCTCTTTGCAGAATACTGCTTGTTGCCCTTGGCTTCCTTCTCAGCTACCGGCGGAGAGTAAGCAACTCCTCGCTTGCTCAGCATTTGGGCCAATGACATTGATGCTTTGGAGGGGCTACTCTCCAATGCATCTATCTCAAACTCATCGGGATTGAGAAGCTTCCTACTCAGTATTTCCCCAATAGATAAAGTGTGCTTCAAAACTCGTTCAGGCTCATTGCAAGGCACTTCCATCTCATTCAGATCAATCACTCGAGAATCTCTTCTATGGTGAGATGGGTGTGGATTTTTAAACTTGGTGGAATTGTGAACTGACTTTCTTCTTGCCCCATGCTCTGATCTCCATTTCCTAAGTGCTTCTTCAACAGCAAGCTTTTCTCTTTTTGCAACCTCTACTCGCCTCACAGCCTCTTCTAGTGCTTTTCTACTTCTTTTAACCTCCTCTGAAGCCTTCTCTACTTCCTTTAGTATCTCCATTTTCGAAACTTCTGCTTCTTCTACTTGCGCCATTGCAGTTTCTATCGTTTTCCTTGAAAGTTGTTCAGCTTCTTGGGCTTTGCTGATCAAAACAAAATATTCCTCGGAAGAAAGGGTCACTAGATTCTTAGTGTCTGTTACTGCTTTGATCTCGGCCAGAGCTGCTGCTTCAGTTGCTTTAGCTGCTTCTTCCATTTTCTTGGCTGCAAACCATCTGATCTCTGCAGTTCTTAAACTGAGCTTGGTCTGTTCTATCTCCGTCATGGTTTTCGAAACATCCAACTTAGCAGCCTCTGCCATCTTTTTGAACTGTTCTGCCTCTGAACGTAGTTGTTGCAGCTTTGCAGACACCTCCGGCGATTTATCACCCTTCTCACCTTCCACTGCCTTTGTCAATTGCAGTTTAAACCTTGTATTGTTTAGCTCTTCTTCTAGAGCCAAAATTCTTACAGAATTCAAGGTCAGTCTCTCATGGGTTTTCTGCATTGAGGCTTTCTCTTTGTCTAACTTCTTATTCAGTGCTTCAACAGAGCCTCGAATCCCAGACAAATCACTCGTTTTTTTGTTCAGATTCACTTTGGCCTTTTCAAGTTCCAATAAGATCAAACTTGGAGATGATGCAGGTCCTAGACATTGAGTGCTGGGACTCACACAAGCATCCGAACTGTTGCTAGGCTTGTCCATTTGGCTAGGAATTGATTTTCGATCATCTGAGATTGGACTTTTGGCAGAGTCAGCTTCTTCCTTTTGCAACTTAGACTTCAACTCGTCTACACATCTTTTGGTTGCTTGGAGTTGTTTCAGAACTTCAAGCGTTTCTCGTTCTTTGACAATGAGGTCCTTCTCCAACAGTGAAGTTTGTTCTTCCACTTTTGCAATATCCGTCATCTCAGCGGTTTTGCATTTCTGGAAAAAGGTTTAAAAGATTAAATTCAAAACATATACCCATGTAACAACATAAGTTGATCGGAAGTCTTAACATAGTTGATGAATCTATGCACTACACATAGACCAATGCTCATAGCAAAGACAGATACTTACATGCAGCCAACAAGACTTGGTAGTCTTTTTTCAAGTTCTTCTTACAATATTGGATACGTCTTAAATGATTCAAGCAATTTACACGAGCTAAACAATAGCCTCCCATATAGCAATATGCCTTAAATGGAGGAAGCAAAGCACATGAAAAAAGCAATCACAAGGAACACAAGCTTAAAATCTACAAGAACTCATTAGCAATTACCATTAATAATAAGCCATCGTTTTCAGTCAGATTATGTGCCAAGGATTGTGGCAACACAAACTTAAATTTCCAATAATTTGGAAAGTCATTAGCAATTTAGTATACTTTATTTACATTCACAAGGAAGAAATGTCACTCATATGATGCATTTCCTTTTCTTGATAAGTTTTTTTCCTTCAAGGCTTTCCAATTAAAATTGACTAATGGACCATGCTTTTGTTTAATCAGGACTCATGCTTGTAGTATGCAATTTAAAATGAGGTGAACGGACTCATAGTACTAAAATCTTCTCTGAATCATCTGTACCATGTGTGTCACCGGAGACATCATGCCCAAGACTAGAATACCCGTCTTATCAAAGAGCTGAAAATTGTTTACATGTATTCATGCTTCTTATCACATGGTCTACACATACAACACATTGAAGCTCACATTTCAAATGCACATTATGCAAAAATGAAGTCCAATTCGTTGGCTACATGTAACATGAATTCAAATGAAAAATCTTTTGAATACTCAAGCTAACATGGAGGACAAAAAATTCTACAATTCCATAGTCCAAAGATGAGAAAAAAACAAAGAAATGAATACATGAATAACCCACATTTCTACAGACATCAATAAGAAGTTCATTTTAGTTCCAAAGATGACATTTCCTCACCTCCGGGGTCGGATATTTGGTAAGGGGCCTCCAGACCCCTCTGCCACCGAAGCGGGTAACCGCCTCCTTCACAGACTCAAAAGGCGGCGAAGTGTCAATCTCCACCCTCCCAGTCATCTCCCTCTTCTTGCCCTCCTCCTCGGAGCTCACCTGACCCGTCTTCAACTCTCCGGCCTCCATCTTGTCCGACATTACCACCAAATGTTGCTGTAGAAACTCCTGTTGTGCTAGAGGAAGACAGAAAAAAAAAGGACAAGTGAGGGAGTTGAAGAAATGTGGTTGAAAAGTGAAAACCCTAGATTTTACTGGGTGGGCAAGGATTGGCTGAGTGAAGGGAAGATGCACAGAAGAACTGGCGGAGAAGGCCGACAGCGAAGTCAGGGGAAGTGGTGCTTTGGCCTTTGGGGCGTGGACATAAATGGGCAGAGAGTTGGAAGGAATTGCAAGGAGGGAAAGGTCACTTTTTTGAAGATGTGGGGGCCAGTTGGGGTGTGGTGCTGCCTGCTGATTAGCAGAACTTTAGCTTTCTAATCTGGTTTCCATAATAGTCGTTTATTCCCTAAATTGAGTTTTTTTTTACAGTGTTTTCAAAATTAGCAGTTGCAAAGATGTCAAGCAAGGTAATCATGGCTCAATCACCTGATTTAATGGTGATTAGGAGTTCAATTACCATTAAATCCGTAATCAGGATTACAAGGAAAGATTCTAATGCATGTTTCTTTTTACTTTTTTTTTTCCCAACAGTTTCTTTACTTTTTTTTTTTGGCAACAACAATTTCTTTACTTAACAGTGATGGAGTAGAAAACACCTATCGGTTAAACATTAATAATTCTGCATTACTTCATTTTGTAAGTAATGAAAAAATGTTAACAAATATCATTTAAATTTTTGAGTGTGCACAATCATTTTTTTGTGTATCAAAAACCTACGAGATGTTTAAGTAATAAGCATTCATGTTCCGTCGGGGAGATTTGCATGGAGATTATGCAATTCATGGTTGGGACTTGGGCATAGAGAAGGTGCGAAATAATCCACATTATCATTATTATTATCATTATTGTTTTTTTTAGCTGGAGTTCAAAATTATTTCTTTTTAACGGCATGTGCAAAAGCGTCGATAATAATGAGCAATCGAGTAATTTTTTCACTTTTTTTTATCCTGTCGGGGCAACGGTTGGAAAAAACCAGAGTTGACTACGTGGACGGTCAAAATTGAATGACGAGTCTCGCGATGCGTGACTGAAAGGTTCTTCCTCGCCGATGCTTTTGTTCGTTTAAATTTAAGAAGACCGTTGAACGAGGCCAACCTTATCTACGGACCCAACAAGCTAAGGGCCTCAAATCAGGGGCAGTACGTGGGCCTCTACTCTCTAGTGATGTAAAAGCCTACTAAATGGATCTCTTCTATCTCAGCCCAATGGCCCTCTCCGTGTAACTTTTGTTGCATATGTAAGTGTAAGAGGATTTCGGACAGGATATCCTCTATCAGTTGGGACTTGGGAGCCGTTGATCAAGATCGATGGTGCACATGTTACTACTGTGCACTCCAACAAGTAGCGTCTGTGCCATCGATCGTGATGATTGACAGCTCACATTAGGGTATGATATCATGGTGGTCAAGCTTGAGGTGGACCATACAGTCTTCAATATATCAGAGGCAGTTACTAATACACACAAAAAATTGTCAAAAGAGTGATTAGTGCATTTCACCTTGAAATTATGCTGTGCAGCTTTCGTATAGTATGAATATAATCACCTTTTTATGGCTTATAGATTATTATTATTTTTATTTGTAACTCATTTCAGTAGATGGATATAGATGGATACCAGTTACCTGAATCAATGTGTAACGTCTCCAAGATTTGCATAGTATAATTTTTTTACTAGAAAATCCGATCACGTTGAATTTCCTATTAGATGCTGGAAGATAAGCTTGAAATTAGATTATATAACATGAATTTATGTTCGATTGAAGTTGGATTAGGAATGGATCAGCATGGGCATAGTTGATTGAGATCCAAACTCCACGAGGAGTTGGAGTCTGGCTGGCTCTGTAAAGAGCCAGTGAGAAGCCTTTTCCTCTCTTACTTTTCACTGAACTCAAATCTCTCTCTCTCTACTGGTCGACCAAAGCAATGTTGAAGGAGATGCATGAGATTGAAGACACGAGGCTGAAACGAAGGATTTCGATTGTTGACTCTAGGTAGGATGCTTTTATGTAATATCTTGTCCCTAGAATTGCAGTTTTTCAAATTCTGTTCATCTGAATTTACAATTGACTATTGAATTCATACTCCTTGCTCTGATAAGTCTATGTTCGTGTATAACAACACTTTGGATGCTTCTGTATAAATTATTTATGCATAGAAAATCTTTGTTCATCGTTTAGTGTGTCTGGAGTGATCGGCCGAGGTCACATAGATTTGATCTGATGTTTGTATGCTTTTAAATTATGCAAAACCCATATGACCGTGTGTCTTATCTTGCTGCAATCTTCCCTAGAAGTTATATTGACTGTACAATATTATGTGTTACAATTCATAAGGGATTATTTAAGTTCAATGCCTGAATTCTCTATGTATTAATTGTAAGAGAATTGTCGAAACCTTTATTTCATTGACGTGTCTTCCAGATCGGCTATGCATCATATATTCTTATTAAATTCAATTGTTCGACTATGCTTATGCCCTTTGATATATCATGTAAACCTTATTATATTTTATGTAGTGGTAGAACCTCATATTTTACAGCCGGTCTCCAAATATCTGTATGAACCTTGTATTATCTTAGTAAATTATAATTATGACACCTCGACATGAGACACCATACTTTGCATTATTATAGTATGAATATTCTAGCTTTGACTTTGTTATTCGATCTGGAAAAATTGTCACTTTTTTGTCTTCTCTACTTTTCTGATGTATATCAAATTTGAATTGGTGTCTCTGCAAAACTATTATTAAACCTCGATATGCAGTGTCAACTTTAGTCTTCATTTGGGTTTTTGCTTATTCAAATGCATGTGTTTCTTCATTGTTTTGTATTTAAATCTTTAGTCATTTTATCCTTATTTAGTGTGACGCCTCAAGTCTTCAACAGAAAAATTATATACTTCGATGTAGTTGGAAATTTGGGATGTGACACAATGAGGTGACTCAGGGCCTATTCTTTCGTCTCTTTGGTTGTGTAAAGGTAGTTGTTTTTTGTTTTGTTTTGTTTTGTTATATGTAGGTCAATAGATGGTACTTGTCTTCACAAGTACCTGCTTTGATGTAATGTTATTAGCAAATGTTGCATGCATGGTTGAAGTATTCCTGTTTTTTGGGTAAAGGAAAATAACTTATTCAAATAATAAGAAGGTTGGGTAGAATGTTGAGGGCTTGTTATCAATTTTTTTTTATAACATGGGTGTCCGAGTCCTTAGGACCCGCCTAGAAGGGGCAAGATAACAACCTCTTAGAGCAACGTATCCTACTGTCAATCCCCTCGGCTGCGCTCACAGCCCATATAACATAGGCACCATTTATGCCAGGAGGGTTCAAACTTAATTAGGACCTTTGCTCAAGGGCAACGCACTGGCTGCCACACGAACTCCCCGTTGGTTGAAGGCTTGTTATCATTGACAACAACAGCGGAAGAGACTTTCCCAAAGCCTAATATATAGAGATGGGTTGCACCATAAGAGAGCGATCATTAGAAGAAACGTGCAAAATTTAGACAATAATTCAGACTTGAATTAGTAGTTGATACTTGACAAGCCAACTGTTTACTTGCTGCCCAGTGGAAGTGGTACCCAAGGTTTTAAAAAAGACACTAAAAATGAAGAACACATAGACATAGTAGACACTGCAGGTTTTAATATACATTATTGAGAACAGATAGAATATTGGTTTTGGCTAAATTCCCCTTCTCACATGTGAAGGGAGAATGACAACTAATTAGCCATGCTTAATGGAGACTAAGAACCAACTATTCACAAGAAAGGCAAAAGAAAAAGAAATAATTCAACAGTCGTTAGTGTGATCAAGTTGCACAAGCATTTGTTAATTTGCTCATAGGAAACTTCAAACCATTTCGATAGTAAACTAGAGAGCAATCCCTAGCTACGCGGAAAGCTGAACTTGGGCTATAAACAAAAAAAAATACTCTTGCAAAAGTAAAATTAAGCAACTTCAATGGAGTGTTGTGCTAGAACAGCTGCAAGAGGCCTTAGCATTTTCAAAAACTGGTTAATAAATCATCGATCAAAGGAGTTTTATTTTCTTTATTGGGGGTTCTTCGGCTCTGGGTTTGGGAAGGGTCAATTTATGGTATTTTTTTTCTTGTATTCCCTTTGTTTGAGGTTTGTTCTTCATGAAATTTGATTATTTAAAGAAAACTCATCAAAGAAGTTTTGAAGGAGCACTGTTAATTACTCCCTCTGGGCATTTTTAATACAATCGTGGTTTTTCAAATGAAATAAAATTAGTTCATTTGAGAAACCAACTGTATCTATTAAAAGTGCCTAGATTTTCCATGTTAAGTTTAATTAAGATTAAAATCTCTTTTGTATTAGCAAGGATGAGGAGTCCACCACCCCACTGTTTAGCCAACCCACCCTCCCCTTTGCACAAATGGTGGATATCCACCGTCTAAAAATACACGAATGGTGGACATGGCGAACTACTCATCCTATTAGCAAATGCAACTCTTACGATGTAAAACCCATTAGCCCATCTTTCCTGTTTTGCCCTACATCCAAATTGGACAAGGATTTTGTGCTGATCCAGTGACGGAATCTGTCCAAGTTCGGTGGAAAACCTAAGCTAAAAGCTGTAGGCTCCATGACCAAAGCTGAAAGGCCGTTATATCTGGATCATATATAAGCAAGAGGTGATAAGCCCTTGGAGTAACCTCCTTATCCAAACTCGAGGACGGTTAGTAAA
The DNA here is from genome assembly GCA_039654745.1 of Houttuynia cordata. Taxonomy (NCBI): domain Eukaryota; kingdom Viridiplantae; phylum Streptophyta; class Magnoliopsida; order Piperales; family Saururaceae; genus Houttuynia; species Houttuynia cordata. The sequence continues at coordinate 41,961,721 of CM077503.1, read as the reverse complement.
AACTGGTGAGTGTTCATTAACTCACAAAATCCAATCCAAGCATCTACCAGATAGGTTTAGAGGTGGGAGTCTTTTATTACACGCATATGTCATACTATGTCAGACTCGCCTGATGTCAAAGGCCTTGGTGTAACAGCTATGAATCTAGTTCCTACAGTGATTACATACAAGTTAAAACTTCCTGGAGACTAACACAAGACTTGCCAAGTATATGTCCATACTTTCATTAATTCAACTATCATGTGGCTCTTCAAAGTGCTGAATAAGTAAGAAATTACTCTTGAGTCTGACGCCTTAGTAGTTATTATCAAAACCTAATTAACCATGTACATTAACAATAATTTGCAATTTCTAGCATTTGATATCTTACAGTAGCATTCTATGTTAACTCACAATGATGGAGAATTCTGTCAGTTCTGATTGACTCTAATGACCCATAATTTCATATAATTAAGCAGCCCAATGGAAGAATGTGTCCCCAGTTTTGATTGAAGAAAAATAAACTTAAAACAAGGCAATAGTAAACTTGAAATACTCAAGAGTTTGTTAGGATCATTGTAGGTAATTTGTCATTTTATGTGACCTAGAAGATTAAACTTATTATACACAAAACAAACACAAACATATGCCAAAATGCTCTAGAAGATTGAACTAGACATCGAGACTACTTACTTCCAATTTCTTCTTTCCTTAAGAAAAGGATGCCCAAATGCTCTCATGTGCAACCGCCAATGTATTGACCATATTCTTAGCTTGATTTTTGGGATCTAAACTACCAAATGTGAATATTTATCTTGTCCAAGAAATAACATATAGACTGCAGAAATTCCTAAAAGAAATGTCCTCAGAACTAACTATACATTAGTTGACCCCTACATTTCCGGCAACAAAGTAAATATCATGTTGTCCCTCTTGTGGCCTCAAGTTATTATTTTAGTTTTCTTCCTCTAGAAATCATCTATCTCTTTTCATTATTCTTTGTGTCCTTGCACTTAATTCTATGGAATGGAAGGTATAAGAAGATGCTGGTCATGGTCAACACGTGCTTCTAGACCATCACACGTGCTGCTTCTGCCTCCCACCGTTCAAGCCGCATTGAAACATGCATGCAGGCCCTGAGTCCTGACTTAGATTCACATGCGCAGACTTACTTATGCTTAGATACATAAAGCTTATTTATGCTTATTATATGAACCCTAGAATTCTCTGTGAGACTATACCTAGCTAGAGTTATTCGAACCCTAAATTTTGTTTGATCAGTGCAAATACTTCTCTAGTGCATGGTTTTACCACGTGAACTGACCTTTAGATCCAACCAAAATTTCAGCATCCAAATATTAGAGAAAATGTAATCCTGATTTCTGTGAACATCTACATTGCCTATGGTATTATCCTAATGTTTTAGGAGTTAGTAACACTCAATGTTGTTCATGGTTTTTGGTCGTCAGTGTGGTTGATCGAGTCCCAACAGAATTCCGTTGGGCCATCTTAAACGTCACATCTATTGAAGGTTCATGTAACAAAATAGGGGTCGTTTTGTCCCTAATTGGATAAGATGGCCCTTAAGGATGGTAAAGCTTCATTAATGAATATGGTTGACTTGTACATGGAATTAGCATCCAGAGCATGAATCTAAACCTTGGAGGATTCATATTGTTTGATAAGACAAATTGTGCATTAGGATGATAAGTCCGTTAGACGTCATTCTACATGTACTTTACTCAAACTGAAAGAAATGATGACGGTTGGGAGTTTGAAATCGTTGATCCAATCAACAAATAGTCTGTTGATCCTTGTTAGGGTTGATCTCATGCCATTAATACTTGGGTAAATTGCACTAGACTCCTATAAATTATGGTGAAATTGCACTTAACCCATTTGAATTATGAAAATATGCACTTAACCCATGTGCAACTTAATTACTAGATGATTTTACCCGTGATAAATCCTACCAATTTTGCTTCAATTTTAGGGTATGTGGTAGCCATGAAAACTAACTCACTTTTCTTACATTGGAAAAGGAAGGCTGGCGCATTGTCATTATCGAGTAATAAGTTGATAGTGTCTAAGCATTATCTTTTCCATGTGAAGATAGGGGGATGACGAATGAAAGAAGAATGCGGATTTATTAGTAAAGATAATGGGTAAAATTGTCTCAGCGCATAAGTCATAGGGGTTAAGTGCATATATTCATAAGTCATGAGGGTTAAGTGCAATTTTGTCATAATAGATAGAGGTCAAGTGCAATTTTATCCTTAATACTTCCTTGTAAAATTGGAGTGATTACTTCATCAAATTGCAGTGTAGAAGTCAGTTAATACAATAGCCAATTAGTTGTACATACGTTTAGTTCTAGATAATTGTGGCGTGCTAAGTTGAAGTTTAGTCGATGATACAATGACACTAAAATTGGTTGAATCATGCCATAAGGTGACTTTAGATCGCCTAGTGACGATAACTAGCTCGGTACTGCACGTTTCTAGTTTAATTTTAATGGTTTTCTACAATTATATCAGCTATGCATGATTCTTGCATTTTCACAATTAACTCTCCAGGTTTCTTTCCTCCTTTATCCTCGGGATACCCTTCTCTGTGAAATAGATATAGATAAGTAATTCAATTCAATCAAACGCATTTATAGCTCCATGATTTTTTTGTTGAGAATTTGTATAGCATATTTGATTAAAGTTTTCACAAACATTTTTCTTGAAATCATGTGTTTTTTGAGTTCATGGGCGTCCAGTTTTGTATGCTAGCTAGCTCCCGTAGCTTGTTTGCGTTGCTGTGATTGGGACTTGCGATGGCCATTTAATGGGTCTCAAGGGTTACGGAAACAGGTCAGGCCCCCCTTTCTCACCCGCACCATTAATGAAATACATGCCTTGAGGGACCACAAACCCTTCACATTTATTGTGTCACAACGCCCAAACCAAACCATCCATCAACTGGTAGATCAATTTGGTAGGTTAAAGTCCAGCTCCATTTATGGTCCAAATATGACCCCATGAGCAACGCGCTCAATTACATCTGCACCCTCAATATCACAACTCTAGTACAAAATCGGACGGTCAAAAAGAGCTTACATATTATTCCTTCTAAAACCTAGTTACTTGACCAACTATTGCAAGTTGATGGGATAAATATATTGAAAGGGCTTCCATGAATAAGGACTTTTAATAAAAGAAATCAGTTTTTAGTAATTTATTAGTACAAATGGTAAGATAACTTCATTAGACGTCACGTCCTTTTATAATATCATGTCACTAGCCCTTAGGGCCATGTCCCAATCTCTGCATGTGTTCTATATATAATATGGCCTTGGAATGGATATGGCCTTCATTTCTTATAGCCAACACAAACTCCAGGCAAAATCTTAGCATGTCTTCACCCGTCAAATCCTGAACTCAACCCTCCAAATTAAGCCACCAAGAGAAGCCAAAGATGCTCAAGAGCGGCAGAGACCTTCCCCAAGTCTCCCTGCAGATCAGCCAAGATGACAAGTTCTTCAGCAGGCTGATGAGCAAAGAGACATCCATGGCCAACACTTCCAGCAGAGTTTACTATGGCATGGCAAAAGGTGCAGTGCCCTTCACGTGGGAGTCTCAACCAGGCACACCCAAGCACCCCATGTCCTCCACCACTCTCCCTCCTCTCACTCCCCCACCATCCTACCTTTTCAATCCCAAGCAAAGCCACAAAAAGAAGCATCACATGCCCAACCTTCTGATGGCAATCATCCCAAAGCTGAGCATGAAGAAGAACCAAATTGTCTCTTCGCTATCATCTTCTGAGTCATCCTCAATATCCTCATCATCGTCGTCGTCTACTTGGTCAGTTTACTCGAAAGGGGAAGAAGAAGATCAAACTGTTGGATCGCCCACCTCAATTTTGTGTTTCGGGATTGGGCGTGATGTCGCTGGAGGAGGCCGGAGGCGCTACTATAGGGCCATATGGAAGAAAAGTGCATTGTTGGCCATTGTCGGCTATGGATCTCGCTAAGGTACTAGGTTAGAGTTTTGTTAGTAGTTTTCCTTTCCTTCATTACAAGTTACAGCAATTATGGGGGAAAATTCAGCATGTTTGGTGTGTAAATGTATAGGTAGTAACTCACTACCTGAGCTAGTAAACATGTTCCAAGAGTTGCTCATCTCAGAATAACAAGGTCTGGTCAGTTTATTATTGATATATTTCTTTTCTTCAATTTCTCAATACATGACAATCATCATTTCTTATCATGTTCAAACTTAACACTTATGCTGTTAATGCATTTTTGTAAGTTTCCGGGATGTTTCCAAATAAAGTATAGTACTCAATTCAGCAAGAAAACATCAGGCAACTACCCACAATCATGTAATAAGTTATTGGACCCCATTTAACTTAACAAATGGAATAGACATTATTGTGAATGAAGAGAGAACAAAGAAGCTATCACTAAACCTTCTTGTATTCTTTATGAGACGGTGACACATCAAATATGCATTTAATTTGTACGTATGTAGATAGCCTAAATACATAAATAAAAGAAACATGTCTGGCTTGGCTAATTAATATGACCGCCCCTAGAATCTTCAGTTCGATGTCTGCAGATCTCCATGTGAAGAAGCATGGAGAGAGTTTCCCTAGAAATAACATTTATTTGATAAAGTCCTCTATTCTACTAATTTTTGTCATTTTCCCACCTTCTTTTCCAGACCACCCTCCGTGACAGACGGTCAGCAATGGCAATTAGAAGCAATATGATTTAGGGGCCGTCTGGGCGTGAAAAAATTAAAATATCTATAGTGGATTTTGGACGTCTACATTGTAGCAAAACATCGATGTTTTGCTATTAATCATGCCCCAAACGGCCCGTAATTTAGGTATCTTATTTTTCAACATAAATCCTAGTATGTGAGTTTGAGCTCTCCACAACATGTACATAAAAAATTGTGGTTGCAACTTACAAGAAAAAAGAAGAAGAGAGACTACATCAAACATCAAAGGATAAGGAGGGACAAATGGTGCTTGTCTGTTCTGTATCTGATAAGTAAAGCCTATCCACCGGAGAGGTTGCATTCTATTTTTAGGATACATGCCACCTAATTGCAAAGTAGCCAAACTAAAGTTCCCAATTGATATAAGGGCGTTTTTGCATGCTTACACTCGATATAGAAATTAAAACTTATATGTGGCACTGCTCTCCCTTTATAGTTTACAGCTGATTTCTGCAGAGTGCAGACCTGAGAATTTATTGTGCACGTGCTATTCTATTCTTGGGGATCCTATTAGAAGATGGGCTCTGGGAGTGAACATTATGGTTCTTCTGAACAAGAAAACCGGTGTATATAGACACATTCTGATGCTGTACACAGAACACCGACTTTGTACTTTGTAGGTGTAGCAGAGTCACTTCATTTGGGAAAATACTGGTGGAGAATACAACTAAACAAGACCTTGTTAAATTCTCTAGGAACTTTTTTGTTCACGAGACAATTAAGCATGACATCGGACAGGGGGGATCGTTTCTTGTTTAGTGGTTATTTTGTCTATTAAATCCAAACCTACTCGGTGGATGAGTCCTCCATAGAACAAAAATAGCTTAAACTCAGCTAGAGAGAGAGAGAGATGTTTGAGTTCATTTGCCATGTACATGTGACAAAGCCCAAGATTTTGAGGGCCCAACGTTTACTTACTCCAGTGAGAAAGTAAGCGTGGGCTGAAAAAACAAAGGGAAAAAAGTGAGCGTGGTTACGAGTCCATGACAGGGCTCGTCTGCATCATATTCCCTACGTCCCATATTAATAGCTACATTGGGAAACATTGTCATTTTTACTGCATCGTAAATGAATGGAAATATAGAAAAAAAAAAAGAATGGCAAATGCTTAGATGAGTACTTTTTTTTTAATCCAAAAACTCTTATAACTGATCTGCCAGCTTAAGAAGCTTGTGAGGTGTTTTCTTGAGTACCCAACCTATTAAATTGAGCCAAGTGGAGTAAATAAGGTAGGACACGTATTTTTGCCGTCTGCACCTGTTAAATATGGGATGGCTAGAGTAACATTTTTTTGATTGGGTTAAGGCCCAAGCAGCCTTCACTTGTACCATATGGATTCGACCCTAAAGGCAGAGTTTTTTCTATATTACCTGGCACCAACTATGATTTTCTCATATTACCTAATTTTTTTTTCGTGAAATCCCATATGACTTGGAATCGGCACGTAGGATATCGAAAATGCCCTTCTTTTACATTTTTTATGCCATTTGTATCTGAAATACTTCATTATTCTCAAAATTAGCGATTTACGGGAGTATCAAGTTGGAGAAGAAGACATTTCGGCAAAGGTCCGCCCATCATCGTAGTTTAAATTACCCTCGGCGCCGTCCAACCCAAAAAAAATAAAATTTCATGCCAAAAAATAACAAAATCAATGGCAAAGACGAGAAAAAAGCTATGATGAATGGATTTTGATGTAAGAGTAGCGAGGAAGCCCTCCCAACTACAAAAATTGAGATCTACATATAAAGAAACACATATAAAGGTCACCCATTAGTGTTCGACCGCTCTTAGACATGAAATAAGAGGATAAAAATGGGCAAAAGTGTGAAATACTCATCGGCGAGTGAGAAGTTCAATTTATATATCCTTCTATTATCCTAATGAAGTAGAAGAGGAGGAAAAATAAAGAAGAAGACAAAAAAATAGATAAAAAATGAGTGAGTTATGATATTTTAAAAATTGCCCATTTATCTTGTCAATTATTTGACACGACTTGAATCCAAGTCATGTCAAATAGTACACGACTTGAATCAAGCTGTGTCGTCGATAACACGATAAATGGGCAATTTTTAAAATATCATAACTCGCTTATTTTTTATCCATTTTGCCCATTTTTTGCGTTATTCCTTATTTTTCCTTCTCTTCTACCTCATGAAGATATATTAGGATGAAAACAGAAAAGAAAAAATAAGAAGAAAGTGGAAGCTTTTCGACGTCCATTTTTTTTCATCATAATATATCTTCATGAGGTGGAAGAGGATGAAAAATAAGGAAGAACAAAAAAATGGCAAAAATGGATAAAAAAATGAGCGAAGTATGATATTTTGAAGAATATCAGTAAAATTGTGTTGTCGAAGACACGACTTTAATTTGAGTCGTGTCTTTGACAACACTATTTTATATATCTTTCTATGATCTTAATAAAATAGAAGATGAGGAAAAATAAGGAAGAACGTAAAAAAAATGGGCAAAAATGGATAAAAAATGAGCGAGTTATGACATTTTGAGTATTGTAGTAAAATCGTGTCGTAGGAGACATGACTTGCTCGTGTGCTCGACGACACGATTTTACTGAAATTTTTAAAATATCATAACTCGCTCGTTTTTTATCCATTTTGCCCATTTTTTTATTCATCCTTATTTTTCCTCTTCTTCCACTCCATGAAGATCTATTAGGATAAAAAAATAAGAAGAAAGCAGACGTCGGAAAGCTTCCACTTTCTTCTTTCTTCTTATTTTTTCTTATTTTTTTGTCCTAATATATTTTTATGAGGTGGAAGAGGGGGAAAAATAAGGAAGAACGAAAAAAAATGCGTAAAAACGGATAAAAAATAAGCGAGTTCTGACATTTTGAATATTGCAGTAACATCGTCTCGTAGGAGTGTCTTCGACGACACGATTTTACGCTCATTTTTCTCCATTTTTGCCTATTTTTTGCATTCTTCTATATTTTTCCTCTTCTACTACCCCATGAAGATATATTAGGATGAAAAAATAAGAAAAAATAAGAATAAGGAAGAAAGTGGAAGCTTTCCGACATCTAGAGTAATAATGAGCGTAAAATAGTGTCGTTGAGAATACGACTTAATTCAAGTCGTATTTTTAAATATCATAACTCTTTCTGTGATCCTAATGAAGTGGAAGAGGAGGAAAAATAAAGAAGAACGCAAAAAAAATTAGTAAAAATGGATAAAAAATAAGCGAGTTATGATATTTTAAAAATTCTAGTGAAATCGTGTCATCGAGTACACGACTTGAAGTCAAGTCGTGTCTCCTATGACACGATTTTACTGCAATATTCAAAATTTCATAATTCACTCGATTTTATCTATTTTTGCCCATTTTTTCCGTTCTTGCTTATTTTTCCTCCTCTTCCATCTCATTAAGATATATATTAGGATGAAAAAGTAACAAAAAATAAGAAGAAAGAAAAATAGAAGCTTTCTGGCGAAGTTTTGAACGTCGAAAAGCTTCTATTTTCTTATTTTTTCTTCTATTTTCATCATAATTATCTTCATGAGGTAGAAGAGAAGGTAAAATAAAGAATAACACAAAAAATGGGAAAAAAACGTATAAAAATGAGCGAGTTATGACATTTTAAAAATTGCCAATTTATTGTGTTGTCGACGACATGACTTAATTCAAGTCATGTACTATAATGCACGACTTGAGCTCAAGTCGTGTCTTCAACGACACGATAAATGGGCAATTTTTAAAATATCATAACTCACTCATTTTTTATACGTTTTTTCTATTTTTTTGTGTTTTTCCTTATTTTTCCTCCTCTTCTACTTCATTAGCATCACAGAAAGATATATAAATTAAACTTGTCACTCGTCGATAAATATTTTACGCTTTTGCCCATTTTTATCGTCTTATTTCATGTCCTGAAGCAATCGAACACCAATGAGTGACATTTATATGTGTTTCTTTACATGTAGATCTTAATTTTTGTAGTTGGGCGGGCTTCCCCGCTGCTATTACATCAAAATCTCTTAATCATAGCTTTTTTTTTTCTCATCTTTGCTGTTGATTTTGTTGTTTTTCGGCATGAAATTTTATTTTTTCTGAGTTGGATGGCGCTGGCGGTGATTTGAACAACGATGATTGATGGACCTTTATCGGAATGTCTTCTTCCCTAATTGAATGCTCTATTAAATCGCTAATTTTAGGAAGATGGAAGACTTAGGTTAAATTTGAGGGAAGAATGGAGTTTTTTCCATATTATATGGCTCTTATTTGGGAAGAAGGGCATTTTAGACAGTTTTTATGTCATATGGAAGAAAAGAAGAGATTCCGGATAATATAATAAAATAGAAGTTGGTGCCAAATAATATGTAAAGAGCTCCTAAAGGCATCATGCACAACTACCATGGAATGAGCTTCATAATAGCGTTTACAATTTAGAAAAGATTTAAAGGTTATAACACCTGCCTTCATGGTTCCTTATGTAACGTTTGACAATGCTTGCAGCGCCTGAATGCTCAAAAACACATTTCATCAGGTTTTTCATAGCACAATTCAACTGTGAATAGAAGCTTGGCTTGGCGCTTCGAGTTTACTTTTAGCTCAACTCAATCGCTCTGATCAAATTTAACTCAACTCAATCGCTCTCACTGTACCGAAAAGCAAAACCACATTTCCTCTAATTTTTGTTTGCTAATTACTATTTAAACCATTCATATATAGATTATCTAACGTGAGCATATAAATTTGTTAATGGTCTAAACAAAATGACACAAATTTTAAGGAAAGATGGAATATAATATGCATTCAATTTGGGTTGGGCCGACTGGACTCTAGAAGATTAGAATGCATGTCTAGCACATTTTGCTAATCGGGCAAAAAGGCATTTGACAGAATTTGGTGAGACTCGAGAAGACAAGCACACGTTACAATTTTGGTTTTTTTGTCCACTCATTCTTGTTTTGAAACCCTTATTTATTTGATTAATGACAAGTCCCTTTTCAAGTTGTGGTTTCAAATCATATTTTCAGAAAAGCTGGTTGAGCAGCTATAGAATGTAGGTTTTGCTTTAATTAATCATATCTCTATTAATTGTTTGGAAATAATTAAGGTTTTCGAGCAACTCGGTTGGCAATGATTTCTCTGGGTTGATCCTTTTAGGGCATGCTTGGGAATGCAAATTGTTTCTTTAGAAGTTGCTTTTCTAAAAAATCTCTTCTTGAGAATAGATAGAAAAAGCGTTTCTCTTGTAGCGTAATGGGACTACTAATGAAAGGGAAAGCAACTTTAGAAGAAGCCTCTTTTCTTTCCTCAAATGCCATTTTTAAAAATAAATAGCAAAGAAAATGTCCATTTTCAAAATTAAGTAGCAACATATCTACTTGTATATATGCTTAAAATTTGTACAAGTTTTTGTGATAGAAAAAAGGGGTATTATGTGTAATAATCTTCTGCATGCTCACTGCATATTGATCTACACATGAAATATGCATTTTATTATCTCCTAAGCTTATGTTTATGTTAGTATTTGATTAGAATTACTGCTACTTTAATGTAGCTTTTAGTTTTTGTAGGAAAAAGAGTAAGATGCAAAAATAAGGTGAAAAATGACTTTAATGGTTACATCTTTATAACTTCATCTGCATGTCTCTGATTGGACTGATTCAAGCTTCATGTTAAAGTTCAAGAAATAAGCTTTTCAACGCCACCAACCGCGCATAATTTGGAGTTAGGAGCAAAAATTTATGACCATTTGAAAATTATGAACAACAACAACGATCGATCAGACATTCAACGCGATCGATCACCAGAGCCAGGAAAATAGTGTTAATGAAGGAACAATCGATCGGCACTTAAATTGATCAATCGTATTTACTGAAGTTTTTAGATGTGTGCGATACAGTAACATCGATCGATTGGCCATAAAAGTGATTGATTGGCCGGTGAGATGAAATGATTGATCGGCACGATAACATATGAATTAACGAAGGAAAGTAATCGATCGGTAAGTGATCGATTAGCAATACAGAGCGATTGATCGGTTACTGCGGCAAAACCTAAATCAAGGCTATTTCGATTTGGATTTGGAAGGGGACTTCATGGTTTATTTTTAAATATATATAAAAGCTTTAAGGGAGAACGTAGGGGGGGATCTGAAGTTGTTATTAGAAAACTTATTTTGGAGGCTAGAGCAAAGGAGAGAAGAAGAAGAAGATAATGAAGAACTTGATGGTGATTTTTTTTTCCAATGCAAGGCTAAACTCCTTTCTAAGGCGTAGATGAAGCCCAATAAACTGCTTGTATAATTTCTTTTCTCTCATATTATATTTTACTCTAGTTGGTGTAGCTTTTTTATTATGCAATTAAAGTTAATTAATTGAAGTTTGTTTTTTGTACTCGAGAGAGACAAAAATGAATTAATTGGATTTCAATGTGAAAGAGTACTTGCGTGTCCGAGAGGAACGTGAGTGGTCTGATGTGTCATATATTAGTAAGGGTTCATTAGTTTATACTCGAGAGAGATAGATTACAGTTCCATGTGCTTAATTGATTTATGTGTTACGTCCGAGATGAGAGCACTATAATTTGAATTGACAAGCGTATGTCCGAGAGAAATATGCTAGCTAATTAAGAATTTATTCATAAGAGAAAGAAGATACACTAGTTTATTGTGGTGGATTCGGAGCCTTGATATCTTCCATATTAATTTAATCTCTGCTTAGTTTAATAAAGTTAATTGATTTATCTAGATTAATTAAACAAACTGCAACTTTTCTTTTGAATCTGGTAGAATATTCATTCGTCCCTGAGGTTCGGCAACCCTTTGATACTCGTTGTAGTACACAATTGACTTGTGCACTTGCAAGAGTTTAATTTTAAACGATCACATATATATTTCCATCATCATGGTGAAAATGTAAATAGTTACAAGACCTTTTTGTCGATAAACTTTGAAGTATACTTATGTAACCTATTTTCTTTATTCATTCTCACTTTGCAAGATATTTGTTTTAAATTTAGTTTTTATTGCTTTGAAAATATCAATGGACAGCAATAAGAAAAAGAAGAAAAAATTACCCTACATGCCCGCTCGTACGCACACATAGTTTAAAGTTCCCACCAATAATCCCCAACAAGAAGTAACTAAAATAAAGTTTATGACATTAGCATCGAGAACTCATCGTCCAGTTTTCTCAAACTATAGGTTTCCAAATTTCAAATGTTTAAGCCCGGTTGTAGACAATGATACTGGTTCCTTAAACTGGATCACAAATTCTGTTCACAACAATGGAACAAAATTAGAAACCTACCAATAAAGTTTTGAAAATCTAGTGAAAGCAGGAGTGCCGGCACTGTCTATCAAACGTACCAACTACTAATCAAAGGTCTGCAACAAGTTTTGGAGATTGCTTCCAAAAGTCAACAGATGGAAGTAGTCCACGTGAGCAAGCATCCCCGGAGCTGTCATTAGAGGCCACAGCTTCTTCCAGTTCTTCCTGTACAGCAAAATCTCTACATCATCGACAACAAACCAACACTCATACGCTTCACGAGTATTGGCGTGGGCCGGAGCACCATGGGCCGTTGAGTTTCGATCCAGTGGTATGCTTCGATATAGGACATGGCGGGTTAATTTGAATCACCTGCTAAACCCTCTGTTGATGCGCGCTGTTGGATTTTGATCCGATGTCTCATGATGTCCATCGTGTGAGCTGGGCTTCTTCCAATACAACAAACCATCAAATTCATCCTCCACTTTGATGCCCCTCTTCCTATTTTCTTTTTGTCTTTCTATAAGCTTAGGCCCACTTTCACTTTATTACCTTGCCTTATAAGCACGCTTTTCCTTTCTGATATTCTTCCCAAGTTTCTCAGGCTCTCAGCTCCTTAATTTCTACCAAGTAGAATGCTTGAATGTCCGGCGACAGGTACCAATCATATATTTTTTGGGGCAGAAAAATAAAATTGAATCTTCTTTCAAGTCTTACCACTAAATTTCTTTTTTCTTGCTGTTGTCAGGGAGATCACACTGAATGAACTAGGCAAGAAGATCAGGAGAGATGTCGATGCTTCAGATCAGATGGGGAGGGCACACCTACTAAGCTCAACATCCAGCCTAAACATAATCACTCCTTGTGCAGCTTGTAAGCTCTTGCGGCGAAGATGTGCACGAGAATGTCCATTCGCCCCCTACTTCTCCCCTCATGAGCCCCATAAGTTTGCTTCTGTGCACAAAGTCTTTGGTGCAAGCAACGTAGCCAAGATGCTCATGGCAAGTTACTCCCCCTTATTTCTCATTTCTCATAAAATTGGGCTTTTTTATGCCAAGACCTTTTAAGAATGGGTGCTACTTTTGATGCAGGAAGTGCCCGAAAACCGGCGATCCGATGCCTCAAATAGTCTTTTTTATGAAGCTAATTTGAGGCTCCGAGATCCGGTGTACGGGTGCATGGGTGCAATTTCAGCCTTGCAACAACAGGTTCAAGCTTTACAGGCTGAGCTAAATGCAGTTAGGGCAGAAATCATAAGGTTCAAGTTGAAGGAGACTTGTGGCAATATAATCCCTACATCTCATGCTGTTCTCCTTGCTTCTGGTGTGGTCTCAATAGTTGCTCCACCGCCTGTAGTGACCTCGTCGTTGCCACTATCGCAGCCTCCTCCTTCTACAGTATCTTCTTCAATGCCAGCTCCACCTTCTAGCAGCACTGCTTATAGCTCCATTAGTAGTGACAACGTTCACTATTTTAATTGACTTTGAGTCCAATTACTCTATTTTGTTATCAACAATAAACCATAACAAATTAGTGGATTCAGAGGGCACTTCAATTTTTTCTTCTTTTGAATTTAAGGATTTTAACTATTTTACTAGTCAGTTTTTTTAAGTTTTTTGTATAGTCTGTTTGACCATCTTCTTTTACACATTTTCCCCCATGAACATTTAAGGACTCATTAAAGAAAAGTGATCCTATGTGTGTTAAATATCGTTTTCTAACAATATTGGAGCTAGTACAATACATCCTTTTGCATTATGACTCTGGCCAATTATGATCAGTCCATTCCTCCTTTTCTATGGGAGATATTTCTCTTACACAGAGTTGTCATACTCCTTCCGTTTCAAAATACTGTGTACATTTAAGAAAATTCCTATTTTTATTGGACTATGAAACCCATGACGAATTTACATGAATTTTTCTCCCTTATATCCTCTGTGACCAGAAACGCGTTTAAAACGCGTATAAAATGCGTTTTATGCGTTTCAGCCACTCAGCCGTAAAACTCCCCGTTTAAAACGGAAAAACGTATTTTTCCCGAAATAAACGCGTTTTATCCCGATAAACGTGTTTAAACACATAAAACATGTTTTTTATTTAAAGTGCAACTCCTTTTTTAAATGTGCAACTTTGCAATATATTATTATTTAATATTTACACCTATTATATTAATTTTTTAATTTTATTATTTTTTTATTTTTTTCACGTTATTTTCCCGTATATTCTGTTCTCTGCCGTTTTGTTCCGTACGCTTACCTCGCCGTTTTATTGCTGTACCCGTACTTTGTCACTTAGCTTATATCCCATCCAACTTGTATGATCGTTCATGAACAAAATTCTAGTATATCCTTCCAAGTTTTCTCCAATTTTGGAAAAAGGAAGTCACGTGATTTGACAAAATGTATACAATATTTTTGAATAATAATATTTTCAAATGTACATAATATTTTGGAACGGAGGGAGTAGTATATACTGCAAAAAGAAGGAAAGCTTTTTCCATCTTTATTTCCAATAACCAGCAAGAATCTTGGACGGAACAGATTCAGGAATGATTTCCTCCAAAATGTGGAAGTTGGACTGGACTGGCACCTGTATTGTATTATCACATGGATCGATCAGCATCTCAAAGCAGCTATAAGCAGGTATGATTGATGTATTAGAAGCCACTGTAATCTTTGCAAAATTAAAAGTGTGTATACATATACATTTGGCAAACTAGAAAATTAAAAGTATGTCATAAAGAAGTATGGTCCCTATTTGTTAGAGGATTAACATGGATTCCATGTCAACACTCTAATTTTCCTTACAAAAGGTTGAGCAGACTGGAAGTTTAATGCTAGCTTTATGAATTTTTTTTATGCTAGCTTTATGAATTCGCTTAGTTTCTGCATTAACAAACTTCTACGCTTAGTCCTAGAACTGTATAGTACCATTTAAAAGATCAATACAGCTGATTCATATAATATCAATTATTGTGAAGTATTTTATACATGTCACAGACTTATCGCAGTATTCATTTTGAAAGGTAATGAATTTTAAAATTTTATAGCATGAATATGAAAGAGGCTTTTTCAGCTTGCTACTATACAAAAAGAAGTAGAATGCGGATTAATTTGGTTTTACATAAATCAAAATGTAATTCATTACCAAACGGTTTGCATAAAAAAGGCTTGACGGTGTTCAAAGTGAATATATGATGAATAAATGTATAGTAAGTATTGTTGGGTGGTCAATGATCTTGAGCTGCATTGTGTTTCCTTGGCGTATGGAGTTCTACCTGGCTGGAGGTTGTCCAACTATAATCTATAGATACTTCGAATTTATATATACAAAATAAAAACCTGGGGAACTGCAACCCGTCGTTATCTCCCATCTTCCGCTACTTCTATTGTAATAATACTATTTATATTATAAGCCTTCTACTTTTCCTGTTTATGTTGATTGCATAGGCAGAACTTGCTAAGATTGTGATGAAATTTGAGTCATGGCTGCTTCAAAAGGTCGCATCCTTTTTGTCTCCATTCAATGGAGTCACATCGATACTATATTATGCGACAACTACAATAGCTTCAGCTGATTATCTCCAGATATAGACTGAAGTTTCATGCAACAAGATATAGAGCTTATGGGGCCATAACTATGGGTTGCTGGGGAAGAGAGGGTGGTTGACACGGCTGAGAAAGCTCTCCTCTAAAGTCATGGAATTTTGCGTTAACTTCGAAAATCTGAAATGGAACCAGAAAAAGAATAAATTAAGCGACATATAGAAACATATTCAGGTGAATTCTTGAATATTGTAAGATGACGGGGTGAAAAATCAAAATATACCCCCTTCTTCAAAATTAATTGTCCACGTTTGATAAAAATGTCGTATTAATTAAGGTAGCCAATTTATAAATCTTTTTAGTATAAATTATTTGTCCATTACCCACTAATTATTATGAGATCAACCCGACTACCCAAGACTACTTTTTCGACTCCCGTATATAACTTCAGTGATTTATATGAACAGAAGCAAAATGAGAGAACAGGGTTAATAGTCAAGTAGACTTTCCCCTACAATTGATTACAAAATTTGCTTATTTTGGGATTTGAGCGAAAATGAGATAACATAATTCAAACAATAGTGCAATAATATATCGTAGCCAGCGCAAGATTACATCAATGACCGTTCCAAAGCCCCGTACAGGTCCAGAGATGGGGTCCACATCTGGAAAAGAGGACAGTCCTGTTTTAGATGCTCCATATGGTTGATTTAAGTGGATTTTGAATCTCTTTTTCCCCTATTAGTTGGGGTTTCACTATCCAATAAAAATAAACATTTTTTTAGATGGAACATCTAAACCAGGATGGAGGATGGAGGGAGTACACAAAATTTGGCATTTTAGACCATTTTTTACATGGAGTATATAAAGTCAGGCACGGTTCAAGACAAGTAGAAGTTTGGTTGAAGGAAAATGACACTGGACCTAATGACATTTACAAATCTCTCATGACTGAACACATGATTTTGCCTTTTATATGTACTTCAATTAATATCACATTTTTATTTTATTTACCTAACAACACATTCACTGGTGCCCCGAAAAAACCTGGCTGCATTTGAAAATGAGTTGAGTCATTGGCCTGCAGGGACCAGAGCATTTCAAACCTGATGTCCTATATTTTTGAGATGCTTCTAACTTGAATGCAAAATCCAGACATTGGATATGTATTTTTAAATGCAGGTACAGCGGCGCCATGTCCGCATAAAAAGCCCGAACTTCATTCGAAAAATCAACCAAGCAAGACGAAACAACGAAAATTATGAAATTGGGTCAGTACCATCAGCTTGCAACTGAAAAATGTTGATTCTTGAAAGTGGGAAAACAAGAGCAAGTTTTCTTAAATACTCGGTGGTCATACACTCATAGCAGCACAAGCCCCATTCTTTAGCCTGATCGGGCACAATGGCAATACTCCGTGAGCATAGTACATAGGAATCTCTATGTACTATGTTATCGGCAGTGTTTGGTGGGCCCCACAAAATCAAATCATGGGTGGAAATGCATTCAGCCTGTGCGAGCCATCCCATAAAACTAGCATTTTCCATACTCCATTGATGTAGACACGTTGTCTACAACGGTGAAGAACAAAACTAAATTAGAACAAAATAAATAAATATAAACTAATATGTATTTCTCATCTGATAATTCCATTTTGGCCACATGCCTTACATATATAAAGAGTAAAAATAGTCTAATCCTAATAGAAGTAGTAAATCATAACTAGGAAATCATATTAAAGAAGAAATCCTATTCCTAATAGAAGTAAGAAAGGCTAATTAAGTCCATAACATTCATCCATCCAGAATTAGTATTAACATTTGGTTTTTACAAAATGAACTAAAATCATTTCATTTTGGAAAACTAAATGTTAAAACTAATTTCGGACAGAGGGAGTAATTCTTTTTGGAGTAACCAAGTGTTAATATGATTTCTTGTGGCAGGAAGAATTAATGTCATTAGTGCTTATGTCCTCGTTCAATTCCTGGTACGTCGAGTTTAGTGTTGCATGTGAGGAGAATTAAGTTCCAAGGCTCTTTGTTCATGGCTTCCAATATTTTAAATCAGTTGGCTGACACAACCTACTGAACCGAGGAGCCAGCATAATAACATGCAAACAGTTTATATGCGCTGAGGCTCATGATTTGAGGTTTTGGATTGAGATCTGATGGAGTGCAAGGTCAGCCGTAATTCGAATCTTCCTCCCACTCTATTAACATCCTCCTCATGATAGAAATCTGATGGCTCAGATCGTCTTAGTGCGTGATCCGCAACTCATATAAACAGGATTCTAATAATCTTTGCCATATAAAGAATGACACAACTGGTGAGGACTGCTGAAAATATGTTTCCGCCTGAGCTCCCTCTGGTTCGGATGGCTCTTTATCTAACAAGTAGGGATCAGTAACCGTTGTTATTCTAGGATTTCAGATGGGTGATAAATAGTCTCTCACCTAGTTCGACTCAAGTCTAGTTTTAATTGAACTGACAACTATAGGGGTCATGTTCAGCTGTTTACTTATTAATCAGATACTTCTCACAACAGCTTGGAATTGGGCTCCAATTTTGGTAGTTTGCCTTGGAAATGAAGCTGAAGAAACTCATGTGTGCATTAAAAAGGGTCCTGAAGACATGGGCATTGAGATTTGAATGTATATAGGAGTATATTAAGCTTTGACTGCAGTCGTATTAATGTGGAGCTTTAATTTGATGAGCTCCAGGTTACAAGGATGACTTGATGTCAACAAAAAATTAAAGTAGAGTGTGCTATGAACTGGATTTTATTGTGGGGCTTGGGCCATGAAAATGTTTGATTGTCGAAAACCGATCTTTTATGCTCCTTCCTTCACACATTAATTGGCTGGATTGCAAATCCAAAATGAAGATCGAGACAATTAATGTGGGGCGGAAGGAGTACTCCGAAGCCAGGACTTGCAGAATTAGTATGGCTGCGGTGCGAACTGCAAACATTGACAATCCAATAAATAGTATAACGATCGGGCTCCCAAGTCTGGGCCTTCAAGTACTGCAATCATCGCTAAAGCGGTGGGCCTTCAAGAACTGTTGCGGCCCAATTGCGATTGGAAATCGCCGTTTTTTACCAACAGTATCGCTTCAAGACCGAAAGACGAATAAAAAAAATGAAAAAAACTGGATGAGCCAACAGGCCAGTTGGCAACTTGAATTGAGCCATGGCCGATGGCACATAGCTGGTCCTAGCATGATATAGAATCCTTACAATGTACATAACTACCAGGTCACCATGCTAGGACCTGTTATGTAGCTATGTGCCACTTTGGGCATCCATGTCGATGTTAGTACCTATATGTACCATGGTCATGGTCCAGGCTAGACGACGTCACAACAGGCTAGCTACCCATGCAGACAAAAAACTTTAACAGATCAACATATTTGTTTCAATAAACAAAATCAACATATTTGTTTATTCAACAATTGAACTCAACAATAAAAAGAACAGAGGACGACCTCACATGATCTTTGATTATGGTTGCCCATCTACTTAACGCAGCTCTCACATTGATCTAGCTAAAACCAACTTTAAACAAACTTCCCCGAAAGTTCTAACAATAATTGTAGCAATCACACAAAACAGCAACTTCATTGCGAGCACCGAACAATGAACAAATCTCAATTTAATTAGTCCTCCTGCAGTTCTTCCTAATTTCCCCGTTGGAGCCTGTGAGAGGCCTGTTATCTCCCATCCTGATCATGGCCGATACGAAGTCATTGTAGAAGCTGTTCTGGCTGCTGCTATAAGTTCGTGTTATGGAATCAACTGAGCCCTTGTTGAAGAGTTCCTGGTCCGAATGGAGGAGGCCCTTCATCTTAACGACGTTCTTGTAGTAGTTATTGTCGAAATGGGTTGGAGTCTTGAGGTCCAAGGGGGCCAAGTTGTTGTCCCCAGACCCGGTGCTTCTTGGGCAGTTGGATTGCCTGGCCTTAGCAAATGAGCCGTCGATGTTGCTTTCGTTGTATATGTGGGCCCTGAAGGTTGTGCACCGGGCTTGTCCTATGGTGTGGGCACCTATTTGTTGCATCACGAAGTTTCAAAGTATTAATAAAACAATTGAAACCTTAGTCTCCAATGTACGTTACTTTTTCAAGCAATGATTTACAGAGACATAGATTTAGAGAGATAACGATGTATGTACCAGACAAGGCAACCATGTCCCTGGTAGAGGAGTCCCTGAGCTTGGAAGCTGGAGATGAGGTTGCTGAGGCTAGAGGTTGGAGGGGGGGATGTTACTGTTAGCAGCAGACCTGCTGGCTGTTCTTGCGTCTCTTCTGCCGAATTTCACATCCCAGCTAGGACCTCCGAGCTATGCATACATGTAGAATGGACATTTTGTTAGGAAGTTCATACTTCATAGTAAACCAGGGCACATAGTAAAGATTATACTTGTTACTACTTACCGTGACCACAGAGTCTCTAGCAATAAGGGTGAGGATATCTGCGCAGGACACAACCCCGGGGCAGACCTTCTCTACAGCGGACTTGACGTCGTCCACTACGTTGAATCCCCGAACGGAGTTCTGGTTGGGAAGGGCTGTCTTCTCTCCTGTAAAGCTTGATGTATCGTCCAAAAGGATGGATCCATCGCAGCCTAAACAGCACATGCATGGTAAGTACTCTTAGTAACAAGCGCTGAACTAATCCTCATTAGGCCATGTTAAAAATTTTAAGGACTTAAACAACTGCATGGTGTGACAGTTAAATAGACTACTAAAGTTGTTTATGTTACATTTGGATTGATTTTGTTAGGTTGAATAATTCAGAGTCAAGCCACAACAATATTGAATGGATTGACACCTATAATTTTTTTTATTGTGGGTACAGGACACCGTATATAAAATGCACTAGTAAGATGGCGTGAAACATGGGAATACGCTATAACCTAATAGATAAGCATTTGAAGAAAATGGTGAGACCAACCATGATGTTTGACATGTTCAAGATTTTAAGTGAAAATATGGAGAGAGATGAGAAGTCCAGTAATTTGAACTAAACATGCATGGAAAATCATGAGCAGAGAAGCAGAAGATTACATTGACAAAGCAGTCATGGAAGTGCATACGGAGGAGGGAAGCACCCATCCTCTTCTCCTTAGCTATGGCCTTTTTTACTGCAGCCTTTACAGTAGGAAGCAGTTTTGGACAGGACTTAGAGTAGAAACTGGTGGAGAGCTGAGCGGAACTGCTCCCCACAAAAAGAAGGAGAAGAAGAAGAGCACTGGCAACAACAGTAGTATAGGAAGCTGCCATGGCTAACTAGGTACTACTTTACTGTAGGCAGCTTTCGTTTGAGTGTGGCATGAGCATGGCTTGCTCAAGGCTTTATATAGTGACTGAGGGGTGATTGTGACCATGTTTGGCAAGAGCAGCTTACCTGCTCCATGAGACCTTTATGCATGGATTGGCAAATGATTGAAGCGAGCGTTGAGATTGAGAACATTTGACAAGTTATTAAAGCTCGGTGGAATCGGACATGGATATAGTTGGCTTTGAAATGGTCTCTTGCTGGAAAATGTGACGAAATGGGTATGGGATTGTCAAGGGTGGGAGGCTTCTAGGAAGAGATTCGATATCATGTGTTCATAATAAAAGAGGTAGAGAAAATTTCAAAAGATAGGATCATGGCTTATAATTGGATTAAGTCTTCGTTTCTGTTGGTCCACTGCAAGGTCATTATCTTGCTATATCCTCTAGTTAAATTAGTACAATGAATCCCCCTCTGTTGATGGCTCCCCGATAAGGCAC
The DNA here is from genome assembly GCA_039654745.1 of Houttuynia cordata. Classification (NCBI taxonomy): domain Eukaryota; kingdom Viridiplantae; phylum Streptophyta; class Magnoliopsida; order Piperales; family Saururaceae; genus Houttuynia; species Houttuynia cordata. Next base: position 41,940,403 of record CM077503.1, on the reverse strand, counting down.
GGGTCCCACATTTGAACCCACATATTCAAATGGACACATACATGGCGGCCATGAAATGGCAAGCATGCAGCGAGCAGAAGGGGAGAGAGGGGGGGGGGGGGGGGGGTGGGGGGTGAGGGTGAGCGTACACAACATGGATTAAAGTCATTTTTATGAGATGAGGCATGATGTTTAGAAGGGTGCCTGAACCAACACTCAAATCGACTGAAGAATGAGCACTGTGGACACTGGACTGATTAAAGGGTTGATTAATCATATACCATTGAGAGGATTTCTATCTTGGTGTTAAGGACATGCATTTGAATTGTTTTAATTTGCTTGCTGATTGAGCCAATTTGATTACTAAATCCTCAGAGGCCGGTTGAAGTGGTCAATGCATTAAAATCAGATGGTATACAGCTTCAAACTCCTATTTATATAGAGGAAATGAGCCCGGTTGACTATTTCAATTGTGATTCCTTTTTTCCTTGGTACAAAAAGAAATATGCACAGTGACCTTGCTCTGCAACTTCCTGTCTGTTCGTCTTTTTTTCTTACCAAATTTAAGACACATTTTTCAACATGAATCAAATAAAATAAAGCAAAATTAAATTTTCAGTGACAAGGGTCAAAACTATATTTAAAAAGCAAAGGAGAGCTGGGGTCCTCTTGCATGTGCGATTGTTGGTTGAAATTGGTTAATCAACTACCTTTCCGCAAGAAGATTAGAGTGATTAGGTGACAGGCCCATGTACTTCATTAAATTTTTCCAAAAAGAAAGAGTACTGCATTAACTCATTCTTGACTGTTATTTTGGTACAACGTCAAGACCGGATGCTTAAGCCGTAAGTTACTTTAGTGGAGAATTCTGCCAAGTACAAGTATTGACTACTTCTTCAAATCAACATTTTTTCCCTTAAAAAAAAATCTTACGAGTAGTCTTACATTGCTCCAAAAATTCTCAATGATTTGCAAAATTGTAGTATTATTGAAGTCTCGAATTTTACTTTTCGCAATCCTATGTTAGAAGCAACGTGTTGTCTGATTAGATTGCAAATTAAAAATGTCTAGAAAAACTACTGCTATTTATTGAGTCAATCCACATCGATGTATGACTTGTAAACTTTACTATAACCGTCCCTCATTGGTTGCCATGGATCCCATTATCAAAAAGTGTATCAACGGCTTCTTGTACCAACTTCTCTTTAACACATTACCAATTGCTTAGCGTGGATCTACTTGCTAATAAAACATTAAGAGTATTGTTCCCATAAACAACTCATCGATAAGAGTTCATTAAAATCGGAACTGATTGGTTTCTCAACTCAGGAGGAAGAACTGCTAATAGGACAAAACCATCCGTTTTGGTTCTACAATTGTTCGAATAAAATGTTTAGCTAATTCTATTCGTCTCACCAAAAAAATCCTTTCTTTTCCAATTTTTCTATCTTCCCATTGACCCTTCCTCCCCTAATTCCTTCCATTCCATCAATGAGCGATCTATAATAATTCACAAATCTAGATCTCCTAATTATTCTCTTATAGCACCTACTCCGGTAGATATTTCTCAATTTTGAAATGTATCTAAGCCTTAGGTATTAAAAAAAGGAGTATGCTGTAACACCTGGTATCTGAAGGAAGGCCATTGGAATAGGGTTGATACCAGGTGTTACAGTGGGAACCAGGTGGCTTTCATTCTGGTTTTAATAAAGGAAAGGCGGTGAAGGAGGTGAAGTTCTAGTTCTGAACAGAGGAATTTGGGAGAGAGGCAAAGTGAGGGAGAAGTCGAGGAGCAGCAGGGGGAGTGCCAATGACCTCGGATAATGCTGGCGACGATGGCGAGTTCGACGACTTTTAGCGTCCGGCGACTCCTAGCAATCTCCAACGAAGAGTAGACCATCGTTAGTGCATGCTTAAGGTCGGATTTCATAACATGTTTCATCTCATTTGTATTTTGTTTTGGCTGTTATTCCGACGGTGGAGTCGATGGTGGCATCGGTAGAGGAAACTGCAGCACCAGCTGCTCAAGCTGAGGGATGGCGCTGCAATAGTGAAGAGCCGAGCTCCCCGCAACATGGGCCGATCGGCAGTGCTGCGGTGGAGTGCAGATGGGTGTTGATCGAACTCCCCACGGCATGGGCCGATCGGCAGTGCTTCGGCGGAGTGGTGTTGGAGAATCAGAGGAGCAATGCCGGTGGGACTTCCTTCAGTCCCCCGCCACCTTGGGGAGGCTGGGAACACTGAGCACCAGTCCCGGCGACGGAGATGGCTAAGGCGACAACCCAAAAAGGTGTCGCCTTTGCCATGTCGCCTTCGCCGTCGTATGAAGGGTGAAAGGCATGAAGGAGGTGAAGGGGAGGAGGGCCAAAGCTATCAGAGGTCCTCCGGCCCGAAATGGCTGACGCAGCAGTGGCGGCGGCCGAAAGGCGTCAGCTTTGCCACTGCCATCTTTTCTTTCTCCGACGAGCTCAACCCCAGACAGAAGAAGGGAGGAGGGGAGTTGGATCACCGAGAGCAGATCGCCGAATCGACTGGCCCGCCAGCAGCAGCGGCGGCGGCGGCGGCAAGCAGAGTTTGCTGCCTCCACGTCCGATTGTCTGCCTGAGGAAGACGATTGGTCCGGTTCGGGCACATGCCGAACCGGACTGTTCCATTACCAAACCAAGCCAGTTTGGGTTGGAGTCTGACCCGAACCCGGTTCATGTCTAGACCAAACCCAGTCTAGTTCACCTTCATCAAATTCGGTCTGGTCCATCTTAAAACCGAACCCGGTTCACCTTCAGACCGAACCTAGTTCAATAATAAACCCAGTTTATAAGCCGGTTTAGATTTTGAACTACCAGTGGACCTCAACCAACAGTTAAAACTGCCAACAATTGACGGTGAAGCTTGACTGTCTGTGTAATTGAACGCAGTATGGTACATACAGAGCCAGTAAGGTACATAGGATCATTTTATTAGTTTTGGGCTACATGATAAATAATTTCAAGCCCTAATTGGCATATTAGCTTCATGTGTTTGATGTTATTGTATTAATGGGCAATTTGACCCTCTTTTTATGCTGAATGATAGCTGAGGACTTAAATGGTTAAGAAAAACCTGACTAATAAACCTAGATGGTTTAGAGACTTAATCATTTTATGAAAGATAATAAAATGATGACTTGAGGCTGAGCTTGAGGGTTGGGAAGAACCTAATCAAGATAAAAAGTAAAATACCCTTGGGATTGGGAGTCAGTGTATGAGTGTGAGTGACTTCTGATCAAGCGACCGAATGACTATTAAGTCAAGGGTCAGGTTATCTGTTGAGCTATTAAGCCGACAGTTGTGAATGGTATGTTATAACTCTAAGAAGGGTTTATACTAGTAATACTGTGATACCTGTTAAGGATCACAAAGTATAGATTGAGGTGGCGTTGCATCTTCCGATTGGTGGAAGCTCTGCCGTCTATATCTCTCTATGGATTTTAAAGAGCATTCATATCTTCCGACTGGTGGAAGCTCTGTGTCATGGTACCTAATAAGGACCAACTTCTATTGGCCAGGCTTAAGCTGTTATATCTTTCTATGGATTTTAGAGAGAGAGCATTTACATGTTATTTTGGCCCATATTTGCATCTTTCTATGGATTTTAGAGAGAGCATTACATATTCTATTGGCCAGGCTTAAGCTGTTACCTCTTCTCTATGGATTTTAGATAGAGCTTTTGCATCTTCCGACCGGTGGAAGCTCTGCACACATCCTGAGCCTTGGTTGCCAGGTGGTTTACTGTGCACATTGGAGACTTTAGCATCCTAGAAGGCTGCGTTTTTCGACCCACATCGAGTCTAGGAGCTGATGTGGAGCCAGACCCTTCCTACGGTCATACCTTTTAAGGTAAGGAATGGGTGAGGCAGTCACCCTTGAGGGATTCAGGGCGTGCCGTGATTACCTGTATTAACCGGAGTGATAGTCATGGTATTTTCGTGCTGTCTGTCATGTAAGTATGACATTTAGTGAGTCTGTCTATGGGACAAAGACTTAATTATTGAACTTGAACTTGAGAAGCAATAAAAGACTTGCTTGAAAGATTAATAAAAGATTTAAGTGGAACTCTGTAATAGGATGCATAAGATGTTAATGCAACTATTGACTTGTTGATTGAGATGTTGATGACTGTGTTATGGTATCCCACTGAGTATTTTTATATTTAACATCCTTATGTGATGTAGATGCTGCTGTGGAGGATTGACTTCACGTGCACTTGCGAGCTAGGTGGTGAGGACGTTCAAATTGCTGAGCATACATCTTGCTTCGGGTTTGCTCTAGACTCTGTTGTAAGGGGTGAGCGCCAACTATTTCTAGTTTATTTTGATGTGGATGACGGACTTGCCCTTAGAGGACTTGCGTTGGTTTAATCGACTTTGCATCTTATAATACTATATGTATATATAGTTTTGTATCAATAATTGTGAAACCCATTTATCACGACCTAGATGCTTAGTCAAAAATTTTTCAGCTCATGATTTATCGCATAGAGGAATAATCCTCTGGTTTTCCTCTACGACTCTGATTTAAAAATAGTTTTAAAAACCCGGGCCGTGACAGTTGGTATCATAGCATAACCTTTATCTGCAAGTTTGGAAGTCCTCTTAGGATATAACTACTTATAGTTGGGTGTCGAGTGAAGGTTAATGATAGGTTGTTTTACCTTGTAGGTTAAATGGCACCTTTAAGGAGGAATAGTCGGGTGGTCAAAAATTCTGTTATAACTGGAAATGGAGAGAGAAATTTCCAGTCAGAAGGATCTCCACCTCAGCAGATCTCTTGTGAGGAGTCCATGGGAAGCACTGTTGAACAGTAAAAGGCTACACAGGGGGCGTCATCATCCAATGCTGAGGGTCAAAGCGACAATGTCATTGAGTATGAGTACACTGAGTCTGATCTCGAGGAACACCCCCTGGAGGAGGAACCGGTAGCAGATGCTCAGCTGATACCGAGTCTGACCCCGAGGAGGATCCCTTGGAAGAAGAATCTGCAGCAGAGGCTTGGCTAGCAAGGATAATCTTCCCATCTGTGGATGGTACCCCACCAAGGATTATAGAGTCGTTTCCCCATATTGTATGAGATCACCTAGTTGATCGGAGAGCGGAACATGACGTAGCTTTGTGGGACATCCTTTATAGGAGTTTCAGGTCCCAGGGTTACCGCTGGCCCCACATGACCATTTGGGAGATGGCGTGGCACTCATGGTTTTTACCGGCACCAACTTGTGTAGCTCTTGCTATACTAGATGAATATCGTTGAAGAAAAGAGACGTGGAGGAAGAAGGTGTTTTAGGGGTAATAGATGTAGTAAGGAAGCTTTGTTGTAATAAGAATCTTGATCTTTTGTAAGAACTTGTTACGAAATAATTATATGTGGATATTTTGATGTGTCGCAATTACTCCTTGAATTGATCAAACTAGATTGATAGATGGATGAAGATTGGAGTGTGTGTAGATTTTATTCATTTTCTGTCGAATTGGTTGAGATTGGCTATGACTAGCAGATTAACTGCTTAGCCATGAAGGTGTATAACTTCTGATGAAGGGAGGTGTAGCCTATCTGACAGGTGGGATCATTTGTGAAACAACTTATCTAAATTGGAGGATATACTGATAGGACCTCAGTCTCCTGAGGAATTACCTGATTTATCTTCTAAAATGGATGTTGACTTTACAATAGCGTTGTGTCATGGAACTTCACCAGTGTCCAAGACATCGTTACGGATGGCTCTAGCAGAGTTGATTGAATTGAAGAAACAATTATAGGAGTTGCTCGGTAAATGATTTATTTGTCCAAGTGTCTCGCCTTGGGGAGCACTAGTCTTGTTTGTCAAGAAGAAAGATGGTTCCCTCAGATTGTGTATCAATTACAGGATGTTGAATAAGGTGACTGTTAAAAATAAATACCCCTTGCCTTGGATATATGACCTATTTGACCAGTTTCATTCACCCAAAGTTTTCTCTCAAATTGACCTTCACTCGGGTTACCATCAATTGAGGATTCGAGATGAAGACATCCCTAAGACTGCCTTTAGGATCAGGTATGGTCATTATGAATTCCTAGTAATACCCTTTGAAGTAACCAATGGACCTGCAACCTTTATGGATTTGATGAATAGAATTTATCAACCTTGGTTAAACCAGTTTGTCATTGTCTTCGTCGATGACATCCTTGTCTACTCGTCATCCTTCGAGAACCATGCGAAGCATTTGGAGCGGGTATTAGACGTGTTGAGGGGGCATTAGTTGTATGCCAAGTTTAGCAAGTATAACTTTTAGCTGGAGAGCGTTAACTTCCTAGGGCATATTATTTCAAAGGATGGCATATCTGTTGATCCATCTAAGGTCGAGGCTATAGTCAATTGGGAGAGGCCAAAAACAGTCACCGAGATTAGAAGTTTTATGGGTTTGGCAGGGTATTATAGACGATTCATCGAAGGTTTCTCTACTCTTGCCCTATATTTGACCAAATTGACAAGGAAGGATGTGAAGTTTATTTGGGATGAAAAATGTGAAAATAGTTCTTGGAGTTGAAGAATAGATTAACTAGTGCACCAATTCTTACTCTTCCTTCAGGAGAAGGGGGTTTGGTGGTGTACAGTGATGCTTCTGAATAAGGCTTAGGCTGTGTACTCATTCAGCATGGCAAAGTTGTGGCTTATGGCTCAAGAAAACTAAAGCCACATGAGAGAAACAACCCAACATGTGACCTAGAGCTAGCTGCAGTGGTGTTTGCATTGAAGTTGTGGAGACACTATCTCTATGATGTGCAGTTTGAAGTCTTTACGGATCATTAAAGCTTGAAGTATATTTTCTCCCAGAGAGATCTAAATTTGAGGCAAAGGCATTGGCTCGAGTATATCAAGGATTATCACTTCTCTATAGCTTACGACCCTGGCAAAGCTAATGTAGTGGCAGATGCACTTAGTAGAAAGTCAGAAACCTTTGCTGCCTTTATGATGATCAAAGAATGAGAATTGCTAGAATCTATGGCAAGCCTACACTTAGAACCTTCATCCAAAGGAGGGAAGTCTTTTGTGGCCAACTTTGTGGTACAATCTGGAATTGTTGAGAAGTTTATTTTAGCACAAGCAACAGATTCAGAAGTCCAAAATTTACTAAAAAGGACAGGTTTTGTTAGAGGAGCTGATGGGGGTATTCGATTCAACGGTCGATTGGTAGTCCCAGCTGTATCAGAACTGCGCAGAGAATTATTGAGGCTCATCATTCCAAGTACACCATTCATCCAGGTGGGACATAGATGTTCAAAGATTTGAAGCGTAACTTCTGGTGGGATGGAATGAATGATATTGGTCAGTTTGTAGCCAGATGTCTCACTTGTCAGCAAGTTAAAGCAGAGAACCAGAGACCTGGAGGACTTTTGCAGCCAATAAAGATTCCTCAATGGAAGTGGGAATACATCACCATGGATTTTGTAGTAAGCTTACCTCCTACCCAGAAGAAGCATAATGCTATTTGGGTGATAGTAGATCGGTTGACCAAGACTGCACACTTCTTACCAATTCGGCGGAAGCAGACTCCGGAAAGCTTGACTCAACTCTATATTCGAGAAATTGTAAGATGGCAAGGTGCCCCTCTCTCCATAGTGTCTGATAGGGAACCTAAATTCATGTCACGCTATTGGAGGAGTATATAAGATGCTTTAGGCACTGCTCTCAATTTCAGCACGGCGTATCACCCTTAGTCTGATGGCCAATCAGAAAGGACTATTCAGACTCTTGAAGACATGCTTCGAGCATGTGTACTGGATTGGAAAGGTAATTGGGATGACCATTTACCCTTGATTGAATTCGCCTATAACAACAACCACCATTCTAGTATTGAGATGGCATCGTATGAAGCTCTCTATGGACGTCCATGTAGATCTCCGACTTCTTGGAATGAAGTCGGTGAGAAAGTTATAATCAAGTCAGAGATGCTTTAGTTGTGTGGTGATAAGGTGAAATTCATTCGGGAAAAGCTTTGGTTGGCCCAGGAGCGGCAAAAACATTATGCAAATAGAAGGCATAGAGATCTTGAGTTTGAGATTGGTGACCATGTGTTCTTGAAGGTCTCACCCACACGTGGAGTCTTGCGATTTGGAAAGAAAGGAAAATTAAATATTCGTTTCGTAGGTCCTTTTGAAATCCTCGAGCGGATTGGTAACTCAGCATATCGACTTGCTTTACCTCCTAATCTAGAGCAGGTGCATAATGTGTTTCACGTCTCACAGTTGAGGAAGTCATGTTGGGATGATGCACATGTGGTTGACTATTACATGTTGGAACTAAAACCTGACTTGACCTATGAGGTAAAGCTGATCAGGATTAAGGACCGAAGAAATCAGGTACTCCGGAATAGAGTAATTCCGTTAGTCCTCCGGAATAGAGTAATTCCGTTAGTCCTGGTTCAGTGGTACAATGATAAGTTTGAGGAAAATACTTGGGAGACTGAAGAAGAAATGCAGCGTTCTTACCCAGAGTTGTTCGTAGACTCTACTTGAATTTTGAGGACAAAATTCTTTTAAGGAGGGAAGAATGTAACACCTGGTATCTGAAGGAAGGCCAGGTGGAATAGGGTTGATACCAAGTGTTACAGTGGGAACCAGGTGGCTTTCGTTCTGGTTTTAATAAAGGAAAGGCGGTGAAGGAGGTGAAGTTTTGGTTCTGAATAGAGGAATTTGGGAGAGAGGCAAAGTGAGGGAGAAGTCGAGGAGCAGCAGGGGGAGTGCCAGTGACCTCGGATAATGCTGGCGACGATGGCGAGTTCGACGACTTTCAGCGTCCGGTGACTCCCAGCAATCTCCAACGAAGAGTAGACCATCGATAGTGCATGCTTAAGGTCGGATTTCGTAACATGTTTCATCTCATTTGTATTTTGTTTTGGCTGTTATTCCGACGGTGGAGTCGATGGTGGCATTGGTAGAGGAAACTGCAGCACCAGCTGCGCAAGTTGAGGGATGGCGCTGCAATAGTGAAGAGCCGAGCTCCCTGGAGCATGGGTCGATCGGTAGTGCTGCGGTGGAGTACAGATGGGTGTTGATCGAACTCCCCACGGCATGGGCCGATCGGTAGTGCTTCGGCAGAGTGGCGTTGGAGAATCAGAGGAGCAATGCCGGTGGGACTTCCTTCAGACCCCCACCACCTTGGGGAGGCTGGGAACACCGAGCACCAGTCCCGGCAATGGAGATGGCGAAGGTGACAACCCAAAAAGGTGTCGCCTTTGCCGTTGTATGAAGGGTGAAAGGCATGAAGGAGGTGAAGGGGAGGAGGGCCATAGCTATCAGAGGTCCTCCGGCCCGAAATGGCTGACGCGGCAGTGGCGGCAGTCGAAAGGCGTTAGCTTTGCCACTGCCGTCTTTTCTTTCTCTGACGAGCTCAACCCTAGGCAGAGGAAGGGAGGAGGGGAGTTGGATCACCGAGAGCAGATCGCCGAATCGACCGGCCCGCCAGCAACAGCGGTGGCGGTGGCGGCAAACAGAGCTTGCTGCCGCCATGTCCGATTGTATGCCAGAGGAAGACGATCGGTCCGGTTCGGGCACATGCCGAACCGGACCGTTCCATTACCAAACCAAGCCAGTTCGGGTTGGAGTCTGACCCGAACCCGGTTCATGTCTAGACCAAACCCAGTCTAGTTCACCTTCAAATTTGGTCTGGTCCATCTTCAAACCAAACCCGGTTCACCTTCAGACCAAACCCAGTTCAATAATAAACCCGGTTTATAAGCCGGTTTAGATTTTGAACTGCCAGTGGACCTCAACCGACAATTAAAACTGCCCACAATTGACGGTGAGACTTGACTGTCTATGTAATTGAACGCAGTATGGTACATACAGAGTCAGTAAGGTACATATGATCATTTTATTAGTTTTGGGCTATATGTTAAATAATTTCAAGCCCTAATTGGCATATTAGCTTCATGTGTTTGATGTTATTGTATTAATGGGCAGTTTGGCCATCTTTTTATGCTGAATGATAGCTGAAGACTTAAATGGTTAAGAAAAACCTGACTAATAAACCTAAATGGTTTAGAGACTTAATTATTTTATGAAAGATAATAAAATGATGACTTGAGGGCTGAGCTTGAGGGTTGGAAAGAACCTAATCAAGATAAAGAATAAAATGCCCTTGGGATTGGGAGTCAGTGTATGAGTGTGTGTGACTTCTGATCAAGCGACCAAATGACTATTAAGTCAAGGGTCAGGTTATCTGTTGAGCTATTAAGCCGACAGTTGTGAATGGTATGTTATAACTCTAAGAAGGGTTTATACCAGTAATACTATGATACCTGTTAAGGATCACAAAGTATAGATTGTGGTGGTGTTGCATCTTCCGACTTGTGGAAGCTCTGCCGTCTGTATCTCTCTATGGATTTTAGAGAGCATTCACATCTTTCAACTTGTGGAAGCTCTGTGTCATGGTACCTAATAAGGACCAATTTCTATTGGCCAGGCTTAAGCTGTTATATCTTTCTATGGATTTTAGAGAGAGCATTTACATGTTATTTTGGCCCATATTTGCATCTTTCTATGGATTTTAGAGAGAGCATTACATATTCTAATTGCCAGGCTTAAGCTGTTACCTCTTCTCTATGGATTTTAGAGAGAGCTTTTGCATCTTCCGACCGGTGGAAGCTCTGCACAGATCCTGAGCCTTGGTTGCCAGGTGGTTTACTGTGCACATTGGAGAAGTTAGCATCCTAGAAGGCTGCGTTTCCCAACATACATCGAGTCTAGGAGCTGATGTGGAGCCAGACCCTTCCTACGGTCATACCTTTTAAGGTAAAGAATGGGCAAGGTAGTCACCCTTGAGGGATTCAGGGCGTGCCGTGATTACCTGTATTAACCGGAGTGATAGTCACGGTATTTTCGTGCTGTCTGTCATGTAAATATGATATTCAGTGAGTCTGTCTATGAGACAAAGACTTAATTATTGAACTTGAACTTGAGAAGCAATAAAAGACTTGCTTGAAAGATTAATAAAAGATTTAAGTGGAACTCTGTAATGGGATGCATAAGATGTTAATGCAACTATTGACTTGTTGATTGAGATGTTGATGACTGTGTTATGGTATCCCACTGAGTATTTTTATATTTAACATCCTTATGTGATGTAGATGCTGCTGTGGAGGATTGACTTCACGTGCACTTGCGAGCTAGGTGGTGAGGACGTTCAAATTGCTGAGCATACATCTTGCTTCAGGTTTGCTCTAGACTCTGTTGTAAGGGGTGAGCGCCAACTATTTCTAGTTTATTTTGATGTGGATGACGGACTTGCCCTTAGAGGACTTGCGTTGGTTTAATCGACTTTGCATCTTGTAATACTATATGTATATATAGTTTTGTATCAATATTTGTGAAACCCAGTTATCACGGCCTAGATGCTTAGTCGAAAATTTTTCAGCTCATGATTTATGGCATAGAGGAATAATCCTCTGGTTTTCCGCAACGACTCTGATTTAAAAATGGTTTTAAAAACCTGAGCCGTGACATATGCTGTATTTCCGAGATTGGATTTAATATTCGAATAAACCTCTCCCCCCACTCCCCCCGTTAAAATTGTCCGTGAAGGTATCCTCTCATCCAGCTCAAGTAGTTACAACAAATAAAGAAAGGACTTTTTACTTTCAAATTTTGTTCTAAAAAACCCCGTAGAGATCTAATTAACCGAGTTGAACACTTGAACTTGAACTAGGTGGGAGAAGAAAAAAGAAAAAGAGAAAGAAAAGAACATAAAAACTGAGTTGAACATGTTGAAGTATAACTGCAACCCGTGATTAAAGGATCAAATATTTCTAACAAGCAACATTATCTGGTGACTGGAATTGCCTTTCAGTGAGATACTCGTATCGGCTAGTACTATGCTGAAGTACAATATTTTCTATTCAGAAAGTCCATTTCGTAAGTAAAGAATTGGGTTATTTTGATATGAAAAACTATAGAAATTTGCAGATCAAATGACACATAAATAAATGGTAAAAGGATATACATGATCAGCCTAGTCCAATCTATAAATATGGCATTCAATTTGACAGCTTTGCAGCTGTCAATATTTAAAAGTCTGTATCTCGACTTAATTATTCGGTATGGCTCTAATAATGATGTTTAATTTGCTCTGCAGTTCTGACCTTCTAGGCGGCCGGGGCATATGTTATTGCACAGTCTCTTTGAAGTTCAGTGATTGAGTTATATACAACACTACCTGGTCCAGATAGTTCACGTCCTATAGCTAAAAAAACCTTTTTTCCATGATTGACTTGATTATTCAGAAGATTCATTTACCACACTCTCATAACACTAGTAATCACAAGCTTCTCGATCATCCACTTGAATATATATTTTCATGAAGCCATTCTGAGTATATCTCTTCATCTCCTGAGGCAGTTTCAACAAAGATTATTTCTCAAGTGCAGATTATCTCCAGAAGTCTGCTCATATCTGGCAGACTTCTGGAATTGATTCTAGTTTATTTTCTTTCTATATTCTAGTTAGTTATTTTTTTATGGTTTAGGCTTTCAAGCCTTCTCTGTCAATACTTCCCCTCTGGTGTTTCTTTTTAGTAAGATTTTACATTCACTAAAAAAACATATCAATCGGACTCTATCCCTATTCCCCCCCCCCCCCCCCACCCCACCCCGCTTTTACTCTACCAAAAATAAAAACTCCACAGAAAGATGAAAGGCACAACCCAAAAAGCTTTGACTCTAGAATATTATAATCCAATTGATAATCCCTATACCTATACCATATTTATTTCTCGCTGCCAGAATTTATTAGGAGATAAGCATGTGCCAACCACCGTAAGTACTAGTAGCTAATAAACACACACCAAAAGTATCGTCGTTTGAAAAAAAAAAACATGGATGAAGTGTAAAGTATTCCATTAGACACGATAGCTAAACAAATCAAAGAGTCGTTCTTCTGCTTGCATGTGCTGCATTTTAGATGTCATTTATTTCTAAACAAAAAGACGACATTTTTTATTTACATAAAGCCCCATATCAATATGATACCGTTCATATCGGGCTCACCTACGTCTATGTGAGCCTAGACAATCTGGGAAGTCAGATTTCGATTTAGTGGTAGCAGTTAATACAACAGGCAGGGACATTTGAGTCAATGCCTGCCCTTCAGAGGGTGTTAATCTCTTCTTGGCTTCGACGTTGCGTGTGAGGTGAGCTCGGGTTCATATTAACTTTTTTGTTTCAACATTAAATGTTTCAAAAAACACAACAGTCGATCATGCCTGCATTTCTCTAAGTAAAATCCAATTTCTAGATGCATCAGTGGTCTGCCGGAAGGTCATCTAGAAGATAAGGTGGAAGGAGCGGTTGACCGCAAAGAGCTAGCGGTCTACCGGACATTACGGTAGTGGCTTCTAAGTTGCATTATGTCGTAGGATTACATTCCGAATTCACGCTTAAGTTGGGTCATGGCTCTAGTAGGAATTTAAGGGCTCCAAAATAGTTCTTTTTTATGCTAAACTTGTAAATGAAGGAGAAAATAAGGTTTTATGAGAGATTTATAACAAGGGAATTTGGGTGATTTTGTACCACAAAATCACATGAATTCATTATAATCTCTTAATCAATAAAATTTAATATTTATTGTGGCATGAAGTACGATAAGAAGAAGCCAAACCACAATAATCCTTGTGTCTCGTTTGCTCTAAGTTTGTGGTTGTTTGCTAGTAGATTATTTGTTTAAAGCTATTAAACAGGCAGAGATTCTCTGTACCCCTTGAATCCTAATTATCTTACTTAGGGGCTGTTTGGGGCGTGATTATAAGCAAATATCTATAGTGGATTTAGCATCCATGTTTTTTTCGTGTTTCAACTGGATAAAAAAAACATGAATGCTACAGTGTAGCAAAACATCCAGAGTGGATGTTTTGTTTTTAATCACGCCCCAAGCGGCCTCTTAGTATTAGAGTTTCAAGTTCTGGGGAGTACTTGACTTCAAGTCTTGTTGGTGATAATCTAATTTTGTTCCACGCGTCGTCAAAAGGAAAAACCTAGCTATTAAAAAATTTCATATGCATAATCAAATGATTGGATTTGCCCCCGCATGCCAATAGATTCTTATGGATGTGATTTGTAGGGGGTAATGGAGGCTTGATGTTGGCACTACATATTGAATAAAATGAACTTATTTTCAAATGCAGCCAGGATTTTTTGGATGGAGGGAGTAATTGTTCCCTTTGGACTAAATTACACCAGTAAATATTAAAATTATGAATCAATATATCCCACCCACTCAAGATTATATCCTGATTTATCCTGTGTATATGATAGGTGGGCCTTATGTAAACCCGAGGGGAGTGGCTACCATGCTCTACAAAGTCAATTGCTCTGCCCCTTCTAGTCGGGTCCTAAGGACTTAGACATCACTCGTTGTAAAAGAAAAATGAATCAGAAGCATAAAATTGTTTCTCGTATACAGTTTGTTTTCCCTGTGGCTACTGGTTCATTAAAGACGGTTGTTCCTCTTTCATTCCTTTTGTGGAAAAAGATAAGAAGTATTGACGAGATCACTTGTCTGCTAAGAGAAGTTAGAGAACAAAAAGATGTGTGTTAGCCTGAACAGACAGAGCAATTAGTCTCTTAGAGAACCAAATCTGATATCCTGTCTCCAATCCCGTTGGGCAAATAGGGTTGAGTGTGGTCTTCGCCATCCCACCAAGACCCCGTTGGTTCTTTTACCTATGGGTTCGATTGTATAACTAGAACTCTGCTAGAGAAATTACATATCTTATTAGCTCTTCAGTTAACTTGGTGGAATATGCAAGGGATTGTTAATATAGGAATTCTCTACATGTAAGTATATACGTTACAAATTGGTTGCATTTGTGCGTTAGTTTCTATTCAAGGTAAGCTTTGGGAGAGAGTGTCTTTGAATTTATTGTGACATGCAGGGAGGTCCAGGATGAGAAGTTTGAATTGAAGAAAATGCTTGTCCAAATAAAGATAAAAGCATAATCTTCCAAGACGAATTTGTTGAAGAATGATCTTCAAATTTATTATGACATGGAGGAGGTCTCGGACGAGGTTCAAAAAGTATACCTCTATGCATCTTAAATTTATTGCAGTTTAGGGTGCACAAATTTGTTGAAAAATCTTTCAAGAAAAAGTATGGAGGTTATCCAGTGACCTTTTCCATTGTGCTTGCCAAGCAAATAACTCTGACAATCAATTCCAAGGAAATTAGGATTAAGCCGCCGAGTGTTATGCAATAATCCAAGGATGACGTCCCAGGTTCTATTAGAGCCTGCAGTCGGCGGACGAGGGGTGTTGGAATATACAATATTTTTTTACTCATTTATTGTATATTCCAACAGTGTGCGTTTATATGCAAATGAAATGCTGAATTTACTTTCTCCGGGGTAAGCGACAAAAAATGGCCTAAAAATGAGGTATATACATAGGATACTATCGCAAGGTTGATCTTATATATCCATGGGTTATACCGTTATAGTACCAAATAGTGTTTGCTCTATGAGTTTGCGTATAAAACACCTGTATTGCATGAGATGATTAGATACACTTGTATTGCAATTAGTCGTCCGTCCTTTTGTATTGCATGAGATGATTAGATACAATCGTACTTTTTGTTCCTATCGGCTACATTTAAAAGAAAGCCCAAAACATTAACTAAGACGGAGAGTCGAGAATTCCTGACTGACAGTGTGCCAGCTAAGTACAAACCACCGACAAAGCACAACACAGGCAAAAATCTAAATAGAGAGATGATGAGATGACAAAGCAACAAGATGAGAGGGTGTACAGCCATATTCCCGAAACCACCTTGCACCAAATCGTACTTTTTGTTCTAAAATTTTCTTAAGAGTTATTTTAAAAAACAGTAGACTTACAGTGACATGTTGGCGGTGCACCGCAGCCCTTGACTTATCAACTTCAAAATTTGCTGCCCTTGACCTAGTGTCCCTAACCATATACAATATGGCCATTAAGGCAACTTGGTCCTGTTTGTTTGTGCTAATACTGTATAACTCTTTGCTTCCCAAGTATAAAATAGTTTCTATTTTAGAAGTGCCACTTGGCACTGAGGCGTCGGCAATGCGAATGCTGGTCTTTTTATTACGGGAAATTAATGGTGAGTGTTATATATAACCACCTAAGTGCTATAGGGATTCTAAACCTATTTGGATAACTCTTCATGTGAGCTAAATATCTACGTTAATTGATAACAACCAACAGTAAGTTTCATATAGGGTTTTTCGGCAAGAGAAAAGTTTAAATGAGATATCTCTCATTTGGCATTGAGGTCAACTTCAGTCGTAAAGCACATTGGACACCATGCTCCGACAATGAAAAGTGGAAAACATTGGAGAAGAGAAACTGGAATAAGGGTTGGATTTCATAAAACTTGATGTAAGTTTTTCAAGAATTTCACAACGGAAAAGTGGAGAAGATACTTCAATCCGAATAAACTTTAATAATGAATTTGTTCTGTCTTTACCAAAAGAAACTTCACAGGTATCGAATAGTTCCAGTCTCTCACAAATTCCCTTTCCAGCACATGCTTGAGAAGTGAATAACTATTCCATCACTTTCGAAGGAAGACATAACGTTAAGTATATCTAGTAAAGCTCGATGGAGGTTGCGTGGACAGATCAGCACATGCATGCATATGAATGAGCAGCCCAACGACTACTATGACTAAAGAAAAGATGATGGGAGTGCAGGGAAGAGTAGCTTTCCATCCCCCACCTATCGAAATGGACGTGATGACCAGAAGAAAAATCAGTGTTGGCTTTTACTTGCACACTCAAGTATACGAGGACCTTGGCCAGACGACAAGGCAATAATGAACATGACCCACAGCTCAGAACGTTTGGTCACTTCCCTATGGCAGGACGAGAAAGGGTTTGAAAGACTCCCAACCTAACTAGCTATTGATGAATATATCAAGGCATATGTTTCAGCCATTACCCAAACATGGGAATAATGCAGTTGGCAATGCATTGTCAAGACGCATACATTCATGGTAAAGCAAGCGTATAGCGTATATCAGTTACTTCTTGCATGGATGAGTTATTTAATGGTGTCGGCTCCACAGCCTCCTCATGGATGCCTTTATATGGGGAGTCCGTCTTCTGCTCCTATCAAGGAAATCATTTGTCATGGCGTCTAGCTACCAATTCTGTTTTATTGCCACTTTGCTGTTCTTTTGTGGGGTTTCATTAGGCCAGCTATCGGCAAATTTCTACTCAAGTTCATGCCCGAGCCTGGACCAGATTGTGAAGCAAGTAGTGATTGATGCAATCAAGAAGGAGACAAGGATGGGAGCCTCCTTGCTTCGTCTCCACTTCCATGATTGTTTTGTTCTTGTACCTCTCTCTCTCTCTCTCTCTCTCTCTGTATGTTTATTGTATTTGCATATGACATTGAAGAACTGATATGACAAGTATGATTAGGGGTGTGATGGGTCTATACTCTTGGATGACACTTCAACTTTCACTGGGGAGAAGACTGCACTTCCAAATGCAAATTCTGTGCGAGGTTTTGAGGTAGTCGACAGAATCAAATTGAAGGTGGAAGAAGCTTGCCCAGGAACCGTATCATGTGCAGATATTCTTACCTTGGCAGCTCGTGACTCAGTTGTGACGGTAAGTCATGCAGTTTGATGTAATCATTGAATTTGCTTACTGTTATTCTTCAATGCAGTCTCATGGGGATGTTTGAAAATACGTAGTCAGTCAGCAGTCTAATTTGTTGATAGGAATACCAAGAGCAACTAGAGTAAGGAGCTGAGAAGCCAAGGTCACCCCATCAGGACGATTAGCTAGACAACACTATTGCTTCTTTAAACACTATTTTCCGCTGTTTTCAAAACTGTTAAAAAGTTTTTTCCACTGAAATACTTTGAAAAAAGTTTTTCTACTAAGAATAATTATCTAACTTTTTATATATTAAGAATCATGTTCGCGTATCTGAGTGTGTGTTGCGCATCATGCACGCTAATAAGGACACACGGCCCCGATTGAATAACCCGCCTGCCCCTTGTTTAGCATGCACCACCGGATTTCAATCCAACAGCCCATGGCTCAAGCGTAGCACTATGGCGCACGCACACTAACATTCTCTTTTCATTAATTTAATTGGCTTTTTGGCTTGTAAGTGCATGTAACCATAAACTAATTAAGGTCAGGATCAAAGGCATGAAGATAGAACTAAATTGTTGGTCTTCATAAGTAAAGAATGGTTTAGGTTCATTAATTCATTTGGATTGTTCTAATAGGTTTTTCTTTTAATACTAATCAGTTGGGTGGCCCTTCATGGACGGTTCCACTTGGTAGAAGAGACTCAACGACTGCCAGCATCACTGCTGCCAACAATGACATCCCCACACCATTTTCCAATATCAGTACCTTAATCACAAGATTTTCAAACAAAGGACTCTCAGTCACAGACCTAGTCTCTCTTTCTGGTAATTAGTTACTCCTTCCGGTCACTTTTAATTGAGACAAGTAGCAAAACAATTCTATGAAAATCAGATGACGGGTGCCTGGTAGCAACCCTAGGTCGAGGTCAAGAGGCCTCTATGATGAAAAGTGGCTTGCTTATTTGGAAAGCCTAGTTTTTTTACTATAGACCTCACATCTCAATAAAATTGACCAATTATGTGATGGTCTCAATTAAAAGTGACCAGAGGGAGTATTAATTTCCCTTTAATCACTATCCAAATGGTCTTTTGCCAAAATTTCATAATACCCAGTGTGCTCTTTGAACATATTAACCAATTATGTTTTGTGACATTTTGAAGGGGGACATACCATAGGGCTAGCCAGATGCACAGTATTTCGTAGCAGAATCTACAATGATACCAACATAGATGCCGCCTTCGCCTCTAAGCTACAAGAGAAGTGCCCCAGAGTTGGGAGGAATAACTCACTGGCCCGTCTTGATGCTGCCACACCAACACACTTTGACAATTGCTACTTCAGGAATTTGTTGAGCCAGAAGGGGCTTCTCCATTCGGACCAGGAGCTCATGAATAGGGCTTCTACTGCTTCCATAGTGCGGAACTATGTGGCAAAGCCTCCTGTCTTCTTGAAGGACTTCGTCAGCGGCATGATAAGTATGGGAAACATCAAGCCCCTCACGGGAACAAATGGGGAGATAAGAACCAACTGTAGGAAGGTTAACTCGTAGGGATATCGCCTTATACAAAATTCAGAACATAATCTGTTCAAGTATATATGAGAAAAACCTTTTGTGGGAATGTTACCAAATAAGGCCAACTAATCGCCAACAGTGGAATAAAGAAAGAAGTGTGAAATAATATTTCTGTTCGTTTTGCATATCTTATGAAAACTTGTTATGCGAGTTTAATTTCATTAATGTATCTATGTACCATTTGGGCCTCTATCTAGGACCCGTATGTATCATGGTCATGGACTCTCATCATGGAGCTCAGTCAGGTTAGAAGCATGAATATTGAATGGTATATTAGTAAGCGCAAGCACCACAGGATTGAGAAAACATGACTGATCTTAAAAGAACCTCAAGATTTGGACTCTACTGGAACATCATGAAGTTGAGTCAACTCACGTGTTTTCACTTGGCTTATAAAATTCAATTCTTCACACCGTACGCATCATTTTTGGATGGAGGGTGCATTATTTGTATTAACTAAGAGTTCAGTAGTTTACATGAGACACGTCTCATGTAGACTGCATGAGCCGAAACATCTCGATCCGGTAGGGCTGCACAAAAAACCCGGAACCGACCTAACCTGGATAGAACCGACCCGAGATTAACCCGGGCCGGGTCGGGTCGGGTCCTATCTCTGGTAGGGTCGGTTCCAAAGTTTTAAAACCCGGGTTCTATCTCGGGTCGGGTCCTATCTCTGGTAGGGTCGGTTCCAAAGTTTTAAAACCCGGGTTCTATCTCGGGTCGGGTTTTGCTTTAAAATACCGAAGAACCGACCCGGCCAGAGATATACCATTTAAATCAGTTTTTTTAATATATATTATTATTATTATTATAATATAAATTATTTTATTATTTTTTTATAATTATATTAATTATTTTATTAAAATCTCGGGTTCTCGGGTAGGGTCGGGTATTATGGATTTTATCTCGGGTCCGGGTCGGGTTTAAGATCTCAGGTTTCATCTCGGGTCCAAGTTGGGTATTCACAGTTGTTAAACCCGACCCATGATGCAGCCCTACGATCCGGTGGTGAGAGTCAAATCAAGGTAGGTGAATGTGAATCACATACCCTCCCCTACTGCCGTCAGATCAAGATCGGATAGCTTGAGGTGACTCCACTCATGCATATTTGCATGAGCCGTGTCTCATTTAAACTTTACCCTTTAACTAAACTTCGATAATTTGCCTAAGATATTTGATTTTGATAAAAGACTCTATTCTAATTGGGACTTCAAGTTGATTCACCTTAAAAGTTGTAGATCAGAGTCCAAGTCTTAGCTTACACTTGCATTCTACAATGGGGAAACTAACATAATGAAGTGGGAGTCCAATCATTCATAAGATAATTATACTTTGTTAAGTAAGACCGTTCATTGCTAGGGAACACGTTGAAATTTCATTAATTACATCTAGATCATGCAAACAGTGGCTAGATATTTCTCAAAATTGTTCAGGCATCATCTCATATCCTTTCCCAAATTGCTGTGTGTCATAAAGACATCGTAAAGCTGCATGTTATCAACTGTATGATGTGTGCATGAATCTCATTTACCGACATGTTAATCCTATCAAACTCTGAGAAAAGATGACATGTCTATCCTATCCACATTAATGAAACACCGGTCCATTACCTACAAAAACAGGAAAAGACGACATTATTTTCATCCCCAGTAGGTGCACAAGTTCTTGATGACATTCTTTCTTTTCCAGTCTATCCGTCTGTAAACAATTGATGATTATTTATAAGCACATCGGACATCTATTGCCACTTATATTACCAAAACAAATCAGTGCGACTAAGGGGATTGCTCGAAAGTGCGTAACAAAAGAAAACAAGGAAGAATAAACCCATGAAGTTTCTTCTGTATGAATCACGTATAACAAAATCTCATACATAAGTCATCTTATTTTGTCACATCAATCAACTAACTAAACAACACACTGGCAGATGAAGAAAAAGCAAGCATGATTATGTTTTAGTTGGTTTTCCTGCAACTGGTCCTAATCTGCCCGCTGGTCCCAGTGAGGGGGCCAATGCTCCCCATCTTGACCATGGCACTTCCAAAATCCGAAAGGAAAGTAGCAGAGTTAGAGCTGTAGCTGCTCACTTGAGAGTCAGTTGACCCTCCATTGTAGAGTTGCTGATCTGAATGCAGAAGACCCTTATTGGTCACTAAGTTCTTGTAATAACTGTTGTCGAAAACAGTGGGGGTGGAAGCATCAAGAGGAGAAAGATTGTTGTCACTCCCGGTGCTTGGGCAGTTGGACTTAAGAGATGTGGCCAATGAGGAGTCAATGTTGGTTTCGTTGTAGATTCGTGCTCGAAACGAGGTGCACCGGGCCTGGCCTATGGTGTGAGACCCTGGATAAACAGACACAGCTTACAATGAGCTTATCTTCCATCTCTTATAACGTCAAATTGGTCACAATGGTTCACAAGCCCAAATGCCAATTAGAATTGTTACTGTCATTTGGACTAATAAATGGTAAAAGTTAATATGCGCAAGGCTTTGGTGGATCCGATGCATTACGAGCCATCAGATCGAGATTTGACGGTTCATGTTAATACAGGTGCCATTAGGAAATAGGCATCACCTGAGAGAGCAACCATTTCTTTGGTACTAAGACCCTTCTTGGAGAAAGCTGAGATGAGGGGCACTCAGATCAGATGTTGGAGCTGGGATGTCATTGTTTGCATCACTTAGGCTGGCTGTAGTTGAGTCCCTCCTTCCTAATTGAACTGTCCACGTCTGTCCACCCAACTAACATTCCACGCAAATAAAGCTAGATTAAGGAACTTAATGTCATAACACCAATATATGAATTGCAATTAGAAGAAATCTTACAGCAACCCACTGCATCACGAGCGGCCACAGCCAGGATGTCCGCGCAGGAAACGACGCCCGGACACGCGCTCTCCACCTGAGACTTGATGGTGTCGACAACGTCGAACCCTCTCAAAGAATTGGCGTTCGGATTTGCCGTCTTCTCCCCGGTGAAAGTTGAGTTGTCGTCCAGCAGAATGGAACCATCACAACCCTGCATCAGACAAAACCATCAACATGTTATGCATATTAAAGTTTGTTCACTAGTTCATAATAGTTCTATCTCCCGAGCTTTCCTCAAACAAATAACAAAAATCTCTCTCCCTAGCTCCCTGCCAATGTGGAAATTCACAAATGCATTCGTTAGAGTTTCGTTATTCACCATTGTAAAAGATGGCTTTACAGAAATGAGGTAAAATATTACAGGGCTGGCTCTGGTTTCGGCACGTGATACATGTTGGGCACCAGTGCGGTTGTCTTATAGCGAAGGATATGGGAAATACACGTCTTTTAGCTGAGTAGGTTCTCTATTTTCAAAAGGGAAATGATATTTGTACAGATTCCTACACACTTTTCCTACACAGTTGATGTGTAGTGAAATGAGTGGGTGAACTGATCTGACCCCACATCAGTTCACCCACTATGGAAATGTGTAGGAATCTGCTATAGCGTTATCACTGCCCTTTTCAAAAGTATCACACTGATGCTTCAGATCCTTGTCTGACTCAAATTTGATTAACTTGTTGAGTTCCGGTTGTGCATGTGTCCGTATTACTCTTACTGTAGACGCAGATCCATATTATCTCCGTTGGAAAATTTATTAATTTAACTAGTAAAAGCAAAAAACAGTTTAATGTTCTCTAGGTTAATTCAATAATAGAACACTTAATAAATATGCGATGGAGTACTAGTGAAGCCAATCAAACAGTTGATTGCCACCTCTTTATTGACTTCATGATTGCACCTCCAGGCTTCCTACTAGATGCAGTCCAAATATTACGTAAAAGACACAAAACACGATCATAGCTAAAAACAAAATAGAAATCGAACTTTTTTGCAGGGTGAAGTTAGTGAAACGAGGATGAATCTTACGTTCACAAAGCAATCATGGAAGTGGAGACGGAGAAGAGAGGCTCCCATTCTCTTCTCTTTAGCCACTGCAGACTTGACTGCAGACTGAATGGTGGATAGAGCTTTGGGGCATGAAGATGAGTAGAAAGTTGAAGAAAGCTGAGCCGAAGTATCTACAAAGTAGAAGCACAGCGAAAAGAAGAAAAGTAAAGCACTGGAAGAGGAACCACAAGAAGCCATAGCTCAAGGTGTTAGCAAAGGAATGACGAAGAAGCTAGGAGCTTGAAGTTTTGAGGAGATGTTTGCATGGACTGCTCGTATATATAGCTGAATCTTGTCCTACCGAGGGGCATTTGGTAGACCTTTGAGGGTCAACCTGTTGAAAAACCTGGAGCTTGGTTGGCCCACGCGCACATTCCCTAAGGTAAGACAGCTAGATGGGGACAAACCTCATTGACCTAATTTGCCAAGAAAACCAAAATTTGCAGGAATGTCACACATCACAATTCTATCACGAGTCCGGCCCGTTGGTATGCGTCGTGCCCTGGTGCGCAATGGCGCCACTACGGGCCGTCAGATTTCGACCCAAGGGATGCGATAATATAAGGGGGTAAGCCGGTTTGAATCACCTGCCCACTGCCAAATTACGTGAGTTACAGCGCATATAAACTTTTTTCCCTTATATAATAGTGATCGATCGCCTAACAATTGTTTCATGGGATTGCACGTCTCAGCACAAATATGCGCTTAAATATCGTCCAAGCACTGTCCCTGTCTTTCTCACTTCATTGTACATCCATCCTAGGGTGAGAGGACCCATCACCATGGTATGTCTGCATCTGATCATCGACATAAGGAAACAAGACGGCAAAATCTCATTGGGTGGTGTTACCACCGACTAGTGAATTCTTAATGTGAACACAAGTGTCTAAAGAATCTCCCTGAAGTCAAATAACTCGGTTTCTAATTATGTGTTCGTATTTACTACTCTTTCTGCTTACCTCTCCACTTAAGAACCTTCCTCTAATGTTCAAAGGACTTTGGCCGAGCAGAACATGTAGACAGCTTGTTTACTCTATATTCTCAAGCCATTGGTCAATGATAAACAATTCTAGTGCCGGTAAATATATAAGTACTAAGGTTAGACAAGCTTTTCTTCCGTTTTTATCGATTAATTGATGCATCTGTTTAAAGTTATTTTCTAGGTTTTGTATATTACATCGAGTGGAATTAAAAATTTGTTACAACCAATGGCTTTGAACATGGCACAAGTACATTGCTGGCACTGAGATGTATTCACTCTATTTGCTCAATTTAAGTGGCTGGGTGCCATTTAAAATACTTGTTTCTAATACAAGTACTTGTATTTCGTCAACCGCCCGGACAGGTGGCAATTCATGCTTACACGGAAGGACCCACAATTTTCATGGTGGGTCCTACAGAAGAGGACGAATCAGGGTAGTTAAGATCTATGGGCACCACATATTGCCTGTAAAGCTGCCTGTCCAGGCGCCCACTGGATACATTTTTTTCTACTAACAAGTATACAAGTACTTAATAAATGGCTCTATTTTACTCAATTTAAGAGGCTGGGTGCTTAAAATAGATTAAACAATTTAAGTTTCCATTCTCTTTGCCGTAGGTCCCACCATTCAATAAATCGCTATTTTACCATATTATGGATCTATTAATATGGGACAGAGTGAGTATAAAAAAAGAACTTTTACGTTTTTGTTTGGTAAGGAAGAGATCGTTGAACTAGCCAACAACGTATGAGACACGTTAGAGGCGAGGAAACTTTGGTCTCGCAAAATCATATGCGCATTACAATCAGTCTTTTTCTGTCTAATCCATTTGTGAATTAATTTGGTTGGATTTCTACGTAAAGCATATTGAAACACGTTTTAAATTTTGCTAATTGGTTCACATGTTACACCCTAGCATGACAACCGATAAAATCCAAGACATGAGAGAAATGATGCAGCCGAACGTCCTCACTTTTGCTTCAGATCCAAGAAGCCATTATTGTACCAGAAACATATGAAATTGTTAACTACTGTTCAAAAATCTACATTCTTATTAAATGATTTTAATGTTTCAGCGTTCTGTCAGTCAAAAAGCTTGTAAAATAAGTATATATGATATGAGCAAGTTGCAAGTCAAATGAGTGTCTCTTAAATTAAGTAATTAGCACATGCTCTTCCATCGCCTTTTGTAACTAATGCGCAGTAAAACTCCCTCTTTTCTTATAGTACTGAAGGTTCAACTCTCTGAAAAAGGTAACACAACTCAGGTTGTCATTAGGCCTATAACACCTTTATCATAGTTTGGAGTAAGAGATTAGAAGGACTAAGAGCTCTTTAATACATGTGGGGTAGTCAGCCATCCATTAAGTCGTACCCATTATCTCTACTATTTAATTAAGAGTCAATATAAGACCAGGGACGAGGCGCTGACTTACTTTTAGGAACATATGCAATGTGAACATTCTTAGATGCTACTAAAAACATATATAATCTACAATGCAAGCTTTTGAAATGTGGCCAAACAAAAAAAAGGTAATGTGTAATTTAAGTTTAATATCATTGACAAGAACCTGAGTTAGTGGCAATTCCATGCCAATGAAACAATTAAATCTACATGGCCAACCTAACTTTGTCAAGTAGCAATACCTTTTTAGCAAAGAAAAAAAAAACTTCAGCACTGGTTAGGTACTTCCGGAATTTATGAGGCTGCATATTCAGCGTGGGTTGACTGGCCTCATGTTTTTTAGTTTCTTCATTCTCCCTGCATCTCATTTTAGGGAAACTTTCAATAGCCAGAGGGGTGCCTCTATCTTAGGGGTCAACCCATTTGTGGGCTATTTGTGGCTCATTTGTCATGTTTACTTATTCGGATAGCATTATTTATTAATGTATGGGCATTTGCCCACCTATGAGAACTTTTATCCACCTATGAGCATTTGTGGTCAATTCAACATTTGTCAAAGAAGAACCTCCAGTTGTAGCTTCTTATTAGAATTCAGAAGTTTCCCTTTTTTGTTTATTAGGGGACAAATGGTTAAACTCTCTGCCTAGAGCATGTGGGATGAAATCACTCAATCCCCCACAAGTAATTAAGGCCGAGAAGTTTTAGGTACCACACCCAATCACGATATAAAAACTAATTGTCAACAGCAAAGTATCAAATAAGGAGGCTTAATGTTTTTTTACTCAAGAGTTTAATCTTGTAGCTAGTGTCAAGAGTGGTTTATAAATTGCCTTTAACCTCATTAACTTTCCTTCAGATGTCTCTGGCAGATGTCAAATGGTTAGATGTTAATGTCCTGATCATTACTGTGCACTTTTGAAGGCTACAAATCATGTTGGTTTGCATATTGAATTTGAACTTACATGATTCTACCTCCATACCTACTTGAACGAATTCTAAGCTCTACTCCTAGGTTTTGGTCTGCAACTCCGCATGATTTGGTTGAATTAAATCTGATTTTGTCAGCATCTTATTTCCAAACTTCATTCAAGAACACACGTGCAAAACCGGAGGTTGACATACTTGGAGGCAATATCATACGTTACGTGGGCGTTTGGAATGAATTGGTTCTCTTCTAGTTCTCACACGATAGAACTGCCGTCTCTTTTATGAATGCCATGACATGGGTTGATTGCCGACCATCGTCCTCTCTGAGTATGAGGTAGAGATCGTAGATGGTTCTTCCTCTCGCTTCCACGTGAGTTCTTCCACCATGATATCTCTCTCTCGGAAACACCGCCTTAAATCAGTAGGGCAAGTCACCACACATGAATTTGTTGCGATTATAGTCATTTCAGCAGTGGCATACAACTTTGGGAGATTGCACTATTCTACTCCAGCATCTCCTGTTCAAGTCCTACCTCAAACTCACTATCTTGAACTCGTCTGGAATTCTAGTACTCTTTCTCGGGAAACCATAAGAAGAGGAACTTTTACTCAACTCAGATTTCTTTAAGGCCACCTTTCTGCCACCCAACAAATTTGCTGCTTGTCATATTGGTCATTTGCATGGGCACACTTTTTATAGAAAAAAAAATACAAGTTAGCACAAACCTGCCTTTTCTGCAGGGTTCATTTTTGTGCTTGTGTAACTTTTGCAAAGACACATTATTTCTCTTGTGTGGATGCACTCTATTTACCTTTTTTTTAAGCACCATTGACCATCCTCTTCTTTGTTGAGATGTTCTCCACTGCTGCCATGAAGTGCTTGTTAGATAACCGATTTTCCCAAAAGTTCGAGCTTTTAAGAAAGGGAAATATTTATTCATTTATTGTATATTCTAACATCCTCCTCCATGTGCAAGCGTCCACAAAGCGCGGCACGTGGAACATAATTGGGATATGAACGCCTCCAGCGAGACTTGAACTCAGGACATTCCATAGCCTGGAGCTTTGATACCATGTTAGATAACCGATTTTTTCCAAAAGTTCGAGCTTTTAGGAAAGGAAAATCTTTATTCATTTATTGTATATTCTAACAGTACTTTCGATCATCACAACGGCCGACATGAGAGAAAATTGTGTATTTTTAAAGAAAATGAGGTAATGAATGGATTGCATAAAAAATATTGATCATATGAAAAGGAGGTGGCAATTGTGTTGAACCTATATGTAAAGGGCACCTATGTAGAGAAGAAATTTTTTTGTTTCTTTCATGTAATATATAATCATGTATATATTGTATGATTTCAATATCCTTTTTTTTTTTGGTATGTTAAGTTGTCATGCAGTGTAAGGTCCGCGTACTAGAACATTTAAAGATGGGGCCCCCTACAAAAACCGAATGGAGAGCATGGGTGCCCCCAACAATATATAGAAAAATGTCAAGATTTTTTTAGAACTTGCAAAAGGAAACAGAAAAATATGGGAGTGCCTTCAACTTTGGTGGGTAGCAGGATAGGTGATCTTTCTCTAATTTACCTTTTTCTAATTAAATTTGGCTAAAAATCACCAACAGCCAAATTGACCATTACCATGTACCATGTACCATATTCCAAATCTCCCTAATAAACAAAAAAAAAAAGGAAATTTCTGAATTCTAATAAGAAGCTACAATTCTGATTATCAAGCTGGTTTTGCTCCCCAATAGCCAATCTTCTATCAATTAAGATATACATTATATTTGTTGTTATCAACCATAACTTTCATTACTTCCTGATTCTTGAAAAAGATATATATATATATATATATATATATATGAGAAAAGTTTAAATGAGATTGCTCTCATATTGCTTATATGAGGCCACTTTGAATCGTAGCCGTTGGATCTTGATCTGATGGCTACAAATATCCATAATGATCTCACTAACTTCTTGATGTGACACACTCATCTACCCACTGATTTGATATCCACCCTCCGATCGGAATCTAACGGCAATAAAGATTGGCCTCATGCTCCTTATATGAGAACGATCTCATGTAAACTCATCTCTCTCTCTCTCTCTCTCTCTCTCTCTCTCTCTATATATATATATATATATATATATATATATATATATATATATATATATATATAATGAATTCCACATAATTCTGTAGCAAATAAGAACCAGTCAATTTATCAAATAATTATAGGGCAATATTAATTAAAATTTAAGTTGGCTAGCCTATGAAATCCAACTTGGCTACGGGAATCATAGGTGTTTTTTTACTACAATGGGAATCATAGATTGATCATAAAAAAGTGAGTCATTTTCCTATCAATAGGGCAAAAGCTTTTTCTTAGGAAACTCACATAAAATAGAAAGTACGTCATAAAAATTACAAGAAAATAATGGAGGCCCATTGGCCGATGCTCCAAGGTGCAACCATGAAATTTAATTAGAAGATTGAAATGGAATTAGATCATTGTTTCACAATTGCCCATAGCCTTTCTACGCCAGAGAAAGCGTTCCAGTCCTCGAATGGTGTTGGGGCACTATACCCTTTTTGCCAACAAAATTGATTCTCTGAATTCTTGGTCAATAAGCCCATATCACAATCGGAATTTGCTATACATAACGGAAAACAGAAGCTTAGGTAGCTCACTATCACTCAATCGTCTTCTCAAACAGCTAAAACATCATGGCTTGCACTAACCTTCTAAGTTCTACCACAACATTCAGGTGAGGCTGGGCTGGGCTGTCAATTGGCATGGCTCCTAAATATGTGGCTCGAAGGCCATAACCAAGGCAGGCCTTGCACCAAACCACACAGAAGCTGCAAGCAAATTGTCGCCGCTACATTAGTGTGTGTGAGTGTGACTACTTAAAAGTGTCATGTATGGCAGAATTTTGTATGGTTACAATTACATGTGCCCTTGCTTTTGTGTGCGCACCAAGACTCCGTGAGCCATGGTATCAAAACTCGGCATCATATATTATCGAAGGGGTGGGCAGGTGATTCAAACCCACTTGACCCTGTATTAATGCACACCATTAGATAATTGGATGGACTGTGGCGCTCAGGCGCACGCTGTCTTGCGTGAGCGAAGGCGCACATAAATGGAACTCATCTTGTTTACTCTTGGGCCTGAATGTCGTTTGTCCTACGTCGCTAAATGTAAACATTTGTAGTACTTGCACCTTCTCACAACCTCTCAATCGTTAAATGCCGATAGCTAGAAACTTGCAGGGATACTCCTCTTGACGACGGGCTTGGTCCCCTAGCGTCCTAATGTAGGTCCACCGCTGCTCGCAAAATTTTCAAATTATCATTATTTTTCATGCTATTGGTTTCTTGGTCCCCTCTGTTTTACATTGCTATACAGAAAGAACAGAAAAAAGAAAGAAGTAGAAAAAAAATATAAAGCAATCGCATGATCAATTCATCGTTTGGTGCTTCGTTGTTATTTTTTGGCAACATTGGTACTTAATTAATAACCAAACTTGGGGAGTATTTGATAATCTTGAAAATGTAAAAAAAAATCCAATTAAATGCTGCAGAAGTAAGCATTTTCTTCAAGCTGTAGCAAAAAAAAAACAGTATTTTCTTCTAGCTAGCATTGATAAGAAACACACTAAAAGAATATCATTTTCATCTTCTTTACACATGATGATCTTCATCTACTTTCTATTTGATAAACAATTAGATATAAACAAATACAAAAAGGAAATGTGAACTGAATACGAGGGCTTGGCCATACGTACATTACTAAACTATATTTATTTTATTCCGACTGATACTTCCTCTGAAAAATCGACTTGTTCAGATACAAGAGCAATTACATGGCTTCAAAGACGACACTCCCAACAATCATGTTCCTTGATTACTGTCGATTGAATCTTGACTTCTTTGCAATTCCAATCACCGATCTACAGGAAACAAAATAAAACCAATTCGATTGCAGTCAGAATAACTACTAGTCTATAAAAAAAACACTCTAGCTAGCAGGTACAGCGTTATCTTAATAGCTTAATCTCAAAGAAAATTTACGTTTGGGTTGTCAATGAACTATGAAACTACCTGATGTAAGAGCCCTTCGCATGTGGAGATGGAGCTCATGGCGATGAAGTCATGCTGGCCACGAACTCCGCAGACATATCAGATACATCTAGTGCAAACTCGTGCATGCGCTCCATAACCCTCGGGACCATTTTCATTTTCTTGCAGTTCACCAACTGAAATTGTCTGATGCTCGCCAATCCACCGATTTCTATGCATACTACCTCCAAGTTACAGAGGTCCCAGAGCCGGAGATACTTCAATGCTGGGAACGATCCTTTTTGGAAGATCAGCTGCTTCCCCACATAAGCATCACGGAGTTCAAGCTCTTCCAGGTGAGGGATGGATTGAAGGGCAGTAAGCAGGTCTTGGGTTAAATTAGATGAGCGCAGGCACAAATGTGAAAGGTCTCCTAGGCTTCCAATCCATGAGGGTAACATCCACATACGCCCCACCAGTACAAGCTTTTGGATGTACCTGGGTGGTGGAGATAGCTGCTCCAAGTTAAGCACCGCATTATCTGCTGCTTCCATAGAGAGGTGGCGAAGATATTTCATCCTCTTGATAGTGAAGCATAGTCTTCCTGCATTATTTTCTTTCACATTTGTAATCCCCAATGTTCTCAGCTGGGTCAAGCTTCCAATATTCATTACAACTGACTTGCCTGCCCTGATGTAGGACAATGTTTGTAAATTTCCTAATTGGCATACTCCTTTAGGAGCTGGCATTCCCAGTTTAGGCATGACCTTACCTACTGAATCACCTAAGGGTCGAACAAGGAGGTGACGCAGTTTCTGAAGGTTTGCTATTTTAAAAGGGAACTTTACTAGTTTTGTATCCCGCAAATCTAAAGTTTCAAGATTGAGCAGTCTTTTCATGCCTTTGGGTACGTTAGTCACCCCTGTTTTCCTCAAACTCAAGTATTTCAAATTGAACAGTTTTTCCAGTTCATCGGGGAGACTTTGAATTAGAGCACCTTCTAGGTCCAAAACCTTGATTAGTTTGAAGTGCGACCAAATTCTCTCCATTGAGGCCAACAACGTTGGACTTCTATCAAAACTCAAAACGGTGCAAAGATGAGACTCACCGGTGCAATTAGAAATGCTTTCGCATTCTGCATGTATCGATAGGCGGCGAGTTTGGCAGCAAGGCCGCTTAGCTTGTCCATCACACACGGCGAGAAACTTCTCTTGCTTCGCTAGCAAGATGGCCAGTTGACGCATAACATTGTGCATCCTGTATGATTTGGGCCGTTCCTGAGGTTTCTCAGTGGCCTGAATCAAATTTCTGCTAACAAGCTCCTCAAGGCAAAACTCGGCTCTGTCTTCCAGTGCTCCTCCACCGTGTTCCTCCTCCTGCACAAAGCCTTCCGCTATCCACAGCCGTATCAGCCTTCGCTTCTTGATGGCATAATTCTCAGGAAAAGCTCCCAAGTACAAGAAACAATGCTTAAGCTGGTAAGGTAGCTCGCTGTAGCTCAACAACATTATCTCTTTGGCCGTTTGAAGCCTTTTGTTGCTGGTCAGATGCCATCCAAGGCTGTCTGCAGCCTTCTTCCACTCCAACTGCGTCGCTCTGGCCCTCGATCTCATGAGCTCGGCCATGGCCACAATTGCAATTGGCAGCCCTTCACATTTCTTCACTATGGCCTTGACGATCTTCACCATATCTGGAGGGCAACCCACGTCTCCTCCAAATGCTACCTTACAGAAAAGTTCCAGGGCATCTTCAATGCATAGAAGCTGAAGAGGCAAGACTCTCATGCTGCTTCCTAGAGATGAAACCACCACATCTTTGCGAGTTGTAACAACGACCCGACTTCCTTTGCCATTGTGTGGTAGTGCAAATTGTATCTCACGCCACAGATCCGCATCCCACACATCATCCAACACAACCATGTACCTCCTTGTGCCC
Source organism: Houttuynia cordata (assembly GCA_039654745.1). Taxonomy (NCBI): domain Eukaryota; kingdom Viridiplantae; phylum Streptophyta; class Magnoliopsida; order Piperales; family Saururaceae; genus Houttuynia; species Houttuynia cordata. The sequence continues at coordinate 41,907,961 of CM077503.1, read as the reverse complement.
AAATGAGTTTGTAGCACATTAGCCATGTCTATGTACTCTGCGCCATGGTGGTCGATATCCATCAGCTTCTTGATCAACCTCCGCAGTACGTCACTGGCGTTGTCAACTTGGGAGACATTCACCCAAGCACAACACTCGAACTTGCCCTTGACCTGACAGTAGGCGTTGCCCACTAGGGTAGTTTTGCCCAGACCGCCCATCCCCTCCACGGCAATTACATGAGTGCCCTTTTCCTCCTTCAGCCAGCTGACCAGCTGCCGTGTTAGGCCCTCTCGCCCAACCAGCAGCCGGTCACCATTGCCGGGAAAAGCTGCACGTTCTGCCTCATTCCGCCTTGTGTCATGGGCATCACTTCTTCGCGAGCTATCGCCTGATCTTATGCCATACTTGTCTGCATTATCGGAAATTTCCTTGAACTTGGTTAGAATTCGACTTGCCTCATCTGCGATGCGGTGCTTCTCGGCAAGTGTTGCCAATTGATACATGCCTTGGCGGGCGCCCACGAACCATTTGGATGGGGTCCTGGCTTTGTAGTACATGAACTCATCGAAGACATCCTGAGCAGTATATGCAGTGTCCCTGATCTGTTCCTTCCAGACTTTTGTTGTGTTGGAGCTTTCTCCTCTTTTGGAATCCTGCTCTAAGAAGGACTTGGCCATTTGCAGCTCGGAGGTGATCTTGCCGATGACTTCGTGGACTTCACTCAACAACTTCACTTCTCTTGTGATCACATCGATCAGGAAGACCACCACTCCTTGCGCTGTCCCTCCGGCGAGGGAGGCGAGAACTTCATCCGGCATGGTTTCTTTAGTTATGTGCTCAATTGCACACAAATTCTCCACCATAAAACTGATTACTTGGCAATTTATAAAAGCTATACCCCTTCGAGGAAATGGGTCTGCTAGAAATAGTCTTGTTTGTTGCTTGATCTTCTTCAAGATGTGGAATATTCTAAGCCATGTTGGTTATCTACTTATATTTCAAAGGAAAGACGTATACATTTCTCATATATTGGCCAATTAAATATACTACAAGTTTGTCCGTTTACTATCATAATGAACGTTGATTCCAAATCTGTGGACTTTTTACATTTTTATCTTTAGATAAAGAGTTCTGAAGTTTGATAAGAGAATAAGCTGTTTACTTTGTTTCCATTTTGCTGGTACGAGCGATGTCATTCCATCAAAAAGACGAATTTGGATGCTTGTGTGCTCAGGAGCTCAAGTTTAGCAAACTGCAATGCAAGAAAATCATCGAACTACTTTACAGTTCGATGAGCGGTTTCACTTGCTTATTTAATCTGAACTCAACCTCAACTTGCACCTAGAAACGGTCATAGGAAGCTACATGAAAAAGAAAGTCTACAGCCAAAGTCAATTAGCCGTCGATTAAGAACAACAGTAGGAAGTAGGAACTGCATACTGCCGCGGCAAGAATCAGGTTGGATGCTTTGGATTAGACCCAGGTCTACGCATGACCCCTTCCCAGCTCTTTCGCGTTTGGTAGTACCCTGTACGGAGAAGCACATGCCCACCCACTGTTCAGTTAACCAAGACCACGCAATTGGCCTGCTTCTGACGAAGCCAAAACTGCACCTTCCAGTCAGTTTGTCTTCTTTAACGCGTACAACGAAAGGATTGGATCGTTGGAGTCAAAATAGATGGGGTAACCTTCACCAAGGGTGACTTCCATGAAGGATATCCAAGCAGAATGGGCCTTTATCTTCTCGAACATGTTGTACTGATGCCGGGCGAGAAAACAAACACATCGTTGATGGCTCCGGCTAACGGGGTAAAGCGACCTTCCTCACACAGGCGTCGACCTCAAATCATAGAACACACTATATTCATCCATTGGAGACACGCCTTCAACTTATCTGCCCTCTAACTACCTATCATTAGTAATTCCTTGTTAACTGTGGTTAAGTGTTTGAATGTTTACCTGCCTTGACGGATGCCAACGGTAAAACCCATCTTTCTTCATCGGTTAAACTGCCCTCAAATTTGAAACAGCAGATTTAAGAGGGAAAATGCTACTTGTAAACCTTTTTCGTCATCCACGGCGGGAGTAATTATTTAGTGGAATGGTTCCACGGGACATGTGCATAGGTCCAATCTGTTTCTGACACATTGGCTAATAGTAGATATCAGATTCCACGGCACATGTGCATAGATCATATCTTGACATCCAGCATAGATTAAAATGTTTTAAACATCCAGTGGTCCTATCGACCACATGTCCCCGGATAATTTCTCCCACTATCAAGGAATTCCGAATTGGATTTCGGTAAAATATCGGTCAGCCTAAGAGATAAAATTTCGGAGATATTTTGGAGATATTTGTAAAAAAATATCGGTAGTTAAAAATTAATTTTTGACATATATTTTCACAATTTAACTTGTAAAATAAGTTATATTAATTTAAACAAAACATAGATTTCAAAATATGCATAAAAATGCATATTAGGATTGGAAACAATGGAAAAGTTATTTTTTTTCCTTTTTTTTTGAAAATATTTTTTTTAAATAGCAAAATTTTTTAAAAAAACGATATTTTGTCATTTCGATTTCTCGGGTGGGCCCCGAAATCGATATATCGGCGAAATTGGAATTCCTTGCCCACTACGGGGATATTAGACATGATAGAGTTGGTAGCCCTTTCTGGTTTTAGATATAACATACTCTTGTCTCATGAAGATGAACAATTCTTGTGCTATTTTCTAGTTTTGCCAGGTGGTTGGCCTTCGGTGACCGGGACTAACTGAACTCTGGGATCTCTTTTAGCAATCTTTCACAAGTGACCTTATTTCTAGTAAAGCATGTTGTATTGGTGGCTATAATAAGTTATTACTTCATCGGTTCCACTTTAAAATTTACATTGGAGAAAAAAATGATCTCATTTTTGCAGATTTTAATTTTCTATTATAGTCTATTAACTTGGGACAGAGTGTCATGAAATAGCAAAGCACCAACCTCGTGAATATGGTAGGCGGAATCTGGATTCCTTTTGAAAGACTTCACAAGCCAAATAAGATAGTAGTATTGAAACATGATCATATCTGATAGTCACATGCTGACCGTTGATTTGGTTTTCACAACGGGCATCGCCTTCTATTGATATATAAAATGAGCCATTCGATGACTTAATGCATTCATAGACAATCTACAATTCTACATAACACAAGCTCAGAAAGTTTTTCATTGTTTGATTACCATCTTATCACTTGAATGTGGATCTGAGGCCAAGTGCTTTAAAATTTTGAAGCGGAGAACCCCATATACAAAGTAAACACCCAATGTGCATATTGTGTAAATTGTGAACACCCAATGTGCATATTGTAAGCATTAAATCTCATAATGATGAAAAACATAAGCATCAATTTACATCATTCATTAATAAACGTACATATGAATACATCATGGAGTTTAATGAAAGCAATCATATTATAGACATATTGGAATCTTATGTGAATATGATTATTATGAGATATCCTTTGTTCAAGGTGTTTAGAATATATACCTACTTCCATCGCATTGTACTTGAAAGCTTTGCTTCGAATCCATAATGCATAATAACAATGAGTCCAGAGATCTGTTTTTCTCCCTTCCCTTTTCACATTAGAACGTTCGTATGATGGAGATGAACGTTCTTCAAAATTGGCGGAGAGTAAGATCAACATACCGTGCCCGACCCAAGGATTTAGTGATGATATGGGCTCCTGCTGCCATGTAGGCGCACAAGCATTTTTTTATTGGTTCAGCTTGCATATTTTCCCAAATAAAATGACAGTATAGCACAATTCTCCTGTGACAAACTAAACTGTGGTTATAGGGAGAACAACTTTACTCAGAAGTACCGGGCTAGTTTTGAATAATGAACCCTAAAATATATGAGGTAAATATCTTAACAAAGTTAAGACTAAAATTGTACTAGTCGCACTAATCAAAATATCCTAAACAGAAGATATGTTTTGTCTAATTCATGAGAAGATTGGATGGTCGAAGATCTACAACCTTTATAAACTCAAATTGTGGCTAGTAGTGGACACTACTAAACTTGATGGTAGAAATACAAAGACAGGAAGTTAAAGAGTCGTACATAAATCTACTGTGCACTTTAACTGTACACTTTAATGCAGTTGTCCTTCAATCGTACATTTTAGACTGGCCCATTAACTTCTCCCTCTAATCATTTAAAAAAAAGGGTAGTTATTAAAAGTGACAGGAGGGAGTATGATTTTTTGTTGCATTAATGTTTGAGAACAACTTCCCCGATTAGTAATGGGAACCTACTGAGGGCCTATTTTTGGTAGTAGCTCTATTCGGGTGGGAAAGTTAGATTCTAGGGAAGAAATAGAGCGCTTAGTTGGGAAGAATCTTTTTTTAGAGAATAATTTAGGGTTCAATGGTATATTTTATAAATAAACATAGAAGACATGCACATAATAGAAAAACATGCATTTTCATGAAATGTATTTTCAATCATGATTATGCATTTTTTCTATTATGTGCCCTTGTGCTATTTACAAAAATACAAATAATACCACCTAGAAAAATCAATGAAGTGAGGAATCAATTCTTTTGGAAACTGGAGAAGTCGAATTCTCCTAAACGTTGATTCTTCTTTTGCAACCTAAGAGGGCCTAAAAGTCTAAAACAAGTGAAAAGGACTATGATTTTCCAAAAATTCATGCTAAAAACTCAAAGACAATTGATTTAAATGTTGTACATGAATATGATGAACACTTTAATGCAGTTGTCCTTCAATCGCATGTCTCACACAAGGCGCATTAAGTTGTAGTGATCACTGGTTAATGGTTCCATAAATTCATGACAACAACAATACTGCATAGTGCCCTCAATGGCATTCCTATGTCATAATCTCTTTCGAGATAGATAGTTTGTGGGGCCTAGTCGAATCACGCTCCAATAGGGGACAACTAGACTGGGGCCCACCTAGGTCCATTGTTTCAATATGAACCATCAGATTATTTTCATCACGATAGGGGATGAAGCCGTTCAGGATTTAGATCACATCACAAGGCAGGTAATTACTCAAGTACATATTGCCAAAGCTTAGATTCGGCTTAATCCTCTATTTGAGGATAATATTAAAATGCATTAAGTTGAATTAGATATTGACAAAATAGATCTTTTACGCATCCTAAAACTATATATGGTATCCATAGAGTTCTATTTGCTCGAGACTATCCCCATGATGGTGCCCACAAAGTTTTGTCTTCTCAAAACTCTTGTCCTGCCCATGGGGCTCAATATCTAGTGCCTCCCAGTTTTGTTCTTGGCGGCTATGTGCATCATGTTTAATTTAATATGGACGGAATTAGATATTTCACATATTCTGGGACACTAGGCACCTACAAACAGTCTGATCTTGACACTCTACCCATGGGACCCACACCTAGTCGCCTTCCCCACTTGACTCAGGTGCTCAACCCATTTCTGAGCAAGGAAGCCACCTCCAAGCGTCTCCTCAGCTTTCTCCAACCGTCCAAGCTTCGATGTTGCCTCTTTATTCTTCTCAGTTGAATAAGGTTTCTTCTGCTAGGGTAGTCTTTGAAAATTAGACTCGGAACACTCACTAACCTCATAGTTGATCTAGGCTCTTGGTCTATCTCTTCTTCTAACTGTTTTGCTTCTCTTAAAAATGCCGATACTTCATGCGACTTCTCTAGTGGTGAGAGTGAGAATTCATCTTATACAAATACCACTTCCTGCTCTTCTTCCTCTAAGAAGTATAATTTATGGACGTCGTCGCAGAATCGAACCACTAGCGGTCATGGGGTGTACTACTCCTATAAAGAAAAAGCCAAAGTCAGACCTCCTAAACAAAAATAAAGAGACATTTTTATTTTGTTAAAGGAGTTAGTTTAATTGTTTCTCTTCATCGTGTGATCCATCAAGAAACCTGCTAATACTCGTCCACAGCATCATCATGGCAAACTCGTTGCTCTTCCGTCCAATCTCTTTAGAGTAGCACTCTTTTGCATATATTTTCTTATGGGAACTTGCTAATACAAATTGATAAAGCTTATGCACCCAGGTCCGGTCTCGAGATGGTGAAGTAGTGCCATTTGTGTTTCTCAATCATCTTCATCTTGTCGAGGTTGTGATAGTAGGGGCTGATGGACACAATTTGAGGCATGTAAGCCTCATTTTTAACCTCATGGAGCAGGCGTTTGGGGACTCTGAAAATGCAACAAGAATCCCCACCAGTTTTCGGCTTCATCTTCCTCCTCTCCAACATATCTATGACATCGTGGTTAGTAGATATGGCCTCCAGGGAAGCAATTCTGCTTGCTATCTCATCATTAGAGCTAGAATTACTCGCCATTTGCTTTCGGACTATCCCATATCAACAAGTTAGTAAGATGGGAAGCCCAAATGGAGTTCCCTGATTTTCTAAAGCAATCTTTATTAGTTGGTGGGATGTTTGTAGAGTAGATTGAGCGTTTAAAGTTTGTCTAAAGTTGACTTGGATGACCCACGGTTTCCATTTTAATTTTGATCTCGTCGGGCACCGTGACCAAAAGTTTGTGACCATGTTACATAGGTGGCCAATGTAGTACACAAAAATATCTGTGTACTACTTTTGCACATTGTATTTAAGTAGTGCATACAAGGGAGGTTTAAGAGCAGAAGAATGGGAAATGTTTTGTTGACCGATTTTTAAGACCATAATAAATGACCCCAGGCCCACGAGAAATTATTAGGTGTAGATACGACACCGCGCTGGCGTCTTAGCATGGTGTCGATCACCAATGAGATTGAGACACATAACAAAGGTGTAGGTCCATGCTAAATTAAGAAACTCCGTTAGCACATAACCATGCCGTCCACCAATTTCGACTTCTCGCTCCCCTTAATTTCCTTTCATTTCAAACCCGCCTTAGCTCATTTCGCTTCCTCCTTCCCCTCACGATCTCTGCCCCGCCTAAACTAGGATATGTTCTTCTGAATAAATAAATCTATGTCCTCTATATAAACCTGTCTACGTAGTTTAAGTCTCCCTCTTCAAAATCTATATCATGTCATTAGCAGCAAGGATGGAGAAGAACAAAGCAGTACAGTTCCATAAGCTTCGATTGTTGTTATAACATCGAGAGTACAAAAAATGCTAATTATGTCTATTTCCCTAGTAACAAAATCCAACATTATAAATGCAGACTCTTCAAAATCTATATCATGTAGCATATCTCACATAATCTTGCAAATTTCCACAAGGCATATAACATAACACCAAATTGTTTATTCCACTTAACTCTTCCATGTTTGAGTATCTAGTGAGAATCCAACCAAATTATCACATATACTAAACCCAAGTTCAAAACAAAGGCATACATAATTTTCCACAATTATGATCTGAATCACTCAAAGTATCCATTTTTGTAATATGACAAGTTGGGTATCCACAATTTGCACCACTCAATTCATAAGAACATAAATATAATAGAACTCAAAATTTCCAAAGAAAGAAAAGAAAAAGATCAAATCTTGACAACGCACATAAGATCATGAAAACAAGAAAAGAGGGTCCTTTAATGAGGAATTACCAGTGATTTCACATGGGTCGATGGAGTTGGGCGATTCCGGAACCAAGACGAGGAGAGGTGATGATGTGGGAGAGTCTGCTGGGTTATCAACTTGGGTGGGGGAAATGGAGGATTCGAAGGCGATGAAGTCATTCAAAGAGGCTTGAGAGACTGCCCAGTTGGCTGAAGCTGTGAATAAGGAAGAGGTGGTCTTCTCTTAAGGACTTGTCTCCGCTCTCCCACAGCAGCCGTGGGAAAAGGGGGTATGTGACGGGGGAAAGGGGTTATCCAACAGGACCGGGCGGCGGAAGGGGAAGACCGAAGGAGGCGGAGGTCGTGAGGAGGAAGGGGCTGAAGTGAGGTGGGGATCGTGAGGGGGGAGGGGCTGAGGTGGGGAAGGGGGCTGAGGCGGGGTGGAGATCGTGAGGGGGAAGGGGGAGGCGAAATGAGCTGAGGCGGGTTTGAAATGGAAGGAAATTAAGGGGAGCGGGAAGTCGAAATTGGTGGACGGCATGGTTATATGCTTATAGAGTTTCTTAATTTAGCATGGACTTACACCTTCGTTATGTGTCTCAATCTCAGTGGTGATCGACACCACGCTAAGATGCCAGTGCGGTGTCTTATCTACACCTAATAATTTCTCCATGCCTACGTAGTTATGAGGCCCTACAATAGTGACTCCTAATCACGGTAGACGTCCTCCAGAAGAATAGAGATGGATTGTGGGTTCAATCAATGCTTTTAAATGCCTGTACTGAGCTGGACTACCCAAGTACGGATTTGCTGAAGGCACTTAATGGGCAAACACAACGACTAGTAAATAACTAGATCAGTAAATACATATGTATAATCTCATTTATTTCGGGAAAAAAAGCATTTCATTCGCTACTTCCATCCAACTTTATTAATTTCTTTACTCAAAGCAACAAGGTCAAACACAAATAAAAGGAAAAGTTCTCTTTTGTAACGTATACACACTTTTAATTTGGGCTTAAGTTATAGACATCAATTTCTAGTCTCTGTACTCTTCTTTGGGTTTTGCTTAATAAATTTTCTCAATTATCTATTTATTTGTTGTTTAAGTCCCGTATTAGCCTCTGCCATTGAGAAATCCATACTTTTAGTTTTGATAACCGCAAACTACAAATAGAAATCCACCCATTGCTAACTAACGATTCTAAACTGATGAGGATTTAGAAGAGGGGGGAAAATCTACTCTTCTTTGAGGTCTATAAGCTGCAGAATTTTTTTTTGACAAACAGAGAGAGATTAATTTGATCAAACTAAAATATACAATAAATAGCAAACTCATTTTCCCACAAGCGTGGGATCCACCATGTATGGCTTCCAAATGACCCTTCTCAGCACGATGCAATGTGTGGTTGAATTAATAACTAATTTAGTAGCTAATGCAATAGTTATCGTAATGAGATCATTTATTACACGTAGTAATATATAAGCAGTGTATAAAAATATAAAAATTGTCTGTAAATGAGTTGTCAAAAATGAAAATGCCCTTAGTAAAAATTCATGAAGGGATAGACTAAAAAGGAAAACTAAATATTGTCATATTTATAATTTTCCCTTATTATAATGACAAAAACTTGCAGCACTTGTACAATAAATGATGACATAATCCGATATAAACCACATATTAAGTGAATAGATCAAATGTTGGACATACACAGCCCAATGTTCGCCTCATCGCACTTGTTATACATTTAATTGCTTTATGTAGAGGACCGCTACTTCGTAAAGATATTAATGGTTCACAATCATACCACAACACTTTTATTGCATAGTGGTCAAATCCCTACAAGACTTAAAATGGAACAGATAGTTTGCGCCACCGTCAGAAACAATAGAACCAATGCTGCCAAGGCAGACATGAATGTCCATGGCGAGTTGAAGTACCTGCTCACAAACTCCTCGTACCGAACGTGCTTGGTGTCCGCATAATACTTGCAAATCTCCTCAAACTGCTTAGACAGATAGCATTGCTTAATGTCGATGATCACATCTCTACCTATGTCATTGTAGAAGTTGGCAACTTCCCTTTCAGTACCCAAAAAGTTGGAGATGATATTGTTGTCTATTAGAAGCCCAACATCCTTTTCCGTGTCTATAAGCCTGTCCATGAAGGTCACATAAGCCGTAAAGTACCAGGATATGTACCTATAGGTTTGCTCAAAAGCCACACAGTTGGTGAGAAATGATGCATGGAAGTCATCGATGGTAACTCTTGGGACTTTCAGCTCCCCATTCTTGAAACTTATTTCCAAGAAGCTCTCAGCCTGGTCGACCTTCTTGAACTTGATCCCCGCCTTTACGAGCCTTGCTGCGCAGTGGATCACGTCGGCCGACGACATCACTCGAGGTCTCTCCGCCTGCAGGGGATGAAACTTTCTCGGAGCAAATCAAGAAGATGCAAGCATCCAACATCTATCTCAAACCTTTCATCAAGTATAATTAAGCCTCTATCTGTCTCATACCTTTCAATTACTTTAGGTGGCCTGTATATTGCCGAGCTGAGAAACTTAAGGGCTAGTGCACTGAGCGAACTTCCAATTAAGGATTTTAAAGTAGTGACATCAAAAATCAACTGAAGAACGAAGAAGGGAAGTTGGTTCTCCAGCTTAATGAGGTCCCTCATGATCAAAGGGAGTATCCATGGACAGTTGAAGATGGGATCCTCTTCATCTACCATGACCACATCGTTAAGATTTTCTTGTCTGCGAAGAACAATGTCGTTGTACCTGCAAAGTAGCTCCACGATGAAGCAACCATCCAGCAAAATCATCATGACAAACTCGTCGCGCGACAAGTTAGTCTCCTCAGAGTAGCATTTTCTAGCATATTCTTCAATTTGTGCCATCTGGTGATACAAATAGGTGAAGCTTATGCATCCAGGCCCCCTCTCCAGTCGGTCAAGTAGGGAGTCTAGATATCGCCATTTGTGTTCCTCGATCATCTTCGTTTTCTCAAGGCCGCGATGGTAGGGGCCAATGGACAGGATTCGAGGCACGTAAGTCTCAGCCTTTTTGTCGTCGAGCAGGCGTTGGGGGACTCTAGAGATGCAACAGAAGTCACCACCGGCGGACTCGAGTAGTCTTGTGGGCTTCATCTTCCTCATCTCCGATATGTCTATGCTTAAGATGGGGATGCTAATTGATATTGCCTCCGGGGAATCATTTCCATCTTGCCTCTCATCACTAGAACTGGAATTTCTCCCCATTTGCTTGGGAAGTGTCAAGTATCAAGAAAGTTAGATGAATCTAAAATGCAGTTTCAATTTCTATGAAGCTATACGTATAAGTAGATTGAACTTATGTTTGCAGAATTAATTGAGATTCCGAGTTGGAAGTTTCACAGAAATTGACTTTGACGACCCAGGTCTCCATTATTTACTATTAAGGCTGTTCGACGCAAGGCAGCTTCCCCGTTTGTTCCCACTTACTGTGTCATTGCTCCCGTCAAAATTAAAAAACTTCATCTTTTTATATTTCATTCTTTGGTGAATTCCCATTAAAAAATTTTACATTCGCTGGAAGCTAATTTTTCCAAGAACTGATTTTGACATAAATTAGAAGCGCATATTTTGCATTCTTAGGCCCTATTTGGTTAGCAGTTTTAGGAGTAAGAAATCCAAATTCTTTAGATGAATCTAGGTTTAAGAAATAAGGTGTTTAGTTGGCCAAAATTCACTTTATTTGATGAATTTAGTTCATGGTGGCATTTGGTGTAATTTTTGAAAAAAGACAAAGGCATTTGATAATAAAAAACCTCATTATTAGTTGAAATTGTATTTTTTTTAAAATACCCCTATTATTTTTAGAATTTACACCAAATGCCATTGCAAGAAGCTGTTTTGAATTCTGTTAGAAAATTTCCCAAAAGAAACTGAATTCTAAAGAATCCAGCTTCTTTTTAGCTTACCAAATGGAGCCTTAATATGCTCACGAGTGTTTCTAGCAAAAAAAAATACCTCATTAGTCACTTTCCTAGCTTCCTTGTAGGAGATGTCAAATATCATCAGTCATATTTTCATGAAGGTTAATGAGGGAGAGAGTGTCAGTGCGAGTCAGATAGGAAGCACAGGCATCATTTATGTGTTCGGCAAAAAAAATTGCCCCGCGACAGCTCCTATAAAGATATCTGATTTCCAAGCGGAAAACTGGGAGGCAGATAAAAAATATTCGATTAGTATAGGCCTAGCACATTAGCCATGGCGTTTTGGGTACATCGATGGCAGTTGGATCGTGATCCAATGGCGCGCCTGAATATAAGGTGCAAACAGACTTGAATCACCGAGCGGGCCCCTTCATTCATGTGTGTTGTAGCTCGCTCTTAATTCCCACCAAATTTCATCGACCTACAAAAGAGTCTTTTATCCCGCTGCAGCCAAATGTTGTCAAAATTCCCAAACTTCAGCATTTTGAGCCCAAAAAATCTAAATGTAGGAGTCGGCCTTCTATCGTGTGTTTGGACGCAAGATACACATTGTTATTGTGAAACTTCACGAGCCAATTTGAGTTGACAATTCGGTGTAGAGAAGACAAAGAAAGGGTGGCTCAAACTGGTATGGCCAATTCCATAGAACACTCCCGTTAGAAGCCAGAAGAGTGTCTCACTTTTTCGATTACTGATCCGTGAACATCCATTGAAAAGTCACATGTTTACCAGACTTCTTATATTCGTTCCCTTTTGATTGCTTACCCATGCATCTTCCTCCGGCTGGGGCACCAATATGCCAGGATCACAGCTGGCACGCCTCCGTCTTCTGGCCCAACTTCCAGCCCGTCTTCGCCCCTGGAAGCCGTATTAGATACAATTTAACGTATGAACTTTACAGAGTGGTCAATGATATCATACTCTTTTTATCTCTTATCAAGTGTCCTACTTGGTTTTCAAAAGATACTAAACTTGACACCTGATATATGATGTAGAGTAGATTAGAATAATCATATTGGCTGTAGCTTTCTATATGACTTCTCAAAAAAATTTCCCCAACGTAAAATTTGAGGTGAATCCTTTAGAGAGCTGTCATCTGAATAAACAATCCAAGTCAAATTGTTCATCGAACTGTATGGTATTTCAATGGCTTTCCACTATTGCAGTTTTGCTAAATGTCAGCTCCTTAAGTATCCGTATTTCACAGGTAGGGTTCATTTTTCAGTATTAAGCCGATTAGTCACTACTTGTGGGTCCCACCTAAAGCATATCGAGCTGCCTCTCTTGGGGGCTGTAACATAAACATTTTTTCGAGGAAAAAAATTAAGGATCCAAATTCTTCTTTCCTGGAATGACAGAATTCTTTACGTTAAGAAAGTATAAAATTCGGAAACAAATCCTTTTTTCTTCTGTAAAATAAGGTGATTTTATCATATTACAGCCCTTAGAATTTTTTAATTGCATTGTTTTATCATATTGCTTCATTCCATGAGGCTCAGCCCTTAGAATTTCACCTCAATATACAAGTCTCCACCACCTATTCATTAAAGACGAAGTGAGTTTCCTTCTTTTAAATAAAAGACAATGTCAGTTGCCACTTATGACAGTGGCTTCACATCATGAGGCTAATTTGGCGTGCTAGGTTCCTAAATGCAACTTATACGGAGGGTGTATATAGACATCTAATTTTTATTTGAAGACAAGGCTCGCACATCCTTACACATTGTATATGGCAGTAGGATTCATCCATGGAACTCTCCTACGGTTCTTCAACTTGCCTGGGGAAGGCTGGATTGACTTTTTTTTTTAATAAAAAAATCCTCATTATTTGTGTATTTTGAAGGTACAAAATATCCACAATGTTATGACAGTTTCAACCTTTCACTGGACAGTGTATCAATATATAATAGATTTCTGTCGTATCATATATCAGTAAAATATTGGTCAACCAAAGAGATAAAATATTGGAGATATTATGTAAAAAAATATCGGTTGTCTAAAACTAGTTTTTACCATATATTTTCACAATATAATTTTTAAAATGAGTGATACTAATTTAAACAAAAACAAACGGGACTATTGATTTTTAAAAAAAATTAAACAATAAAAAATTATTTTTTAAAATACTGATATATCGAACCAAAACCGATATATCGCCGATATATCAGTGATATTATAAAAAAAATTTGAAATCGATATTACACTGTATTGTTTTATCGGTTCAAAGCCAATATCGATGTAGCTGATACAAAATTCCATGGTCATTATGTACTCCGCCATCCCAAATTATTTTTTATTAGTCATCATCATAATATTGTTGCTATTATTGCTCTTCTGGAAAATATGTCTTAATTCCACATCTCGCCAATTTAGCAAGGACATTATTTCTAAACAAAAATGTGATACTGCTGCACCAGTGTGTACACCGGAGGTGTTCAAGGCATGCACAGTGAAAAAGTGGGAATATGTAACTAAGGTCCACTATCATGATCAAAGAGAGCAAGTGCACCGTCAAGAATGGGTAAGAAGGGGGGATTATCAAAAAGTGGGAATATGTAACAACAGCTCTCCAGCAGACCTCCGCCTACGCCATCCCCCCCTCCAGATTCCGCCCTCTGCCTCGCCCCTCCGCCAGCCTCGCGCCCCAACCTATTCCTCCCCCCTTTTCTCCCTGGCCGCCACCCCCTCTCCGACCACCTGCGAAAGGGGCCAAAGGAAGGTGCTTCCTTTCGACCCTTTCCAGGTCCTATCCGCCTCCGCCGCCACCTCACCTCTCCCTCCACCACCCCTGACCCCCCTCCCGCCAACCTCACCTTAGTTGTCGTCACCCCACCAGCCATTCGTCAAAATGCCGAGGTGAGACCCCGCATGAAATCCCGGGGTTTTCTACCTTCCTAACTTGGCGAGTAAGCCGATGGCCTCTTCCGTCCGTCCCTCTGGCTTCTCCTCCCCCTCGAAACTGCCCCACAACACACCTACCCCACCCCCCACCTCCTCATCCGAACCCCCCCCCCTTGGGCCTTGCGGCAATTGCCTCCTCCTCCCGAGCCGCGCCTGCATCTCCCTCTTGGGCAAGCCTCTTCAGAGGTGCCTCATCCAACTCTCCCACTTTCCACCCGGAGTTGAAGGGTTTGACATCAGTCAGAATCCCACAAGAGTTTGTTAATAGAGAAGCATTACAATAGACAAACACTCTTATTGGATATGTCATAGGAAAACGTCCGTCCTTTGTGTGGTTCAAGGATTATGTTTCAAAGATTTTGAAGCCGGCTAGGTCGCTCGACATGCAATCCCTGGCGGACGGGTTCTTTATGTTCAAATTCACTTCATCAGAGGATTGGAGCGAATCCTGAATTCCATGTAGACCGTGGGTGGAAGGCCCCTGATCCTACGTAAATGGCACTCAGGCATGCGTCTGGTTTGCGATTTGGTAAAATTGGTCCCATTTTGGGTACGCTTTCCAGACCTTTTACCCCATTACTTTGTAAAGGAAAGCTTGAGCATGGTGTTCAGTCTTGTGAGACACCCACTATTTTCTGACAAAGCTACAGCTGACTGATCTCGACTAGAATATGCCATAGCCTATATTAAAATCAACTCGGATTTCAAGTTTCCTTCCTTTGTTATGTGATGTAGACACAGTGTCTACAACGGAGAAGAACGAAGGAAGATAGAAAAGCTAAGCTAATGCAAAATAAATAAACATAACTAATCTATATTTGTCATCTCATAATCCCGTTTTGGCCATGGGCCTTACACATATAAAGAGTAAAAATAGTCTAATCCTAATAGAAGTAGTAAATCCTAACTAGAAAATTATATTAAAGAAGGAATCCTATTCCTAATAGAAGTAAGAAAGACTAATTGAGTTCATAATATTCCACCAAGCTCTGCATCGCCTTGTCCTCAAGACGACTAACCAGGACACTATTCTAAAAAATCATCCTTATGCATCCAAGTAGCATCTTCAGGAGAACGGTGTAACCACGCAATGAGAACCTCAGTAATAACACGCCCATGGCGACGAACACGGCGGCACTCAAGGATGGCATGAGCACTGGTCGAGACTCATGGAGTGGCAACGGTGGCGGAACAGGATACGGAAGAGCAGAAGGATCGCCCATAAACTTCCTGAGCCGAGAAACATGAAACACAGGATGAACCTGAGCCTCGAGAAGTAAATGTAAGCAATATTCTACTGGGCCAATATGCTCAAGAATAGGTTATGGGCCATGGAAGCGATGAGAAAGCTTCTCATTGCTCGGTTTATGTACCGAAGTCTACCGATAAGGCTGGTGGCGAAGATAGACAAGATCACCAACCTCAAACTCATGATCGACATGGCGCTTATCATAAACTTGGCGCATGCGGTTCTGTGAGGCTACCAAGTTAAGGCGAAGTTGGTGCAACACCTCATCTCGAGTCTGAAGTGTAGTGTCTACCTCAGCGATAGAAGAGTGAAGACGCACATAGTGAAGCACTGTAGGTGGTGGTCAACCATAAACAATTTGGAAGGGTGTATAACCCGCTGATGTATGGAAGGCGGTGTTATAAGACCACTCAGCCCAAGGAAGAAAAGATAACCAAGTGCGGAGCCTATCTCCAGCAAAACACCGTAAATACTACTCAAGGCAATAGTTAACCACCTTAGTTTGTCTATCCATTTGAGGGTGATAAGAAGTACTCATCTGAAACGTAGTGCCCTGCAAACGGAAGTACTCTTGCCAAAAGGAAGAGATAAACACCCTATCACGATCACAAACAATAGACTTGGGCATCCCATGGAGACGAGCTATATCACGGACAAAAAGTTCAGCAACACTCTTCGCCGTATAGGGATGGGAAAGAGCAGAAAAATGTGTGTACTTGGATAGCCGATCAACCACCACAAGCACAACTGATTCACCTTGAACTGTAGGCAAACCCTCTATAAAATCCATACTGATATCCTCCCATATCCGTTTAGGAAGAGGCAATGGTTGGAGAAGACCAGAGGGAGTGGTAGAATCACTCTTAGCACGTTGACATACATCGCACTGGGCCACAAAAAGTTGTAAGGAACATTTGAGACCATGCTATGCAAATAAGTACGAAAAACCCCTTCATGGCCAGCTGCTGGAGTAGAATGGAAAAGATGAAGAATATCCTTCTGTAGCTGCTCAGAGTTAGGCACCCATAGGCGCCCATGCCATAACACAAGACCATCTTGCAAAATATATCCTGGAGAAGAAGAAGGATTGGCCTGCAGGCGGAAAATAAGTTCACAAATGTCAGAGTCCACCAAATAAGCAGCCCGCAACTTGTCCATAAAGGGAAAATCAGGAGTGGAAAGGGCATGGAGGGAAGAATCCTCGAACTGTCGGGATAAGGCATCTACAGCGCGATTCTCGGAACCCCGCTTATAGACCATCTCATAATCATATCCTAGCAATTTGGAAACCCAACGTTGTTGCACGGGAGTAGCCACTCGCTGTTCCAAGAAGTACTTGAGCGGCTGGTGATCAGTCCGGATGATGAAGTGGCGACCTAAGAGGTAGGGACGCTACTTAGTCACCACGTGGACGATAGCAAGCATCTCACGTTCATAAGCACATAGAAGTAAAGATCGTCCCGACAAAGCCTTGCTGAAAAAGGCAATAGGATGCTCATCTTGCATAAGAATTGCTCCAAGACCAACATTCGATGCATCACTCTCAACAACAAAGGTTGCCCCAAAAAACCACATAATGCCCGGGGAGTAAAAAGTTGAGGCCAATCCCGAACTGCAACAATCTTGGTGGGATCCGTAGCCACACCATCAGCAGAAATAATATACCCCAAATACTCAATCTGACGACAGCCAAAGGAACACTTGGAGCACTTTAAGAAGAGACTATGCTCATGTAGGAGAGAGAAGACATACCGTAAGTGCTCCAAATGGGCATCCCATGTAGGGCTATAAATGAGAATATCATCAAAAAATACCAGCACGAAGGTAGGCCGAAGGGCATGACAAGAAACTCATAGTGGCCGTCATGGGTGTGGAACCCCGTCTTGGAAATATCATCGGGCATACGGATCTGATGATAACCCGAACGGAGGTCCAGCTTCGAAAAGAATTGCGCATCGGCTAACTCATCAAATAGCTCCTCTATAACTGGAATAGGGTACTTATCCTTAAGTGTGATAAGATTAAGGGGCCGTTTGGGGCGTGATTATTGCAAAAACATCTAGACTGGATTTTGGATATCTACTGTAGCATCCATGTGGATTTTTACATCCAGCTGAAGCACGTCCTGATGTGTTTCAGCTGGATATATAAAATATCCAGATGCTACAGTGTAGCAAAACATCCCATCTGGATGTTTTGCTTTTAATCACGCCCCAAACGGCCCCTAAGTGCCATATAATCCACACAAAAGCACCAAGAACTATCCTTCTTGCGAACAAGGAGGACTGGAGAGGAATAAGAAGACTGATTCGGACGAATAATGCTAGATGAAAGCATCTCTCGAACAAGTTGCTCAATCTCGGTCTTCTGAGCATGGGAGTAGCGATAAGGGCGCACATTGGCCAGAGGTGCCCAAGGATGGATAGGAATTTTGTGATCATATCTCGAGGTGGAGGCAGTCCATGAGGCTCCTCAAAAATAACATGATGCTCCTCAAGTAAGGTGGCCAAATCAGGTGAAATAGTCATGGATTCAAGCACATCCACTACCGGGCGGTGTTGCAACAAGTAGCCATGATAGTGATAATGACAAAGTATTGTTGCAGATTCTACAGACTGAAGACGGCCCGGTAGTTGACCAGTGATACAGACCGGTTTGCCATCATAAGTAAAATCCATCATCATATGTCAAAAATCCCAAGAAACAGGACCCAAATCCTCAAGCCACTGAACACCGAGGACCACATCAGCCCCCTTGGTGGGAAGCAAGTATAAGTCGTTAGTATAGGACTGGCCTTGTAACTGCAAATCAACTTTAGAGTAAACACTGGAACTCTTGAGACGATTACCATCACCAATCAGCACATCAAAAGTCGCATAGTCTTGTATCGGATAGCCCAGTCGGCGAGCAACACGGTCATTAACAAAATTGTGGGTACTCCCACTATCAATCAAAACTGAAACCGGTTGTTTTTTAATCAACCCTCTGACATGCATAGTACGTGGAGTAAAAGTACCAGAAAATGCCTGCAAAGTAATCTCTATCTCACAAGCCTCAGTAGGGGTCAAATCCTCCTCAACCATATCAACACAAGGATCATCCTCATAATCTGCATCATAGCACTCATCAAGCATATATAGTCGACGAGCAGTGCAGCGATGTCCGGGGGCATATTTTTCATCACAATTGTAACATAGTCCTTTGGAACGCCGATCGGCCATCTGTAAAGGAGTAAGTCGAGTAAGAGGAGGAGTTGAGGAATTACCAGGCGATCGAGTGGCACGAGTCTGTCCAGATGATGGGGGCCAAGGGGAAGGAGAAGGAGAAGGCTTAGAGAAAGAACGCCCTAATTGAGTCAGCTTTTCCTCACAAACACGAGCCATACGCATCGTTTCAGTCAAGGATACTCGTGGAAAAGACTGCAACTCAGCTTTAATATCCGCTCGTAAGCCTGCTTCAAAAACTCCCATAAGTGTATGCTCGGGTCATCCCTGAACACGGTTCACCAATCGCTCAAACTCATCCTGATAGTCTTGAACTGACCCACGCTGACAAATATGAGGAAGTAAGATATTATAATTCGTATAAGCAGTTTGGCCAAAGCGTAGACGAAGGGCCTACTCAAACTAGTCCCATGTAGAATCTGGGTGATGCTCCAAATACTGGTCCGCCCAATGCATAGCCCGCCCTTCCATATGGAAGGAAGCCAACTCGCAACGCTCATGAGCGAGGGTCCGATGAAAGTGCAAGAAGCGTTTGGCACGGGAAATCCACACATCTGGGTCGCGTCCATTAAATACATGAAATGTGACATGTACTGGCCGAGCCTGGACAGTGCCCTTACGATGAATAGGGGCATCCGCGTATCGACGGTCCACATGACCACGACCATGACCATGATTGTGCCGTCCACATCCAAGATAGTCCACGTGATCTGGAAACTCGTCATTAGATGCATAATAATCATCCGCATTTACAGAAGCAGATGCGTGTGGAGGCTGAAACCCAGGGTGCACCGGAACATAAAGAGGGGGACCCACTGTGGGGCCCATGTGTGGTTGAACACCCGATGGATGAGCGGCCCGGATTTGGGAAACTGGTTGGGTCGAACTAGGACCGGATCTTGTGAAAGGGCCAGATCCTAGAATAACGGGTCTGTCCGGGCCCGGCTGACTAAAGCCCGTGGGCATGCTTGACTGGCAGGGGAGGGAAAAGCAATCGGGGAGGCGGCGGCAGCAGACCGAGTCGGTGAAGTGGACGGCGGTGGCAGCTGGTCCAACGGTGGCCACAGAAACCCCCCAGAAGAGCCGATCGAAGAATGAACCTCGACGCAAGGCTGGAGGGGAGGCCCGGCGAGAGCCACAGTGGCGGCGGAAGAGGGGATTTGGCCGAAAGACGTTTTAGTGGTCTGCCGAAAGGGGGAAAAGCTCCAGGAAGCAGAAAGGCACCACCTTGAGCAAGGTGGTGCTGCCGATTGAGGGAGGCGACAGGGTGTGAAGGAGGGGCCGGCGTCGCCATCGAAGGTGGAGGCTGGACCACAACAGCAAGAGATTGGTCGAGCACCGCCATGGTCTCCGACCCGAAAGAGACGGTGGCAGCCATGACGCTTGTGGTCAGGAGAGAGGGTGAGGCAGAAAGCAGGGGTGCCAACGAGCCGAAGGCATCTGATGTGGCAAACCCGGACGGATCTACGTCTTCCGAGATGGTTCCCGCCAGTGCGAGGCCCTGCCACGGCAGCATGCCGACCGGCGACAATTGTGTGCCAGCGGGGAAAGACGGCGGCGTAAACCAGGACAGAGAAGTGCCGTAGCTCGAAGGAGGAGCCGACACCGTCTAGCGATGGAAGGACAGCAGGAGCACCTCAAAGCGATGATCGCAAAGATGGTTCTCCTGATCGCAACGATGGTTGGACTATGCAATCTTGGCAATCACTATCTTCAAATCAATTAGTTCTCGCTCCAATTTCGCCTCCAAGTGTGTAGTTCAAGTAGTCTGATGGGGGAGGGTAGTAATGGGGACGTAGTGAAAGTCCGAGGCCATAGTCGTCATGGACGAGGGTCTGGAGGATGTCGGCGGTGGGTCAAGACTCACCCGACGGTCGCCTGTCATGGCAACAGTAAGGGTGGGTTGTGGGAACCAGGGTCAAAACGGCTCTGATCCAATGATGTAGACACGACATCTACAATGGAGAAGAACGAAGGAACATAGAAAAGCTAAGCTGATGCAAAATAAATAAACATAACTAATCTGTATTTGCCATCTCATAATCTTGTTTTGGTCTTATATATATAAAGAGTAAAAATAGTCTAATCCTAATAGAAGTAGTAAATCCTAACTAGAAAATTATATTAAAGAAGGAATCCTATTCCTAATAGAAGTAAGAAGGGTTAATTGAGTTCATAACACCATGTTGCCACTAATGATGGGTCCTTCTTCCCACAACCTGTGGAGTATGAATGGAAGCCACACATATGCTCTAAATGTAAGTATTTCGACCACTCAACTAGCACTTGCAAATCAAAAGAAGTTTGGATTGATCGAGATACTTCATCCCCCGGCACTGATCTATACATGAATTATGCATTTTATTATCTCATAAACTTATGTTTATGCTAGTGTTTGATTAGAATAACTACTACTTTAATATAGTTTTTGATTTTTGTAGGAAACAAGAATAATACACAAAAATGAGGAGAAAAGTAACTTAAATGGTTAAATCATCATAACTTCGTGTATAAATGTCGGTTGGAATGATTCAAATCTCATGTTAAAGATTAAGAAGTCAACTTTCCAACGCCACCAACCACGCGCAATTTGGAGTTCGGGACAGAAAGTTATAGCCATTTGAAGTTCATGAACAGTAACCACGATCGATCGGCTATCATTGCGATCGATCGCCAGAGCCGCAAAAACAGTGTATTAAAGGAAACGATCAATCGGACCTCAAAACGATCGATCGTATCTACTTGAATTTTTCATCCGCGCAAGACAGTAACTACGATTGATCGGTATCATACGGTGTCGATCAACAAAGCAATCGATCGGAGGAAAATAATGAAAGAATTATGATCGATCGGATAGCGAACTATCGGCAATACGGAGCGATCGATCGCCATGTACGGAAAACCAAAATAAGACCTATTTCAACTCGGATTTGGGAGGGGACTTCGTGGTTTCTCTTCACTCTTATAAATAGGCCTTATGGGGGAACGTTTTGGGCATTCAACCCTTGGAGAATCCAGAGCTAAATTGGAGGCTTGAGCAAAGGAGAGAAGAACACGAAGAACACAATGGTGATTTCTCTTCCAATGCAAGGCTAAACATTTTTCCAAGGTGTAGATGAAGCCCAATAATCTTGTTGTGTAGTTTCTTTTCTCTCATCTTATGTTTTTACTCTAGTTGGTGTATGGATTTTATTGTGTAATCACCGTTAATTTAATAAATGTTTGTTCTTTGTACTCGAGAGAGACAAGAGTGAATTCTTGTGAGTTTCAATCCGAAGAATATTTGTGTATCTGAAAGGAACGTGAGTAGACTGAGGTGTTATATATCAATAAAATTTCATTGGTTTATACTCGAGAGGGATAGATCACAATTCCATGTTTTAATTATTTTATGTGTTACATCCGAGAGGAGAGCACTATATTTTGAGTTGACAAGTATATGCCCGAGAGGAATATGCTAGCCAATTAGAAATCTTTATTCAAAAGAGAGAGAGAAAACGATACACTAGTTTATTGTGGTGGATTCGAAGCCTTGGTCTTCTCCACATTGATTAATTCTCACTTAGTTTAGTTAAAGTTCATAGCTTTATTTAGATTAAACAAAAAAAACTTCAACTTTCTTCTCTTGAATTTGGTAAAGTATTCACCGTCCCTGAGGTTCGACAACCCTTATTAATACTCACCGTAGTACAATTGCCTTGTGCATTTGCAAGGGTTTTAATTTTAAACGATCAGGCACCGGCTCCTGAAGTCGGTGGTAATTCTAAGGATTTGACATCTACAGAAGATGTTATGGTAGACGCAGGCACTGCAATGCCCGTCATAGCGAGCCCTACTACACATTTGCTCACAAGTGATGGGATCAAGGCGAAACTTAATCCAGGATTGGAACCCTCCAAGCCCTCCCCTAGGACCAACCTTACTACAGACAATCAACCCGGGGACATGAGGTTAGTTCTAAGGAACTCACCATCTTTGATTGGACAAGTACTTTATATGGTCTTGGGAAAGCATGTAAGGGCGCATGATGGCTCGCCCCTATACCTCTCCATTGCCCCTCCAGCTACATTGGATGTCCTAGTGAACGGAGACCCAAAACAGCTCGACCATTCCCTATTATCCCCATCACCCATGGAAGCCTTTGGGAGCGATCTACCGCAGGCCGAACGCTCATAGGTTTGGAATGCCCCGGGAAAGAGGGTGGTAAAACCCCTATCTAAGCTAGTGCAGGAGCAGTTTATGCATTCTCCAAACCCTTTCCATCCTATATAGGATAGTGATGAGTCGAATTCCAAAGCCTCGTCCTCTTTGTCGTATACGGTTAGGAGAACCCAACCAGCTTGAGTTGTGACTCAGAACAAAAGTGTAAAGCCACAAAAGCAGAAAAAGAAAGTGGGGGGATCAGCCCCCCAACCCCAGTAAATGTCCATCTGCAACTAGAATATCCTTGGGTTAGGCCACGGAAGTAAGAGATCGGCAGTGCTAGACCTTGTTAAAGATGAAGATGTGTTCATGTTGATGCTATGTGAAACCAAAATAAAGAGAAAACAAGTTGATCAAATTAACAGAAAAGTCATTGCGTGTTGGGAATCCTTTAATAATCTGAATTCTGACGAGTCGAGAAGGATCCTGGTTCTTTGGATTCCTAATATTGCTACGGTTCATAAGGTGCATGAGACATCTCAGACACTTCATTGCTTTGTCATGTGCTCCTCAGGTGAATCATTCCACTTCATAGCTGTCTATGGTTCCAATGATGCTCAGGAGAGAAAAAAGTTGTGGGCTACCATTTGCAGTTCTAACAAATCAATAAATGGTCCTTGGATAGTGATAGGGGACTTAAATGCTATTGGTCATAGGTCAGAAAGAATGGGAAAGGTACCGTGCCCCAAGCTGACCTTAGAGCTTTCAATAGTTGTATCTCACAGGCTGGGTTACAGGAGACTCCCTCCTCTCTATCCTTCACATGGAGCAATAATTAATTGGTTAACAGCCTTACTCTTTGTCGAATTGATAGAGCTTTTGCTAACCCTGATTGGTTCATTAGACACTCCCGACTTCACTGCCCTCCTCCAGGCATACCGGATCACAATCCTATTGTTTACAGATTGAGTTAACCCTTTCCAAGTGGCCCAATACCATTTAAGTTTTTTGACATGTGGAAGCAAGATGCAAGTATTCGAGAGGTTATCTCCAAAGCTTGGGAGATGGCCATTCTAGGTCAACCCGTTCATACTTTATAAAAAAATTGCAGGCTTGTAAAGAAGCTCTCAAAAGGTTGAATAAAGATTATTTCAGGGATGTCAACGCCAGAGACGGAGCATCAATTCTTGAACTCCAAACCCTACAAACTGCATTGCAAAATCAGCCCTTTGATGATGATTTGAGGAGGAGCGTCAACTCGGCGCGACAAAAAGTATGTGAAGAGGATGGCATTAGAGAACAATTCTACCTACAAAAATTAAGAATTAAGTAGCTCCAAGAGGGTGACAGATGTTCCAAGTTCTTACATGCCTTTATTGCTTCTTATAGTATTCGGAACACCATTCATGAGATATTTGATGATATGGGCACTCGGCTGGAATCCCCATGAGAAATAGGAGTCAAAGCAGAGTTGTTCTATAAAAAGCTATTCACTCCTTCTATAGCCACCTCTCATGTACCACTCCCTTTTTCTCTGACACTAACTCTGGACCAAGCTACTTTCTTGTCTAATGATGTAGGTGAGATGAGATCAAAAGGGCAGTATTTCAGACGCCTAATGGAAAAACCCCAAGTCCGGATGGCTTTCAAAAAGAATTCTTTACTCACTTTTGAGATATTATTGGTCCGGACATCCTATTGGCAATGCGAAACTTCTTTGAGAGAGGGTACATGCTCAGGGCCCTAAACCACGCATTTCTAACTCTCATCTCAAAAAAGGCCAATTCAAAGATCTTTGAGGAATTCAGACCGATTACCCTCTTCAACTTCATCTACAAAACCATCTCAAAACTCATGGCAAATAGGTTGGCTTTAGTACTTCCTTATTTAATTAGTCTCAATAAATCGGCCTTTGTAAAGGGAAGAATAATTGGTGAGAACATCTTGCTTGCCCATGAACTCGTCCGTAATATGCATCGTCACCAGGGACAAAATAGGCTCTGCGTAAAAGTCGACTTGAGGAAAACTTATGATAAGGTAAGATGAGATTACATCTTCCAAGTCTTGAAGAATCTTGGTTTTGATAACAAATTGATTCATTGGACCCGGTAGTGCACCTCCACTTTTAGCATCTTGATCAATGGGTCGAACTATGCACACTTTTCCAGTGCAAGTGACTTTCGGCAAGGATGCCCGTTATCACCTCTCTTATTCTTATTATGCATGGAAGGTCTGTCTGCCATGTTAAACCAGGCCTCAATGAACGGCAATCTCAAGGCACCAAATATTGAGAGAGGTATTCATATTTTGTAGATATGTCGGGCCTTACGGCAAACATTAGCAAGAGCTCCATCTTTTTCTCCGGAGGGTGCCAGCACAAGGCAATCATTCTTGAAATGCTTGGCTTCCAAGAAGGGTGCTTTCCGATCACTTATTTAGGTATGTCTCTCTCCTCAAAGCGTATATCCCATTCAACCTACAAACCTCGCCTTGACAGGATTTCTATACGTGTCAATGGGTAGAAGACTGCACTTCTATCATATGCTGGGAGGCTACAATTGATCAAATCAGTTATTGGTGGATTGAATGTTTATTAGACATCTTGCTTTAAACTTCTCAAAAAAAGTTTGCCACAAGGTGAGGCCACGTTCCTATGGAAAAGTTCTACCCAATCCAATGGATTTCACAATAGTTCCTGACAAAAGCTTTGCCGTCCTCTGAAAGAAGGAGGTCTTGGGGTTAGATGTATCCAAGACATCAATAATGCAAATCTTGCTAAGCCCTTTTGGAAATGTGTTACCTATAAAGAATCTCTCTGGTGTCTATGGGTTTATGGGGTGTGCTTACTATTAACTCCATCCGGACGACTAGAGTTCACAATTGTTCATATGCTTGACAATCTATCCTTCAATTGCAAACCTTCATGCAGGAGAGATGTGTTGTCAATATTATAAATGAGTGCACAATAAGGATGCAATTGGACCTTTGGAAGCAGCCCCTTAACTTTTGCCCGAAAATTTAGCAACATTACCATTATGGAGTTAGGAGGTAGCACAAATGAATCAATTGCAGATTATCTTAAGACTAGCAAACTCCAAACTGAACATATACTCTCAAGAAGATGTGATCTATTCAAGAAGGAAATCTTAGAGAAACTGTCGGTGCTTACTGATTCAGAAGATTCCTATGGGTGACTTAATTAATCTGGAAAGTTTTTTTTTAAGAGTGTCTGGGATGCAATTAGAGCGAAATCTGGTAATGTGCCATGGCATGACCTTATATGGTTCAAACACCGGGTGAACCGATACTCCTTTTGCGCATAGATGACACTCAATAAAGGGCTACTCACTTTAGATAACCTGAAAAGAAGAGGGATCTCTTTAGTAAACAGGTGTGTTCTCTTTAGATAACTTGAATGCATATATGCTAAGGTGGTTTGGCGTATATTTCTACATAGGTGCAATATTCATCACACAATTGGGGGGGTGCTCTACGGAATTAGATTGGCTGACTCAGTTGATCAAAAATAATAAACATACAAGGCATATAATCCAAGCTGGGTTCGCAAGCTTCATTACTATGATATGGGAGGAGAGGAACAAGCGAATCTTCGAAGACATAAAGCTTGAGACTTATACAATGGGACAAAACCTCATCCACAGGGTAAAGGGGATTCTTAACACCTACCAACTCAAGGATATTTGCTTCCTACGTTGCCCTTTCTTGCACACTTTTTGGGATGAGCGGAACCCTTGAACAAAGAGTCTAGTGGGACCTTAAGATCAGGTGGGACCGACAACTTTTGACCTCATTTTTGGCATTTGTAATTTTGGGAGATCGACCGTCAAGCGCCAGACATAACAGGTAAATGAGGATCGATCGATCATCCCTCTCCCGATGGTCGTATCCTCAGGAAAATGGACAGTATGGACGCCCGATCGATTGCCTACAACCGATCGATCGCATTCAATGGAAAAAGGGTCCGTATGGAGGTAGCGATCGATCAATCGTAGCTATGGGAATGGCATGAAACTGCAATCTCGATCAATCACCTACAATCGATCGATCAGTTCCACAGGGGAAATGGATAGTATGGTTGTCCAATCGATCGCCTTCGCCTGATCGATCGTAATTACGGGAATGGCATGGAACCGCAATTTCGATCAATCGTCTCATCTTCGATCAATCGCCACTACTGGTATCGTTGTGATAGTCACATGATCGATCTCCTTTACTCTGATCCATCGTTAAACGATCGACCTCCTTGCAGCGATCGATTGGCCCTGGTTTTGAATTTACCCTACCTGGTTTAGGTGGGTTATTTTTTTATTTATATTTTGTTTCTAAGGGGATTGATCATGCCGCTTGTCTGGAGTTGAGTTGAGGAGAGGGTGTACTCCCGTGTTTTCGTTAATATAATTTTTCAATTATAAAAAAAAACATGTGTATGGGTACACCAGTGTAGAGTTATCAGCTTCCATTTCTAAAAGGCTAACTTCGTGGAAATAGTATGGCCTTGAGAATGCAAAATACTCCCTTTGTTTAATACTATCTGTCTTTATTTAAAAATCAAAAGGAACTGATTTTAGGTCATTTAAAGGAGGGAGCATTTACTTATTAACCCAAATTAATATGTGTAGCGAACGACCCACTTGGCTTTAATAATAGCATAGATATAAATATAGGTGCAGATAGAGATTAAATAGGGATTTTTTATTTTCTTATGGGAGCCATTTTGTGCAAACATGTCTTAAAACTACTGATACGATAGCTTTAGTGGAAGAGAGAGCTTCAACTTACCTTTCATCCGATTTTGTTGGTATTTTGCATTTCCCAAATAAATGGAGAGAAGTTCCAGTTCTAGTGATGAGAGGCAAGTCGGAATTGAATCCCCGGAGGCAATATCTATTAACATTCCCATGTTAGACGGCGTAGACATATCGAAGATGAGGAAGATGAAGCCCAGAAGACTACGCGAGTCCGCCGGTGGGGATATATGTTGCATCTCCAGAGTCCAACAACGCCTGCTCAACGAGGTCAAGGTTGAGGCTTACCTGCCCCGAATCGTGTCCATCGGCCCCTACCACCGAGACCTTGAGAAGGCCAAGATGATCGAGGAAAATAATGGCGCTATCTAGACTCCCTTCTTGGCCAACTGGAGAGGGGCCCGGTATGCATAAGCTTCACCTACTTGTATCAACAGATTGCGATAAAACAGAAGAGTATGCTCGAAAATGCTACGCTGAGGAGACTAGCTTGACGAGCCACGAATTTGTGATGATGATGATGTTGCTGGATGGTTAATTCATCGTTGAGCTACTTTGCAGGTATAATGACGCCATCGTGCTAGTTGAAGAGGATCCCATCTTCAACGGTCCTTGGATACTCCCTTTGATCCTGAGAGACTTCAATAAGCTCGAAAATTAGCTACCCTTTTTCGTTCTTCAACTAGTTTTTGACGTCACTACCTTGAAATCCTTTGTTGGTAGTTCCCTCAGTGCATTCGCCCTTAAATTCCTCAGCTCGGGAATATACAGGCCACCTAAAGTAATTGAAAGGTACGAGACAGATTGAGGCTTGATTATTCTCAATGAAAGTGTCGAGATAGGTGTTGGATATTTGCATCTTCTTGATTTGCTCCGAGAAAGATTCATCCCCCTTCAGGCGGAGAGACCTCGAGTGATATCGTTGGGCGACGTGATCCGCCGCACAGCAATGTCTCGTAAAGGCGGGGAATCGAGTTCAAGAAGATCGACCAGGCTGAAATCTTCTTGGAAAATCCCAAGGAGACCAGGCTGAAATCTTCCGTGCATCATTTCTCACCAACTATGTAGCTTTTGAGCCAGTGTTTTAAAATTCGGTTCGGTCCGGCCGATTGAACCGGACCCAGTACATTTTCCGGAACGGAACGCCTGAGTCGAATGATTTTAAAGACCCGGCCAGGTCATTCGCGGCCAGATTGACCCATGAACCGGCCGGGACGGGCCGACCGGGTCAGTATGTATAAAAAAAACCTATGTTCTTCTCTGTCGCATCATGACCCCTCGTCTCGGCCGATCTCCTAAAGCCCTAGGGCATTGCGTTTCTTATGCCGGTGGGTGATCCCCTCGTCCCTCCTCACTCCATTTTGTGCGCTCGGTTCACCTCCTCTGGCACTGCCACACCAGTCCGTCCTCACTCCACCAGAACCCTCACCACTATCTTCGCTTGCTTCGACTTCCTCGTTTGTTGACCGTCATAGAGAATCACCGCTAGGGTTGGCTGAGAAGTGTAGTCGGCTGAAATGGAGCTGAAGGCTGCTACATTTTGAACAATTTGAAGTTGTGTTGTCAGTTTGACGAATTTGCTCCATGTAGGGTTTGCTCGAAGTGGAGCTGAAGGCTACTGCATTTTGAACAATTTGAAGTTGTGTTGTCAGTTTGACGAATTTGCTCCATGTCGGGTTTCACAGTGTCACGCTCTCCTCCCATCTGACATCCTTCTCATAGTCCGCCAGGTATGTTTTTACTTTCTCTACAAAAGCCCTAATTTTTATTTGTGAATTGTGAATTAGTCAACAAAGCTCTGCCTTTTTTGATTGAACTCTGTTTTCTTACTTCGCTAACTCCTATTTTTTTCTTTGATATTTACATAGAAATCTTAGCAATGATTGAGAATCTTGTAGGCTGCATACAAGGAAGAACTGACATCGAGATCTTACAGGTTGTGGTTTGTAGGCTGCATTCTCCAGGACGGAATGTCCGGCAGGTATGTTTGTAGGTTGCATTCTCTTGAAGTTATTAACATAGAAATCTTAGCAATGATTGAGAACCTGGAGTATATATCAGTTTTTTGTCATTTTTTCTCTGGATCTGTTTTGTTTTCAGATTAATAAATTGTGGGCATCATCGTCTTATGTCTCTGAGATGTGGTTGGAATACCTACTTTTACATGACAGGTTATTCAACACTTCTAGCATATAGCAGCAAACTTTTTTATGTGGAGTTTTCTTTGTATGCCTGTGTAGCATATCACTCACACAAACTTTTTTATGCCACAGTAAAGCTGTTTCTTGCTTAGCATATAGCAGCAATGGGATTTCACTAGTGTCTGGGTCAGAGGATGGTACAGTTCGAATTTGGAACACTAAAACTCGTCATGTTGTGCGGGTTCTCAAGTATGGAAAAGGTCTTTGTTACATTGTCATTTCTCTTACCTTTTGCTCGTGTTCGTTTTTCAGAGATATATAGTCTGCATATTTGTTGATTCTTGATTGCTTTCTAACCATTCTATTTCTATTCGTTTTAGCATCAAAAAGTTATTTCCAAAAAAAGCATCAATAAGTTTTTTTTTATCGAAAGCTTCTATAAAATTTTTTTAGTAAATTCCTTCTAGGTTGACAGGTCCAGTCAATAACGTTATTATAGTTAGACAGCAAATCCGCTGAAGGGCAATTACATCAGAGACTGTAGACATTGCTTCATCGAGAAAGCAGTCCTCTGCAATGTTGCATCCACCACTTGCAAGATATATAGAAACAGGGGATGAAAATGTAGAGTCCAGACCTGTCAAAGTTCTTCTAAAGCCTGTTGAAGGATCAATTACTAGTGAATTTCTCAGTTCTCAAGTGATGATGAGTCAGATAAAAGAACTTCAGGTTGGTTTATATGGTTTGGGCTTAAGCTTTGTGTTGTAGAAATTTTTTTGCAGAAAAGCATTAATAGCTAATTTATATTGATAGATATACTTCTTCTGTGAGGAAGCTCCTGGGGACATGCCTTCTAGATAATATTTAATATTTGTTAATTTCAGAATCAGGGTTCATCTGCTTCTATTGAGATGGAGTTGGAAAGACTGAAGATGGACTGCACAAGATCTTTGAAAATGTTGGAGTAGTGGCAGAAAATGTACCAGGATCTTCTTAAACTCAGTACGAATGAGCTTATTCAATGTTGGAAAGACTGAAGGTGGACTGCACAAGATCTTTGAAAATGTTGGAGCAATGATAGATATATATCATACTTTATCTAATGGTTTATTCAAAGATGCATACTTAGAGTGCAAAAAAAAGATGCATACTTAGAATATTAGTTTTTACTGTCTTTTATAAATGTCACCTGGGTCGACCCACGGGATTAAACCGGTTGGCCCAATCCAATCACCAAACCAGGTCAATGACCAGACGGGATTTTAAAACATTGTTTTGAGCAAACCTACAGGCTACAGGTACATGTCCTGGTACTCCACGGTTTACGTGACCTTCATAAACCGGCTTATAGACATGGAAAGGGACGTTGGGCTTCTTATAGATAAGAATATTATCTCTAACTTTTTTCAGGGAATGAAAAGGAAGTTGCAACATAGGACGAGATATGATCATCGAAATAAAACGCCGTTATCTGTCTAAGCAGTTTGAGGAGATTTGCAAATACTATGCGGACACCAAGCACGTTTGATATGAGGAGTTTGTGAGCATATATTTTAGCTCGCCTTGGCCATTCATGTCTGCCTCGGCAGCATTGGCTCTACTGTTGCTGGCGATGGCACAAACTGTCTGTTCCATTTTAAGACTTTTAGGGGTTTGAGCAGTATGCAATAAGTTTTAGGGGTTTGAGCAGTACTGCAATAAGCAGTATGCAACATTGGATCCGTTGACTAAAATAATTTAATTGAGAGACCTCGGGATCAGATAGAATGCAGAGAGATTCGTTAAGTGCGTCCAATTTTATTTTTTGTTTTTTGTTTAACAAAAATTCGATACATATCGGATACGTTTTCGATGGCTTTGTTATTTAGACGCCGAGTCTCTCTTCCTCCTTGCCCTAAATCCCATTCTCCTTCATTGCCCTCGATTCGCCATCTCAGGCCAGACAAGCATCCTGTTGTCACCTTGCCCTATATTTGCTTTTGGTGTTCTCTCGGGGTTGTGTTTTTAGGCGATGTTCTTCTGATCGGAAGAAAGGGGTGTCTTCTCCACCAAGTTTCTTCATTTATCTCACTTTTTCTTTGAGTTCGTGCAATAGCGTGGTCGTGTGACGGTCTTGACTGGGAAGAGATGCGGGAAGCCGATTGGGTTAGTGGAGGTCGGGTTCCTGGTTTCTTTCTGGTTGGTCACTTCTCAAACACTCGCACTCACAACCTCTGTACAACAACCTGTAGATTTGTTTGTTCCCCCCTCTTTCCTCGGTCTTCCGTTTGGGTTTGACGGCGGTATGGAATGGCACTTGGGTGGGCAGGAGTTTGACAGGGACATTGGGTACAAGATGAGTGAAAAAAAGCTTTTCTTGGCTTGAGAGAATGAAAGAAAGGATCTAGCGCTTTTTGGTCTGATCGGATAGATGGAATGTAGAAGTTTTAGCAGCAGTTCTCGTATACGCCCTCAGTTTTAAAATATTATGTATATTTAAAAATATTATTATTCTAAAATACTATATATATATTATCAAATCATGTGACTTCCTCTTTCCAAAATTAGAAGAGATTTAGAAGAATTGACTAGAATATTGTTGATGAACGATCATACAAGTTGGACGGGATATAACGGAGGAGAAGTCATGTGACTTCTTTGTGGGTTTCATAGTCCAATAAAAGTGGGAATTTTCTTTGGCCTTGTTTCTTTTCCATTAGATCTTACATTCTCTTTAGGTGGTTTCATTTTATATAATTGTTTCTCTTCCCTACAATTTAGTATAATATCTATTCTATAATTGTTTACTATGCTTTTTATAAAAAATTAAGAGTTATTTTTCAAAACAACACGTGTAGCACATAAGCAATACGTTGTTTGTGGATTTAATCTCTTTTACTACTCATTTATTTTTCCCTTCATTATGTTTATTGCTTGTTTTGACATTAGGACCACCCTAAAATATATTTTTAAAATATAAAAAATATTTTTTTAACAAAAGTATTCTCGACGTCTCGTATCGAATTTTTTTAAAAATTACTATATCGCCATATCCATATCATATCATATTATATCACCGTACCCGTATTGGTGCTTCGTAATATAAGTTTCAGCTGCTACAATGATTTAGAAAAATGTACTATTGATCTTTTAATTGAGAACGTGCATGTGTTTTATTCTTTTACACATGCACACGTACTCTAACTCAATTGAATTCGAATTGAACCCATAAAGTCTTCTTGCCTTTCCTTTCAAGCATTAGAAAAAGGCTTCTCTGTGAGGTTCTCTGGCCTCTGAACCATTAGAAATGAGTATAAGGTTCATTGTACCTTTTAGAAAGTCACAACTTAAATTTAAGAGCAACTTGAAATCCACCGACTCAACTCTAGCTACTGTCTCAGCAAGTACGTCGATATCTTAAAATTCAGTGGAATATACACCAGTGCACTCCAATTTGAACATTGAGTGCAAATAGAATATGACCTTGGGGGTATAACTGCACGCAGGTTTTTAAAACAACAGGGTGTTGGAGGTTGGACTTGCTTTCAGAGATAGGCGTCTTGAGTTTGAACCCCCAATCACTTACCCACCTACCCTAGATAATGTCCTGATTTATCCGGATGGATGCGTACGATGGGTGGGACTTATAAGTGCCAAAGGGGATTAACGGCTGGATGCGATGCCCTAAGGAAAAAAAAAAAATTAAATGGGAAAAAAAGTAACTTTCCCACTTGTTTCTCATCCTAATATGCATATTTTAAAATCTATGCTTTGTCTAAATTAGTATAACTCATTTTAGAAGCTAGATTATGAAAATATATGGTAAAAACTAGTTTTTGACCACCGATATATTTTTACAAATATCTCCGATATTTTATCCCTTAAGCCGACCGATACGATACCGATATCCGATACGGAATTCCTTGGTCCCAACTAAGACTTGACACTCCTTGTAATGAGAAAACACTGCATCTTTACATCTAGTTCATGTGCACACCATGTTTACTCATAATGGTACCTTCCCTCAGGCTGTCGCTAAGACAGACATGGCACCAACCTGTGATCGTTGACTCACATATGCTGAACTCTTTTATTTCGTATATCATGTAGACACATTTAGGGGCTGTTTGGGGCGTGATTAAAAGCAGTGGATGTTTTGCTACATTGTAGCATTTCACGCTGGATATAGAAAAAACATGGATGTTACAGTGGATCTGCGGATAATTGCTTATAATCACGCCCCAAACGGCCCCTTAAACTTGCGTGTCGGATAGATCTACTGTGACCCTAATTAAATACAGTGTGAACGGTTGAAACAACATCGAAACAACTTGCCTTCTTGTAAAAGGAAAAAAAAGCAAACAATATTTTTTTTTCAATCATTCACAGTTCATTCCATAGATTTAGGGGCCGTTTGGGGCGTGATTAAAAGCAAAACATCCAGATGGGATGTTTTGCTATACTGTAGCATCTGGATATTTTATATATCCAGCTGATACACCTCAGGAGGTGTTTCAGCTGGATGTAAAAATCCACATGGATGCTACAGTATATATCCAATATCCAGTCTGGATATTTTGCAATAATCACGCCCCAAACGGCCCCTTAGATCCATCCTAAGCTGTCCAATTTAATTTAATAGAAAAAGAAAGCAGGTATTTCAGCTCGCCATGGTCAATCAGGTAATCCTTGGTACCATTGCTTCTACTGCTATCAGCGTTCCTCCGCAAATCTACTTTATAGAGTATAAGTACGTACCGCTTTATTTAGAATATAAGCAGGTACTAGTAGGTGATACTTGTAAAGAAGAATTGGGGTAGAGTGCATGAGGTCCCAAGTTCGAGTGTTGGTACCATTCTTTTTTCAAATTGTTGTTGGCAGACTTGGATGATTTTATTAACCGATCGATCAGAAACTATCATGCTCACTGATATTTTTGGTTGGCCGTCTATCCTTCCACCCAGCTATTTTGAAGGGGCCCCCATTATATTACCTACTTTTAATAAGTTCTAAAACAAATCAATCTTTTTTTGTGGGGGCTCCCGATTTAGAATAACATTTTTCTAATATTTTTTCTTTGCTTGAGGAAGAAACCTTCTAACAATAATGGGTTGATCGAAGCATGACATGGAGGATTTGAGGAATTTCAAGGCTTTGTGTATTTCCGGGACACTGTTTTGTGCATGGGCTCCCGATTTAGAATAGTATTTTCCCAACGTTTTCTCTGCTTGAAGAATATAAGCAGGTACCGAGTATAAGTCCATCTACGACTGAGATATGGGAAAGTAGTACATTTTTTTTGGAGAGGGTCAACACAAAAGGCCACCTATCCTGCCACCCACCAAAGTTGCAAGGGCCTCCGTTTATGTTATTCATCATTTGCATGGGTACCCATTTTTTAGAAAAAATACAAGCTAATACGAACAAACTTTTTCTGCATTAGGGCTGCATCACGGGTCGGGTAGGGTCGGGTTTAGCAAAACCCGACCCTACCTGAGATAGGACCCGAGAAATTAAAACCCGACCCGGACCCAAGATAAAACCCATAAAGCTAAACCCGACCCCGACCCGAGATAAACCCACAATACCCGACCCTACCCGAGAACCCGAGATAAAACCCGAGATTTTAATAAAAGAATTAATATAATTATAAAAATCTTTAATTAAATAATTTATATCATTATAATAATAATAATAAATTATATATATTAAAAAATAAGTTATATAAATGGTATATTTCGGGTCGGGTTGGTTCTTGGGTATTTTAAAGCAAAACCCGACCCGACCCGAGATAGAACCCGGGTTTTAAAACCTTGGAACCGACCCTACCCAAGATAGGACCCGACCCGACCCGACCCGGGTCAATGTCGGGTCGGTTCCATCCGAGTTGGGTCGGGTCCGGGTTTTTGGTGCAGCCCTATTCTGCATGTGTATGTATGAGCCTCTAACTCTCCCAAAGAGATACCATTTTGTTGTGTGGGTGCCCTCCATTTGCTATTATTTTCTCTTTACTCGCCCATGACTATCATCTTCTTCATTGAGACGTCTGACCTTCTCTGCTCTCCACAACTGCCACTGAGTGCTCTTAGCGGACACAAGAGTTATGTATGATATTTCAACCAGGCAAAATTTTTTTCCCTCCGTTCTAAAATATTGTGTACATTTGAGAAAATTCTCATTTTTATTGGACCTGAAGCCCGCAAGGAAGTCACTACTTCTCCCTGATATCCCGTCCAACACGTATACTTGTTCATGAACCAAGTTCAAGTTAATCCTTCTAAATCTTCTCAAATTTTAGAAAGAGAAAGTCACCTAATTTGACAAAATGTACATAATATTTTAAAATAATAAATATTTTCAAATACAAGTAGTATTATGGAACGGAGGAAGAAGAAGGTGGAAAAGCTAGTCATTGACTTTAAGAAGAAAGTGACTGATATCAGTCGCTTTGCAACTTGGCAGTATTGTTAACTAGTCATTGGTTTTGTAAAAAAAAAAACTAGTCATTGATTTTGACGACTAAGAGCCTATTCAAACTCGTCGATAATGAATTTGTTTAGATTCAATACCCAAAAGATGTCCATGTTACACCTACATTCATTCGCCCATTAATTGGCATAAGATGTCCATGTTACTTCACCCATTAATTGGCATAAGAGCAAAACCACGTGGGATCCCTCATCTATGGAACTGCAAGGCCTAAACGATAACCATGCTACTACACCCATTAACTGCGAGGCCAGGGTAGCTAAAAGATGTCATGTTACACCTACATTCATTCACTCCATTAATTGGCATAAGAGCAAAACCACGTGGGATCCCTTATCTATCGAACTGGATTAGATGGAATCTTTTTGTTCTAATAAAAAGAAAAGGATAGACAAAAGGCATCTATCTGATCCCTTCTAGGATAAAGGAAATGGTCCTGTTCTAAAGAGAAGGTATGCATAAGGCAAACTAGGGAGAGAAGCGAGCTGAGAATGGAGCTGAAGAAGAGGAGAGTCATCATCCTTCTAGCAATTCTAGCAGCTCTCTTGGGATCATCTTTCTCAAGCGCCTTCTCAGACTCAGGACTCCAGAGGAATTGGGCATGCAGTGGGTCAATTGGAGAGTGCCTTGAAGAGGACGAATTCTTGATGGATTCTGACATAAACAGAAGGTTTCTCCAACAAGGTAAAAAGTTCATAACGTATAAAGCCCTCAAGAAAAACGGGGCTGCATCTGGCAGCCCTGCAAAATCAGGCAAGCCATATACGCCTGGATGTAAGAAAATATATCATTGCAAAGGTGGAACTTAGAAGAGGAAGTGTCCATGCTCTTTCTTTTTCATAAATCAATTTGTCGCAGCTAACTTCAAAGCAATTTCTTTTCTTTAGGCTAAACCTTCGAAGCAGTTGATGATATATATATACATGAGATCGTTCTTATATTCTCATATATAAGGATCATGAAACCAAACTTTTGGTTATTGTCGTTGGATTCCAATTTGAGGATGGGTATTAAATCAATGGGTACGCGAGTGCATTAAATCAGTGAGTAGGTGAGTTCTTATACTTGTAGCCGTTAGATCAAGATCTAATGACTGCGATTTAAACTGGCATTATAGAAGCTATATTAGGGCGATCTCATTGAAACTTTTCCTATGAAGAAATTTGAGGGCATTGCTTAATTTGCAAAGAGTTTGCCTACCTTATACTCCCTCTGTCCAATTATAACTGCCTAATTTGAAGTACTGCATAGGTCTCATATTATTACCTGTCCCATTTTAAAGTATTATCCTTTTCATGACATCAGTGAATGGAGGATTAGAATTTTACATTTTTTTCCAAATGTGGACAGCTAAAATTGGAAAGAGCGAGCATCATTTTCTTAAAAAAGAATTTCTTGAACAACCAAGGATTTTTGTCTGAATGTTTGTGATCAGTTACGTACATGCAAATTTTGAATAAATTTTCTCGAGGTAAACAACTGAAACTAAAATAATGAATGCATCTGGAAACTAAGAATATAACAAGCTGAGCGAGGTAAATTTGAATCGCTTGACACTTCATCTAAGTCGAGAGCAAATTTGAATTTAACTGGAAAATTCTACCCGACCTCAGTTTTTCTCTTTTTTTTTCATATATTTAATGCTAAGATATTTCCTTCATACAATAAAGCCTGTCCGCATTTGGAAATGAGTTACTTAATTGGACCGTAAGGCCCATACAAAAAAAACTTCCCCTTCCCCCTCTTTCATATTTTTGCTCGTGAGGGAGTAAAGTCAGTCATGCAATGATGCCACCAGTGTTTTGACAAATATAGACAAGTTTCGTTGGACGGAGGGAGATGTTTATTCATGTTAAAGCAATCTTCCTTAATATTTGGTGTATTTAGGAAATAGTTAACATGCCCTGCCGCATATTCAATAGGGGGAATTTTACATTACATCACCGAAAAGACCCATTTTACACAACCAATTCCCGTAAGTTTTATTTCAGTTAGTTGTTATAGAGAAAATTATGGTAGGTCCTTTCACTGCTCCTGGAATCTTATTTTGTCCATCTATTTTACACGTCATTGGGTGGATCCAATAGTTACGATTCAAACTATCAACCAGTCTCACCAATATTACAGAATTGACACCGACTAAGAAGCAATTTTTATGACGGCTACAAAGGTGAGCGATGGTTCACACTAAAGTTTTTAAAACCAGACTAGTCATCGACTCGGATTGATGGCAATTCCGATTGGACATGATCAAACCATGGGTCAAACCGGAGTGACCCGGTGTTTGATGTTAGGAGTGAGGCACAACTCAGATATATGATAAATATATATTTTATGCGTTATTAACGTCAAAACCAATATAGCCCAATTGGTTAATGATTTGGATAACTTATAAACAATCCTCATTTCGAATCATGGCGGTTTTGAAATGAAATGATGGGTCGGTTGTGGATAGAGAGGTAGGGATCCGTATCAGGTCGGGATGCTGCTGTTAGTGTGGTACCTCTAGGGCTGGCTGTTCTCGACCCGGGTAAACGAATGCTCTTCGTAGGTAATCCTTTTTTGCCAAAAAAAAAATATTGTGACCCAATCAGAGTCCGCACCGGACCGGTCAGTTTAACGGGTCAATCGGTTGATTCAGAAGAAAACTGGTCGGCTCAATTGATCGGAGTAAACCGACCTAACCGAACCGATTCTTCGGTCGGTTGCAGTTCGACACGGTCGGACCGGCCAGTCCAATTCGGTTTTGAAGACCATGGTTCATACCAATGTTTTAAAACCCGGTTCGGTCGTTGACCCGGTTTGGTGACCGGGTCGGGCCAACCGGTTTGGCCCGGTGGGTCGACCCGGGTCGACCCGGATGACATCATAAATTTTACTTTTTTTAATAATAAAATTTATGTAATTTCTCTATAGAAATATATAGAAATAAAGATCATGTATTTGAATATATAAGATTCAAATAAAAAAGAACTTATGGTGCCACATGCAATTAAAGTATCATACCAAAAAGTGGAAGTACTAATCATAAAAAAAGAAAAAGTGGAAGTATTACTTCCAATGTGTTTCAAGCCCAACAAAGGCAATTTAGAATGAATCCACAATCAAATCAATCAACATTTCAGTAAGGAGAATCTGATCACTCTGGATTATACTAAAAACCAGCTTCCAAATGATGGAAAATGAAAGCAGCATAACTTACCCTCCATACACAGCTCTCATATCCATAACATTTCTCACATTTGACCAATCTATGCCAAGTCCACTTAGATACGACTTGCCCACTATTTGTTTCCACTTTCCAGTGCTCATAATCTGAATTGAAATCAGCAGGAGCAGATTTTCCATAAACCCCTGTTTGAGAATTGTTTAACCACTGAGGAGGAACCCGTAGTCTACGAGGCCATTCCACAGGCCATTCAGCCCCTTGTTCAGAAGCATCAACAGGAACCTTATGCATGCACGCCTGTAGAGTGGTATACCTGCATGGAGAATACCCAAATTAGTGGCAAAACAGAATCTTTTCAAACCTTCAAAAATGAACTAAAGAACAAAGTCTTTACATGCCCCCCTATGTAAGATCTCCAGGGGGCAAAACCTTCTACCAGTTACTCTCTGCCTCATACCAATAGTTCCATGTGGAAAAAAATGATATTTAAGGAAACTCTTTAATTACCCTTTTTACTCCATTTACTAATTGTATGAGAAGAAACGCACAACATATCAGCAGAATAAATCCAATCCCTGCTTTTTGGACAAAATCACTGATATGTTGCATAAACAAGCCAACTACTGATGATCATTGCTTTCTCAGGCCATCTGACAGCAATAGTGTGCTTAATCCAAACAAATAAAAAAATTATTCAACCCAGAGAGATGCTTTTGAATTATTGTTCAAGTTTCTGTGATCCTTAACAACAAACTAGTAAGAAATCCTAGGCCAACTGATTCGTGTATTCTAGTTTTAGAAAACTGATTACCATAAATATGTATGGGTAGTTGCTCAGGTCCAAAGATTTATCAAATCTAGCAGAGCACAGATCGAAAAATCATGTAATCAAAAGTTAAATAACAGATCGAAAAATCATGTAATCGGAAAATCATGTACACCCAAGAGAATCCTAGATAAAACGAACATAGTAGACAACAAAATCTACATAAAAAACAAACAAACAAGGGAGACGCAAACAGATGATCAATCCGGATTCAACAGAGAAGGCCCAAAGTTCCAAGTTCTGTTTCGCAAAATTCAGACAAAAATCGATGAAATTGTTGAAAGAGAAACCAACGCATCAGACCTTACCTATGCTGTGCCTACTTCTGATGCAAATTACATGAGCGCTCAACACACAGAGAGAAAGTCAGAAAGCAAAGTGATGAAAGCAGAGAGAGCTCGTGAGAAAAAAAAATGAAAAGAACTAAGCTTTCACCTTTCTGAAGGACCGGAGGCAGGGCGGGTTTGGCCGGCGAAGAGGGCTTCGTTGCCGCCGGTGCTCCGTATCCGTCTCCTGTGCTCGATGGCGGCGACGGGCGACCAAGGGAACTGGTGGCGGTGACGGGCGACCTGAGCGATCGACGGGCTGACATCTTCGATCGACGGGCTGAAAAGTAGGCGGGTTTGGCCGGCGATGAGGGATTCGTTGCCGCCGGTGCTCTGTCTCCGATGCTCGGTGGCGGCGACGGGCGACCGGAGTGATCGCCGATTCTACAGGCTGAAATCTTCGACCGACAGAGTACAGACAGGCTTCAGGCTTTTCGAGGAAGAGGCCAGCCAGACCCAGGATTTTGTTAAAACCCGGTTGGCCCGTGCCGGCCGGTTCGCGGGTCAATCCGCCCGGCTCGCTACGGACCCGGC
Source organism: Houttuynia cordata (assembly GCA_039654745.1). Lineage (NCBI taxonomy): Eukaryota > Viridiplantae > Streptophyta > Magnoliopsida > Piperales > Saururaceae > Houttuynia > Houttuynia cordata. Next base: position 41,866,714 of record CM077503.1, on the reverse strand, counting down.
CGGGTCTTCAACCCGATTCAGCCCGGCTGTTCCGTCCCGGAAAATACACCGGGTCCGGTTCAACCGGCCGGGCCGAACCGGGTCCAAAAACAGTGGTTCATACTCACCTACCCACTGATTTGAGCTTATATACCAGAAAGTTGTAAGATAGAGCAATATAAAAAATTAAAAATTACAGTAGATACGATCGATCACAGTTATTACGCGATCGATCGGCTCATAATCTCTAATAAAAATTTAGTTGTTTGATAAAAAAAAGTGTGTCATTAAAGTACCACAATACACTCATTCCCCCACGCCATGCGCGCACGTGCATGTGTACTAATATATACAACAACGAATAAGTACACCTTAATTTGGGAGTAATGCACCAGCAGCATTTATGGACATGATGAATAGAATTTTTGTGGACTTATTGGATCGGATTGTGATAGTCTTTGTGGATGATATTTTGGTGTATTCGGCAAGTTGGGAGGAACACAGAACTCACTTGACTCTTGCATTATGGATATTGAAGGATAATCAATTATATGCTAAACTGAATAAGTGTGAATTTTGGTTGAACAAGGTGAATTTTCTTTGACATGTCATATCAGAAGATGGAGTATCAGTTGATCCAACGAAGGTAGAGGCAGTGTTAAAATGGGAACAACCAAAGAATGTGACGGAGATTCGAAGTTTCTTAGGATTGGCAGGTTACTACAGAAGATTCATTGAGGGCTTTTCAAGTCTAGCTTTGCCAATGACAAAGTTGACCAAAAAGGGAGTGAAGTTCATATGGAATGATGAATGTGATAAAAGTTTCAAAGAATTGAAGAAGAGATTAACATCAGCACCGATCTTGACTTTACCGTCGGGAACTGGAGGATTTGTAATATACAGTGATGCTTCAAAGAGTGGACTCAGATGTGTACTAATGTAACACGGACATGTTGTGGCGTACGCATCAAGACAATTGAAGATTCATGAGCAGAATTGCGCAACACATGACTTAGAACTAGCAGCAGTAGTTTTTGCTTTAAAAATTTGGAGACACTATTTGTATGGAGAAACTTTTGAAGTATATACAAATCACAAAAGTTTGAAGTATATCTTTTCTCAGAAGGATCTGAATATGAGACAGAGAAGGTGGTTAGAGTACTTGAAGGATATGATTTTTCCATTCACTACCATCCAGGTAAGGCGAAATTGGTAGCAGATGCATTAAGCAGAAAGACTAGGATGATTGCTTACATATTACTACAAGAGTGGAAACTGATGCAGAAAATGGGAGAATGCCATTCGGAATGGTCGACTTCAAAAAGGATGTCATTTTTAGGGAATCTTTCTATAAGATCAGTGGTGTTTGATAAAATCCTAGATGTACAAAAGAAGAACCCTCAGATACAGAAATTATTGGACAAGACGGATTTTGGAAAAGGAGCAGATGGAAGTATTCGATTCCAAGGAAGATTGGTAGTACCTAAAGACATGGAATTAAGACAGGAAATTCTGCGTGAAGCACATCACTCTCAGTATAACATTCATCCTGGAGGTACGAAAATGTATCAAGATTTGAAGAGGACGGTTTGGTGGAATGGGATGAAAAGAGATATTGGCAAGTTTGTATCGAGATGTTTGACTTGTCAACAAGTAAAGGCTGAACATCAAAGACCGGTTGAAATGTTGCAACCGCTAGAGATTCCACATGGAAATGGGAGCACGTTACAATGGATTTTGTTGTGGCATTGCCAAAGACTCAAAGACAGCGAGATGCGATTTGGGTTATAGTGGATCAACTCACAAAGTCAGCACACTTTCTTCCGATTAGATGGAAACAAAACCCGGAAAGCTTGGCAAAGTTATACATCAGAGAAATTGTCAGACTGCATGGTACGCCTTTATCTATTATGTTTGACCGAGACCCTCAGTTTATATCAAGAACATGGAAGAGTATACAAGAGGCGTTGGGAACCAAGTTAAATTTTAGTATAGCATTTCATCCTCAGAATGACGGACAATCAGAACGCACGATTCAAGCCTTGGAAGACATGCTAAGAGCCTGTGCGATTGACTGGAAAGGTAATTGGGATGATCATTTACCATTGATAGAGTTTGTTTATAATAACAGTTATCATTTGAGTATCGGAATGACATCATTTGAAGCACTATATGGAAGACCATGTAGATCCCCTATATGTTGGACAGACGTTGGAGAGAATCAAGTGCTGAGATCAGAATTGGTGCAATACTGTGCAAAAAAGGTAAGACAGATCAGACAGAGATTACAAACGGCTCAGAGTCGCCAAAAGAATTACGCGGACAATAGGCGGAGAGAGTTGGAATTTCAAGAAAGAGACAATGTATTTTTGAAAGTATTGCCTTCAAAAGGAATTATGAGATTTTGTAAGAAAGGAAAGTTGAGTCCGAGGTTCGTTGGATCATTTGAAATTTTGGAGCGAGTTGGGCCAGTTGCATATCGGTTGGCTTTACCGCCACAGTTGGATGAAGTACATAATACTTTCCATATATCCATGTTGATGAAGTATGTGCCAGACCCATCACATGTTTTAGATTTCACAACGTTGGAGTTAGAAGCAAATTTGACATTTCCGGTAAGACCTGTTAAAATATTGGACAGAAAAGATCAAGTACTTAGACAAAAGACTATTCCTTTGGTGAAAGTTTTGTAGCAAAACCAGCTAGCTGAGGAAATGACTTGGGAAACAGAAAGAGAAATGAGGAAATCCTACCCTTACTTTTTTGAAGAATGAGTAACGGCATTTTGAGGACGAAATGTTCTTTTCAGAAGGGGAGGATGTAACACCCGAAAAATTAGAAAATATTTTAAAACCGAAATTTGACCCTCTTAATGTTTGATTTGGTCGTGTTTATGGAATTAAAGTTGGTGAGAAGAGCTTTCCAACGCCACCAACTATGCGCGATTTGGAGTTCGGAGTGAAAAGTTATGAGAAATTGAATTTTATTTGTGCGTAGCTACGATCGATCGCCATAATAAACGATCGATCCGATCGATGCCTTATCAAAACGATCGATCGTAGTTATTGTGATTTTTGATTGTTTTGTTTCGGGTAAAGTGATCGATTGGCAATAATTGCGATCGATCGCCTGTAACGCGGTAGTGTAGAACAATGCATACGACGATCAATCGCCGTATAGCCGATCGATTGCCGGTTGCGGTTTTGCGATTTCTAGCTTATTTTTGGGGTGGATTTACATGGGAAAGATACCAAATCCCAATTGGACTCAATTTGCACATCTCTAGAAGGATCTTGATGCCTTCCTATTGGTTAGAAGTGTCCATGATTTGGAAAATTAGTTTAGGAAGGGATTCTCTTCCAACTCTATATAAACCCTAGAGAGTTGGCTTGTGCTATTGCAAAACCTAACCCTAAAACGTCCAGAGACCTTTCCCCTTCTCCTTCCCACGTTCACCCACCTCCTTTAAGGCTTCTTCTTGTGGGAGTTTGCAAGAGCTTAGAGCGGGAGCTTTGGAGAAAGCGGAGGAGACGAGCAACGCGTAAAAAGGCAGAATCTTCGGTGAATTAAGTAGGATGGTTTTTCTCCTCTTCTCTCTTCTGATTATATGATATTGATAAGTGTTTTGATTTAGCACCTTAGTGTATTGTGTGGATTCTTGTGAGATGAATGAATTGTGTCATTATTTTTATGCGTAGTGCATCATAATCATATGTGCATTCATGTTCCGTTTCTAGATGGAAATTCGCACCTAAAGTCAAATGCTTTATTTATTTTCCAGAGACTAGAAGTTCTGATATTGCTTGATGGACCATGATCCACGTTGAGTTTTGGTGTCTTAATGTGTGTCTTGCATTAAAGGTCTTATTTGAGAGGTATTAATAGTTTAAACTATGTTCTACGTAAAGGAACATGAGAAAGGTGTGTACTTTAGTAATTCCAGATTATCTTAGGGTCTGTAATTGGTCTAGGAAGGGATTATATGGTCTGTTAATGATATATTATCATCTATAATGTATTATTAAGTGAGATAATCAAGTTTAATTAAGAGTCTTAATCTCGGCCAGAACTATTTCTATGCTAATAGTCGGTAGTAAATAATTCATAACTAATTTAAATAAAATCAGAAAAATATAAAATTTACGGGGTTAGAAACTAGACTCACGAGGGTATTGTCAGTAAAAATTCAGAGGTTAAGTCATATTGTACCGAGCACAGTAGCCGTCAGAAGAGAACTGTTGTGCAAGAGGCAGTGAGCTGATTCAGAGAGAAAATACTAAATATACAAATAACATCATGAAATATGATATGATAATGTCTAACGTGTCAATACCAGTAATTGGACTATATACTTATAGAATATCACAGTAAGAATTGGGTTAGAAGTAATCCAATTAAGAGGGATAATCCTTTGATCAAGAGATTTATAACTATCTACCTTGAAGCGTTGATGTCGGTTTGTGATTCCACTTGGAATTCAAATCATCTAATAATTCTTTGATTTCTTATCTCTGATATTGGTATTATAGAATTTCAATGTGTATAAGGAATTCCTATCTAGGGCTGAGCATGAAAGATATGTATTGACTGTATGGTACTCTTTGGGTGAGTTGATGTGATTTCGAAGTGTTTGGATTTTCTTGTTACACCAAGAGTGAATTACATGCCTTTGATAAACTTATTATTCTATGTTTCTCCAATAAGTGAATTATTTGTTGGCCAAAGATCTTGACACTTCTATCCATACTCCATGAGAGAGTCTATTCTGGCAAGAGATACCTTATGATCTTATAGTGTTGCGACCTCTTTTCCTTTGAGATATTGCTCATATTGATTTCATGATTGTTTGTTCCATTGGAGATCTTGCGAGACTCTCTCCATGGTAGATTCATAGTATGCTCAATTAAGTCATTGTTAGATCTTGCGAGGTCACTTATATTTATGAAGTTGCGATTCCATACTGCCCGAAGGGAGGCACTATACGTACGTTAGATTGCGGACATTATGGAAAGTCCTGCACTATACGTACGTTAGATTGCGGACATTATGGAAAGTCCTCGCCCATTGTGTCCGTAAGCATTGGTGGGGCCAGCATCCTAGACGCATGGTAGGGTTCCAAAGAGAGGACCCCTAGGGTGGTTCTAGTATATTATTTTAGTCACTTGCGAGCGACCAGTTCAGCTAGCAGAAATTGTACTCCTTTCACTATAGATGTCTGGAGCCTTTGATATGATTGTTGTTTCTCTAATTACACATATGTTTGTTCGGAGTCTTATTGTTGTTTTCCTATACTTGCGAGTTAGGATTGTTGTTATTGACTAACCTTGTAGGTGTATCGACCTCGGTTTAGTTCAGATGTTGTGGAATGTCTATAACCTTTGTTATTCTTATTTCTCTTCATACTACTTGTTTTAATTCAGTGGATTTTTACATCCTACTGAGTGTTTCTATGAAATACTCGGGCACAAATGACAATTGAGATCAGGAAGTGCAATAGTAGAAAGGCGGATTGCAAGCGCCGAGAAGAGTTTAAAGACTATTTAATTATTTGCTTTGCTTTTATTGATGCTTATGACATTATTGGCAATTGTGTGCCATGGACTTATAGGTTTATTTTATTTGACATTCTTAAATGGATTATTATTAAGTAAATTCATTTCATATTATTTATTGATGTCTGTTATTGTATTACACTGATTGTGGACATAATCGGTTACGCATCCTTTTGAGATGATTGTAATCGGTTGAGAAACCGACTGTTCGGTCACGTGTCAGGATCTCTACCTCGAATTGTATATAAATTGTTAGCTTCCGCACTCCGATCGAGGTATGGGATTTCGGGGCGTGACATACTTTTGGATGTTTGGAGTGTTGGATTATTATTCCTATCTTTCCATACTTTCGAGTTGGAGTTATCTTGATTATGGTTATCATCCAGGTAAGGTAAACTTTGTGTTTCAACCCTGATTTTGCAAAATATTAAATTCTATATTGTGAAATGTTCTTCACTGCTATCCATTATATCCTCTATGGGTTTTTTCATCCTACTGGGTATTTCTATAAAATACTGATCGTTTAAAATTAAAACCCTTGCAAGTGCACAAGACAATTGTACTACGGTGAGTATTAAAGGGTTGTCGAACATTAGGGACGGATTAATCTTTTACTAAAATCAAGGGAATAAAGTTGCAGTTTTTGTTTAATCTAAATAAAGCTATGAACTTTAACTACTAAGCTGAGTTTTAATCAATGCAGAGAATTATCAAGGCAATGAATCCACCACTAGACATGCAATTATTACTCTCAATTATTATTAAGCATACATTGACATAATGTGGTAATTCGTGTTCTTGATCGGACACACGAATTACTAATGAATTCACTAACGTTCTTAATTGGACACACAAGTTCATCCACTATTGTGTAATCAATACTATCCTTGATCGGGCATAGAATCAATCACAACTCTATTATAATGCAGTCAATCTTATCCTTGATCGGGCATAAAATCAATCACAATATCTAATTCCATTCATAATCAATCAAGTCTATGATCAAGCACTCAAAAGACTACTCATGAAATCGCATTAAGCATGAATCATAATCAAATTTATAGAATTAAACTATCAAGAGTAGTAATACACATCTAGGGCTTCATCAAGCCTTGACAAGGAATTTAGTTACATATAGAAAGAGAGAAAAGAAAAGCCTATTTATGTAGATCCATCATCATGAATCCTTCTTCTTCTTTTCTTTCTTCTGCTCCAAAAGACCTCTTCTCTTCCTCCTCTCTGGCCTCCAATAAAGCTCTGGTTCTCTAAGGTTGAATGCCCAAAACGTTCTCTCATAAGGCCTATTTATAAGAGTGAAGAGAAACCACGAAGTCCCCTTCTAAATCCAAGTCGAAATAGGACTTATTTCGGTTTTCCGCATACGGCGATCGATCGCTCCGTATTGATGATCGTTTGCCTACCGATCGATCGCAATTCCTTCGTTATTTTCCTGCGATCGATCGCTTTGTCGATCGACGCCGTATGATACCGATCGATTGTAGTTAATGTCTTGCGCGATTGAAAATTTTCAGTAGATACGATCAATCATTTTGAGGTCGGATCGATCGTTTCCTTCAATATACTGCTTTTGCAGCTCTTGCAATTGATCGCAATTATATCTGATCGATCGTAGTTACTATTCATAAAATTCAAATGGCTATAACTTTCTGTCCCGAACTCCGAATTGCACGTGATTGGTAGCGTTGGAAAGCTTACTTCTTGAACTTTAACATAACACTTGAATCAATCCAATATGATATTTATACACGAAGTTATGATGATTTAAATATTTGAGTTACTTTTCACCTCATTTCTGTGTATTACTCTTGTTTCCTACAAAAACCAGAAACTATGTTAAAGTAGTAGTTATTCTAATCAAACACTAGCATAAACATAAGTTCAGGAGATAATAAAATATATAATTCATATATAGATCAAATACTCATGCATCCTCTGATGCAGGCATGAAAGGAGAATGAAGCAGAGCAGGTTGCGGTTATAGGAGATGTGGCTAGCTGATCAAAGTTAAAGTCTGGAAGTTATTTAGTATTTTGCTTATGATCAAACTATTGTGAATTGTTGGCCAGTGTGTGCCAAGATTTTACATAATTCATATATAGATCAAATACTCATGCATCCTCTGATGCAGGCATGAAAGGAGAATGAAGCAGAGCAGGTTGCGGTTATAGGAGATGTGGCTAGCTGATCAAAGTTAAAGTCTGGAAGTTATTTAGTATTTTGCTTATGATCAAACTATTGTGAATTGTTGGCCAGTGTGTGCCAAGATTTTGATATTTTCAGTTGTTGACTATTTATTTCCTCAGCTGTAATAAGACTTGTAGGACCCATGGTTTATTATTTCATTTATTATCAATGTTTTATTTTAAGATTGAATGACTGAATGGTTATTGGGTGATGTGATTACCCATCCTATTGAGATGGCGTAATTGACGATAGTGATCGAATATTCGGTCATGTGCTCGGGTTTCTGGCCTCTTGGACTTTGGTATTATAGATCCTTACTGGGCCGACTGGAGAGGGGCCCTAGATGCATAAGCTTCTCCTACTTGTATCAGCAGATGGCGCAAATAGAAGAGTATGCTAGAACATGCTACGCTGAGCAGACTAGATTGACGAGCCACGAATTTGTGATGATGATGTTGTTAGATGGTTGATTCATCGTTGAGCTACTTTGCAGGTATAATGATGCCATCGTGCTAGATGAAGAGGATCCCATCTTCAACTGTCCATGGATACTCCCGTTGATCCTGGGGGAACTCATTAAGCTCAAGAATCAGCTACGCTTTTTTGTTCTTCAACTAATTTTTGACTGTCATGACCATGAAATCCTTTGTTGGTAGTTCCCTCAGTGCACTCGCTCTTAAATACCTCAGCTTGGGAATATACAGGCTATTAGAGTTATTATTAAATACAAGGGTAAATTCGTTTATTTTATATATATATATATATATATATATATATATATTTGTTATATTTTGATATTCAAGTAGTCATAATAATTGAAACCCTAACTTCCCTCTTTGTACCTTTTTCTCCTTCTTGGTTTCTTCTCGATTCACATGGGCCACCTAAAGTAATTAAAAGGTATGAAACATATAGAGGCTTGATTATTCTCAATGAAAGGGTTGAGATAGATTTGGATGTTTGCATCTTCTTGATTTGCTCCGAGAAAGCTTCATCCCCGTGTGATCCACTGTGCAGCAAGGCTCGTAAAGGAGGGGATCAAGTTCAAGAAAGATGACCAGGCTGAGAGCTTCTTGGAAATAAGTTTCAAGAATGCGGAGCTGAAAATCCCAAGAGTTACCGTCGATGACTTCCCAACTTTTTGGGGACTGAAAAGGAAGTTGCCAACTTTTACAATGACATAGGTAGAGATGTGATCATCGACATTAAGCAATACTATCCGTCTAAGCAGTTTGAGGAGATTTGCAAGTATTATGCGGCCACCAAGCACGTTCGGTACGAGGAGTTTGTGAGCAGGTACTTCAACTCGCCATGGATATTCATGTCTGCCTAGGCAGCATTGATTCTATTGTTTCTGACGGTGGCTCAAACTATCTGTTTCATTTTAAGTCTTGTAGGGTTTTGAGCAGTATGCAATAAGTTGTTGTTCATTGATATGTCCAACATTGGACCCATTGGCTAATATAATTTAATTGGATCAGATAAGTGCAGAGAGATTTGTTGTATTTTTATTTATCATCAATGTTTTATAAGTGGTGTAAGCTTCAGCTGCCACAACGATTTAGAAAAATGTCCTATTGATCTTTTCACTTGTCCTAACAGGGTCACATAACTGCCTTCTTCATTGTATCCCTTCATGGATTTCTACCAAGGTTCTTTTTAGACAACCCATTTGTGGAGAATTTGTAACTAGATCTACATTTATTATTGTGATAAAATAATCCTTGCTACGTATGATAAACTACACAACGTAATCTATTGCACTAACTATTAAATTAGACATTTAGTGAAATGCTATAACGAGTCTATTCATTGCATCCTTCTGCGAAGGGGTCTTTTAATTTGTATGCTATTGATTTGGTTCAAGGCTTGCTATGTAAGTCTTGTAACTTTGTATTGCCTCTGTTTTTGGTTAATTAAATTCTCTATTGTCCAAAAAAAACATGATGGTTGAAGGGATTCGCTATGCGCAGGGACGGAGCCAGTAAAGTGGCTTAAGGGGATCCCTGTAGTAGTACGTCTATTGGTGGTTCTTTTAGTTAAGTAGGACTTTGTTACTAGTCTTCATGATTGCCGGTAAGCTTGTTCCTTGGTCATTGCATCATATTGTCAAGTTTATCTCTAGGCAGTTCTTGATTATCATATTGTTCCCTCTAATTTTTCATGTGCTCATCACAACTCTAAATTGTTCCCTCTTTTGCCTGGTTATATTTCATGCAGAACCAAGACAATACAGGCTCAGCTTGAGCTAGGCTAGTTTTGTTCATATACAAATTGGTTTTAAGTTGTAGAGAAAACCCAATTTCCCCATAGATCCAAAGAGAGAGCAAAATAAATAGATTTGACCATACCCATGGGTATACACGTCAAAAAAAGTTTCTACTATAAATTGCATTAAATGTGGGGTAATTTCTACCATATAGCACATGAAATACACACATTCACACATAACTTGGCACAGTCTCTCCGGTTAATAAAGGCAAAATGGGCATAGTAAAAATGGCTTTCCCAATGGTGATGTTTTTTATTTAGAAAGATTACCACCTTCACCAACTTGTTTTTTGTGAGAACTACGGGGCTATTTAGATGCACAATTTCTCAGATAGAAAGGGACTTTTAAGGGGCAGAAAAGAAATTTTTTCTAAAAAAATGTTTGATTGTAGAAAGTAATTTTTTGCTTGTGTTTATTTATACATTTTCTTCTAGAAAAAATTTTAAAGGGTCATTTTTCTCTCCAGTACGTAGAAAAGACTATTTAATCTTTTTGAAATCATTAACAATTTTTAAGGTCGTTTATGCCATTTTAATAACAACCTTTTTTTGCCAAAAAGGTGAGGGAAAAAACGACTAAATATTAAAAGTTTATTGTTTCTTTTAGAAAAGGAAAAAGGAAAGAGACTTTCCTTTTAACTTTCAATGGTGCATCCAAACATCCCAAATATAATAGAAAGCGTATATACTCTAAAATTGGAGTTGTATTCTTATCATATATACTTGTGTCCACATCAGATAGGGCTAGATGAGCATCCTACTCTTATTTTAGACACTTAGTATAAATTATTTCATCAAATTAAATTCCTGCGAAGTAAGACAAACATGAAACACATGCAACATTTGTCATTAGATAATGGATATATACAAAACCAACATAAAATATACCTAGATATATACGCCCTCCGTCCAAAAGAACATGACAATATTTAAAAATGAGCTAAATTTATTTGCCTATAGGACCCACAACATTTCAAGCCTCCATGTACCCCTGTACATGCATATTCATGAGAATCTATTGGAGTGTAGGGCAAATCAAGTCATTTAATTTTGGATTTGTAATTTTGTAAATCCAGGCAGATTCTTTTGAAGGGAGGGAATACAAAAAATAGTTTTTTTTTGCATTTAAAGCAATTATCTCCTCCATATCATGTCCTAATTTTTTTGTTATTGGCGCACCTGTGCCTTATCGTACCCATCTCTTATATTATCCTTCTTGACTATGCGATTTTTTTTGTTGTTATTAAAACTGCCAAGGCAGTGGACAACTCATGCACACATAACCTAATGTTCTAAGATTCCCTCCTCCCCAGTTTTATGTGATATAGATAATAGATACTTGTCCAAGTCCACAGCAACGTCATTTTGTAATTGGAATTTTATAATAGTTCCAAACTACCTTGCAACTTTTATCACTTGTCTTTTTCTCGGAAGCTAGGTTGCAACTTGCTAGTGAGTTCTCCATCGATCCGACATTAGAGAGAAGACCACATGCTGTTTCTACTTATAGTCAAACAAAAGCAAGTATACAACTCGTGCTTTTCCATGGCCATTAACCTCTAGTAAAAATGGATTGGACTTCGTCTTTCTCGTCTCCTCCAATTTGTTTTCCTAATTATCTCGTGCCAGTACGGGTCGCCTCTTTTTGTCGGTACTCTCTAACGTACAAGTTGGTGCATGATTGCATTCATTGCCAGAGGGGAATGGTGAAGCCTTTCAGTGACCAAGTCAGCTTGATCATGCACATCTCAATTTCTTGGAAGGGAAGTAGTATCTCATCCAGCAAGTTGCACCTTCATTAAGAAGAGAGGAAGCCATTGTAGAAAAAGAAAAAAAAACAGAATAAGCCATTGACGCGAGCTCTGCCATGGCTGACCATACAATAGCCTCCTTTGCCGGGGAGACAGCGTACGGCCTTATCGCCTTCCTGTTCGAATCGATCCGGCAAGAAGTGAATCTCCTAACAGAAGTGCCCAAAGAAATCAAGAAGATCAGTAATGAGCTGAAGATGGTCAGATCCTTCCTTGAAGACGACGCCAGTAGAGGAGAAGCTTGGGATGCAACAAGAAAATGGAAACTACAAGTAAGAGACACTGCTTTTGAAGCAGAGGACGTCATGGACGAGTTCATTTACTACATGACAAGCTTCCCACCTGTTCGCTTCGTGGGTGTTCGTAAGTTCACGCACTCCGTCATAACCCTCCGCGAGTATCACCGGATTGCATCTCGTGCCAAGGACGTTCTCTCCAAGTTCAATCACGTCTCCGAGCGAGCACGAAGATACGGCCTCCAAATGATTGAAGCAAGTCTCCATAGTCGTCGACCTTCGTCAAGCCTAGATCAGCTCCGCTCAGAACGTTCCTACTTTCCTAGCAATGAGGGTCGCTCTCTCGTGGGTTTCGACCGGGAAAGAGATTCCCTGATCAGATGGTTGATAGAGGAGGACCCTCGGCGCGTGGTGATTGCGGTGAAAGGAATGGGTGGCTTAGGAAAGACCACACTTGTGAATAGTACATACCGTCTGGTGAAGAGCCAATTTGATTGTTGCGCTTGGATTACAGTCTCGCAGGCCTACAGCCTCACAGAGCTGCTGCAGAGGCTGATCGCGCAGTTTGTGAGTCGAGCAGCTGATCATGATCGTTCTAAGGACGATGTTATGCTTAGAGAAGAACTGTCCAGCCATTTGGAACACAGGAAGTATCTGATTGTGTTAGATGATGTGTGGGATAGGAACGCCTGGCCAGGCCTGAGATCTGCATTGCCAAACAATGAGAAAGGGAGCAGGGTCATTGTTACAACACGTAAAGAAGAAGTAGCTTCCTCCCTGGGAGTACAAGAACGTCGCGATTTCCCGCTCCAACTTCTCAGTCATCAACATGCCTGGGATCTCTTCCGGGAAGAGGCTTTCGCAAATGGAGTTTGTCCTCTTGAATTAGAGACATCTGCAAAGGCGATTGTCAGGAGATGTGATGGATTACCTCTGGCAATTGTGGTCATGGCTGGGCTCATGGCTTCGACGGTTAATAATAATACGGTGGACGAATGGAACCGAGTAGAACGCAAACTTAGCTGGTATTTGAACCATCGTTGTGAATCGACTCTGTCGTTGAGCTTCAACGAATTGCCTTACCATCTCAAGCATTGCTTCTTGTACTTGAGTATTTTCCCTGAGGACTATGTCATGAAGAAGAACAAGTTAATTCGGTTGTGGATTGCCGAAGGCTTTGTGGAAGAAAAACGCCCTGGATGGTCAATGGAAGACATAGCCGAGGACTACCTAAAGGAACTTGTCAATAGGAATCTGGTTCAGGTCTCTACCGAATCCTCCAAGCTGTACCGAATGCACGATGTTGTGCGAGAATTAGCTCTGTGGATCGCCAAGGATGAGAAGTTTCTGATGGTTGATGACGGGCAAGAAGCGAAGCCTTGCTGCACAGCTCGTCGCATATCCATTCAATCAACAAATGAAAGAATATCTTTGGACTGCACAGGTGAGTCTCGCTCTCACCTCCATTCTATTTTAAACTTTAATAGCAGAGCAAATGTGTTTTCAATTAAGGGAATATGGTCGCACTCCAAATTCCTTAGAGTTTTAGACCTTGAGGGTGCTGCACAGCTCGTCGCATCGCCGGATGGATTAGATGAACTGCTCAATTTGAGATACTTAAGTTTGAAAAATACTGGAATTGCTGATCTTCCCAGCGGCTGCGAAAGGCTCCTGAATCTCCAAATTGTAGACTTGAGAGGAACAGATGTAAAAGAGTTACCATGTAAAATCTCACTTCTGCAGAAGCTGCGCCACCTCTACCTTGGCCCTTCGGCGCGCACTGGCTATGTCATTTCTATCGGTATAGCGGCCCCGGAAGGAATCTGTGAATTGAAAAATTTACGAACATTAGCACACATAAAAGCTAATGACTCTGTTGTAGTGGATCTTGGAAAATTGACGCAATTAACAAAAATTGGAATTAGCAATATTAGAGAGGTCCATGTTTCAAAATTGTGTTCATCAATCATGAAGATGAACAAACTCAACAAGCTTTCTCTAATGGCAGTAAGGGGGGAGACCCTCAATTTGGAACATCTATCCACCCCACCTCAGAATATTCATAAGCTTGTGCTTGTGGGAAAATTGAACAACCACTTGCCCACTTGGGTCAGTTTGCTTAGCAGCCTCACACATCTGTCCATGCGCTGTTCTCGACTGACTGAAGACCCACTGCCTGTTCTTCAAGTTCTGCCTAGTCTAAAAGAGCTTGAACTGCGCCATGCCTTTCTCGGGACTCATTTGCTCTTCCGGAGAGGTTCATTTCTGAAGTTGAAGAAGCTACAGCTATGGGACCTTAAGAATTTGCAGAGAGTAGAAATTGAACAAGGAGCCATGCCAAGCATCCAAGAAATGCATTTCTTGACGTGCAAGGCCATGAAGGAGCGGCCGCGGGGTGAGGAGTACCTTCCCAACCTTGAAGTATATGCATCAGATATGCCTTCAGAGTTCACAGCTTGAGAGCATCATGCTCATCAGTAGCTTTGATTTGTGTGTCTTGTTCATTATGTTCCGAAAATTTCATGTCGTTATATCAAGAACTTTAGTATATGGTTAAAGTCAATGCCATTTTTGTTATCTCCGTTCAGAGAAACAATGTTTTGTTTTGTTAACATTAATCACTCATAGATACATGAGTCGGCCTGCTAATTTTATTCTCCATTCCATATTGTCCTATTTGGTTTTTCAAAATAAACGAAATTCCAAATAGAACATTTCATGTGACATAGAGGGAGTCTATTTTCATCTTATCATAAATAGATCACACAACGAACGTGTAACAGTGCTTCCTTGTTGGGATTGGTAAATAACACCTTCAAGCCTATCCATGTATAAAAAATAAAAACCGTTTCTTTTTGTGTCACGCTCCAGGATCGCAGACCTCGATCGGAATGCGGAAGCCTTCAAAGATAGTAGCATCTCGAGGCCGAGATCCCTGGCACGTGATCGAACAGTCGAAAACACAATCAATTACACTGTCACGAAAGGATGTGTAATCGGTCATCCATGCATTCAGTGTAATACAGTAACCAACATCATTAATAATTATGAAATGAACTTACTTAATCTTTATTATAATAATTAAATTTAACAAAGTCATATAGAACAAAATCCAAGTTTCTGGCACACATTGGCCAATAATTCATAAAGTATCAAATCAAGCAACTGAATAATAAAGAAATTTCTAATATCTTTTCAGCATCATTAACACCTTCCTGCTACTTGCAAACGTCCTATCTCGGTTCTCTTTTGTGCCTGCATCAAAAAATGCATGAGTATTTCATAGAAACACTCAGTAGGATGTAAAAACTCACTGAAAAGAATCAAGCGCGGCCCGGGTTTTTAAAACCATTTTTAAATCAGAGTCGTAGCGGAAAACCAGAGGATTATTCCTCTATGCGATAAATCATGAGCTGAAAATTTTTCGACTAAGCATCTAGGCCGTGATAACTGGGGTTCACAAATATCTTTAAAGATAATTATTACGATGCAAAGTCGATTAAACTCATGCAAGTCCTTCATGTACAAGTCTGTCATCCATCTCAAAATACACTAGAAAAGAAAGGAGACTGATGCCTACTTTGAAGCTGTCAAGTCATCCTCACTCTCGATCGTCTACCCCCATGAGCTACGTGAAGACAGTCTTCTACTAAAAAACCTGCATCACGAGCGGATGCTGAGTATAAAAATACTCAGTGGGATATCGTAACACAATCATCAGCATAAGAAAATCAGCAGTCAATAGTTGCATTAACATCTTATGCAGCCTATTACAGAGTTTCACTTGATTCTTTTATTAGTCTTTCAAGCAAAGTCTTTTATTGCTTCCCAAGTTCATGTTCAATAATTACGTCTTTGTCCCAAATAGACAGTACCAATCACACCTCATCAATCTCTCTACACTGCAATAGCTGATCCACATGAAAACAAGGGCAGAGCTTCCACCATAGGGAAGATGCAAAACAGACGTGCAGAGCTTCCACCAGACGGAAGATGCAAAACAGCCTAACTCCAACCAATGACAGATAGTTCTAACCAAATCTCACTAATATCACTGCACTGGAATAGCTAATCCACACATGATCATCATAGCTATGTCACATGGTTTCCAATGCCAGAGCTAAGTGGCCTCAACTGCATTCAGGATAACCACTACCCCTTCCAGCCGCGTGGAACAAAGGCCCTCTATGGCCGTGGGAATATGCTCATGTGGCAACCCACTCACACCTCACGCCGAAGTATTGTAGCTTACCATTATTTGCCTTCAGACCCAACATGCTCCGACTATGGAACTCATGGCTATACGTTCTGAGTCACTGCCACTCAAAATCTGACTCCCAAACCCAATGACATTTTAGTCATTATCTTGATTAAGTTATTCTCAACCCTCAAGTTTAATCCCCATCTCATCATTTTATTATCTTTATAAAATGATTAAGTCTCTAAACCAGCTAGGTTTATTAGTCGGGTTTTTCTTATCATTAAGTCCTCAACTATCAGTCAGCACAACATCAAGGACAAACACTCATAAATACGGTAACATAAAGCACATAAAGCTAATACACCAATTAGGCTTTAAATCATTTACCAGAAAGCTCAAAATAACAAAATATAAACCTATGTACTACGCTGGCCCTGTATGTACCATACTGCACTGTAACACACTGACAGGCAAGCCCTACCGTCAGTTGTAACAGTTTTTAACTGTCGGTGGATGTCTACCGACAGTGCAATCCGAACCGGGTTTGGTTCACAGATTCATTTTGGTTCACTGCCAGACCGGTTCAGAAGTGAACCGGTCATCTTCCTCAAATAACACCCGACCAGCCCACTGCTCCAGGCGGCCGCAGGCTCCGTCTGTCACCGTCGGACTGGCTTCTCCTGCGGTGAGTCACCATCACGGCGATTGTCGTCGTGACACTGCCGCCCAACTGCCCATCCTCTCACCTCCTTTCCACCTCAAGCCTCTTGGTGGCTCGAGCGTCGGCGCTTCTGTCACGACGGCTCGCCGCCCAGTTGGCGACTTTCCAGGCCGACGGCGGCTCCACCGTCGCCCTGGAATCTCGTGTCCATTTCCGGCCTCTTCCTCGCCGTCTGCCCAAGGTCTGGGCAAAACTGACAGAAAAACGAGTGGGTGCTTCCTCCGGCGCCGTCGTCGTCTCCATCGGCAAAAATTATGCGCACTGGTCGCCTCCATTGGCGGGAAGTAATAAAGCACAAAACACAAATAAAAGGATGAAATAGGTACGAGATCCGACCTTTATACGCCTTTTGGGTTCGATTCGCCGCTCGCCGGACTTCTTCTTGTCAGTGCGTCATCGTCGTCGTTGCCGGCATCGTCACCGGCGTCATCGCCAGTCGGCAGCGGCGTCGCAGTCGCATGGGTCGCCGGATGGTGGCTCCCGACGACTGCCGCTCCCGGCTCCCCTTCTCTCCCTCTCATTTTCTCTCTTCTTCTCCCTCTGTTTCTCTATCTCAGTACCCCCTCAACTCTTCCTTTTTATAGCCATTGCAGGGCCCTGTGCTGAGTCACTACAACCCCCAGCAGGTGTCTACCCTATTTCAGCAAGTGTTACACTTCACCTCAGCAGGTGTCTCTCTTCTTTCAGCTGGTGGTGCTTCAGAGGAGAGCTGTGAGGTGAGGGTCGTTACACATCCGGACTGAACCTAAGGTCTATTTACCTGAAAGGAAAGGTCATGACTCCGAACATCACACGTGTAAGGAGAAATAAATAATCATAATACCTTCAGGCATCTAAAGTGCAAAGAGATTTAATTTCTGCTCGCTAAGTACCAACCACGTGGCTACTTACCAAAATCACCCTAGAGGTTCTCCCTTCGGAACCCGCCATGCGTATAGGATGCCCGACCCATCAGTGCTTACGGACACAATGGGCGGAGGCTACAGACCTTCCGTAATATCATACAGTCTAAACGTACGTATGTGCCTCCCTTCAGGCAATAAGGAAATCATGTTCCATAAATATTGGAGATCACTATGGATCTAGCAATGGCCCATGAGCATACTATGATTTCACCTCGGAAAGATCTTCAAAAAGAACTCTTAGTGGAGAAATAGGTCAATGTCAAACTGGACAATGTTTCAACAATAGCAGAGGTCTCAACTTTCTGCGAATAAGGGTACTCTTACCACAATGACTCACTCATTGAGTATGAATAGAACATCGAAGTCTCATATCATGACATGAATCACTCTCAGGAGTAACAAGAAGATTCACATATCTCAGATGATAACAAGGCTCACCCTAGGAATATAGATCAAACATTTAATACTTTTGATACACATATGTTCATGCATAGCCCTAGATAGGAACATTCCAGAAAATAATTGGGTTTATAATATATATGTATATATCCAAAGTCAAGATTTAAGAATAGGTTTTTGATGATTTGATTTCAAAGTGGAATTTCAAACTGACACAAATGCTTATCTGAAAACAGAAATCTCGGTTCACTTGACAACTTATGATTACTTCATATTATTAATATTTTTATTTATCCAACTATATTGTGATAACCCATCTTCAATAGTGTAATGAATAATACTGACACTTTAACTTATTTCATACAATATCATGTAGTATTACTTATGTATTAGTGTTTTCACTATGATTTCTACACACTATCTGGTGCATAATAGTCCCCTTCCGACTACTCCCATATTCTGTACAGTAAGGCTTAGACTCCAAAATTTTTAATAATATTAGCCTTATGTGTCTAGTTTCTAACCCCACTGACTTTATATTTTTCTTATTTTTGTTGAATTAGTTATGGATTAATTACTCCAATCTGTCTGCACAGAAATAGTTTTGTCTGAGATGATAAATCATAATCATACTTAAGTATTTCGTATAACCAAACCTTATTAGTGTTAATAGAGTATTACAGAAGTAATTACTCTCCCCTGGGTTCATTACAGATCTTAGAACATTTTGGAATTATATAAATATACTATTTTTATCATGTCTTTTACCATACATAGCAGTTTTAAGTAACTACGTACCCTTTGGAATAAAGACAATTAAATCAGGACAACATTTGTGACTACTTGAACCAACGAAATCAAAGGACTAACAGATAAAGATCAAAACTTTTGGCATCAACAAGATCAATAGATATAGACCATGGACAGTATTCCCATCTAAGAACATAGCATGAACGTATTGAAGAACATACTCAACAATATGAATCGTACAACCAACTATGTATAAAAATCTATTCAAATCAATATATATATATATATATATATCAATGTTTATGAATGAATGAATCAATATTCATATATGAGAAGAAAATGAATAAAATGTGAAAAATCATCCTACTCTTTATTTCACCAAAGTCTCGCCCTTACGCGTCGTTAGCCTCATTCACTTCGCAACGATGTCTCCGCTCCAAGCTTTGGATAAAAACTCAAGTCAAGAAGAGGCTCGAGAGAAGGGTGAACGTGAGAAGGAGAAAAGCACAAGCTTCCTAAAGCTAGGGTTTTGATATGAATAGCACAAACCATTCTCTCTCATTTGTTTATATAGAGTTTCTAAGATTTCTTCTCTAATGCAATTCTTTCCTTATTATGATCTCTTTCCTCTAATAGGAATCCTGCAAAATCCTTAGATAGACGTCCTCTCTAAATTTGGATAAAATTTTGTATCCTTTTTTCAAGAAAATCCTAACAAAAAGCAATTTTCGTATTCAGTTTCTGCCGACGCAATCGATCGCGACTACAGGCGATCGATCGTGGCACAAATCCGTGATATCATAGTACTTACGATCGATCGTCACTTATGGTGATCGATCGCTGATTTAAATCGCCAATTTTTTATTAAAAACGATCGATCGGGGACAAAAGCGATCGATCGCGTACCCCGCCCGATCGATCGCATACCAAAATTCAAACTAGCATAACGTTTTATTCCGAACTCCGAATTGTGCACCATCGGTGGCGTTGGAAAACTCTCTTCGCGCTCTTTAACACCAAAATGCAAGACATCAAAACTTCTTAGTTTAGATCAATCAGTTTTAGCAAGCATACCATTTTTTTTCGGGTGTTACATTATGGAATATGAAAAAAACAAGTTCTCAATCAATCAAAAAGAGTGAACAAACCAAGTGCAGTAAACCTCCAAAATATTTATAGCAAAAAAAAAACCTCCAAAATATATCTGAGAAGTCGTACAAGAAAAGATGTAAAAGGTGGCAGTAAACTTCCAGATTCAAACTAATTAATATTATAGTCCTTCTAAGATGAGATCCCCAAAAGCATCCACATAGGCTAGTTGAAATCTAACTATTATAGCATAACATATATGAACCCTCCATTTTAGTATGTAAAGGCAATCAACTTCAACGACATCCATAGCGAGAAAAACTAACAAAAACAAAATAAAAAACCACATCCATGGGTTGATTCTTACTCGATGGTGTAAATCACAGCTAGGAGACTCTTTGGGGGTGGAAGAAGAGTTTTAGAATCAACTTAAATTGAGCCAGATGGAGCATCTATTTTAGGGCACCTTTTTACAATGGAACATCTAAAATAAGACGGAGTTTTAAATTTGTGAGACCACTATCTATGTCTCGGTTCCACGTCTGAAACCATTGCTAGAGCGGCTCAGGGTGATACCCTCAGTGAACACTACTGCCTGGGTATTATAATGCTGGTAGAGCTCTACTTGAGCTGGCCAATCTTGAGAGTTTAAGCGATGCTATATCTCCTACTTTTTTTTTATCACCGCCAACCTCACGTGCTAGTGTGGGGAGAAGAAATGAAAATAAGGCCTACAGCATTGCAATACACTAGTGAGGTGGCCGTGAAAACAAAGCGGGAGGAGAAGCATTTTCCCATGAGTAAACACAACCTATTCCAGCCTGGACATGGCATTTGGCATCATCAACAGAGTGGTATAGTCATCATCAACTGAAGATGGCATTTGAGCAAATGCTCTGGTCCAGGCTGGAATATCATGTCATTACTTTTCTGTACCATCGCCGCACCCCATCATACCATAAACAACCCAGTCGTTTTTCCTGTACTCCTTAAACACTGTTACAGTTGCTCAAAGAAGTAACCTCCACTCCCATTCAAAAACCAAAACTAATCTCCATGGCTGAGCTATTGCCCATAGGTTGCCTTTAGGACGGAGCCTTTGGGGGGGGGGCAGAAGCCGCTTTAGCACAAAAACTAACCTCACGTGCTTGTTTGGAACACGGATTTTATATAAAAAGCAATTTTTTTCTTGGAACATAGTCCTAAAACCACTTTTGAGACAATCTCCTCGTGTAGATTTTATACAAAAAAACAGCTTTTGTGTGAAAAATAATATAAAAATAACTCTACTTGCCCCTCTGTCATTAAATGCGATGGAATTTCATTCCTTCTCTCTTATTAACGAAAAAATTATCCAATGAGACATTTATTCTTTATCCTAAATATGCTCCATCCAAATAGGCTTTTGGGGTTAGCTTTTGATAAAATCGCTTTAGAGATGAGCGTTACCATATAGGTCATGCTGTAGCTTTGCTATTTTTATATAAAAGCCGCTTTTGTAAAAAGCGGTTGCCAAACACGCCCAAATGGTAATGGCCCAAAACGAATTTCAACAACAGAACATTTTACAAAATTCCTACATCATAGGCTCTTACAGCTTGCCAATCAAGGAGTTAACGAAACTGTGATACTACACCATTATAACATGTTAACACCAGATGCGCATACAAATCACCGTATCATCAAACTCTGCACCCCATGGGCCCCATCTTCAGTTTGGTTGTTTGCTTGTATTACGCTTATTAAATTTGCAGTGTTTCCCTGAAAAATAGAAGTGCTGCTTAGATGCTATACCAAGGAATGTTTTGTACCATGCTCCAAAGTAGACCATATAAACCAGAAATTAACAATAATTAGTAGAAGGTGGGGGTGAGGAAATGAAACTTCACCACAATCAGTGGCTACTGTAAACCTCACCACCTCACGTTTGAGGCAGCCCCCTTTGTCACCGTCCGTGCGTTTTCAAACGGTGAATAGCTACTGTCTGCGTATGGGGAGGTGTGGGCTGGCTAAACCAGGGGGTGGTGAACTATCATCCAATTAACAATTATCTATGCATTCTACTGCCACAAGAAGATATCTAATGCTGATATATTAGCGTGTTAGCCTCTCATAACAACGATTGGAACCACACACAATAGGGACCAGTAAAAACAAAAGCATTTTTTCCTGTCGTGTCAGATTAATTCATTTCTTTGCATGCTTAGTTTATAGTTTTCACAATCTGATATTAGCAGACTATTATACATTATGCATCAGCAAGCTCATAGATAATGACCATTTGTCAAAAAAATAATACTCCCTCCTTTCCATATGAATAGTTGACTAAATCTAGTTCATGTTGATAGATCCAATCAGACTATTAACATGGGATGGATCCATTTTGTATTGAACTCGTTCAGTACAGCGACTGAACTAATTATTTGGTTTTTCAAAATGAACTAACATGGGAACAATACCAAAATCAAGATTTTCAGATTACCTTCCACATCTCAAGCTTAGAGCGCAAGGATCGCCACTGCTCCATTCCAAAAACTCGTTCAGTACAGCGACTGCAGTAGAAGGTTTTAAATCAGTTCTTATGACAACATTCATCAGGGACAATTACATTGGTTCATGTTAAATTCTAAGCCAAAAGGGTTTGATTCTAAACACATGCCACAAGTTCAATATACATATGCATTTGTTTTGCTCATGTTTGTCAAACGGTTTCTTAAAAAGAGTAGAATCAGTACACACAATGTTTTTCAGAAAACAGCCATTCAAATTTAAAAGATCTCAACCATGACACTTTTACCCCATCATCGACCCCACTAAAGGTAACACACAAAAGCTACCATCTAAAAAAATTCAAGACCTAATCAAGGCATTCACTAGAAGTATGTACGTTAAACTGCCAATCACTTCTTAAATGACTAATGCAAAAGAAATCCAAATACCTTTAAAAACTCATATTTACATGCTTATGAGGCACTTCAGTTGCCAATTAATTTGTTCATTTTCATTGATCATTAAAAGCCTATATGTTTCCCAATATTTAAAACTTAAGCAGCACGAGACCTAAAAACAGCACCTTCTTATTTGACTTAGTGTGAAATCTTGAGAGAAATTCAACTTCTACAGGCATTTTTCTCCAAGTAAAGTAAGGCTTGAATTTAACTTGCCAGAACAAAACTAAGTTACAGCTATTAATTACCTCACAATTACAGTTTGGTTCATCTGATCCATCTTGCAGTTGAGTAATTTTGCAGTTATAGCCTTCACTATCCAGATCTCCACCTCATCATCTGTGATCTGTAGTTTAATAATGTCCATTCACTAAGCATGTCTAACTTCTATGAACAAGTTCAACACAATCATACCATCTAAATTTAGTTCCAGAATATCCACATCTCATCTTGCAGTTTACAAAAATGACCTATGTTCACCATCAGCAACACAGATCTGCTAAAATAACTGCAAATCATTAAAAGAGGCCAACCACCACAAGTGAGAAAACCTTCCAGAGCCACAAGCTAAGCTTCATGGCTAGAAATGTCAATATGCCACATGTAGCCACTCTTCTAATATAAGGAAATGATCATCACTGAATGGATGAGCCAGTCATGATGGCATGCATCTAACCAAAAAGACTAGACTTCATTCAGCAGGCCAAGCCTGATGACAATGAGCACATCAATGTCATCGAATCCTCCCATAATAACGACATCTTGGCCTCAGGCAGAAATGCCCAAATTGCTCAAAAAAATTCTTTCTAAAAGCAAAAGGAGGAGTAAATAAACCACACCCATAGACAAATAGCAACTAATGCTAGAAGTTTTAAATAAATCAATTATGCACAATTAAACAAAACTAAATAAATATATATGCTCCACTATATGGACTCATCACCCACTGGACACAAGATTTGCATCCAGATCACAGTTTGACAGTGTTCCGAAATAAATCAGAAGGGCCAAAATAGTTCCATCTCCAGATCCATTTCAGACAAGATCTGGGGCCAGTCACAGCCATAAAGGATCTCGCCTGGCATTTGAATGGAGAGAGGTTACATACACCCTGAATTTGGACAGTCTCAGACAGCCAAACCAGAACCAAATGGGACTTCTTCTTTCTTTTCTCGTACTTAAACTTCAGCTTTATGATGAAGTTGAGAATATCCAACAAACCGGAAAAAAACCTGAAAGACACTATAAACTTACACGAAGAGTATCCCTGATGAGGGTATATGGGATCAAGCCAGATTCATGAGCACCAAGATCGGCCAGAGACAACAGTCGCATCTTGGTTATGCAATCTTCATGGACCAAGCCTACCAGACAATTATTTAAACCAATGAGCAATCCATACATCAAAGGAGTAATGAAAAAGGCATAAGCACATGTTATACCATAGCTTTTAAGCAAAGTTGAATTGGCAGACTGAAAATCTAAGTAAGCATCAAGTCTTTGTGTAAGGAAAATCTTCAGAAGCTGGTAAACCAGGGAATATTTTCCATCTTTCTCTAACTGCCCAACTGCAGGCATATCTAATAGATCACACTGCAAGAGAAACAAACTAACAATTAAAGCATTCTAAAAAGCCAAAATAGGTGAAAGCAGATTACTAAACCACCATAACCTTCAAGAAGGAAGTATCAACCTTTATTTTATCATTCTGATAATTAAGCTTTTTAAACACAATTAGATTGATAAAAAAAACTACCTGGAACATGTCCAGAGACTTGACAAACTCTATGATAGCCCGCACAGCTTCCTCCTTGGCCTCACTCATAGTATATGAGTCCACACCCGAAAAAGTGGACAAATACTTAATGAGGAAATGGAAAGAATCATTTGCCGAACTGCAAATAACTGGTAGAGATTAATTCTGGCAATGCAAGAATAGTAACCTCCAAGTAATAGAAAAAGGCCATTCTGTACCTCTTATTCTCCTTCAAAATATTTGAGATGGTTAGAAATAGCTCCCTCTGATCTGACACCCCAATGTTCCATTCTTTCAAAAAGGTATCCATCTTCTTCAAAGATGGTATAATCTGTTCAGTAAGTTTTCCATTGGCTGCCAGATTAAGTGTCTCTTTGTAAACAACAAAACGGCTATAAGGGTTTTCCAGTAAGTTATAAAGATTAAACAAGCTGCAAGAAATGAAAATTACTGTCAGATATAATCACATACACTTTTAGAACAAGAGATAACACATTAAATTTATTACATTTTCAAGCGCAAAGAAGGCTTGTCATTTGGCTGTTGAGTTACTTTGGCTGATATGAGCCTTGCCATTTCTAAGGCTTCATCTGGGCTCTGGACCCTTTTAACCAGACTACAGATGACAGTGAATATGCACTCCAGATCTGACAATTATCAGCAACAATTAAGCCAACGTCACATCAAATATAGTGGTGTAAAATTGATATCAAAGACAAGAGCACCAAAGACTATACGCAAACCAACCATCATATAAAGGTCTCTCATATATAAATGCCATCAAAAGTCATATATAGACACTTAAAGAATATCCTTCATTAAATATTAAAATCAGAAAGCATATCAGAAAATTTTCAATAGCTTTGATACATAAGGGTCAGATGCAAGTCACACACAAATATATCAGCCCCATAAAATCAGAACTTAACAAAGACTTGACAAAGTGTAGTGTAATCTAACAAAAAAATAACTAGTCGAATGCTTAATGCCCTCCTGCAGCCATGGGAAAATCTCACCAATGGTCAATTTGAGCCAACGAAATTAATGTGACTCTTTAGCAGTTACTGCCTCCATAAAAATAGCTAAAAACTCCAATCAATCACATCAAGGAAGTATGTGTATAACCTTCTAGTTGTCCCTAAGTGCATAGCTCTATACGAAATAGCTAACATGAATTTGCTAATCATACCTCGTCTATGTTAAAAGTGACTGAGTGAGTGGAAAACAAGAATTATGACAAGGGCTTTATAGACTCTCACCATTTTGCTCCAGCATGCATAAACTATTAAAATAAGATGGAATTCATAAAAATAATGAACTTAAAATTTCTATTAGGATAATTGATTAAAAAGGAATTGTGTCGAGACAGTGATGGCCAAGTTCGTAATTGTACTAGCAGTGTGAAACAATGTGTTTGAGGCTTCTGAAATAGATGTGCAGCAAGAGCTATTGAGGTGGCTGTGAAACAGGGAACTCAAAAGTCATATTTGAAGGGTGATTCCTTGTTTGTAATTGATGCTCTTATGTTGTATCTCCTTAATATGCTTAAGGATCTACAATAGATTATGTTGAGAAGGCTAGAAGAAAGGGGAGAAGTATAGAGTGAAAGGGGAGAAAATAAGATGAAGAGGAAAAGGAAAAGATAAAGGAAAACTAGAAATCTATTTCTCAGAAGTACTGTTCACGTACTGTAGCAATAGGGCTAAAGCCCTATTTATAGCATCAGGCATGTAGCCTTACAATTACTTAATTCTACTATGGATAGGAAAGTAATCAAACTAGGAGAATAAAAATTAATCCTACTCCAACTAAGATTAACGAAATTAAGAAAGTAATTTAATCCTACTCCAACTAGGATTAACTAAATTAGAAAAGTATTCTAATTAAGGATTATAACATCCTCCCACACTCCGCTTATGCCTTGCCATCAAGGCGACCAATCAAGAAACTAAGCATAAAAGCCATCTTCAATCATCCCAACAAGCCGACTGCGAACTTCGCCGGAATCAAAACCAAAACTTATGGACAGTAGTGGTGGATCTGGGCAACGGTGGTGACGCGGCGGCGGATTTGGTAGTGGTCGTGGCTCAGTGGCGGCTGAAACACTTGTGAGGGAGAGAGTGTGTGTAGAACCGCGCAGAAGAATGGTCTTGCCATCCACGACCTTCTCGTGGCCAGAGGAGTTGAATATGCCATTGTTTCCAATGGTCGACTGCTGCATGAACCCAAAAAATTTCAACTTTCTTGAAACAAGCGGTAGATAAAACTTCAAGCGGCAACGATAACGACGTATCCAACGTCGATGGGGCTTCCGGCGAAGGAACCATCGTGGAGTGTGTCGCACAGGGAGACGACGCACAGTTTTGGGCTGCGCCTCCGTGACTTTAATTGTGTCTGCCAACTCTTCGACGGGCAATAGCAAGGAGTCTTCACCATGATATTTTGGAAATTCCAAGCGCTTCACACTTGATTGGAATCCGGAATCAGCACCCGGACGGTCGTCATAATGGCCTTGGTCGGTTCGGCCTCTTATCACCTCGACCATGTTGCCAATAGCAGCCACCTCGTTCTGGAGGGCGACCACCCTAGCCAGAAAAGTGACTAGCATCATGTCGATCTTGTTGTCGGCGTTCTCAGTTAAAATCAGCATAAGCTGCATCAAGGTCAAGATGTCCGTGCAAATCTTCATAACCCAATTCCTCTTGATGCTACCGTCGTTGGCAGCCAATGAAGTCGGGTGGATAAAACTGAGTATGGCCTGGATTATTGCCCACAGTTGCAACAGGATTAGCAAGTGATGCTTCAGTTCCTGTGGGATCCTCTTGGGGACACGTCATTGACTGGGAAAGTTACTGCTAAGCAACTTTCAATATGTTTCATTCAATTATGTTCGGAGGTAACCCAGGTGGCTCACCTCCTAGCAAGACATGTGAAAACGTTGGAAGAATCTGTCGAATGGCTAGATGATACTCCTCACCTTATCAAAACAGCTCTCAGCTGTGATATGCTCTCCTTGTAATTTGCTGTTTAGATGTAATTTCCATGTTTTACCTCTATCATCTAATGTATTTCCCAAAAAAAGGCTATCAACCAAAAGGCAACAGGCTAATCCCATTTTATGAATCAATAAACACAAGGAGAAATCATAACCACAAAGAAATGAACTACCCAATTCAGTTGTCAATTTCAACACGAACCAAAGTATTCGCCCTTCGTCCAAAAAATTTGGCAGCATTTGAGAAATTTTGGATCCACTATTAGGTGACTGGATTTGCCCTTCTGGCAAATAGAATCTCACGAAAGTGCATGAACAGGGGTAAGAGGAGGTTTGAACTTACTCATTTTCAAATGCTGCCAAGTTTTTTTGGACTGAGTATATATCAAGAAATCAAGAAAAAAAGAGAAAAGAATCAAAAGATAGAATTATAACCTTTCTCTGAAATCCGAGAAAACACCACATCCGCAGAAGCGAGCATCAAAGAAGCCAGCTTCAGCCACTGATTCATTGCCATACATTCCTGAGCCTCACTGCATAATTTAACCACTTGAGGTTCGGCTACCTGTCAACTTCAATAACTAAAAGATAAATAACAGACTAATTCATTCACATTAACATTTAAACAAAAAATTATCCTCGACAAAAAAAAATCCAAGAACATACATCTGCCACACATAAAGAAACCCAATTTAATCCCAAAACACAAAATCAACGATTAAAGAAACCCAATTCATTGCTTAAATGATCCAAAAATTCAAACAAACGTGTAATAATGGAAGTAGTTAGGAGCACCTCAGGGCCGGCGTCGGCCCAGGCCAGCTCGGCGGTGAAGCGGACAACGGTGAGAGTGGGATCCTCCTCAGACGCCGGAACAATTGTCGCCATGATATTCGGAGGGAAGCGGGCCACCGGCGAGAGCTGGAGGAGATTGGGGCCAACGGGCGGAGTTCTAGGGTTTTCAGAGCTCCTTGAGAGGGGTAATATGGGGATTTCGCGAATCAATTTGGACTTCGGAGCCCAAACGAACCTTGGGCCATTACATAATCATGGGCTTGGGCCGCATGACGAAGTCACATGGGCATAACATACTTCTTCGTAAGATGGAGACATATCGTTCAACAATACCTGTCTGGATTAGAAAACCCAGTTCATTGGGTTTTCGAATCCAGTCAGTTAATTTGGACGGAGGGAGTAAGTCCATTCATTATAATGGCCAAAGATAAACATTCCCGAGTTTGGGAAGCATGACCTACGTAAAAAGAATTATTACGTACTCTTCACTTTTAGTTGTGTCACCAAGTGCTATACTTGTGTATGACTTTTTCACAAGGATAGACACTCAGAACAATTGCCCTAGAATTCATTAGATAATAATGGATAACTGTGACAGTCACTTCCCTAAGCGGCAGTAGCATACTAGGGATGGAACTTGGGTCAGGTTTTTATCCGACCCGACCCAACCCGGCCTTATTGAGCCAGTTAGGATTGCTTATGCACTCTCCGGTTCCGGTTCTAGGTTTGAAAGAGGAACCGACCCCGGTATATGACATATACTCAGACTCGTATCTATTTTTTTATGAATAATTTTTTTTTTGCGAAAGCACTCTTATCTCTTGATTTGAATGGTTTGGATTTTATATATATATATATATATATATATATAATTAATAAAAAATTTAAAAAGTTAATATTTTAATATATATGACATTGAAAATATAAAAGTTCTGGTACGGGGGGGTCTGGGTTTCAAATTCTACTACCTGGGCGGTTCCTAGACCCACGGTGAGTTTAGAACGGTTCAGGGTTTGAAGAATTAAAATAGTCCGCCCCGGTTCCATCCTTATAGCATACCGTGTCCGGTCAATTTTCACTACCAATTAATGAATGCACTGTTGGTGACATACAACCGCCGTGGCGCTAATCAAGAAGACCTTAGTTGGTGTGTGAACTGTGAAGCAATATCCGGGCACAATTCTTCAAAAAAGAACCGAAGAAGCTGAATTAAATTGCACTTTTTGAAATATCCTCCATGACACAATACCACAACTATCATTAAGAGCAAGAAACAGATTAAAAACCTATCAACATTAACAAATAACTGTGCTAAATTATATAAACTATTCAATTCCAAGGAGGTCCAAAAAAAAAAGAAAAAGCTAAGTTGCCACTCTAGAAGCTATGACATGCATTGATCAGCATGTATAAAAAACTAGCCGGTGCAAAGACATTTAGGAAGGAAACAGCTTTGGCCGTTTAAGCGATCCTTTCTGTAACTCATCAAATTTCTGAGTAATATAATCAACGTTGGACTCCAAAAAACCATCATGGCTTGATACCCTTCTTTTAGTTCTGCCATACCCGTTAATATGTTCGACGAAATTGTCGACAAGAACTGGCCAAGACCCTTGCAAATCATAGTTCCTCAAATCATCATCAAATGTAATTACGAAATTCAGAACCTGCGTCCAAGTATCCAATGCTATTGAATGGCGTTGATGCTTCTCTACAAAATCGCACCAGTCGTCGAGCAAATCGAACCTTCCAGCAAGAACCAACTTCCAGGCCTTGACACAAGTGCTCACATCCACGTTCTTCTGGCCTCTTTCCCCACAGATGAAGTAAACGAAGCTGTAAAAGGATGAAAACCGACGATGGTCCTCCTCCACGTCCAAGCCCAGCTCCATCATGAGCTTCCGAAGGCCGTTGAGAGCGGCAGCCCCGTTCACGCCGAGTGACTGCGCATGGGCTGAGAGCCTTGCCAGTTGCTCCTGCACGCTTGTGGAGGTCCCTGGGGAGGCTAGGATCTCAAGGTAGTGGTGAAAGATGATGGCTACTTGATCGCTGCTGGAGGCAGATTGGGGAAACATCTTGAGATATCGATACGTTGCAGAAAACTATGCTCGTTGTACATGTATATATATAGACTCCTGCCACCCTTTGATATATGTATTCTACGACTTGGACTAGGCATGCTCAGTCATGCCAGGCTCGCCTAGTTCTCCTAGTTCAAGTTGGACTGGCTTAAAAGTGGAAGTTTTCCAAAATGACTGTAATTGTTTTCAAGTTTTACTAGTGTCAGTTCTAGGAAAGTAGGCCCTGCTTACGCTCAAGCGCCAAATTCGTCTTTTCTCCTTATCTATTGATATTGTTCATAAAGGGCTTCATAAGAGACCCACGTCCTTAGTTCTGTGAATGACATTATATGCTGGATTTGATGTGACGATCGGTAAATTGCCAGATTTTGTAAAAGTAGTTGTGAAGTGGCAGTCTGTACATTTCATTGATCAAAATAATTCTCTCGGCAGTTAGTTTTTCTTGGGTGAGTTCATTAATTCTGAATGAAGCATTCACATATAAAAGCATCGACTTAGATAATTAGCCGACAAAAAGTGACCCGTCCTTAGAACCCTACTACAAGGGCAACCAGCTTCTTAGAGCACTTCTCCCACCATCAATCCCCTCACGCGCGTACATGCCCAACCCATCATGTGCACTAGGTAGAACCGGATATGAGCCTGTGGCAAACCAAGTGGGTTTTATAACAAGTAAAAGTGAACAATAATACTCCCTCTGAGCATGGAAAATCGTCTCGCCGATATATCGGTATCGGGTCCAAACCGATACATCAATACCAATTAGTATCGATTTTTTTAAAAAATCCAAATATCGCCGATATATCGGCGACAGTATTTTTTGAATAAAAAAATTATTTAAAAAAAACTTGCATGTTTGTTTTCTATCCTAATATGCATTTTTATGCATATTTTGAAATTTATTCTTTATTTAAATTAGTATAACTCATTTTAGAAGTTAGATTATGAAAATATACTGTAAAAACTAGTTTTTGACTACCGATATTTTTTTACACAATATCTCGATATTTCATCTCTTTGGCCAACCGATATTTTACCAATATCCGAAACGACATTTTATGCCTCTGGGCTCCAAAAAGAGTTTTGTATAGGGCCCACACCATTCTTTTTTTCTAATATACCAGTAGAATGTGTTTGGTTAGCAGGAAAAGAAAAGAAAAAGTGAGAAAAGTCAAAGTCTTTAATTTTTTGAGTGTTTAGATGGAGAGAAAAGTCTGACGGCTGAAAAATATTTTTCTCTCTCGTAGAGACCATACAAAAATTTCAGTTACACATTTTTCTTTTTCAAATAGAAAGAAAATAAGAGAAAAAGTCCAACTCCCCCTCGTTTTTCTTTTTTTTTTCTTTTTTTCTCATATAACTTTATTCTTTTTCTCATTAACCAAAGAGACTATATTGAGGGGTAAATCTTTAGAACCCGACTAGAAGATGCAGGATAACTGACCTCTAAGAACAACTCATCCCACCACCAATCCTCTCGGGTACATATAAGGCCCAACCATCATAGAGGGTAAATATGGATATAATCCATGGTGGGTGCCCGATGGAGTGGGGTTTTGAATAGGGGTGCAACTTTTGCCGGCCAGCCCGACCCTACCGGTCCACAAAATTACAGGTATGAGCTAAAATTTTAAGGCACAGGGGTAAGGCCGGGCTACAAAATCTCAAGCCCGCTAAACTTACGGTCGGGTGAGAGTCCGAGTAAAAATAAAATTTTGAGGCACAGGGGTAAGGCCAGGCTACAAAATCTCAAGCCCGCTAAACTTACGGTCGGGTGAGAGTCCCAGTAAAAAAATTGCTTAAGCCCGCAGCCCGTAGTCCTAGTAAGCAGTATTTTTACGCTTCTTGGCTCCTCAACCCCAATTGCAAGCACTAGCCTGAGACTCCTTCCGAGTTGCGACCTTCTGCAACTCTTCCTGCCACTTTGAGATGTGAGTATATGACCTCTCTTCCTCCTTCTCCTTCACACCCCCGCTGGCTCTCCCGATGGCTGGCTGCAGTTGCGTTGGAGGGGACGATGGTGCTCACTCTCACCCTCCTCCGCCTATAGTGGCGTCACCCGTGTCTCCTCTGCCTTTCTATCACTATCAACCGCCATACCTTCCCAGTCCTTGGTTGCTCAAGA
This sequence comes from Houttuynia cordata, assembly GCA_039654745.1. Lineage (NCBI taxonomy): Eukaryota > Viridiplantae > Streptophyta > Magnoliopsida > Piperales > Saururaceae > Houttuynia > Houttuynia cordata. Next base: position 41,833,895 of record CM077503.1, on the reverse strand, counting down.
TTGGTGCCACCTGAAAAAGGTACAAGCTCTGACCTTCATCTCTATGTCGTTCGATATCCACTGGATTCATTTCATAATTAAAGATACATTAACAATGAAGATCTTTGAAAGGTTTTTTTTTCACTTGTTATGTCTGCAATGTGGATACGAAAGCATGAAATTTGGTGCGTGAGTCAATGATGGTGGGGATGAGTGGACATAGAGAAATGGAAAGGGTCTTAAGCTGGTAATTTGTTTTGCTGTTGGGTGAGCTCCTATTCTCTAAAAACTGCACTTCGTCCAACATTAGGTATCCTATTTTAATTTCTTTTAAAATCACTTCATATTGAATAACCAAATAGGACACTTAATATAAGGAGTATGAAAATTATAAACATCATGCCACCCCCTTACAAACAGCTACTCCCTCCATCCGGAAATAGTTCATTTTGAAAAAACATCGGGCAAACTATAAGTATATTTTGCTTTTGATTTGTTGAAGGAATAGAATCCCAGTTACAATCATTTAATTGTCTAGCATTAGTTGCTAATAGAAAAACTGCTCTTGTCTTCAGAAAATTCCTTTGATTATGGCTGGAAGGCGACCTGGTGATGCAAAAGTTGTTTATGCTTCAACTGACAAAGCAGCACGGGAACTAAATTGGATGTAAATAAATTTTATCCTTCATCTTTTACGTTTGAATAATCATAGGTATGAGTCAATTTTCATGTAATCGTGAGCATGACAGAGCAAAGTATGGCTTCGATGAGATGTGCTGAGACCAGTGGAACTGGGCAAGCAAAAACCCCTATGGTTATGAGCCTTCTGACGCTGAGAACTGAAGATTTGAGCATCCCGAACCCTAAGAAAATACTTGTGGCGTAGCTGCAGTAACTAACTCCCCCCCACACCACAAAACACCTACATGTGTGTCTTTTTTGCAAAGTAAGTGCTATCTGATCCACTTCCACTAATTAGTTGTGTAGAAAAATGAGTTAAATTACTGGAAATGTTGGAGAGGGATGCTTGAAGCTGCCAAACCAGTATACATTTTGGATACAAGTATGATAATAATAAATTTAGATTTAGGGGCCGTTTGGGGCGTGATTAAAAGCAAAACATCCAGATGGGATGTTTTGCTACACTGTAGCATCTGGATATTTTATATATCCAGCTGATACACCTCAGGAGGTGTTTCAGCTGGATGTAAAAATCCACATGGATGCTACAGTATATATCCAATATCCAGTCTGGATATTTTGCAATAATCACGCCCCAAACGGCCCCTTAATAAGCTTCAATTTTATGGTAGTGGCCAGTTTGAATCTTATTAGAGATGTTTCAGGTTTTAATTTAGCCTAATATCTTTTGAATCTCGTTAAAGATGTTGTCTTCGATTTTTGGGTCACAAAAATACTATGTCAATTGAAAGCCCCGAAAGCCCACAGCTGGGCTGGATTTTTGGAATAGGCTAAGGGCTAGTGCCGAGGTTCTAGCTGTTAGGGCTCGGGTAGGGCCAACCTCCGGCCCGCAATAGCCTGAACCGCTTGCACCCCTAATTTTGAACTCACGACCTCCACTTTGGGAAGAGTGCCCCTGCCATCACACCAACACCCCATCGGTTAATACTAATACTACCCGGATGGAGTAATACAACTTTTATACTCATATCATTTTGGTTTTCTAATAAAGATGGGTAATTTTGGACCAAGGGAGTACTAGATATCACCTTAAAGCTTGGAGGTCAGGCCTAATGCATCTATTAATACTGAAGGGTTGGTGCACGTGACTGGTGGAGACAGCTACATTAGAGGACTGGGAAAGAAAAAAGCCACATTGCAGGAGTTCCAGTGGCTGTCTAATTACTTGTCAGTATACCTTTAAAAAACGCGAATGCATTAGAGTACATAACTCTCTGGGAGGCCATTGATGTCGGGATGGGAGGTAAATTTTTTCATTCTCCTTTCCCCAAAAGAATGAAAATGGTAATTTGATTGGGAGGCCTTATTTTTCAAATTTCCTTTAGATCACTTAGGATGTAAAGGCTTATTTGCGAAGTTTATTTAAAAACCTATTTAAGGCTATTCATGGTCTACATTCACCATTCTCATTCTCATTTATCGTTTAAATGTCCTCATGAAGACATTCGCATCATAAAGGAGAAATTGCTTTTAAATGGTCTTAATGATACTTCCCCATTTAAATGGAATTCACTCCATGAATGTGCCTCCCAAATAGGTTTAGTGGAAAATAGTCTTACATGATTTGGGAAATGACCTCCCAAACTGACCCTAAAAATCCATGAATATGTATTCACAATAGGATAGTTTCCCAAATTTGAACATGTGGCAATGCAATGAGTTATGAGGAATAAATCAGTGCGGATCTTCACCTGTACATTCTCAAGTTACCTTGAGATATAAGACTTTGGGCATGCCCAAGGGGTAGGCTTTCTACTTTCTCTCTCTTTCTAATCTTTGGGACGACAAATAAGCTACAGTTATTTTAGTCAGATATTTCAGGATCTATGATTCCCGTTTTTCATAATAGAAAGAGTTAAATCCTTACATTTACCTAACAAAAAGAGAGATGTGAAAATTATGTATCTCAAAATATAATAGAGAACGGTTTCTATGAGACAGGTCTAATGCAACTTGTATGAGTGGAGTCGTCTCGAGCTGTCAGATGTTGACCCAACCGCTGATGTCAAATTAGTGGGCAAGTGAGAGTGAACAACCGCCCGCCCCTCGCATTGTCAGATCTTGATCTGACAGCAGTTAGAGGTTACTTGGGCTCATGAAACAGCATTGGGCAAGTCTCATTTAAACTTTTTCCAATATAATATCAATCTATTATATATGATAAAATATGGAAACAAATATTGATTTTTCTTATAATGAGTATTCTTACCCATAACAGCTTAATTTGCTTTGGAATGCAGATTTGAAGATCCAAAGCAAAAAGTGGACAAAATACCTTAAAATATCTTTATGGAGAATAATAAGTGATCATCAGCCACATAACAGGAGTTATTGCTTACTACATATGAGATCAGATTTGCATTTACTAAGAAAAGATATGAGATTAAAATAACAAATAACCGAAAAAAACTGTAATAAACTACTGAGAGTGTATTGATTGTAAACAACAGATAGATAAAAAAACCGTTAATACAATCAACCAACATGTTTAGCAACAATAAATCACCATTACAAATTTGATCATACGGATGGGTTGTGCCAACTTACAAACTAATGGTCACAAATCACAATAAAAGCTAAGCCATGCACATGATCTCCATGTATAAATAACTAACAGGACAAAGGCGTTTAGGAAGAGAACAGTTTTTGAAGTTTACATGATCCTTGTCAAAGTTTCTTAATAATGCAGACTTCAAGAAACCGGCTCGTGACACCTTTCGTTTCTTCCTCCCACACTCTTTCACATGCTCCACGAAATTGCCGACAAGAACACGCTAAGACCCTTCCGGATTATAGTTCCAAAGATCTATGTGTCCAAGTTTCCAATGATATTGAATGACGCTGATTGTTCTCCACAAACTCGCACCATTTCTCGAGGAGATCGAACCTTCTAGCAACAACTTACCTCCAAGCCTTGACGCACAGGACTTTTTTTTGTCTAAATTTTAACAACTCCTATAAATGTTCATCTGGTTTGGCTGTTGGAGGAGGTATATTTCCGGACTCTCAAGGACATTTCATAGCAGCTTATGCTTGTCAAGTGCTGACAGATAATACCTTACATGCGGAAGCTTTCGGATGCTTTCTCGGCATCATCTTAACAAATTACCTCAAGATTTCAAGACTCATTATTCAAGGTGATTCCAGGTCCCTTGTTCAACTCATTAATCATTATAACTTACGAGGACCGTGGTATCTTAGAAGTTATCTTCAACACATTAGGAAGTTTAAGGAATGTTCATTCTAGTTTTGTGCATGTATATCAAGAACAAAATCAGGTTCCAGATTTATTGGCCAACTTTGGTGCAAACGACTTCTCTTGTTACGGGATGAAGCATCCCCCGGATTTATATAACCTGGACCCAATCGAACCAATTTTTCGGCCGGTTCCGGTTCTATGTAGTCGGACCGGCTGGTCCGGTTTTGAAAACCATGGTCAAAACTCGACTCGAGCTCAACTTTTAGAAATTTGGCTCGAGCTCTACTCGAGTCAAGCCGAGCCTAAGTTTAGCAACTCAAGCTCAGCTCGACCTCTAATTCCTAAACTCGGCTCGAGCTCGACCCTAGCTGGAGCAATTTTTTTTTGCAAAAATGTATACATGGGTTTTGCCAAAATTCGAACCCAAATACAAATCCAATATATTAACACACTAACCAACTGCACTGCAATATTTTTTATATTCATTGTGCAAAAAAAAATATTTATTACATCTGACGATGTAGAATTTTCATATTAGTTCATGACCCCTGACGTCGCGGCGGGGGGCGGCAGTGGCGGCGACTGTGGGAGGCGGTGGCAATGGGCGGCGACGATGGCGGTGGGAGGCGGCGGGGTCATGAACTAATATGAAATCTAACACCTGGCCGCCTGAATGGCCAGGTGTATTGCTGCAAACAGCAGGTGGCTGAGCTGAAGAGAGACACACAATGGTGGCAGTTGCCATTGTTGCTTCTTTGCCAAGCCTGGGCTGCTGCACAGAGTCCCCTCTTCCCCTTTACTATTTGGTGGGTCCTTAAAAGGTGTCTGATTTTAAGTGAAATAGACAAGTAGGAGAAGAGATGTCATCAGTTTTGTGGTTGCATCTGCCAGCAACAGCAGCCTTGCTACAAGTAGTGAAGGAGATAGCAATGGTGGGAGGTTCTATCTGAACTTCATTGGCTTCCCTTTCCCTCTCGGCCCTTCTCTCAACAGGCATACCATCAGAACTGAGAAACACGTCGGGGAAGAGCTCACCTGAGAGATAATGCTCTCCGGCGATCTCCGGCAGGCGGCGATTCAACATCAACTCGCATGCAAGGTAAGATTTCGTACCTTATTATCAAAAAGAGGTTGTTTTATTGCGATTGTGAAGCTCTGAACCGCCATTAATGGCGGGATTCAAAAGGGGGCATTGGCGGCACCGGTGGAGGCGATACCAAGCAAGACTGGTCGTGCGGTGCCGGTACAATAGAAACCGGGGAGCTTGGGTTGATGGAGTGTGGCGGGATATCAAACCGAACCCCATTGTCCGTGGCGACTGAAACGGAAAGGGCGGCGACCAAAAAAGGCGTTGCCTTTGTCGTCGTCTGGGACATAATAGGCAAGGAGGAGGTGGAAGAGAGAAGGGAGAAAGGGGAGGAGGGTGTGCCGGCTGGGTGATGGCGGCACAACGGCGGCCGCCACCGACAGACGACCCTTCACCGGTTTGGTCCAAAGTCGGGCCAGACATGACCGGTCCACTACTAGACTGAACCTGTCCAATAAATAGGCCTGTTCAGGCACAAGCCGGAATGAACCGGTCCAATAAATAGACCTGGTTTACAAACCGGTTTGGATTTTGAACTGTCGATAGACATCCACCGACAGTTAGAACTGCCTACAACTGACAGTTGAACCTGACTGTCTGTGTAATTAATTCGATGTAGTATGGTACATACAGAGCCAGTATGGTACATAGGCTAATTTTATTAGTTTTGGGCTGTTTAATAAAAGATTTTAAGCCTTAATTGGCGTACTATCTTTATATGTTTGACGTTACTATATCTAAGGGCATTTCTCCCTGATTTTATGCTGACGGATAGCTAAAGACTTAAATAATAAGGAAAACCCGACTAATAATCCTAGTTAGTTTAGAGACTTAATCATTTTATGAAAGATGATAAAATGATGACATGAGGGCTAAGCTTGAGGGTTAGGAAGAACCTAATTAAGATAAAGACTAAAATACCCTTGGGATTGGGAGTCAGTGTATGAATGTGAGTGACTTCCGATCAAGCGGTCGAATAACTATTAAGTCAAATGTCAGTCTATCTGTTGAGCTATTTAGCCAGCAGTTTTGAATTGTATGCTATAACTCAAAGATGGTTCATATTAGTAATATGGTGATACATGTTAAGGATCGCAAGGTATTAGTTGGGGTTGTGTTGCATCTTTCTATTAGTGGAAGCTCTGCCCGTCTGTATCTCTCTATAGATATTAGAGAGAGCATTTACATCTTCCCTATGGTGGAAGCTCTGTGTCAGTGGCACCTGATGAGGATCAACTTCTATTGGTCAGGCTTAAGCTATTGTATCTTTCTATGGATATTAGAGAGAGCATTTACATATTACCTGATGTGGATCAACTTCTATTGGTCAGGCTTAAGCTGTTGTATCTTTCTATGGATATTAGAGAGAGCATTTACATATTATTTTAACCATTGTTTGCATCTTTCTATGGATATTAGAAAGAGCATTACATGTTCGATCGATCAAACTTAAGTTGTTGCCTCTTCTTTATGGAGTTTAGAGAGAGAGCTTGCTTATTCTATATGGATATTAGAGAGAACTTTTGCATCTTCCCTGGATAGAAACTATGCACTCACCCTGAGCTATTGATGTCAGGTGGTTTATTGTGCACATTGGAGGCATTAACATCCTGGAAGGCTGCGTTCTCCCGACCCACAGCCCAAAAGCTGATGTGGAGCCAGACCCTTCCGACGGTCATACCTTCTAAGGTAAGGAATAGGTGAGGCAATCACCTTTGAGAGATTCAGGGCGTGCCGTGATTATCAGTATTAACCGGAGTAATAGTCACTGTGTTTTCGTGTTGTCTATCATGTAGGAATGACATTCAATGAGTTTATCTATATGGGACAAAGACTTAATTATTAAACATGAACTTGGGAAGCAATAAAAGACTTTGTTTAAAAGATTAATAAAAGAATCAAGTGGAACTCTGTAATAGGCTGCATAAGATCTTAATGCAACTATTGACTTGTTGTTTTTTATATGATGATGATTGGGTTACGGTATCCCACTGAGTATTTTTATACTCAGCATCCTTATGTGATATAGGTGCTGCTGTGGAAGATTGACTTCACGTGGCACTTGGGGATTTGGCGGTTTGGTTGTGAGGACGTTCAGAAAGCTTGAGAGTATATCTTCACTTTTTGGTTTGTTCTAGACCTTATAATAAGGCGTGAACGCCAACTATTATTTAGTGTGTTTTGAGATGAATGACAGACTTGCACACAGAGAACTTGCGTTGGTTTAATCAACTTTACATCTTGTAATACTATATGTATATATGGTTTTGTATCCATATTTACGAACCCCAGTTATCATGGCCTAGATGCTTAGTCGACAATTTTTAATTAATGATTTATCGCATAAAGGAATAATCCTCTGGTTTTTCACTACTACTCTGATTTAATAAAAAATTTAAAAATATGGGTGTGACATGAAAGTCCCACATCTTTTAAGAGTATGAATCTAAGGCTCTACATGCTCTATAAAAATGAAAAGAAATGATAGTTTTTACATCCAACCAAGGTAAACTAAAATAGGTCAGTCCTTTGCATAGTAGAAGGTTATGGGTCTTCAAAAAAAAAAAGTCAAGTCGAGCTTCGAGTTAATTCGAGTCGAATTTTTTCGAATCCAGCCGAGTCAAGTTATAGGGTGGCTCGAGACGACCCAAAAATTGAGTTGAATCGATCCGAAAAGGCTCGCAGGCTGACTCGGCTAGTGAACAGGCTTAAAACCCAGCTTCATCATGACTAGATGAGCCTTCGGACGCCGTTGAGGGAAGTATTAATGCCGAAGTGCTGTGCATGGGCTGAGAGCCTTTCCAGTTGCTCCTTCCTGTGGAGGTCCCTTGAGAATCAAGAATCTCACAGTAATATGGTAGATTGTAGCGATTTGATCATTGCTAGACTTGGCTGATAAGATGAAGAAATTGTGTTGAAGTTGTTTGCATAGATGTGTAGCACCTTTGTTATACGTAGTAGTAGCATGGCAATTTATCCTTTTTGCAGGAGTAATAGAACTCATTTGTCTAGTACGATCTGAACTAGGCAAGCTTGGCTTAAAGTAGGAAACTTAGGTCATACAGTTGCAAACGTGACTAACAGTACGGGTAACTCTTTGTAAGGTACTTTAACGGTGTACGATTTTGGAGAGTAGTCATGCTTCCACTGGAGGATTAATGTCCATTACAAAAGGGCTTCGTACGAGACACAAGTCCTAATTTACTTTTGTGAATGACATTACTGGTCGACACATTAACAGAGTTCAAACTGATTGGCCTTCCATGACCAGTCCCTGACCGTGGTGCATAGAGTGATAGATATCATATCATGGTATATAGAGACCTAACATAGCATATAGCTACTGGGTGATCATCATCACAGCCGTTGAAGAGTGTTTTCATTTGAACGGCTGCGATGGTCTTATAATTAGGACTTAGGATCATAATATGTAGTTATGTATCACGCAGACCACTGTACCATGGTCATAGACTCTACTCATGCACTGGGATCACATTAGATACGTCCATTACCAAATTATATAAAGGTGCACATGCGTATAAATGGCCATATTGTGAAAATTTATTTTGTTTCATTACATTTGGTACGCGAGACCTCGAGCATCTCCAATCAATCAGGTATGCCAAAGCTGATTGGACACTTGCAAGGTCGTATTTGGCATACCAAGAAGGAATCTTTCCCTCCAATGGGCTATTGCCAAATCCTACATGGACTTCACATGCCTTCTAAGCATCTCAAATTTGAGAGCTTTTTACATATGACCTGGCGCCAAACACCGGTTTGTCATATTACCCGGAATCCTTTTCTTCCTTCCATATGACCCGGAAAGTACCCAAAATGCCCTTAGGTTTAGGTATAAGGCACCCACACTTTGGTTTTCCATATTACCCGGAAAGGGAGCGACTACCCGGAGAAGCTGCCGGTAGTCGGAGAAGAAGGCGTTCCGTCCGGCCGCTCCGCCCATATCATCGCCGGCGCCGGCGTCGTCGAAGTCCGAAAAGGTCATCTTCGCGGCAACAAGCGGGAAAAGGAGCGGGAAAGATCGGGTATTGGAAAACAACTTCAACGGAGGCAAGGCACATCGAAAAACTGGTAGGTGAAGTTAAAATACGACGATTTATATCTTGAAAGTTGGTTCCAGAGAAGAAAGTTGAAAACGTAGCAAGTTTTCAACTGTTGTTACAGTCGTGTCGTCGACAACACGACTGTAACCATAGTCGTGTTTGATGAAACACGACTCATATACGATGCACTCATATACGGTTTTCAATATATCGTGTCTCACGGATTTGTAACTTATGTCGGGTTTTTAATGGCAGGTACGGATGGAGAAGATAGTTCTTTGTTTACACTACGATGGAGTTTTGACGGATTCTGGTAAGTACGTGGGCGGGATACGGAAGCTCCTGCCTATAGATACACGAGTAAAGTACCTGGAACTGTTGCAGCTAGTCGAAGAAAGATTACCACTTAAGTCTACACCTGGTACATTAACTTTGTCATATCATGTTGAATCTGAAGAATACACATTTCTCCTTGAAGACGATAAAGACGTAGAGTCAATATTTATACTTCACAAGAGCAAGCAAGGCACAAATGGACTACTCCGCCTGTACATGGAGTGGACTTCTACGGGCAATAACACCGAGACATCGACTCTCAATAAGGAAATAAATGCCAATGCGAATAACAGCCCGGCCGAGAGGCTACCAGAGGCAGAAGTGATGTCGGGCAGTAACACACCGCCGGAGAGGCTACCAGAGGCACAAGTAATGCCGAGCAGTAACACACCGCCGGAGAGGCTACCAGAGGCACAAGTGATGCCGGGCAGTAACACACCGCCGGAGAGGCCGTCCAGCCCGGGCAATAAGACACCTGCATCAGCAGTCGAAGGAGGAAGAGATGGGGACTATGCGAGGTGAGACTTCTAAGGCGCGGATACAAGCAACTCGTGTGCTATTATAGTCGACTATAATAGTACACGACTAAAAGGGTTATCGTGCCGTATTGAACACGACTATATACTCGTCGTGTTGAATCGTAGACGACTATAAATCAATTCGTGTTGCATAAAACAATACCTCATAGTACACGACTAAAAGGGTTATCGTGCCGTATTGAACACGACTATATACCTAGTCGTGTTGAATCGTAGACGACTATAAGTCAATTCGTGTTGCATAAAACAATACCTCATAGTACGTGCAATCGTTTTGTCAAGTCCATTCATACATGTTTTTGCCCGCAGTTTCGGAGATGGAGAAGGTGAAGATGAAGAAGAAGATGACGATGAAGATTCCAGTCCAGATGAAGAAGAATTGTTGGATGAAGATGAATTACCGTGGTCTGCAGATGAGTGGGATGAGCCTCTTACAGTACCACATTTCAGCCAGCCATATCACACGCGAACATCAACCTCTAGAGGTCCAACGGCAAGAGACACATCTAAAGGGAAATCTGTCGCGTCGGAGGACGATGACTATCTCAATATTGAGGGTGATGGTGGTTGGGATTGGGGTACCTATTCTGCAGAGGCCGGTCCTTCAAAACATTGTGAAGAGGAGACGATGTTGACCGGAAGTTTGCAAGTAGAAGACTACGAGGCACAACTTACCTTAGGGGCTAGATTCGAAAGCGTCAAGCAGTTCAAGATGGTTCTAACTGATCTGGCAATCAAGAGGAAATTCATGTTCAAAGTAGCGGATGAGAGCAAGGACACATTCGCTGCAAGTTGCAAGGTTTTGGGGTGCAAGTGGTACATACGAGCGTCGAACAGACTTGATGGAGTCAGCGTAACAAGGAGGGAAGAACGGCATACATGTGACACTTCTCTAAGTTCGAAAGATCATCCATTGGCTTCTCACCTCTGGATCGCGAGGAAGTGTCATGGCCTCCATAAGGATTCAAACTCCATAAAAATCTCAAATATCCAACAATACATTGAGAAGCATTGGGGCGTCACCGTCAACTATAAAAGGGCATGGAGGGCGAAAGAGGAATTGATCCGATTGATCGATGGCAACCCTGAAGACGCTTATCGTATTTTGCCACAATACGGAAGGGAATTAGAGCGGTCTAACGCAGGTACACATGTGGTCATCGAAAGATCAGCTGATATACCTGATATCCCAATTGAGTTAGCCGGCTACGACTTCAGACGTGTGTTTTGGATGTTCGGCCCGGTTGCAAGAGCATTCCGAAGAACACTGAGACCGTTGCTCACGCTTGATGGAACATTCCTAAAAGGAAAGTACCCTGGAGTATTATTGGTTGCTACAGCAATCAACGGCAATCAACAATTAATGTGTCTTGCATATGCAATTGTGGATAAAGAGAATATCAAAACGTGGTAAGTTTAGAACCAGGAAAGACGACTGTATGAGTAGTCGTGTTAGGCACGACACGACTGGGCACACAGTCGTGTAATCGACAACACGACTACTCATCTAGTCGTCCTTTGCTTATAGACGACCTTGTAACAACCTGAAGCATTCTATGTTTAATATGTTTGTCTCTCACTTGTACAGGACGTGGTTCCTCACCTTACTTAAATGTTTTCTCTTTACGGACCCCCCGGCATCCCTGGACACTATTGTCTCTGATAGACAGAAGGGCCTTCTGAGAGCGGTCTCCGATGTCTTTCCCGAGGCTCACCATGGGTTTTGCCTCCGGCATATGGCCGCAAATATGCTTAATACTTGGAAGGATAAGTACCTGAAGGAACTCCTATTCCGAGCTGCAAAATGCTTCAGGAGACCAGAATTCGACGCTACGATGGAGAAGATGAAGGAACACAATGAGGCGGCCTGGAAATATGTTGACAATATTCCGAAAACACATTGGGCGAACGTCGAATATCCGGGTAAAAGGTACGGCACTCTCACGTCGAACGCGTCAGAAAGTGTAAATAATATGCTTCTAAAGGCAAGGTTTTGGCCAATAACTCGGTTGATCGAGCAAACGCGGGCGACCACAAGCGTCCATTTTCAGAGATGCCGAATAGAGGCAGACGGCCTACCGACTCCGTTAACAAAATATGCACAGAATCATATCAATCAGATGAGGAATCAGAGTGCTGGAACAGTTCGAGTTCAACCGCTATCATTACGGCAGTTTGAAGTGACATCTTTATACCATGTGGTAAGCATAAATTTGTTTTCTGTAAGAGACGCCTATAACAAAGTCGTGTCGTCGAAGACACGACTAGCCATACAGTCGTGTCTTCGACGACACGACTGTATTGTCGAATACACTAATGTTGTTCATGTTTTCGCATCAGGATGTTGTGGACCTTACGAATAGAACATGCACATGCGGCTTCTTCCAGAGCATGGGACTTCCGTGCAAGCACGCCATGGCATGTATTGATGAGAGGAGTCTGGAAGCGGTAGAATATTGTGAGAAGTGGTACTGCGCAAGTACGTACCGCACCACGTACGAAGAAGTAGTGTTCCCTACTTTAGACAGAAGTAGTGGGGAAATTACGGCGTATTATTTAAATGCGAACCGCCAAGGCTTGAAGCTCCAAAGAAGGGCAGGAGAAAGACAAAAAGAATTGAGTCACAGCCCGATCCACCTGCAAGGCCACGTGCGAAATGTGGGAATTGTCGTGAAGTTGGTCACAACCGTACAAAGTGCACAAAAAGCCCCGTTCCGAAAGAACATCGGACGCGCAGGAAACGAAAACTTCCGCAACAAGGCAAACTGTCTACGAACGAGACAGCGGATGTACGCCGCTCCGGCTTACCTCAGCCCCCACCATTCTTCACTTAGGATGTAGTCAAAGTCTTGTATAGCGCAGAAGGCCTACCCAAATTAACATCTCTACTGTCGTGTATTGTGAAACACGACTACATATAACGTCGTGTTGAATCAGAGACGATTATATACGTAGTCGTGTTGTTCCAGAGACGATTATATGCGTAGTCGTTTTCCATCAGAGACGATTATATGAAACTAACCTGTTGTATCAAGGCCGTATTCACATTCATGATAGCGATATTTTGTCTACATCTGGTATGAGTCAAATATGTGAACTTTGTACATTAAAAATGAACTTTGTACAGTGAAAGAGTACGGCCGAAAGCCGTACATCTGGTATTTACAGGAAATGAACTTTGTACATTAAAAGAATGTGAATAAAATGAATTTGAAGTTATTCTTTATCCGGAAGCCGCAAAAAACCCGCAACTGTGACAGCATCTTTTGTGCCTTGTCCAGAATCGTCGTCAAACTCGCTGTTAATAAGCCCCCGAATCAAGGTTGAAGCGATGACTGGTCGCCACAGTCGTGTGATTGTGGACTGGTCAAACTCCGGGGGGTTCACATTGGACGCCAAATGCGCGACGTACATCATGATGAAGATGCCACAATCTTTCGAATTTTGTTGCCACGACGCTTTGGTTATCTGAGTCATCTTCCAGTCTAGCAAACCAAACCACCCCAGCTTGCCTGCCATAACGACGTTCATGAACTGCGTGAATTTGTCACCAGCTTTTCTGTGATGCGGATATAATTGGGATCTGCCAGACAGTGGGTTGTAGAAGCGCCATACACAGTGCGGGAAATGGACATACACGAGGCAGAAGTGGGAGCCGGTGCGGATTGGGAAAAATGCGTAGAACATGTTCCTATTCAAGCCGTCCAGCATCCTCCCGAGCTTTTTAACCAATTTGGCATTATTTCCCCCTTCCTGGTGCTCCTGCGAAAGCGAAAGAGATTTAGACAACGATCTAATAATATCATAATTATTTACTTATCACTCCTTCTGCAGGGAACACTTACGTTGTCGAATATCTCTTTGAATGCGTGGCAACCAAAAAATGCCCACGGATATTTCATCGGGTTTCTCTCGTTGCGCTGGCTCAACAGACTTAAAAAAGCATCTATAACCTACAGAAAACATATTGAGGAGTCATTACACTTCGGTAAGGCAACATGCAACTTCCAATTAAAAGTCGATTATTCTATATATACGATCTGCATAGTAGTCGTGTCCTCGATAGACACGACTATGCGTATAGTCGTGTATTCCATAGACACAACTACGCGCAAAGTCGTGTCTTCGAATACCGACTTTATGTCTACAAAAAGATATGAGGAGCATAGGTTTACTTACATTGGTGTTTATTTCTGTTGTTTGTAGGAGGGATAAATAGTCGTCATCACATAGCGTTGGGATTGGATAAGCCTTCCTCGGATTGGCCATCCATCCATCTATTGCCACTCTATCCCGCTCTAACAGTACCCCCTTGTCGAAGCATAACTCCGAATCGGCATAGTGGTCGGGGAGAGCAATTACAGACTTAGACTTCTGAGGGGTTAGGAGGACATCGACGTCAACCGGCTGTGATGCGGTTAAGCCAGTGCCCTCGGCGACCTCCTCCTCCTCCCTCGCCTTCTCCTCCTCAGCCTCCTCTTCCTTCAACTCCTCCGTCTTCTCCTCCTCCATCGCCTCTTCGTCTGCTTGCACCTCCTCCTCCTTCCCCTCCTCCTCCTTCGCCTCCTCCTCCTTCCCCTCCCCCTCCTTCGTCTCTTTGTCCAGAACATCCGCCTTCACCTCCTCCTCTTCGACGTCCCCGCCCTTCACATCCTCCTTCACCTCCTCCTTCACGGTTTCGATATCCGACTGCCGTATGGAAGAGATGACCTCATCGATGATAGAGGTCGCCTCTCTATCGGATATGGTTTGTTCGGAGTCGGCTTTCGGCTGAGGGGACCTATTTCTTCTTTTCTGCTCCTCCGCCATTCTCCGTATATGGTCCTCTTCTCTAATCCTCTGCTCCTCCTTCGAGCCGACAGTCCTGAAGCGCTTCCTTATCACTACACCAGGGGGGGATATGTCCCGGCCGTACGTCGGACGGGACTCAACTTCTGCACGCTCCATATCTTCCTTGAATTCTGGTTGGAGCTTCTTCAAAAACATCTTGGCAGAGGATCTCTTCGCAGCCCGTTCCATCTTGTCTTCCTCAACCGCGCGTTTGATGGGAGCTGAAATGACATTTTACTTCTTCATGTCAGTAGTAGCAGCACGATAAAAAACATAGTCGTGTTATATAGAACACGATAAACCACATAGTCGTGTACAATGAAACACGACAAATATAGTAGTCGTGTATAATGGGGCACGAAAAAATAAATCATCGTCTACAACTTACCTTTACCCCATTTCGTCGAATCCAGATGTGACTTCCTTGCCAGCTCCTTCGTCCGCATACCGATAGGAGTGTTCTTATTATGCTCCTTTTGAAGGGGCCGCTTCTTTGGGTCCATCTGATGCACTGATGACGATTGTGGCCCCATTTGGGGCCGCTTCTTCGGCTCCATCTGATGCACCAATGACTTCTTTCTCTCCATTTCGGGGCGCTTCTTCGGCTCATTCGTCGGCTCGTCAGTCATCTCCTCCTTCGGATGCTCGAAGATCTGACCTTCTAACAGCATTGACGCTGAGGCGGCAGAGGACTTCATAGAGTGGAGAATCTCTCGCAGAGGTCCCACTCTCCTTCCCATCTCCTCATAGGAAGACAGAGCTATCTCTATTAGTGACTGTATGCCCTGAAGGGCACCCTCCAATCGGCCCATTGCAGTTGCAGTCGACTGGGCAGCCTTTCTCGAGGAAGTGGAGGCAGGTTGGTTGGGAGTCGTCTTCATTTCCGGCCTCTGCGGCCTCTGCCGTCGTGGAGGATGGGCCCCTGAGGTTGACGAAGCAAGGAGATATGCCTCTCCGGCCATGGGGCTGATTACGTCGACGAGTTCCTCCCCTATTTGAAGATTGTGGAACACTCCCGTCCAATAGTCGGCCATGCGGTGCTTCTTCTGTGCACCTTTCTTCACCTCTGTAATGAGGGCCCCACTTCCTGGCCATCTTTTCGCCCGTGGGCTGGTAGGGCCCATGACAGGATGGAAGATTGTCGTGTGCTCAAAAAACCAAATCTGCAAATTAAACAGTTGAAAACATTATAACAATGCGCGGTTGCCTTAGTCGACTATAAGTTCAACACGAATTGAACTATGGTCGTGTCCTAAAAAACACGACTATATACCTAGTCGTGTTTCATTATACACGACTATAAATATAGTCGTGTTCTATAATACATGACTATATATATAGTGGTATTGTATAAGACTTTTTCCCGATCGAAGACTATGAATGCTACATACCTGAAGGACATATGCGGCGCCATTTAGGCATCCACCGCCCAGGCACTCTCCTTGCGATCTCGCTCCCACTAGGCGGCTGGTATGGGTTATACCAGAAACCAACATCTTATGTATAGCCCCAGCCCAATTGTATGACCTCAATCTTGGGAGGTCGTCAATGTAACGGTACAAAGAGGGATGAACCGCTCTAGTGCTGTGTGGAAACAACACCGTGGAGAAGAGGAGGCAGAAGATCATCCTCGCAATGTCCTCCTCTTCCATCTTCAGTTCGCCCGCGCTAAGCTTGTCTATCATTTCCTCAATGTGTGGAATGTCTGCTCTCCTCGCGGCGAAGTACTTTCTGAAGAATTGACCTTCCGGTCGGCGTGTCAAAGAGGGGAGGACCTCAACTCTGTCGCCCTTTGCGGGCAATCCGGTGATAAGGGCAACATCTTCCTCTGTGAAATGTAGCGTCCTACCCTTGATATTGAAGACCTTCGCCGACTCATCCCAGTACCTGACCAAATGGTCGAGGAGGTTCCGAGATACAACAACGTCCTCACCTTCAAAAATGACAGCGAAACCAGCCTCGTTCATCACTTGGGCACATCTTTGGTGACGCTGTAGGAGGGCCGCACACTTTTTCATCGCCCCCGGTTGACAACACGTCTTCAGCGCCGGTCGCGCATTATATGTTCTCTTCTCTGGTCGGTCCATCGGAGCCTTCCTTTTCCTGCCCCTCTGATTTCGCTGCCGAGGTGCGAAGACAAAATCATGATCCTCCTCCTCTTCCGGTGGTATTTCCTCCATAGACTCATCTCTTTTTTTATCCATCTGCAAGGAGTGAGGTATAGTGGTCAGTACAAAAGTGTCCTCGGTGCAACACGAAAATATAAAAGTCGTGTCGTCGCGGACACGACTAAATACACAGTCGTGTCTACTCTAGACACGACTTTATAGTTCATAGTAAAAATTAAAAATTCAAATGTCCGACCTTATGAAACTAAAATCAGGTAGGATAGTTGTAACTTACCGTAGTTTAGTCGTCTGTATGTCTGTATTTCCTCGCAGGTGCCTTCACAGTCTTCCTCGCCGTGCACCGAAGCTCAATCCGGTCAATCCGCCTGTTGCATGCATGCGGAGGGAGCCGCGGGGGTCTTCTCAAGGTTGAAGATCAGAAATCCCGACGGATACGCTTCAAATCGCCGCCTTTGTCCACTCTCCCTCAGTCGTGTCGTCGAAATCCAGCAGGGGGGCAGCTCGATATCGAGATGGGGGACGCGAATAGGCTCGAACTCGTCCGTGTATTCCGCCGGTTGAATCGCCGCTCCAACTCGCCGGTCGCCGGTGCCGTCGCCGATGGGAATCGCCGGAGAACTTCACACTCGAGGCGTGTTGTACACAACACGCCTCTTCGCACAGTGTTAACACGAAAAAATAGAAGAAAGGGCATTTTGGGTATATCAAGTCCAGATTCCGGGTCATATGAGATTTCACGGGAAAAACCTGGTAATATGGGAATATGAGATTTCGCGCCAGGTAATATGGAAAAAACTCCAAATTTGACGTGCCAAAAGTTAGTGGCACTTCAAATGTTTTGGGGCAATTTTTTATTCCATACTTTTCACTTTTTATTCACAAAGCTATAACCACTAGACTCTTTATTTATTTGTTGTAGATAAAATAATATTATAAAAATGAATTTGAAGTGTATGGGTTGGAGTTTCCCACGTGTTAAAATTACACAAGCGAGTTGGTATGACAAATTTTGCCACATGGCATCACCAATAGAAATATTTGACATGGCTGGTTGGAGATGCTCCTCGGACCCAATTAGAAGGGGAATGGCAATCGCCAATCAGGGTCTGAGAGCACCCATCATATAAATGGCTTCGATATAATCCTGGGTGGCTTGCCATGAGAGTTTGAACTCAGGACCTTCGCTTTATGAAGCATATCCTGGCCATCGCACCAACACCTTTTCTATTGCCTATGCTGCAAACATCATAGTTCAAAATAATTTTCTGGCAGTTAGCTTTTCTTGAGGGAGTTCATTAATTAATGAATGAAGCATTCCATTCATAAAAGCTTCCGCTTAGATAATCATCGACGAAAGAGATAGATTAGTACACTAGTACTTTGGGTTTCTTTAACCCTTGACGTCAATGGTGAGTTTTATGCCCATATATTACCCTATCTCTGGGATCTGGTCATTCCTGCTGCATCTATTCATCCTTAAATAGTTTGTGCATGCGACTGGGGTGGAGACAGCTACCACAGGGGCCTTCCAGTGTTTGTCTAATTAGAGCATTTACACATATTATTTCCTGATTATTATCGCCAAATTTCTGCGAAATGGTAAATTTCAAATTAGAGCATTTACACATATTATTACACGGTTCATATCTAAAAACAAATACCAACTTCATCTGCCTTGCACTTCTAAGTTAAATAATTGGGAATGTGTAAAAGAGACAAACTGCAGAATGAATATTTGCTAAAAATAGCTAAAGCAATACACAGATTTCCTGGTGCAAAAATTTTGAAAGGAAAAAAATATTAGTAATCCCTGAAATCCATAGCTGAAAGCAAAACATGGTTTACATGGTCAATCTATCAAAAGTAAGACCAATCATCAACTAAAATCGGCTATTTTAGTTGGACCTGGTCTGCCGTGGGTTCAATCAAGTTGCAAGTAGTCAATTACTTCAAAAATTATGTTGCATTAGTAAAGTGGGATATACTTCTCTCTTTATGGGAAAATTCAAAATTAGCCATTTCACTCATAAACAAATTTTCACATCATTTTTACTTGTACCAAGCCCATTGTGGAGGTAAATCAAGCCAAACCAGGTTATTTACCCAAATTTTATTGACCTAAGTTGCATGAGTTCAATTAACACTTAACCACTAATTTATCCTGACTTCAAGAGACAATTAGTGGTTTAAAAATTGAGATCATTACTAGTATCAGTGCTTATTGAACCAAGTCATACCATCCTGCCAATGCCAGGAAAAAGGCAGTGCATTTGGTTTCGTTTAAGCTCAATGTTTTAAGAATAATACAAATCAAGGCACATAATTAACTCTTAGCAAAAGTTTATGCTTGATGCCAGAATAAAGACATCAATCTGTCCTTACCGCAGATGCAATTACAACTGTCTTTTCAACTTCAAGGCCATTTAGCCCGGCATGGATATTTATTGAGTTTGTACAAAATACTGTCGCAAGAACCATGTTAATTTTATAACTTATACCTGCCATGAGAAAGAGGTATTTAAATCAACAATCAGAACAATAAACTACAACAAAAAAACCAAAACATAACCACATTCTGTCATCTAAAACCTAACCAAAAAAATCATACGCATAAGAAAAAGTAACTTGCCAAGATCCCATTCTGTCCGCCCAATAATTCCGATCAGAGGCTTTAGAATTATGATAGTTGTAAATCCAGCATATGCCATCAACAGGGGCAGAGCAGCAAACGTAGGCAATAACAATTTTCTGCTCTTCAAAACAATGTAAATGTACAAAAAGAAGGTCAAAATATTGGGTGATACAAGAAAAACTTCTTTAACATTTCCTCCTTTTGGGCCTAGTTATCAGTTTTTCTTAACTTTATTCCTTCAAACAAGATCAAAGCATTAAGTTTGAATAACTTACATTCTCCATGGCACATCCAGAACGTCATCAACAAAACCAAGTAGAATCATGAAATAGATGGACGCTAATGCAGCATTGGCAGTAGACGGTAGAAACCACGGCGGGTGTCCAATCGGAGACGGGCTCGAGAGAGGTTTGGACTTGGAGCTACACGGCAGCGATCCCGGCGACTGTCCGGTCGGAGACGATGGCGACAGAGCTAAGGGGACGAGTTCAACGGCACAAGGAATGAAAAACCCGAAACAAGGGAGAAGGACAGAAACGAAATAATTTTAGAATTTGAGAGGGCAAATACGGTCATTTTTACCCCCTATGTGATAATTCTGCCATAAAAAACTACTTTTTGAAAAAATCTCTTTTTGATGAGATTTTCTAAAAAGCCGCTTTAGCATCGAGTAAAATCCGCTTTTGTCTTTCTATACGTGATTTTACACAACAGCACCTAAAAAGTGGCTTTTACACCTTAAAATCTGCCTCCCAAACGCACCCTACCTCAGGGTGAGATACTGTTGAAAATGTTGGAAATAATTAAGACATCAGAAGAAGCTTCAATCTTGCTTTTTTTTTTTCAATTGGCGATTTTTTATTTAGAAATTGCGTCACCAATAGCCTTATGACGGGTTAAAGAAAAATTTATTACATAATCAAGGTAGCCATGAGCTGATCGACATTCAATACTTCTACTCCTCCCATCTCATATAAATTGTCTGCATTGGAAATCAGAAACGAACTGATTTTAGTTCATTTTATATTTCCAATCAGACACATAAAGTGGGACGGAGGGATTTTGTTATAGATGATCAATATTCATTGAGTGCTAGCCGAAAATTTGAAAGGAAGAAGTACATGAACATTTTAAGCTGCTTGATTGATGCCAATTTCCTTGCAAACAACAAGTACCCACAAAATGGTAAAAAGAAAAAGGAGAGATTGAGCTATCATAAGAAGCTGCTAGTAAATAAAATTGTGCAACATTATTGATCCAGTATGGACAGTGTGCATGGTGGCCATGGAAGTAAGGGGCCGTTTGGGGCGTGATTAAAGGATGTTTTGCTATACTGTAGCATCTGGATATTTTATATATCCAGCTAAAACACCTCTGGCCGGTGTTTCAGCTGGATGTAAAAATCCACATGGATGCTACAGTAGATATCCAAAACCTAGTCGGGATGTTTTTGCAATAATCACGCCCCAAACGGCCCCTAAGA